>JBBELK010000888.1:0-600000 GCA_037783545.1 Henricia sp. BOLD:AAB3569
AAAACAATGCCGCGTCGTTGTGGAAGCAATGTGCGTGCGAGTTGTGTGTGTGCGTAACGCGCAATGATGAGGCTCTCATTGATGAATTAAACCGCGTTACGCCCACCAGAGACGCACACGCACATTGCTTCCACAATGACTCGGCATTATTTGACTCCAAAAATGGCATATTCGCACGTGTTTGAAAGGGGTCAGTATGCTTTACCAGCCCTTGCAACTACGCGCGAGCCTCACGACTTTGTCACAAACGATTCGCTCTTCTCCTGCTCAGGATATCTCCAATTTTCTGCTCACGATTTCACTGGACAGCCCGGAAGAGCGAATAGGAATTTCTGTTTTCTTTGGAGAAGTTGGCATCATGTTTTTTTCTTCACGAACGTACACCGGAACAACCAACCCGGCCGTGTGTGCACTCGGGATATTTGCCGTGCTACGCATGGCAAATATCCTACACTATTAACTCGCAAGACCATGTGACTTTTCGGAACCAGAATCTGGTTCCGAAAGGTCACGTGACCTCTGTTTTTTTCTTTTCATTTCTCAAAAACGGCAAAATTACGTGGTTTCTTTTCAGGATATGCTCAGTTTATTTCGGAAGGGCGTTCAGAATCTTGTATGGGTCAATTTTGAGCCCAAAATAGCCCAACGAAGCCGGTGTGTATCTTTAAGGCGGCTTGATTTCCGCACTGGATACAACTTGGCAAATTTTTTTTTTTACTAATTAAATCGACTGCTATGACGATAAAGCTGATTGATGATTCTACATTAATATTTCTTATATTACAGCTGAGAAATCGAAACAAAAAGTGCCTACTTGTCTGAATAAATTAGATTTTAAGACCCCTTCTTATTTCCTAATTTCTCTAAATCATACAACCTCTTATTCTTGCAGACAACTGAGGACCCGGAGGTACATGCATGTACTTTGTACACTGAACAGCCTTGTGCATACCGGTACAACCTTAGTGTGGAGATATTAAGAGCAGAAACTGACAGACATGACAACCCAACATTTGTCCAGCCCCTGTGGTAAGACATTCACACAGAATGGTGACAAGAAAACCTATACTGATGAGCGGCCATATGTATGCAGCCACTGTAGTGAGACGTACACACTGAGTGGTGACTTGAAGAGACACATGAGAACCCATACTGGTGAGCGGCCACATGAATGCAGCCATTGTGATAAGACATTCACACGAAGTGATAACTTGAAAATACACGTGAGAATCCATACTGGTGAGCGGCCATATGCATGCAGCCATTGTGGTGAGACATTCACACGGAGTGGTCACTTGAAGATACACATGAGAACACATACTGGTGAGCGACCATACACGTGCAATCACTGTTGTAAGACTTTCGCAGAGAGTGGTAGCTTGAAGAAACACATGAGAACCCATACTGGTGAGCGGCCATATTTATGCAGCAACTGTGGTGAGACATTCACGGAGAGTTGTAGCTTGAAGACACACATGAGAACCCATACTGGTGAGCGGCCGTATGTATGCAGCCACTGCGGTGAGACATTCTCTCGGAATGGGAATATGAAAACGCACATGAGAACCCACACTGGAGAACGGAAATATGCATGCAGCCACTGTGGTAAGACATTCACAGAGAGTAGTAGCTTAAAGACACACATGAGAACCCATACTGGTGAGCGGCCATACGCATGCAGCCACTGTGATAAGACATTCATACAGAGTGGTGGCCTAAAGACACACATGAGAATCCATACTGGTGAGCGGCCGTATGCATGCACCAACTGTGGCGAGACATTCACACGGAATAGTCATTTGAAAGTGCACATGAGAACCCATACCGGTGAGCGACCGTATGCATGCAGCCACTGTTGTGAGACATTCACACAGTGTGGCGACTTAAAAAGACACATGAGAACTCATACTGGTGAGCGGCCATATGCATGCAGTCACTGTGATGAGACATTCACATGGAGTGTTAATTTAAAGAGACACATGAGAACCCATACTATGTAACAGTCGTATGCAGCCACTGTGGTGAGACATTCACAGTGTCACTTGATGAGGAGACACGAGAATCCATTCCTCTTGAATTTTTGGGTCCTAAATGGCGGGAGAACCCTCCACATGCCGCAAGCTGCCCAATTTGTGGAGAATCCAATATACTTAACCGGGATTGAATTTGGGTCTACCCACTCCACGAATGGCGCCTGGTCGCCCTGCTTCCCGACAGCTAGACGGCCAGTCGTGACGTCATAGGATATCCAGAACCCTTGAAACTCATCTGCCTTTACAAGACCATAATCAGTGTGGCCCGCTAAGTCAAACAAATTTCTTCCAAAAAAAACATCTAACAGACGATTTTCCAAGTTTCTTTGCGTCCCTTTAAACTAATGGAGCTGAAAATCGTGTAGACTTCTCTTTCTCAGGATTGCGTCACGGGGTCGCGCACATATCATTACATGTAATACCTAATGAGGGGGGATACTACATGTACATGTAGCTCTTTAAAGGGGCTATGTCACGGTTTGCGCATGCGCCAAATCCTTTCATATTTTGACACACGTGCGGGCTCAGATGAATGTAGTGCAATTTTGTTACACAACGCCATTAGTGCGTGTGCTAAAGTTGTGTATTTTCAGCACCGGTGGCCACATTAGGGGGAAATTTTTATATTTAAATGTGACGGTAGATCCACAAAGTTCCTAATCATATGGTGCACCACGAAGTGACGTATCCATCCAAAAAAGTCTTTAGCAATTTCTGTTTTTGGTATAATTTGACTTTATTAGGGGTCCTTAACATTTATGCAAAGTTACGAGACTTGACAATTTGTATTCTTTTAATTACAGAAGTTGCCTAAAATCACGTAACTAATGGGTATGGAAATTTATTTTTCACGAAGTGGCGTATTGCGATACGCCACTCATTGAAAAAGATGGTATGTGCATGAATTGCTTTTTCAAGAAATGCCACTTTGTGAAAAAGCCAAGCAAACGTTGTAAATATTACGCGCGCAGTGAAATACAGACAGGGGGCGAATTCTGTGGCAAATCACGCATGGTCGGCATTTTGCTTTTTCACGAAATGACGAATAAATTTTAAGCTAAAGTGTTCTTTAATTAGACAATCAATACAATAAAAAAGTATATTTTTACGTCATTTAACTCATACTAAAAAGTATCACCTAAAAAGACTGACAACTTTTCATAGAATAACCGGCGAATTTGGAGTTTTTAAAAGTGACCAACTTTAAAAGCGATTTTAACAAAACAAAATTTTACTACTGTATTCGCGGTGCGACCGACGATATGCATGGTGACAATGAGATCATCCCAAAGATGGTCGCTGTGCAAAGGCCAATGTCTAATTAGGAGGTGCAGTTGTTGCTACATGTATGTGGTGCACGCCATTGCCTGGCTGCTTTATGCCATTCTCTTCTAATAGTACGTGAACATGGTTTATTGATTCTGTACCACATAGTATCCACTTGACCAGACTAAATTTCTGTTGCTGAGTGTGCATGTGAAAGGAAGTACGTCGGACGCTATTCATGTGAAACATGCACAAGGCTAATTTTCACACACTGTCGACTAGTGCCACTGGGCTAATGGTCAATGACATACATGACATGTTTCGTTTGTGCAGGAGAGTGGGGGGTACGTCAAAAATGTGATCTGGTCATGCTCTTAATGACGTACGTACATGTATCGGTACTGTTGGGGCAAATTATATATTTTCCATTACATGTATGTCCGTCTATGGCAAGCATTTGCTGCCTTAGAAAGAAGGGATTGTGTTTTACGGGTTAGATTCCATAAACTAGTTATCGCGCAAAATCATTGACCCCCTCGAGGCAAATTATCTTGACTTGTACCGTGTAATCACAGAAACCTTAAAATATCTGGAATAAAAACAGTAAGTTATAAGCAAAATGTTATTTTTGATGACAGAACTGTCATTATTCAATGCGTACAACTTTAACCTGTACATGCACTGTAAAATGTTGACATTTCACAGAAGTGAAAAAAAAACATGTTGATATAAGCTACATGTATAAGCTCCATGATATAAGTAGTATTTCAGGGGGAGCGAGGGGCCCGTGAAAATTGACAACTTTGAGTGGCCCTTTATACATGTATAAAACTCACACCACTGCATTTAAACAGCATAGTATAAGTAAAAACTCTGTCCTACATGTAAATATATATTAAATCAGTCTTTAGTGCATAATAAACTGTCTTTCAAATTATCCTGCTAAATACAGAGAAAATATTTGACACTATATTAAATTAGTTTTTGAGTAACAAACTGTGTACTGTAGCTGTATACTATGGAATCCAATGCAATAATTGTGTCCCTGATTGGAATGGTTTACTTTGGGTCACATTAATAAAACATGCCCAAAGTCCATACTAATTTACAATTCCACACATTTTGATCACCGAAATAGGCTCCTTAAGTCCTTACCTGGGAGAAACCCATGGGTCTTTCCAAAAGTAAGGAGTCTTGATTAAGTGTGATATTTTGGTATCCCCGTTACACCCTACATGTATGTGGCATTTGCCATACAAACTCCATTAAAATGGCCTTCAAACCATTTTTACAATATGTACCGGTACTCACTCTTTGAGATATGTACATGTAGAAGGCATTTAAAGAATGTCCTAAATTTACAAAAAAAACAAGATGTAATGGAGGACACCAAAAAATGGACCCCTAATTTATGGAAAGACCATGTATACAGTAAACTCCGGCTAAGTTGGCACTCTTGGGACCCGAAAATTTGTGCCGACATCTGCCGTAAGTCGTCATTTCCTAATAATATGACATGATAATGACCTAGAAAGTGTAAATTTTGTCATGATTTTTACATGAATGGCTTATAATGTATATGGTTAATTGCAGCATGCAGGCTTCGATTTACCTTGGTTTTAATAATCTCCTTGTTTTTGGGGTCGATTCCAGCTTTCCTTCCTCCATGATTCCAGCAACATCGTAGCACTGATTTTTAACACTGAATCATGTTTTTATGAACACGCGTGTAATGCGTACAGGCCTGGAGGGAATATGGGTATGATATGCGAAGTGGGGGAACCCCTTTTTGCGTGCACGCAATATCACACATGGCCTAGTTGTACATGATACCCAGGCCATACATGTACACTGGCGACCACGGTCCGTGCGTGCCATTAAACAGACGTCAGTTAAGCAGTGTTTGTCTTTTCACTGGACACTTCTTGAAAACCGCAGGGAAGGAAATCGATGCCATTGTGTGGGTTTTTTTTTTAAGTGCCGACTTACACAAAGAATTTTGTATTGCATTTTGTTGAAATGGACCGAGAATAACATAATGACGACTTACAAATGCCGACTTATAAACAAACATTTCAATGGAAACGCATTGTAGACGATCAGGACTTAGGCGACTTGTACGATGTCGACTTGGCCGGAGTTTACTGTACATGTATGTGGATTTTAACCAATCATTAGTTTGTGTATACAGCTTTGTGCCCATAGAAATGTCATGGAAATATGATACATGTATTCCTGATTAACTACAGTGTATGAGAAATCTTTACATCCGTACAGAAAAAAAAAGCATACACAAACTGGCACTACATGTACCTCAACTAAAAGCTACATATGCATGACTTTATAGTAATTATTCTAAAAATCTAAATGTTTAGTACAGAATATGGATACAAAGTGTCTGAATAGTGTGGCCCTTTTGTGTCCGCCATCCAGCCATCATTTTTGCATAGATCTAGAGTTTGAGCATCTCACAGTCCTCACCTGTATTCTGAGAGTTGGTTGATGCAATTGATAAGAGAGATGAGGCTTGGCTCAGCCGATCTTCCAACTCTTGCTCTGTTTTTATGACGTAGCTTTCTTCATCGTCACAATTTATTTGTCCGTTTGGTGATTGACTGTCGACATCTGAAGGTGGTGGTGTACTCTCTCGCTGTGGGCTTTCGGTAGAAAGTGGTTGGGGATCTTGACATGGTGGAAAATTCTTGGAGGGTTCTATGGTTTCATCAGTGGTGACCTGTTTAGAGGTTGTGGGGCCCTGATCTGATCTGTTATTGGTGTTCTTGTTGGGAGATAGGCCTTCTGCAGTTGCTTCTGGCTGCGTGTTGATATCTGTATTTGGGGCCGAATCTGTGCCTTCAGAATCACCCAAACTGTCAGTCCTACTGCGAGATCTAGCCGCTATTTCCTCTTGTGCTTGTAGGATATTGTGCAGCCCGCCAGCCAAACGCATCCGCCGGATGTTAGCAGTTGCCCTGAGAATCTGCTGGTCTCGCGGGTCCAACTGGAGAGCGTCGATGTTGGTCTCCGAGTCCGTGTCCGAGACGGAGCTTGATGCGTACTCTTCTGGCTGCCTTCGTGTGGAAGACTGCGGCGAAGCTTCTGCCGAGCTCGGACACGCAATGGGGGCACTCTGCTCTGCTGAAAAGCGCCGTAACGGAGGCGGGTTGTTTTCAATCGCGCAGATTTCATCCTCCACTGTTGCTGTTGATGCCTCGTTATCAATTCCCTCAGCATCCTCGGGACTTGGAGGCAAAGTCTCCGTCTGACTTTCTGTGGTATTTTCGTCTGCCTCGATATACGACTGCTCGGCACTTGTGCTGTTCCCGTCTCTGGACAGCATTCTGACCAACGTTCCACGCTGTGATCTGCTGGTACTTTCACCACCGTTCCTCCCAGCACTTCTAGATTCATTCCTCGCACTCATGGCCGCCTGGATGCCTTCAATAAACGCCCGCTGTGCCTCGTCAAAGTGTGGCGACGCCATGGTGGCAGTGTAGGAGGGTGGGGCCTCGCGCCGAAGCAACTCTTCCTCGATTTCCCGCAAGGGGGAGACGTGTGACGGGGGCAGACGCTCACGGATTCGCAGTTGATAAAGCTTGCAGGTGCAACTTAATGCTGCTACCAGTAACAGGCCGCAGATGATGGACCCCACGGCGGCTGCTGTCACAATGTTTGTCGACACAGCTGAAAAACAAAACGAACAAGCAGCTAATACCAGTGTTCATCTTTTGCAACAAACTTCATGTCTATACACCCTATTCACGTATTTGAGCAGTTTAACCAGGCCTCCTGAATCACTTCAATTGAATGCAAACTGCTAAGGTGCCAGACTAATTATGCGTTCCAAGCCTCGTCTTCAGATTGCATACATAACATCCAAAAACCACCAATGTTTTGTAAACTAATTTTTCTGGTTACATAAAGCAGTGCAGTGATTACACCAACCTTTTTGTTTCCATATCCAAATTGGAGAATGCAAATTCTTTGTTTACTTCTTATGGATAGTATTTTAGGGAGGTAGGATTGTTAGGTTAAAACGAAATCCATTTTCTGGAAAAATCTGAACACACTCCTTTAAGCCTAGCGTACATCGACCTTGCAACTGGAAGCAACTCAACTGATTAGTTGTTGTCAATGTGTGTGTCGCGCACATCAACGGCAACTGATTAGTTGTGCAACTAGCAGCAACTAGAAGGATCCAGCCATGTCTACATTTCCAGAGCTCGCACATCGACACGGCAACTCGGTAGAGTACATTGACCTTGCAATTGCTGTCGATGTGCGCCGACGTGATCAGACACACTTGTGCAACTGGCAGCAACTAGTTGCAAGTACGCGTACATCAGAACAACTGACCGCAACTGGATACAAATAGTTGCCAGAAAGTAGAAAAATGAGCAACTCACGGCAACTGGGATTTTTCCAGTTGCCAGTAGTTGCAAGTGCGCGTACTGATCAGTTGCTCCCAGTTGCCGGAAACATCAGTTGCCACTTGTTGCTTCCAGTGTCGAGGTTGATGTACGCTAGGCTTTAAAAATAAAGACAATTTTCACTGACTGCAGTTTTCCTCGTCTTCCCCATATGAGCAATCCGGCGATGAGTCACAGGTGTATTTCTCCTGAATACAGGTACCGTCCCTGCAGCAGAACAGACCCTTGTTGGTATTACAGAGCTGCGTGCTGCAGTCTTTCTCATCTTCCTTGGCTGAGCAGTCATTCTTGCCATTACAGCGTTTATCCTCTGAGAAGCAACCTTTCGACGATTCGAAGCAAGGGATCATGTCTAGGCCACATGCAACTTGGAAGAAAAAAGAAAAAATATACACTGTATAATCCAGACATTCAGCCTCGTCTACACTGGCAAACATTTCACATAAAACATGACCAAAAAGTTGTCATGTTTTTCAGAAAAGTTTGCAGGTGTGGACGGCACATAAAACATTAGCAAACAACAGCTAACTTCACCAAACTGTGTTTAGACATAGTACTGTTGTTTGCTCATGTTTTATATCTGAACCAATCAGGAACCAGTTTCAGGTCATGTGATTAGAGCCAGCTAATCGTGATCACATGATTGTTCCAGAAGTTTGCTTCTGTTTGCCAATGTAGGCACACAGAAGAATGTCAGCAAACATACCTGTTTGGTTATATTAAAGTTTGCCAGTGTAGACGAGGCTTAAGATGTAAACTCAAAGTTTTTACATCTTTGATTAGTTCTGGTAGCCACTTCTAAATGACTTTAAACGACCCCTTATTTAGGATTTTTATCAATGAAATCTATGCTTTAAAACCACTCTACTCAGTTAAAGTCATAAAAATCCTATTTGGAGCTTGCTTTGGGGGTTAAAACAAAGGTTTTTAGTTTTTATGCTAATGCAAATATGCATATTCATGACCAAGGTCACTATGTCACAAGAGGCAAACACAGGAAAATCACATTCAACTGTGCACAAAAGATTCCACTTTTTTCTCAATTTTCCTGAAACTTTTGTAATCCATGGCTGTTTGAGTTTATTTTACATGTTGCCTGCTGTAAGCCATGACAAAACTGGGGGTAGAAACTGTAGCAATTTGCCACAAGTCCAACTTGAAGAATTATGTTTTTTCTTAACTTTTTCCTTCCGTCATCCTTATGTGATGCACTCAAAACAGCGCCCTCTGTCTGTGATTTATTGCAGTGAAATCTTCAGTTGAAAAAGGCCACCTTTTATTGATTTTACATCCAAACGAACAATAGTATGTCTTGCTGAACAAGTAATCCGTCATTATGAAGCAAAGCTTAGGCACAAAGTTGTTTAGCATGTCACAGGCCCTTTAAACAGCCATTTAGCCTTCCGACATACAGTACTATGAAGTGCTTTCAGAAGATGGGATGCATTAGAAGGCACATTTTTTGTGAACTTTTAATTACTGAAACATCTTTGGGCCATTTCCGCTCATACTTCATGTAATCCTGAATCAATCCCCTATGTTGGAGCGTATAGTCACCTTCAATGTTGAGTTCACTCGCCAGTCAGGCCGATCCTGGGAAACCTGAGCCTCTAGCCAAGCCCCATTCAAACTAAACTCAGACTGTCCTACAGTGCAACATCTGGTTCGCATTTCTATAACGAGTCACACATGGCCAAGATACTTTCCCAAGACACTAAGAGTTCTTGCACCTATGACCCTGTTCTCAATAGAAAAATTGCTTCGTTCGACGAATATTAGTTAATCATCTTAGCGTGTATTCACATCGGACTTAACGAATATCAAACAAAGAGCGGTACTGTTCACATTCGGCAACTGCTTATGAAGATCAAATAAAGCTGTGGGAGGCCACTATGCCTTGCTAGGCGCTTGACACACGAGGGGCCATCCATAAAGTACGTACGCATGGGGGGCGGGTTCAGAGCCAATGCATACGTCAATGTTAAAATCAATGGATGCCGTCACAAATTTTGCCCAAAAAATGCGTACAGGGAGGGAGGGTGGTCTAAATAGTCTGCATTTTGTGCGTACAGATACGTACTTTATGGACGGCCCCCGACGCGTTTGTGCAACCGGGGTCCTATTTCATAAAGCCCACTTATAAACATTACTAAATAAACATTCTTAACTCATGTTTTTAAAGATAGGAAAAATTAGATTGTATTGTTCTAAACTGTATTGTATATTTCTAAACTGCTCCTCTATTTGAAAGTGTAAAGAATTTGGGGTGCCAGCCATTATGCAAATGTTATACGCAAAAGGCTAATTGCACTTGAATAATGGCTGCCGTATTGGAAATAAAACCTGATAAATGTCGCCTTTTTGCAACTATCAAATGATTGTAGCTACCTGAACAGCCCTTTTCATCCTGTCCCTGCAGACAAGTCATGTGATTGTCGCATTTTTCCTTCTCGTCATAACAATTAGCATCCGTCCTACCGCACAGTGTTTGGCCGTCTAGACAACTACCTAATGAGGAAAATCACAAATATAATGTGGTTAAAACAGGCATCGTACAGACATCATGTCAACAAACCAAAACACACCCGGCGTTATATGCGCACATCATGTTTCACATAAAACCAAATTTATGCAAAACAGGATACGAGCGCACAACAGCGACGGAGGGTGCTTTATGAGCATCTTTTTTTATGGATACCGGCACATTATAAATTTTCATTGTTATTATTATTATTTAGATATAAACGAAGAGCACTTCGTCTATAGACGACCTTATTATTAAACATGGCCTTGACTGGTTCCCTGCCTCTAGCATGTGTCTTACCCTTAGTCTGATACGTAGCATTGAAGCCCTTGCCAGAAGCTTTACTATCTGAGTGGAATACCACCTGTAACTGGTTTCCCTTGCCATTGATCACCGTCGGCGGCATATATGTCGGCTCCTTTATGTAACCATAATACGTTCCTATTTTATTCTGCAGATGGGAAAACAAACATGAAGAGTTGTCTTTAACATGGGACACTTTGCAAACTTGAATTGTGACCCGACTGTGAGAAATGACTGGAAATATGTCCAAAAATCTGAGTAGAGGTTTCTTTAACCACAACCAGAAATCAGTGCTGAATCTAAGGCTATTAAAATGCAAAATTGTAATGGACATTTTGGGAAGTACATAGGTACCACCTAAAATTTTCCAGCATATTTTTGTATTTTATTTGGCCTGGATCAGCCATTTAATTAGCTGGAAAAGGTTGCAAAAATGTCCACACTCGAGTCGAAATTTGCATTTTGTCAGAAAACGAGAGCAGAATTTTGTATGTTGAGAATTGGCACTCGAACATTGTTCATGTGCAAGAATTTCATTCCATACTCAAATGGGAGTAAAAATCTCAGGAAAAGAATAAAGATAAATGAAACTTTTCATGCACTTTTTAAATAATGGCATTATACATTTCACAAAGAATGTTGGTAAACTAGCCTGCAGAAATTTCATACCCACAGATACAACAGCGGAATATAGAATTAACTAACGACAAAGACATGCTAAAGCTTTTCGACTTGCAATCATCAGAGCAAAATGCAAGAATGCTGTGGGTACGGTTGTCCAGAGATTTTGGATTAACAGGCGAAAATAAAATGAGTAGCCGGTTGTGTACACACACAAGAGACTGAAAGTACAGGGGTCAAAATTAACACTGGTCCCATGGTCCGAGACCAGTAAAAAATCAGAAGGACCACTAAATCTGTCAAATTGTTATGACTCATGAAAACATTCCCTCATGCCTAATCCACAGTAAACATTTCTGCGAACAATTCTACTGGTCCCTCTGACCACCATGAACTTCAGGTTAATTTCGACCCCTGAAGTAATTCTAGTACTGTATGGAATAAACGACAGGATTGTTTAAAATGTTAATTACAAAAGTAGCTGGTGGCAAACGACAGAGTAGCCGGTGGAATCGCCGGCGCTTCTGGACAACCATGAGAATTTGAATACTCACCCACTTATTATCCTCATCAACATCGTAAACTGTGACGTAGTCCGCATCCGTGTTGTACCGCTGTTCAAGGTCAAATACATCAAATCGTAGCTGAATGATGCTTCCCTCGTCAATGGTGAGAAACCACGTACAGTTCTGATTGGGGTCGTACTGGTTGGGGAAATTAGGCGACTCGAAATAGCCCCAAGTGCCTGGGTAAGACAAGATGCAAGAGGGAAGTCTGTATCAGTATGTACATGAGGTTATTAATAAAAAAGAACTGGTACAGTATGACCAAATATTATTGGCTTTCCGCACTCCTGCGGAAAGCCTTTGAAACTGTTCTGATGTTTTTTTTTTTTTTTTTTTTAGCTTTTTTTATTCTTCTCCCAAAACCTCATAGACAAAGCGCATGGTCTTTCGGCCTGGCAAAATGGTCACTTGCAAAGCTCGGATCATCATCAAACTTGGTCACAACAATCACCTCATAATGAAGTACTGCACAAATGTGTTTACATTTTGATGACGTCATCAGGTGTCAGATTACAAGCGTTTGAAATATATGGCCTTCAAATTGAAACTTCTGTAAAAATTCAACCGTTTGAGATACAAACTTTATTCTTTCGGCAATGTTCATGACTATCCAATGTCTAAATTTCGTACACAGACATTGACCTTGAATCTTGCTTCCTATTGGTCGAAAACGAGGCTGCCCTGTCATTTAAAACTGGTAGCAGATACCGAGATCGGGTCAAAAGTGTTAGTCTCGGGACCCCTTGGGCATCAAAAAAATACCAAAAGTTAGGTCGTCACACGAAAGAGCGCCCTCTAGCGGCAAGTTGAAAAATGGCCAAAACGCGTTTTTAAGAGATGTCTGTGGCGAAGTTTTTGCAAATTGGCCCAAAATTGGTGCATATGTTCACTGAGGGTCAGTAAACATGCCCATACCTTCAAAAGTTTGATGACGTCACCAGGTGTCAAATTACACTCGGTTGAACATGCGTTCTTCTAACGGCTATATCTAGAGAACGAAAAGACCGATGGAGGTCAAATTTTGTGTTTTAGGTTTGTTGTGACTTGCTCTAATGCATATTGTCAGCAAAATTTGGTGGCGTTACGATGACGTCATCAAATAAGCGCGCTTGTGCAGCATACATTAGCCAAGGTCGTTCACTTCCTCTATTGGTCGTATGACCTTGAAACCTGGCAGGGACGTGGACTTGGTCATTAACATTTAACATACCAAGTTACATTACTATGACGTAATTTGTTGATTTGTTATGAATTTTTGAATCTGGCAACCTATACTAAAGCATACACACAGTGCAGTATGTGTGTGTGTACATAAGCATGTACAATATGCATACATCTGCACTTCCCCATATCCCATAGACAAAGCACATAGTCTGTCTCGCAGCTAGAAGGGTCGCTTGCAAAGCTTGGATCATCATCAAACTTGGTCACAATAAGGAACCCATACTAAAGTACTATACCAAAGAGGTTACATCTTGATGACGTCACCAGGGGTCAGATTACATATGTCTGAAATTTAATGCCTTAAAAATTAAAAAAAATCTGTAAAAATTCAACCGTTTGAGATACAAACATTTTTGTTTCGGCAATGGTCATGACTATCCAATGTCTAAATTTCATGCAAAGACAATGACCTTGAATCTTGCTTCCTATTGGTCGAAAACGAGGCTGCGTTGTCATTTAAAACTGGTAGCAGATACCGAGGTTGGGTCAACGTTGTTAGTCTCGGGACCCCTTGGGCATTACAAAAATACCAAAAGTTAAGTCGTCATACGAAAGAGCGCCCTCTAGCGGCGAGTTGAAAAATGGCCAAAACGTATTTTGAAGAGATATTTGCGGCAAGGTTTTTGCTAATTGGCCCAAAATTGGTGCATATGGTCACTGAGGGTCAGTGAACATGTCCATACCTTCAAAAGTTTGATGACGTCACCAGGTGTCAAATTACACTCGGTTGAACATGCGTTATTCTAACGGCTATATCTAGAGAACGAAAAGGCCGATGGAGGTCAAATTTTGTGTTTTAGGTTTCTTGTGACTTGTTCTAATGCATATTGTCAGCAAAATCTTGTGGCGTCACGATGATGTCATCAAATAAGCGCGTTTGTGCAGCATACATTAGCTAAGGTCGTTTACTTCCTCCATTGGTCGTATGACCTTGAAACCTAGCAGGTGCCTGGACCTGGTCATTAACATGTGACATACCAAGTTACATTAGTATGACATGCATGATTTGTTGATTTATTATGAATTTTTGAATCTTGTCACTGTGCATGTACATATACACGTACGGTATGCATTTACATTGTACAAAGTGTAGATGTAGTATTATACAGCATGCAGTTTTACATGCATACAAACATACAAAAAAGAAAAGCGGAAAGCCATATGCTCTGTTATCAACAGACATACTTCTAGTTATTATTATTATTATTGTTGTTGGTTTATTTCAAATTGCACTTGTAGCCACAAGCTAAATTGCGTCAATTTTTACAATACAAATTCAATTTACACAATACTTAATGATTAGTCAATAATACCCAAAAGATTTTTGTTTTGTTTTTAAAGTAGGACAAAACGAACTAAAACATTACCAAAAACGAACTAAAACTTTACCAAATACAATACATTAACAAGACAAAACCTTAAAAATACAATACACCCCTCCCCCTGGAACCTTATTCAATTCAACCCTAAAAATTGCTTATTAAAATCTAAAGGAAATGAGTAAGAATCGGTAATTTTATTTACATTTCATTCAAAAGGTCAATTAAATACGGAATTGCACTCTGAGAATATCTCTTTGTCTTACACCTTGGTCTGGAGATTTGTTTACTATTTATCAAGTTATATTGCACTTGGTCCCCCCGCTGTCTAGGCAGCCAGTC
The DNA here is from genome assembly GCA_037783545.1 of Henricia sp. BOLD:AAB3569. NCBI lineage: Eukaryota > Metazoa > Echinodermata > Asteroidea > Spinulosida > Echinasteridae > Henricia > Henricia sp. BOLD:AAB3569. The sequence continues at coordinate 14,629 of JBBELK010000888.1, forward strand.
TTGGAAAAAGCTGGACTTTCTCAGTTCAGTAGCAAATTTTATGCAAATATCTTTCCTACGTTGTTGTAGAGTGCATATATCAATTTTATCAAGTGCCTCTTGATATGTTGTATAGGTGGAACCCAAAATTATTCTTAAAGCACGTTTCTGAACTCTTTCCAAATTATCAACCTGTTTTGTTGTAAGCCCAGCATTCCACACCGGAACAGCATACTCTAATAAAGACCGCACATATCCTTTATAGATTGTCAAAAGGTCAGCAGTAGAAAGATGAAATTTCTTTAATATCTTCAACATGTACTGTTTAGCATTAGCTTTACGAACTAATTCTGAGACATGATTATCCCATTTCAGGTCACGACTAATTTGTATACCTAAAAGTTTAACACAACCGACCACTTTCAATTGTTGTGAACAAATCTCCAAAGATGGTGGTCTAATGGGATTTCTCATGAAACAGACATTCATAAGTGCACATTTATCTGGGTTGAGTTTCATGTTGTTACATGTAGACCAGTCATTAAATTCATTCAGTGTGGTTTGCACACTGCTGTCCACATTAACCAGACCGCTCTCAATTATTGTGACATCTACATATTTCAAAATTGATATCCCCTGTTGTGGCTTTTGGATAGCATCATTTATTTGTGCCAGAAAACAAAGTGGCCCTAATTTTGTTCCCTGTGGTACACCTCCCTGTAAGACTTGAAAATCTGATAGTACATTTCTGTAACGAACACACTGGGATCTTTTATTTAAGAAGCTGCACACCCAGGGCAAAATTGATGGTCTCACGCCTAACTCAAGTAATTTACCAATGACTATGTTATGATCAATCAAATCAAAGGCTTTACTAAAGTCAGTAACTACAACATTGCTGTAGCTGTTGCGTGAATCTGCATGAGCGTACAGAGTGTTCATTAATTTGATTAGGTAGTGTGACGTTGAAAATCCTTTGCGATTCCCAAATTGATTAGGATCCAGTTTATCCCCAATGTCCGCATAGATCCACTTTGTCACAAATGTCTCACCCAGTTTTGCGAAATGGTCAGTAAGTGACACTGGTCTCGGTTGCGCAAGGTTGGGCAAAACAACGACTTTTAGTGAATTTAACATTAATAACAGTATGCGTACTTGTGGTGTTTACACAAATATCCCAAGTGTAGTTTTGTTGTCTACACTGATGGCAACACTCGGGGGTGAGATTTGAGAAAGAAAAAAATTCCAGAAGAAAACAAATCGGAAGAGGCGTAGCTTCCTTGGGGAGGGGGCGGGGAGAGACGTAGAGACCACGAAGACTTCAACTTTTGCGATCGTTTTAAACACCACCATCGTGCAAATTGCAATGTCAAAAACATTTTAACCAGGTATCACAAGAACCAGTTTTGTTTTAAATATTTACCTAGTACAAATATTAAAAAGATTAGAGGCAACATCGATCGTTGAAGACGGTGAAGCGAAAGCGGAGGGTAAAATCAGTTTATTGCCCGCTGCTTTCCACATCGTGCCAGCCACGCACTGCACACGTGCGTGCACACATCACATGCACACACCACACGCAACGCACGACCATTGCCAGTTTACGATGCAGGCAAAGATGGCGCTTGGTTAGGGATTAGACTTGTACACGTCTGCTTCACTTCTGTTGCAGTGTCGATCTGCTTGCCGAGCGCTACAGTACTCTACAGCACTCTGCAGCACTCTACATGTATGTCATGGCACTTGCATGGCGACTAGACTTGCACAAGTTTGCCTCGCAAAATTACTGAATCAATTGGGTGCACTCGTTAAAAAAAATAAAATGTTGATCGCGAAGCACACAACAAAAAAGCGGAAATCCGATAAAAATCAGAGATTTCACAATGAAAAACAGAAAACTCTCAAATCCGGACGGTCCCTAAAAATTCCGGAAATCCGGAAAAATCTCACCCCTGAACACTTGTATGCCTTAGTGAAAAACAAACCATCAAACGTAAAGATTTTGAGATTTGGCTAATTGTAGTCGTAATCACTAACCGTGCACAACACAAAAGATGCACAAAAGATGCCGAAGAACTAATCTTCCAACAGTTGGTCAAAGTATTTTTAGATGTGCTGTACCGTCAATGTTTTACATACCACAGTGCATGCGTTTAATGACCATAAACAAAAATAAGAGGAACATTTCAATTTTTTAAGCTCTAAGCATAATGTTGAATGGCTTTTTTTCCTTATTTAAATTGTTCACAATATGAGGGGCAGAATTGAAAGCACCCCTTCCCCGGGTCTCACCTTTAAGATATTGCACGCATTTGCAGTTGTATTCATCCATTTGGTCTGCACAGTCGATGTGACCGTTGCATTTCAGCGACTCCTGAAGGCAAACTCGTCTGTTTGTGGATACTGACTGGCAGGAGAAAGTATGGGCCGGGCACTGCACAGGGGAAGAGGTGTGCACAGCGGCAATGGTGGGAACAGGGGCAGGGGTGTACACTGGGGTTGATGCTGAAAAACAAGGGACAGATAATGAAAAGCTTGTAGGGAATAACAAGTTGATTCATTTCAAGTTTAATCCTAACCAAAGATAATAGAGAGGTTTCGCAAGCACACATATATTCTTATTATTTGGGCATTTATCTAGCGCTCTTACATGAGGTTTCGCAGCATTTTCAGTGTTATCCAGAAGCGCCGGCTGCCGGTGATTTCACCGGCTGCTCTGTCATTTGCTGCCGGCTACTTTGTTGATTTTACAAAAGAAATCTTGTATATTCCCTAAGTAGTATCAGAATTACCGTATCAAAATCAATGTATAAGCCGCGGCTTATATTCTGAAAACTACGGTACTTTCAAATATCGTGTGTACACAACCGACAACTCATTTGTTCATCCGTTACTCCAAAATCTCTGGACAATACTGATTTTACATCCATTGTATACCGCCTAAACATCGAGATACATAGGTGGGCGGCGACTTTGGCAGCCAACACCCAGAAACACCAGGGAATGGAATACCCTTACTCTTCGCGAAAGAGTTCTCCGAGATCTTTTAAGAAATTACAGAGTATTCTTGAAGATGTCACGTTCGTAACAGGGACAGACAATGTCATTTGAAAAGTGCTAAAGGCATTGATTACATTACAAAAATAATACCCACACATCATGTATTAGTTCTAAAAGATTGATGAAACATTAACCCAAACCAATTGGGTGTTGATTTCTTGGAGTTACAGTGCCAAATAAGTTCACGTATGTCACTGGACAGACATTTTGTGACAAACGTGTATGCGTGAGTTGTAATTTTCAAAACTGTAAAATGATAACTAGAGAATAGGCGCAATGCATAGTTCCGACCTGTCAATCAACCGAGCCCGCCAACCAATCACAACAGAGCTAGCAGACATCACCCACATAGGTCAAAGTGCACTGTCTCACAACAACATGATCACGCGATATGTTCTGCCGGCCCCATACAATTTGTACAGTGTTGTATGCGATGATCCGGGTGAATTTTTTGTTTCAAGGCCGGTCGTTTCGTTGTTCAAAGGTACGAAAGCACGTATGTCATGATATGACATCCCTGTATTATGGCCCTTTACTCGACCCTGAAACATGAATACCTTTGAGTTTTCTCCAATGAATCTGTGCTTTCCGTTGAAAGTCCCATTGCTTTGTGCGTTGTGTGTCGCCATTTTGACAATAGCGTGTGAGCCATAGCAACAATATCCAAAGGGGCAGGGCTAACTAGGCAAACTCGGAACTATGCATTCTTACATGTACTCAGAATTTAATAAAGAAATTACCATAAACAACTTCATAGTTTTTATCTACTTTTGAGAAGGAGTCACAAAAGTGTGCACTTTAGTGTGGACAAACCGAAATCTCTCACCATGGCAGTACTGTGGCAATTCATCGGACCCATCGCTGCACTCGCTCATCCCATTACAATGCCATTTGAGTGGGATGCAGTTGCCTACACGGCAGTGGAACTCCGTTTCCTGATTGCAGTGCTCTATGTAGCGTTCACCTGCAGAGAACATGGGGCCAATTTCATAGAGGTGTTTAAAGGGCCAGTGTATCATTTTCAATGACCCCAAAAAGTAATCAACGAGTTTACAGGGGAAAAGTTCTGAAAGTAAAGAGTGAATTCATAGCAACTACCCAATGAAAGGTTTCCGCTCAAAATGATATAATTTTACCAGACAATAATCCGTAAAGATGAAATTATTTAGATCGTTTGCAAACGATTTACTTATTTTTGGTTCGAATCTACGCGGTCCAAAATGCATGGGCGCTGTGTACTGCGTGTGCGTGTTCCAACGCGATGCATTTTTATGGATCGCGCGCACACGCAGTATATGATGTGCGCCACAGAGTGCATGATGCAAGCCACAGAGTACCCGATCAACTGAGAACGAATATTTGAAACACCCCGCCAAGACCAGGAAAACGAATATGGAGTTTCATGTTTTTTTTAAACGCGGTACATTTGACAAAGCTGACATTTCTTTGGATGAGTTTGTTGATGTCTTTCTTTTGATTTATAATGGTTTTATTCGCAGAATCGCTCAAAAACAGATCATCTACAGGGCCTTTAAGTACAAAAAACTCTTGCTTAGTAGGGAACGTTACCAGTGAAATCCTCAAGTAGTGTATGACTAGTGTTCGAGGACTGTTTCATTACCATGACAATCTCATGAAATTTTTGCTGGTAACCTAATTTTATCAAGCAAAGTTTGTCATGCTTGAGCAATTTTTTTATGCTTAAGTAGCTCTATGAAATTGGCCCCAGGATACATGTACATGGACTAGTACTCTAGTACTTAGTGGGGTACCGTGGCCGAGTGGTTAGGGCCATTGACTCGCAATCATGGGTGAAAACTTGGGGTTGCGGGTTCGAATCCGGCTGCGGTACCTGTGCCCTTGGGCAAGGCACTCAACCACACTTGCTCCATCCTTCGGAAGGGATGTAAAGCCGTTGGTCCAGTGTGTTATGTAATGGTAACGCACTCTAAAGATCCCAGAGCATTCTTTCGTGAAGAGCAAGGGGATTCCCCGGTGTCTCTGGCCATTTCTAATTCTAATTCTTCATGGGTTTCCTCACGCTTACGAGTGACAGTGCAATGAGCACTATTGAGGAATCCTTGGTATGAATACCAGAAAGAAATAATAATAATAATAATAATAATAGTCAAATTTTGTTAGAATGGTAGTTCTATTTTAGAACTACCATGCATTAGGTGCACTTGGAACTGTTTAAAGGCAGTATACATGATTGGTAAACTGTTACAAATAGTTTTATCCCCCTGTGTGATTGAAGATATGCATGATTAAAACCAACCTGAGCAAAAACCAGCTCCGTACTTCGTTTAACTTTGCCCTGAACCACGACCTGTGCACGAAGTGGTTTTGGGCCGAAGTGGCATTTGGGCGAGTTAGTGTTTGGACGAAGTGATTTGGGGCGAAATGGCACTCGGGCAAAGTGGTTTGGGAGCGAAATGGCACTTGGGCGAAATGGCACTTGGGCAAAATGGTTTTGGGGCGAATTGAATTTACATCTCGCAAGACGAAAAATAATTGTTTTGCTCATTTCAAGACTATAGCACTTCAGACAAAACCATTTCAGGGGAAGTTTTCTGCCATCATCATGTTTATATTATCGTGTAAGTTATGTGTAAATCTGTGAACATTTCTGATTCTTTGAGATACATGTACCAATCATGTGTATACTGTCACGGCGCAACACATTAGACTTACTCCTACGGAGTAGAACTCATGTACTGCCTTTAAAGACGTAGGCTCGTCAATGCGCGACGAACAAATTCGTGCCACAAAATTCACAGCTCTCCATACCAATCTCAGAGGGTGCAGGCTCATTATTTATGCAAGCTGACATGCCAGCTCATAAGGGGGACATGGACATGATGTGCGTGAAAATACACGCTGACTTGGCACGAATGAAGATACATTGTAGCCTCGTGCATTCTGTATCTTTTCTAAATCAAATATTTATCGCAGAAAAACAACCTTTGTAAATTCATGACATTTAGTTTCAGTCCAAGTCACATTATATTTAGATACACATGTATGGTCACATTCGCTTCAAGAAATTCTCAGATGGTGGAATTGACTGTACATGTACATATCCACATTTGTACAAGGACAATAACGCCTAACTATACGACTAGCCACAACATCAAACTGAAGGTCATTTTGTTATAAGAAAACTTACCAATCTACCTCACCCCTCACCCCCCAAACCCCCCCCCCCCCCCCCTAACCCGCCCCGCCGCCCCCCCCCCCCCCCCCCCCCCCACACCGGGATTTTAAGAGCTGGCTGCCTTACTCGGGCAAGGTATGGAGCACGGTTAATTTTGTAGCACAAATTTGTTTGTCGCGCATTGACGAGCCTGCGTCTTTAAACTATTTTGAACACAGGATAAATTTGGTGCGGTATCTAATCAGCCCAGGAATACGCTCTTGGCTTCGAATCTCTATGAGGATTATGCAAGGACATGGTTGATATTTAAATGCGTCGCAACAGGCAACAGGCAACAGGCAGCATTTTCAAATGAAAACACACAGATGAGGGTATTTTTTAGGTACGTCCATGCACAAGTGAATGTCAACACACAGAATTTCCTGGATGTTGTACATCACGAAAAAACAGACTGTACACCACTCTCACAGACGAACATTTTTATAAAAAAAATATAACTGCGTATTGAACGCCACCAGGTGCACGTACGAACATCCTGAAAATGTTCCAAATGCGTGTTGCTCAATATTTGTTTGAAATACAGCACAGCTGATAGATGTCACACAAATTTACGCTCAAGCTCCTGATGCACGCGGCAATCTGTAGGAATTGAGGTCATTCAGGGGTCGAAATTAACCTGAATTTCATGCTGGTCAGAGGGACCAGTAGATTAGAGAACTCTACTGGTCCTGCTGAAAATGTGGTGGTCCACTGGTGCTTTTCAAAATGGCAGCGAGATACTGTAACACTTTCTGGTTTAAGGTCATTGAGTGCAGGATGGACAGGATTGTTTTTTGATCCAAAAAAAGGGCATGTCTGGAGAGATCGAAGAAAGAAATGAAGTTATCTGAAAATGTCTAAAGCGATCAAGAATTTTTGGTGGTAACCAGGAGTTTTTCGCATTGAGTAAAATGTTTACTGTGGATTAGGCATCAGAGAATGTTTTCATGTGTCAGTAAATGTTTTCACCGGCGTCTTTGACAGATCTAGTGGTCCTTCTGATTTTTTACTGGTCTCGGACCACGGGACCAGTGTTAATTTCGACCCCTGTCATTTGAGAGAGGCCTGCCTGACAAAACATACCTATAAAGTACTCAATATCGAAGCCTCTGTGAGGTTGACTCCTGCGACTCAAGAACTTGATGACCACTTCGTCTGTTCCTTCGTCTGAGATGTACGGCGGGGGAAGTGAAGAACCACAGTAAGTCAGTGACCTTGCAGAAGGATCGCTTGAAATCTCTAGACTATCACCAGAGAGGCAGCTTCCATGGCCCACCAGACTAAAATCCTTAAAACTATTACAAAAAAACATGTACGTAAAAGACTTAATATGAAAATTATCAAATTACTAATTATTTTGTCATCCCGTGATAATCATCTCAGGAAGACAACATCAAGAATTTAGGACAAATATGCCGACATTTTGCACTGAATATGACGTCATCCTGGGCTACATTATCTCAGGATCTCAACAAGTCGGATGGCACTTCCAGAGCTCCGTAGTACTGCAAAAGGAGTACACAAAGAGGTTGTCTGTGACGTCATTCTTTGCCCAGTTCCAGGTCACATCAGAAATCTTAGGAGTCTTGAGAAGTTCAGAACCGAAGTTAAAACTTATCTTTTTAAACTTGCCTTTGATTTATGATTTTTAATCTTAATTAAGTACGGTAACGATGATGTAATTAGTTTTGTTTTAAGATGTGCAGCGCACATGAACATATTTATATGGAATGCGCACTATATAAATGTAATTATTATTATTATTAGACAAAATGGCAGCACCCATAAGCCATTTTTTTAAAAGTTTGTATTCAATTTTAAGCAGGTCAAATTTCTTGTTCTTTGTATAAAAAATAATGTACACGTTGCACTTGTTCAGCACATTGTCTTTTGTTTCTTGTTAATTCCCCTTTAAAGGAGTTCACTGGTTTTAGTGTACACCCTGTAACCATGGCAAGTCTATTTTTGGCCAACCAAGGGTCGATTTCGCGAAGCACTATGATTCTTCGTACCACCAGTTGCGATCGGTAAGCCACTGTAAAGTGCGTCTCGAGTAACGTGCGTCTCGAGTAACGTGCGTCTCGAGTAACGTGCGTCTCGAGTAACGTGCGTCTCGAGTAATGAAGGATCGTAGTGCTTTGTGAAATCAGCCTCAGGAAAACTATGTTTTGTGGAAATTCATTTTTGGCCGTGGCCACAGACAACATACATTTAAAATCCCCAAGTTGCCACTGCAGGTAAATAAGGGCCATCAAGTCAACAGGGGCCAATTTCATTAAACATGTTAGCACCCGATTTTTGATTAAGCAGCACTCTCTCCATTTCATAAAGCTGTTTAAGCACTAGCAAACCAAACTGCATGCTAACCTACCGATTTTTTGCTAACGCGACGCCACTTGTTTTCTTCGCCATACTCGTCAAATTTTTAGACACATGTTCCAACAGACACAACTTTTAGCCGTTGTTGAAATATTCCAGTCAGCGAAAGGCAAGAGTCTTCATCCCAAAATAGAAACATTATCGATGGAAAAATTTGACGTTGACTTATGAAAGCAGACGATGAACGTGTTCGAACAAAACAGACGACAGCATTGCGCGCGCGCTTAGAACAACAAGCTTTTAACATGTTTAATGAAACAGGCCCTTGTTTGAGCGAATTTTCGTGCTATGCTTAATCCAAAATTGTTGATTTGAGCGGGCCTCCCACTGTGCGATTTTTGCCACGAATTTCCTACGAATTGGTACGATTACCAGAGACTGTCTATAGACTCTACACACAATCGTACTTAATCGTAGCTAATCGTAGGAAATTCGTGGCAAAAATCGCACAGTGGGAGGCCCGATTAAGCGTAACATGTTTTATGAAATTGGCCCCAGTTGATAAACCAGCTCCTCACAATGATATAAAGAAAAGGTTCTCTTTTAAACAGAATTCAGAAACTTTATAAGGAGAATGTTCTCACCTTAGTGTGACCATGTGGCGACTTTCCAAGCTAAAATGCCACTTGCATGCAGCGTTATTTGGGTAGGACTCGGGGTAATTCGGGCTCTGTATCTCTCCTGTGGGACCGAATAGTAGTGTTTGGCCACAATTCGTGAACGCTGGTAGGAAAAAGAAAAAAAAAAGTCAGGTTTTTTTTTTTCTTCAGAAAAACAACAATCACTTGTATTATCCATAGTTCATCTGTCATTTATTTATCTTGTACGTGTAAATAAAACCTTTTTTTCACAAATTTCAAATACTGTACCGTACTACACTTACTTGATGCAGAAACTCCTACTTCAGCTCCCACGTACAAAAACATCAATATAACTGTAAAGAAAAGAAATACAGAAATTAATACCAAGGAAATATATGTCTCTTCTTAAGAATACATTTATCTTCAAACAAACTTGAATGTGTGATGCCAATCGGTGGATCCATGTCTTGCATGTATACATGTGTGCCCCTTCCTCACCTTGATAATGGCTTGGCGGCCATTATCATCCTCCAGGTCCCCAGCCGGTATTAAACATACAGTTTAAGACTGGCGAAAAAATATTTTATTCCCTTAACAATAGCTGTTTTTATTATTATTATTATTATTTTCTGGTATTCATACCAAGGATTCCTCAATAGTGCTCATTGCACTGTCACTCGTAAGCGTGAGAAATCTATGAAGAATTAGAATTAGAAATGGCCAGAGACACTGGGGAATCCCCTTGCTCTTCACGAAAGAATGCTCTGGGATCTTTAGAGTGCGTTACCATTACCTAACACACTGGACCAACGGCTTTACATCCCTTCCGAAGGATAAATTTGTTATACCACTCGTGGTTGTGAAATCTGGCAGTAGTGCATAGATCCCATATACCACTTAGGAATCGTGGTACATGTATGTGGGATTGAGGCGCACTACATGATGCAGTATTCCATTCACGCTTGTGGGACAACTAACAGTATACTTTATGTACATGTATACATGTACCTTTTGTCGCAGGTACATGTACATGTACACAAAACCTTTAGGCTACATCATGGTTCTTCTAAGTACAGAATTTGCTCACTACACGTACATTGTACTGTGCATGTATGATATTATCTTTCTGGGTGACTGATTTTTAAAAAATTATGAAATACATACGTACATGTAGATTCACACATGTCAGTCCAGTCTATTTGTACTTTGTCCTCAACTCAAGATTTTAAAAGTGTCCCGTTTGTTTACTACTGCTATAATTTGTTGTTCACACCAAGCGAGTTAAATACAGTATACATTGTACAAATGTACATGTACTACATTGTAGATGCAAGAAAACTTTGTGAAATTGCTTAAATGTAAAATATTTAAAAGGATATCTGCATGCAGAGGAGGGGGTGAGATGGCGCAGAGGTTAGGGGGAAAAGAGGGTCAGTTTGAAATCTTAAAAATAATTGGAAAGGCTAAAACATTAAAACAAAAATCATTTCCCTCGTACATACATACACTATAATGTGCCAACAATTTGTGCACAGAACACATCCCATACTGGGTACATGTACATGTCTGTACATGTAGTTCACATGCACATGTACATAACGATAGACAATGTGTAGACCAGCAAGTGTACAAAAAACATTGCTGGGTAAAAGTTCTTGTATACTGCAGGAGGGAAACTGGGGAAAATTCTGTACTTGAACTTTATTTTGTCATATCCCACACTGTACGTGCAGATTTCATGGCCTTCAGGGACAATTGTGTAGGACAATTGTGTACTTGGAACTTTTCCCATTGTTATTTTCCAAAAGTGTTTGTGCAACGGAGCATAACTACTGTATGTACTCTAACACCCAGTTGGTTATGCCATAGCATATGAAGGATTGCCGCAGGTGAATATTGCAGAGTCAATAGTCATACAGCCGATGTGTCATGCCTGTCGGAATTCACAAAAACGCTCAATTCATAACAGTACCACATGCACACGATTGTACATGGCTGCATTTATGCCAATTCATTTCCTCTTAAGCGGGCCTCCCACTGCGATTTGTTCCACAAATTTCCAACGATTTGGTACGATTTGGTACGATTGTGTGTAGAGTCTATAGACAGTCTCTGGTAATCGTACCAAATAGTACCAATTCGTAGGAAATTCGAGGCAAAAATCGCACAGTGGGAGGCCCGCTTTACATGTACTTTAACTCTGTTCTCTCAAGAAAAATATAATCACAGCAAAATAGATTTTGATTTCCTGATTAGACATACATACTGTACATGTATTTTGCAAACTAGAAATTAATTTTACTAAGAACTTCTAATAGTGAAAGCAATAGAGTCTTTTCACGGTAAAGGGGGCCATTTTTGGCAACCCAAACCATATTTTCCAGAAAATACCTTTGACTGGTCTCAAAATAAAAGAAATAAGTTTCAGTTGTTCTGAAGAGATAACTTAGGCCCAAAAAAAGAGTTACAAATAGTGTGACATGTCTTTCTAAAAACCCTGTGTACAATATTTCTAATACATGTATACGCTCATAACCGGGACGGCCTAAAGTGTAACACAAGTGTCCGGCCCGGTTACGAGCGTATATTGGAAATTTGTACACAGGGTTTTTAGAAAGGCATGTCACACTATTTGTAACTATTTTTGGGCCTAAGTTATCTCTTCAGAACAACTTAAACTTATTTCGTTTATTTTGAGACCAGAAAAAGGTATTTCCTCGAAAATATGGTCTGTGTTGCCAAAATGCCCCCTTTACTTTGAAAAGTCCCAAATACATGTTCATGGCGCCACAATGTCCATGGTACAGTGTACATGAACACTGTAGGGATTCTTTGATATTTGTAGTTTTGGCTTATGAGAAACTTTTAATGTATAAATGGAGGACAATTGTATGCGTCTTAAATTGACACAGAAGTCTATGAAATAAAAAGGAAATCAATTGGTCTACCCAGCATCTTCCACAGAGTCGAGTGTAATTTTAAGATGTCTTAAGTTTATATCGAAATTAAAGAAATTTTCTTGTACATAACTTCTGCCCAAAAATGCTGCCACAACATACATTTCTGAAAAGCTTATGCACAAATTTCCCCTTATACGTATGTAACTGGTCCAGTTACATAGTATATAAAGGGGAAATTTGTACATTATAAGCTTTTCAGAAATGTATGTTGTGGCAGCATTTTCCTACCTTTTTGGGAAAAAGTTTGAGATAAACTGAAGACATCTGAAAGGAATTATTGACTAATTTTTCAAATAGGCCCATTAGCGTGGAAAGACCCATATTTCATCTAAAAAGCTCCAATGTTTTGTAAACTAATTTCCATTCCATAAAGCAGTGCATGCAGTGATTGAAACCAATCATTTTGCTTCCACATCCAAATTAAAGATTGCAAACTTCATGTTTTTTCCACCATGGATAGTAATTTGAGGAGGTACCATATTTTTATTCGGTTATAAGCGAAATCCATTTTCTGGGAAAAAAAACTGAATAAGCTCCCGTAACAACTTCTTACCTGAGAATACATGTGTTCTAATCCTTAGGCATGTACACGTACAATGCTGGTTGGATCTCCTTGTGAATGCAAATTGTGACCCCTTCATTTTATTCTGCAAAAAGTAAAATGAGAACGAGTAAAATTGCATTTAGGGCCAAATATAGTCCAATTACTTTCTACTGTACATACAAGTCCGCGTACAATGTAGGAACAATGTCCTGCACATTTAGCTTCTAGGCTTGGGTGATTCCACTCGGGAATCGAGTAGAATCGATTCCACCTTAGGAATCGGAATCGCACTTCCATATTTCTGAGGAATCGATTCCCATTTTAGCAACATTCGATTCCTATTGATAACTTGCCGATTCCAGAAATTACCTAGCAATTTCGTACCCAAAACACTAGTCTTCTGCAAGAGTATTTAGCCCCTGATAATTTCCACATTATAGGAACGTGTGTGCTGCACAGGCCGACATCATTTTATAGACGTTTAGGTGCCTCTCGGTGCCAAAAAATCTGCACAATATGCAGTATCGTCAACGTAAGCCTGGTTTCCGTATCATCATGACAAACGCTGACAGTACCGTATACTAGACGTAAACTGCAACGCAAACAGTCGGAAAAGTTTAATCAAGTTTAACTTTGCCGATCGTTTCAGTCAGTTTCCGTCAGTGTCTGCGTGCATGTGTTACATACATGTACTGTACGAACAGTACGATTATTATGGAAACTAGGTTTTAAACACGCTAAATGTAGTTAATGTTTTCCGCGACGTCTGTTTGGGAAGCAAGCAGGTTGCTGCGGATGGAGGATGGAACATGCTGTTTAATGCGATCCGCCAGTCTATGGGGACCAACGCTCGATTGAGCGACGTCGCTCAATCGCTTTCGTCCGCCCCTACCTTGCTTGTTGGAAAACATTTGATTGGCTGAATACTAGTCTATTGTAAAATCGGAGGCCGAGTGTCAGCCTCCAAACGCTATAAGTAACTTTTGAGATAGGCCTAACTGCAAAGGCCATTGATAGACCAAACATATGCATCTACAATTCCACTTTCTCAATCAAATTTCCTCCAAAAAGCAATCCTACATGTAGCTGGTCAGAATCTCTATAAAAAGCGGTAACGAAGGTTTTTGACCAAAGAATCAACAATTTTATTTTTGACAGATTTTTGTTACTTATTATTGAAGATGCATTTTACCACACGGACACACTGCATCATTTGCATGCTGTGCGAAATAAGCCAGTTGCATGATACATTGTAGATTTGCATAAATCCTAGAGTCCTGCCTCTACGCTATGGCGCTCGCGTATAAGAGAGTCAAGCACCAGACTACCCGAATTGCGACCCAGCATGTACCATTTGCGGTCAGAGAAGGGTGGATTCACTCCAAAGGGTGCAGGTCAAATCGACCGTTTGCCAACTCGACTCCTACCAACTCCATCGTCGTACCAACTCCTCCGTCGTACCAACTCGACAGTCGCGTGCTCGACCGTCACGCGCTCGACCGTCACGCGCTCGACCGTCACGCGCTCGACCGTCACGCGCTCGACCGTCACGCGCTCGACCGTCACGCGCTCGACCGTCACGCGCTCGACCGAAGGAGTCAACTCGACCGTCCAACACGACTCTTACCAACTTGACCGTTGTACCAACGTGACTCCTCGACCGTTGTAACCGTTGTACGTTTAACTGCAGAAGTCAACTCGTCCGTTGTGTCCCACTATGTACATGATGTAGTAGATAGCCGGCGTGAAAATAAGCATAATGTACATGTATGCCTAATGTATAAAAAAAGGACAGCCATACGCACTAGTCGCCGTCGCGGCATGGGCGGGCCGGTGGTCAACGTGATCGGCCGGTCTTTCACGGCGGTGAGCGTAGCACAACCCGTGGTTTGCCAGCCCGTGATCGATTCAGGATTTGCAAACTTTCGAGTTGGTCAACGGTGGAGTTGACAATAAACCTTATTGATGTTCTCAATGCATTATGGGATTGGATGACAAAATTGCTTGGCCAAATGGGCGTAAACCTATGGGTGGGGACGCCAACTCGGCAACCTTTTCACTCATTTTCACGAAAACCAAAAAGAGTTAAACAAGAATCAACCTCCCACCACTTTATCTGAGGGTTGGTCCCCTAACCATGCTAATAAGTAATATAACTAATGAAAGTGAACGCTAATGCGAATTTGACGTCAAAGCAAATGTTTCGCACAGCGAATTCGCAAAAAGTTGAACTAGTTTCAACTTGCGCGATCGAATGTTCGCCGCGAAATGTTTGACGTCAAATTGACGTGAGATTCGCGTATTTTTACCGTTTTATACTTGACATGCTTGACCATGATGTTGACTGTTGACCAACTCGGAAAGTTACAAAAAAATACCTTTAGCCTATGCTCATTCGTTTTAAAAGGAATTGAGTTCACAAATCGTGTTCAGTTCTACAGGAATTTGGTGAACACTTCCTTCGGTCAAGTTTCTCTAAACCATGTAAACGGCCTTTTTTCGTTGTTGTGTCATATTATTATTCCAGCGTAAAATTCGATACTTTGCAGTTACTGTTTAGATATGAAAAATAATGCACCACCACGCACTTTTTTCTGTATTTCAGTATCGACTACTTTATCCTTGTGCATAAGTAATCGATACAACGTCGTTAGCTGAGTGGGTGAGAGGAGAGCGCCGCGCGCGTTGGGGCGCGGCGAGTTCTATTTACAAACTTGCTTTAGTCCTTCAATCATTTTACACGGATGGAGTACGTTGATGTTGACGGGAGGCGATATTTTTTTCCGTACCACATATTCGCTATGGGGCTTCATCGATTGGTGCATTGTAAATGAATATTCATATTTTCTATATAGCGCCTCCAAGAGTTATTAAATAAAAGGATATAAGAAAGAAAATTGAAGAGTTTGTCGAGTCACAAACCAATATCGACTAGAGTAGTCTTGGGCCAAGACTAGTCAAGACCTAGTTAGTAGAGCTGAATTGGTGTCTAATCTTGATATGATTAATATTGTGGTTTTTGAAGCTGTTGATGGAATCTATGTTGACAATACTGTCCGGTAGTCTATTCCAGTCAGAGCATAATGGGATGAATGAGTATTTGCGTGCATTGGTCCTGCAGTAAGGTTGATCCAGTAGTTGACTATTACTGATAGTTAATCGGCGAGATCTGGTTGGAGCAGGTGGAACTAAAGACTTTGGTATGACTGACTTCCCCATTTGGATCTGTTTCATAAGCACAAGTCTTGCTGCCTCTCGTCTGTGTTGCAGGGTGTCCGAGGTCTTATGATCATTTTGGAAACACTAACATGCTTATCATAGTTGTTACACACGAACCTAGCCGCCCTTGGCCTTCTCTGGACCATTTCCAGTTGGTTGATATATTTGGACTCATGGGGATCCCAGATAACCGAAGCGTATTCCAAGTTTGGACGAACGAGTGCCAAATAAGCAGTACTTTTGATGGACTTCGAGCATCCCTTAAGGTTACGCCGGATCATGCCAAGAATTCGATTAGCTTTCTTGGTCATATAGTCATATTGGTAGTCCCATTTATATTTGTGAGATAAGAATACACCCAGGTATTGATGATGATCGACCATTCCCAGAGTCTGACCTTGAAGCTTGTAACTGTAACTGGATTTCTGTCTTTTTCTTCCCATGTGCATGACACAGCATTTATTTGAGTTAAATGTCATCTGCCATTTTTCCCCCAAGCATCAAGACTGTTGATATAAGACTGTTGATATCATCTTGAAGTCTGTCACAGTCTGAAGAGTTTTTGATAACCCTCTATACAAAATGCAGTCATCGGCAAACAGGCGTATCTCAGAGTATAAATCTTCAGTAATGTCCTTGAGGAACTCCTGAATCCACGTTGTCCCATTCAGAATTTGCACCAAGTGACTACCACTCTCTGCTTTCGTTGGGTCAGGAAATTTATAATCCAATTCAGGAGCTTACCCTGGATACCATACATATGTAATTTGGCTTTTAGGCGTTCATGTGGCACGGTGTCAAACGCTTTAGAAAAATCAAATATAGCGATGTCCACCTGGTAACCAGCGTCCACAGCTTTTGCCCAATCATCCGAAGCTAAGATGAGCTGAGTAATACAGGAATGGTGTTCCCTGAAACCATGTTGCTTTGGTGTAAGTATATATTAAACTTTTCCAAGTGACGTCCTATGTGAGAATGAACTACATGTATATGTTCCAATAATTTGCAGCAAATGCCGGTCAATGAGACAGGTCTATAATTAGACGGGACAGTCTTATCCCCCTTCTTGTGTAAAGCTGTGACGTTAGCCAACAACCAGTCCTTAGGCAGGTCGCCACAATCCAGTGACTGCTGGAAAATGTCTCTCAGGATTGGAGCGATCTCCTCAGATATTTCCTTGAGAATTCTGGGACAGATGTCGTCAGGTCCACTGGCCTTATTACTGTTCAGATCTTTGAGTAACTCTAGAACCCCCTTAGTCGTAACATGGATTTCCTCAACAATCGGCATTTTAGCTGGAATAAATGGAATCTTCTCAAGGTCTTCATCAGTAAAAACTGAATTAAATTGATCAGCAAGAACTTGTGCTTTCTCTCTGTCGGTCACATGATTGATGCTCTGAGTTGTCAGAGTTGGTACGCCCTGATTTTCCATACGTTTACTTCTAATATATTTCCAGTCGCGTTGTCATCGACCGCATCCACGGCCGGCCACGTACGAGCCAGGGCCATTTACTTACTGGAAATGACCACTTGTTTGGTGGGTATTTTTGGAAGGGCCATACCTTGGGGTGTTCAGAATGGGCCGTCTTAAAGGCAGGTGCTCGTCAGCATTGCGCGCGCCAAATTCGTGCCACGAAATACGCAGCTCCATGTAGCAAAGGCATGGAGCTGCGTATATTTCGTGGCACGAATTTGGCGCGAGCAATGCTGACGAGCCTGTGCCTTTAAGGTTGTCCGGTGGTTGATGTGGTCACCAGGAGCAAAATAGGTGTAATGTACAGCTCTGTGCTCCAATCAATCATTTTGGCGAAAGATTTCCATTCCAAATGAATTTACCGGAGTAATTCGAGTGGTATGCTGGGACCATATTGAACCAATATTGAGGCCAAGTTAGCTGTTTGTTGACTAGCAACTGCATCGTCTTTAGCAACGACCCTTAAGTTCATGACAAAAGATCCTTCACGAATCTACACCATGTACCATTATTGACCAGGCGCCTGATGGGTAGTTCTGGAAAGGTTACTCCGTGGGGTTTTCGGATTGACTAGTTTCGAAGTTTCTTGGCAGTGGGTCTTGAGAGCAGGAGCCATTGAGTGACGTCACTCAAGGAGGCGAAAACAAGAGAAATCGAGAAAGCTGGCAATGTTGATAATTTGTTCATGTCGTATGTGTTCATTTAACTGATTCCAATGCATAGTTCCGACCTGTACGTCAATCAACCGAACCCGCCGACCAATAACAACAGAGCTAGCAGACAGCGCCCATGTAGGTCAAAGTGCATTGCCACACAAACGACATCACGGAATATTGTGCCCATACGTTGTACGCGGTGTTATGGGTAAATTTGTTGTTTCAAGGCCGGACGATTCGCTGTTCGAAGGTAAGAAAGCATGTATTCCATGATCGATAATATATGACCTCCCGGTATTACTGGCCCTTTACTCGGTGTGTTCTAAGATAACTGTCGATCCTGAAACATGAATACCTTTGAGTTTTTTCCAATGAATCTGTGCTTTCCGTTAAAAGTCCCATTGGTTTGTGCAGTGTGTGTGGACATTTTGAGGGATAGCGTGTAAGGCATAGTAACAATATCCAAGGGGGCGGGCAAACTCGGAACTATGCATTGGATAAGGGCCCGCCATGACGACAGATGCTGCCTAGTGGACTGCTCGGAGGCGCACGACCTCGTTGTTACCAATAGGATTTTCAAGAAGAAGCCAATGCATCTGATCGCTTATGTCAGTAGTCTTTTTGCAAGACGTGCTTTTTGGCGACCATAGCGCGCGATACACAACGTACGTATACTATTCACAATTGACCGCGAGAGGGCGCGCCTGAAATACAGTCGAAAAGAGTGTAGGTTAGACTGGTTCCCGTCCACATATTCCACACAGGAGAATATAAGGACAGGTAAAGGGCGCTTCATCTTGATCTGTAATTGGTCGTCTTTGCGCGTGCTCATTGTATTTTGTATATTTAAAAATTGGCCAAGCCCTTTGCTTTAGGCAATGTACTTTATTTACATAATTGGATATGTTCGACACGCACGGCCAAGTTACAAATGTCAATGCAAAATCTGCGCACTTACATATAATAATAATAATCAGTGACGGGCAGAATTCTGCCCGTCATGGCTGCCCTTTACCGATCCCTATATTTTCGCAATAAGCGAACCAATCTATAGGGATCGGGAACCAATCTAGAGTGTAGGTATACGCCCTCGGTCTCTGGCAACAGAGGTAAACAGTGCGTAGTGTGGGGATAGTCTGGTTCCCGAACCAAAAAATGTGATCACTAGACTGATTTTAAGGTCCGGCAACCGCCAGTATACATGTTTGTCCGCCATATTGAAACAGGAGGAATTCCTCCTTTTTCCGAAGGTTCCCGAAATTACCCGAATGCACGTCCAAACGTTATCGTTAATCGTCGGGTACGATTCGTCAATGTTTTGCCGCGTGTTTATTTTACGATGATGCAGACAAGGTTTGGATTTGATTTTTAATGCTACGTTTATTTGCCAAATATGGAATAACCCTTTTCAAATTGTTATACACTCACGTCACGCCGTAGTGCGCGCAGCGCGCTTTGAAAATTAACGGTTATGCGCTCCTAAAAATAAATGCATGACGTAATGCTTAGTGCTATTTTAAACACCACAGTAGCCGGTCCTCGTATTCAGTCGTTGTATGTGGAATATGTGGAGCGGGAACCAGTCGTTGTATGTGGAATATATGGAGCGAGTGTGGAGATCGCGAACTCCAGCAGTACAGGGTGTTTTTAAAAAAAAAAGGAAACCGAGATTAATTTGTTAATTTCGTGGAGATGGCTAAATATTTTGGAAATTGGCAAACACCATCTATTAGCTAATGATGTCCTCTTTCGTATGACACCACGAACTCCAATTTAAAGTCACACAATGACTGAGCACAGAGCAGTGTAATCAACCATGTCAGAACTGGTCTTGCACCAAAAATATGTTTTCATAATGAACCATGTCTGCCCATAGTGCAGGGCTTTTGTTGGGCCTCCAAATTATGCAATCCTCAGCCTGTTATTTCATTGCACACTCCTTAAAAGTCGAAGGACACTGGGGTTAGGTCGAGACAGGGAAAGGCACCCAAAATGTGTAATCATTGAGAATACAAATTTTGTATTTTTTTAGGTATGAAAATTGTTGGAGTTAGGCTGCGGTGAATCTGGTGCAAGACCAGTTCTGACATGGTTGATTACACTGCTCCGTGCTCAGTCATATGTGACCGTAAATTGGATTTCGAAAGAGGACATCATTAGCTAATAGATGGTGGTTGCCAATTTCCAAAATATTTAGCCATCGCCACGAAATTAACAAATTAATCTCGGTTTCCTTTTTTTAAAAACACCCTGCTATAGGTAAATTCGGTCTTGCATTAAGACTAAATAGATAGCCGAAGTGTGACGTGTTGCCATGGTAATTGGCTCTAAACTAACATGGCCGTCGAAAAAAAGTACCATTGCAAAGCACAGGGACACGGTTCAGTGAATTTTAGTTTAGAGCCAAATGCCTATAGGCAACCAGCAAAAGATGACGTATTCACTTCGGCAGTCTATGAGTAAACATACAATTACGTGACGTCATTTATCCAATCCAACGCTGTATGGCGCACTTCTGATCCTGCCAGATTTGTGCTCGTCGAAGCTCATTATTTCACTTTTTTGTGCATAAAAATTACCTTTCTAATGAAATAATCTTGTCTCTTCTTTGAAAGACCGACAAGTGTAAAACCTGTTGAATTATTAAGGCTTGCCCAACTGTAAAATCTGAGGGCGTCGCCGGCCCACAGCGCAGATCGCATCCATAGAAAAACCAAAACTTTTGTGCACTTAAGGCAGTAGCTTGATGCCTCTAAGAATTGACCATAATAATAAGTAATTTTGCCCTATTTCATTCGTGTATAAACGCAGAGTACATAATTATCAAAAGCATGATGCAACAGAAAGGACCGAAAATAATTATACGCCCAATGCGTCATTTGCAGTGACCCAAGATTTTACTTCATGAGTTGACAAGAAAAACTAAAATGTCTATAAAAGTGTCATTGATAGCAATGGTAACAAACACCATCATAATGTTTAAAATATATATTGTGGGAGAAATTGTACGACAGCTTAAGGTGCTCTCTAATTTGTCGGCAGCCAATTATTTTTACCATTCATACGTGCACTATGCATCGAACTTGATGGTTTTACTTATTGTGCCTGAGATTTCTACAAAGCAGTTTATCAACAATATTCTTCACTAAATGCTATCGTTCGTGTCTTAAACGTTTTCCAGTCATGTAATATGTCTTTAAACATTATACAAAGGGTATATTGGAGCATTCATGACTTTAAAACGTGGTACATTTTACGGAGCTGAAACGTCTTCAGGTTTTTTGATGTCCTTTTTATTTGTAATCATATTCCCAGAATCGCTTAAAAATAGCTCGTGATTTTGTGGAATTCTTCACGTGCTTGCAGTACTTAGAGCATAGCTTGCACACCTTGCAATGGTTCGGGTAGTCCTGTTTACCATTTTAGGTGATGATGGTAGTGTTGTACATGTACATGTATGTAAACTTCTGACTTCAACATTACTGTACGTATAGCAACACTATAGAAGACAGCGTCTCTCCACATTATACTCCCTCTAAACAGTATTTAACCAATTAAACATGCGTTTGTATATATAGCTTTAAACATTAAAATTTAAACGAATTATACTTGAAAATTACATTATCCAAGTACAGGTTTAAGGCCAAGAAACAATTTGGCTTATAGTACACGCATCAATTAATGTAAGGCACGGCAATTATAGTAATTAAACTGATTAACAATCAATATCAGTGGCGGCTCTAGCCCCAATAAAATACAGGAATACAATGAAACCTAGGGTGTCACTGCATGTGAATAATATCTCCGGACTATATAGTTGGAGATTAAAACGCATTACAATAATTTTACAGTTTTGTAGGTTAAAACGAATTACAAGAATCATAATTTCAGTTTAAAAATGCACTGCGTGCAACAGTGATTTCAGAGTTTGGAAATTAAAATGCATTACAACAATTTATTATGATTGTACATGTAAGACGCCTGGATACAGTTGTAGTCAAAAGTTTACATACAACTGTGTTAAAACTGGAGTGCTTAAACTTGCGTTGTCACCATTTTTGTAACAGTCTTTACTGAGTCGTGATTTTGTGGCAATTATAGTAAATAAACTGAACAATCAATATCAGTGGCTGCTATAGCCCCATTAAAATACAGGAATACAATGAAACCCAGTGTGTCACTTTCAATGATATCTCCGGACTGCATATTTGGAGATTAAAACGCATTACAATAATTTCACAGTTTTGTAGGTTAAAACGAATTACAAGAATAATCATTTCTGTTTAAAAATGCACTGCGTGCAACAATGATTTCAGAGTAAATTAAAATGGAAATTAAAATGCAATACTGTACAACAATTTCTTATGTACAACAATTTCTTACGTACGGCAAAAAAAAGAGGCTTTTTTGCCCTAGCGAAAAAGCCCAAAAATCGAAATATCGAAAGTGAAAGAAAATTGCTTACAATAGTTGGAAAATGTCTGGGTAAAATTGGAATGGTCGAAAAGTGCGGATGCATGTATGAAAATTAAATTGCTTTAAGTTCTTCTGTTTGCAGCAATTCACTTCTCATTTGTACATAATCACCTTTTCACATTTCGTGCATCCTGAAAACCATCAGGAAGTCAATATCTTAACTTCCATTTCATAAAACCCGCTTTTTTACGAGTCGTGTTTAAATGGAAATTAGTCTACGACTGTCATTACTATTCAATTTTTGTTATTAATTTGATGGCATCTTCGGCAACTAAAACCCTTTATGCCATCAACATGTCGTGCATCTATTTGTCATGCTTGTTAAGTCGCGTGTTTATGGTTTTATAAAACTTATTGTGAAAGAGCAAGTGCCTTATCTTCGGCACACAATACAACTTTGAAATCGCTTTTCATGTTTTATCAACTCAAGATTGTTTGTTTGTTTGTTTTGGTTTTTTTTGACAATCTCGGATATTATTTACAAAAAACATACATACAGTACAATCAATTAAATTGAACACATAAAAATAACAAATACAAGTATCCTCTCGGATACTTGTGTTTGTTTTTTTATCTGTCGAGGATGACACACAAAAAAAGCAAAAAAAAGCTTATTTCCATTGTGGTCCTCTACCTAATTTCGATTTTGATATGTTAAAATACAAATGGTCACATTAAAAACAGATATACAAAGTTGCCACAGTTTTGGTCATATACAGTTTCGTTAAACGAACTTAATAAACGAAATATGTAGCTTTAAAAGACATGATGCGAAATGTTCAAGGGATGAACACAAACTAAGATAAGCTATAGACATTACTTGACATACTTATAGTACCATTATTATAACAATGTTGTCATCCGACCAAAAACATTGCATTCTCCTAAACTCGTCAAAGGAATGCATTTGGACAACCTTCTTAAAACTGTCTAATGATAAATTAGTGTTACGTAACATTATGGTAAGTTTATTCCATGACCTTCCCCCGAAAACTCGAAAGGAATGTTGTCCATAACTGCGATGATGTGGAATGACAGAAGATAAATGATTTGAACGAGTATTATACAAATGAGTACTACTTGTCAATTGAAAAAGATCTTTAAGATATTTTGGAGCCCTGTCAGTCAAAACACAGAACAAACAAGATGACAAAGAAGGAGATGCAGTTTTATAAGTGAGAGGAAAACCCTCCCGGAAATCTTTTGATGAAAATTATATATTTAGTTTTGGTGTTACATATAAAACCCTATTCTGCATGCAGCTTCGCAGTAAATGTAGTCTGTTGCAAGGCAGTAAAAAATTTACCTGCATGGATACTGCTTGAAACCTTCTGTACAAAACTTATGGAACAGTTCCGGAAACGTTTTTGCCAAGTGGAAGGTTTAATTTTTCTTTCCAGATAATTTTGTTTCTAACATCAAATTTGCCCTAGAGACGGATTTAATGACCAAATAAGAACAATTGGTGGTATCCGCATATGAGAAAATTTCCCAGTTATAATTCGTATTTATACGTTATATACATCTGTGTAGTATACTGTCAGCATAGCTGGTCCAATCCAACAAAATATTAAAGCATGATACTGAATATTTGGTTAAGATACTTTAGCTGTCCGACAGTCTGCTAAAATAAGCATGCACTGTAAATTAAACCGGACCGAAAATACTTAACTCTTATATACACCAAGTGTGTGTATTAAAATGTTATGGTTAGTCTTCTGAAATGTACATACCGCTGGTTTATCCATAAATTTATGGTATAACTCTTCAAGATCGATGTGGCCATCAACTTGTTATATATACAGTTTTGAACCGCCAATGTAAAACCCGCTTTTCTGCATGCTATAGCAGAAAAGCTGAAAAAGTTGGGAAAATCCATTTTGGTAAATGACTCTGAAATTTAAAACGTGGTACATTTTACGGAGCTGAAACGTCTTCAGATTTTTTTATGTCCTTTTTATTCCCAGAATCGCTCAAAAAATAGATCGTCATATAGCATATGGCATTTAATACCGCTGATAGCAACATCGTCATTAATGCTATACATAGCAACACCATAGAAGACAGCGGCTCTCCACATTTATTAACTCTCTCTAAACAGTATTTAACCACGTGTAGGCCTATATTAAACACGCGTTTAATATATAGCTTTAAACATTACAATTTAAACGAATTATACTTAAGAATTACATTATCCAAGTACATGTCACAAGAACCGTCAAGTTTAGGGCCAAGAAACAATTTGGCTTATAGTACATGCATCAATTAATGTAAGGCACGGCAATTGGTAATTAAACTAAACAATCAATATCAGTGGCGGCTCTATAGCCCCCACTTTACAATGGTAATGCGAAAATTACAAAAGACAAACAAATCTGAAAATAAAATAAATTAATTTTACTTTGGAGAAAGGCAGCCATCTTTGTCGTGCTCGAAAAATCAACACGGCGAATGGGGTTCAAAAGGTAAGGGGCTAAAAGTGATTCATATGTCCCAATGTAAACATCAGAAAATAACTTTTAGCCTTCTAAAAGTAAGTAATGACATGACATGATGAACGAGCATGACAAGTAACGTTATCATGGTTATGGTCTTGGCTATGTCGACTGTTGACCAACTCGGAAAGTTACAAAAAAATACCTTTAGGCCTAGGCCTATGCTTATTCGTTTTAAAAAGAATTCACAAATCGTGTTCAGTTCTTCTACCATGGTTCTTCTAATACAGGAACTGCTTATTCAGTCATGGTGAACACTTCCTTCCATCAAGTTTCTCTCAGCATGCTCTCAGTATAAACTGCCTTTTTTTTGTGGCGATGTTGTGTTGTATTCCAGCGTAAAATACGATACTTTGCAGTTACTGTTTAGATAAGAAAAATAATGCACCACGCACTTTTTCTGTATTTCAGTATTTCAGTATCGACTACTTTATCGTCGTTCTGAGTCACAGACATAAAGAACATATAGACTGCCAGTCCCTATTCAAATAACGTTGCCGCGGCTGTAATAGACCGATCCAGTAAGCTCCGCCCATTTTGGAATTGACCAATCACAGCCTCAGGTTCAGGTAACCAAAGAGTGGATCTCCATTTTGGTTACCTGAGTCCTCAAAATTACGGCAAATGCAGCACGAGTGACGCAAAAACACCATAAACATCATTTTTATCAGCGCAGAGGACCCTAGCCGGATTCAAACGGATTGTATAAGACTATCCTAACCTACTTTTAATCCCTTCATAAATGTGTTTTTGTGTAAACGGGAAGAACTCACTAAAATTAGCTTGTCGTTTTGCTATGTTGTGCATTCACTGCATTTTAGGGCGTGTTTGTTTCGGAAGGATCCAGATTCAGATCGGCGCATTACCAAGGTGAACTCGTTCACTTCGCGCACATCCTGATCGAGATCTGCGATATCCTTCTCGAGAGATGGTTCAGCGCTAGATCCAAAATGCCGACTTAAACATCGTGGAGATTTTGTGTGAGTAAAACCGTGTCGTTTCAGTTTTCAGAGGCAACACACGATACAAACAAATTTATAATGATTGTTTATTTACGACGAATGTCGTGGGAGAAATTTGTTACAGAAATTTGACAAATTTGGTAAATAAATTGCAATTCACGTGATTTGAGATCCGAGTTGAGAGCAGTTTCGTTTGTTTCTGCGCGGTAAAACAGATCGGGATATGGATTCGGATCTGTCATGAAACAAACACACCCCTAGATGTGTGTCGAGATGTTTTTGTTCGACCGCGCGCGTTACGCGTATTGCAGGCGTGTTGTACGTAAACGCACACGACCGGATACTTAAGTGCACATTTCGAGCGTGCAGTTTCTGTGTGCGTGTGCGCGTTTCAATAAGCGCTGACCAGGGCGCGGACGCTGACGCACGGCACGGCCACGCGACTCTACTGCCCACGTGCCTCACATGTGTTTCATGTTGCTAGGCAATTTCTAAATGGGCGGAGCTTACTGGATCGGTCTATAGACCGTATTCCTGAACGCGTGAGGGCGCCCGAACAAGGTGATTTGGGGGGAAATGTCCATAGACGACAGTAGAAAAGTGGGGGTACGTGCATACGTACGTGGGGAAAAGTCGCGAACGCGGAGCGCGCAGACCTGTGTCGCGCGCACAGATTTCCATTCAAAATAAACGTTTGGAAGGCGTGTGCGCGTAGCTCGTTTTGTGTTCGAACATAACGCACGATTAGCGCGGACCAGGCGCGAACCACTTGACAGCGCCCTCCGCGTTCAGGAATACGGCCTATTAGGACGGCACCCGACTATTTGGTAGATTGATCACGTTTACAGACGCCATCTTCGTAGGAAAAAATGCTACTGCGTGTTAACGCCATGAAGTACGCGCATGCACGCACACGCTAGAACATGTTCTAAACACGCGCGCATGTTGCTCGAAATCTGTTCGAAATACGGCGCAACCGATGCGCGTCACAAAAACATACGCTCAAAATCATGATGCATACGGCAATTTGTAGGAAGTGACGTCATTTGAACGTGATCAATTGGGGGCATATACGTTCCAGAAATTGTATTGGGTTCTGTTCCTCATGACTGTCCCATTCCTACCAAAATTTCCGGCGACGATCTTATTTACTCCTGACCACAGTTTTTCAAATTAATAACAGTGATGCATGCTGACCAACGTGAATGGAACGGATTCCCAAATAGCAGCCAATCGCCGACACGGACACGGCCAGCATTACCAAGTACATGTATCACACTGCATGCACATTCTTTACAATCTGCGGGCGTTACATTTGAATGCCTGCAATGCACTGCCAAGCGTCTTGATTGGTCCAGAGAGGCGACAAGATTTCTGTCGCTTGTTCCCCAGCGAAATGGGGCCGGTTTCAACAGGGCCTCGGTACGCACGAATAGGGGATCGAGTGCGTTAAAGGGGCACTGTTGCAAGAGGATGATGTATATCATGTCTGTAAAATGCACATCAGTACTCCAGGCCTACCCCCTTTCACCTCCTATAGCTACACCAAAATGGGCTAAATAAAACACTGCTTGAGTCCTTTTGGAAAACATTTAGTTTTGGTTTTGACAAAACTCTCCCGTTTTTGTCCTTCGCCAGGAGGAGGAAGAGAACAATACAGCCACGTGTAGAAAACGCAGGAATGTGGAAACTGTGTAAATGTATTGTTCTCGTCTTCTTCCTGGAGAACAAACACTGAAGACCTGTACCACTTGAAACCACTTAAATGAATTTTTTTTAAATGTCTTGTTAGATAGAGGGATCGTTAAAAAAAAGAAAATCAACGAAGGCAAATAAATATTAATTAGTTAAGCTTACCAGACTTTCTCATTAATATGAAGCATATGCATGCGCTTTCTTGTATGGTTCGCGGTTTCCCTTCTGATGAGCTCTTTCTTCTTTTTTCTTTAAAGAGAAACCAAACAATAGTGGTTAATTGCTACAAATACAGATACTGCCATGACAACCAAGTCAATTTGATTTAATCACAAAGATTCACTATCACAAAGATTCACAACCATTAAATTATTTGATTTTCATAGGCGTACCTTGATCGTCTCGTCGAAAAACTCCAGCATACATACGATGTGGCAAAGGCGGATGTCCTTGTGAAGAAGGGGAAGAACACTGTCTGCTTCTGGTAGCTCCTTGAGAAGGTGGTGCAGTTTTTGCTTAGGGTCCACTTGAAACTCGCGGCTGGTTCTCATGTATCGGAAGATAAACCTCCTAATGATGTCTTTCAACTTGCTTACAACCTCAGGTGGTTTGTCAATGCAACACTTCTCTAGTTCTTGCTTAGACGTCCATGGAAGCATCTCTCTATAGTCCTTACCCAAAGCATGTATAGTCGGAGCCGACAAAAGAACTTCCAACTGCTGATAAAGATCCACGGTGTGCTTCAATTTTATGGAACGAATTAAATCATGGGATTTGATTGGGTAAATTGAGCTCCAGTTGTCAATGAAATCTGCCAAGGTCATCTCTGGGTCACCCCCTGTTCTCTTGAGTAGACTCATGAGAACCTCCACAGTTTGAAGCAGGTCATTTGTGAAAGTGCCGCACCGTCTTCTGTCACCTTGGATGACCAGATTCACGCTGTCCTTGTGCATATAGTCTTGTTTGACCTTGTCTGCCACATCCTTCAGGATGGTTGCTGATGAACTGTGCAGATCATCAGCGAACACAAAGCCTTCGAAAGTACCCCCATCTGTAATTATGACCTTGCTGAATACGGTATTCAAAGCAACATCCATCTCAATCTGAGTGAAGTCGTAGAAGATCTCCGTTCCATGGCCGTACTCTGTACCGATGTCGTGGTAATGGAGACATTCCTCACTTGGGAGAGTAATTATATCTTTTCCTCTCACTTGGCTGAGACGTTTTGTGGGTACAGCTGCGAGGTGATCCTCCTTGACAAGAAAGCTGATAGCTGGACACTTTCCGGTAGCCGCAATTTGCAGCGCCTTCATCAAGAACGAGTTCTGGACAAACTGAAGTGTCTTTATGATCCGCCTCAGTGTATTTTCCTCACTTTCTTTAGGTATGAGACACTCCTTAAGAGGAGAATTGTCAGTGATGAGTTCTGGACTTCTGCTTTCACGATCACCTGTGATCTCACTCCATGCATCGCATATCTCATTAAAAGCGTCACTAAAGGCCAACCAACGTTCCTGTAAGTCTGCCTCCTTATCTATTAAGAATCTGATCGGTTCGTTGCCTTGCTTACGCTTGAATCTTCGTTGACTTAAGCGGCTGCTCACGAGAAGATTCCAGTCAAGCAAAGCTGGAAGGTGTGCAACGTACTTCAAGACACCAAATCGCGAAAGCACGAGGTGGAGGAAGGGAAAATTCCTTGAATTGTCGTTATGTGAGCAGAAGCATGCTCGTAGGTCTTCAAGTACTGGTTGACGTTTCTGACGAGACGACCTCGGCAAACACTTCCAGGTGTCTTCTTCAACGGTATCCAACTCTTGAAGCTGGTATCTGATTGATTCTTTTGGTATACAAGACGCTGCATATGAATCTGTAAGAAACTGATGTCTGTAGGACGTGCAATTCGGAAGTATTTTCTCAACTGTTCTGTGGATTTGGACCTCCAGCTCATCTCTCTTCTCAACAGATGTACTCGTCTCTTGCACAGATGTCAACAGTGGAGTCACTTCTTTAATGATGCAATGAAGCAACAGTGCCGTGTCTTTATCACTTGCCCGGAGGACATCTGGCAAAATTGACCACAGGTCATTTAACCTGGACTGAACAGCGTCGTTAGACCCTGTCTGACTGAAAAACCCCTCGGGAAAAAATTCTGATGCAGTGTAGATACAACCATGGACAATGAAGTCTATGATCAACTGTGATGCCACCGATATGCCCCTCACCCCCTCCAGGTTGTTCCATGATTCCATTACAGGTGGGTAGCAGTAGCCACTTGGATCATCATACATATGAGGTTCATCTTTTTCATCACGGTCCGGAAAGACGATTTCTTTACCACATGTTGGGCATTTGGGATGTTGGTCATACTTTAGGTCCTGGACATACTGGTTCTCACATGGGCACCAGGCCGTCCTAGTCAATGCAGCTTTCGATTGAGTCAGTTTTACAGCACCAGACCAGAACATCGACTGCTTGTCTTTGGAAGGGCAGAAGAGTTCCTGAAAAGTGTTTAGTTTAGTGGCATGCCAGGCTTGACTGAGAACAACAGCAGCAAGGTGGATGAGCAGCGTTGCCAGATGAACTTCTCTGATGTTCGATTTTCTTGATAGCTGCAGACTCTCCTTCAAGTCCACTTCTCCCGCAACGCCTTCGAGGAGGCGAAACCATGGCATTTTGTCTGACCCATTAACTTTAATTTGCTTGACGATCCACTTGGCATGAGTCTTCTCCGAGTCTGTGAGATCTCTCGATGTTGCAATCAAGAAGTAGTAGTCAGTCAGAACTGCAACTAGTGCGAGGGTATGCTCTGGGCTTGACTTTAGCTTGTCGATTACAGTCTTCATGGGTGTCTTATTGTCATTCTTCCTTAGCTCTGCAAAAGCATCTCTTACCTCGCAGTACTTTGTCGTATAGTTCATTGGGCTGTAGCCAGTGGCCAGGAGAGAATGATCGTCATTCCACTTAATATCTTGGAAAGCATGCATTGATCGGGATAAGTTGGCCACCAATCGGTTCAGTTGAATAGGGCTCAACTGCTGAGAAAAAACCCTCAAAATCCATGGCCGAATGTCGATTTTTTTCACAGAGGTCTCCAGATATTCAACCAGGCTCTTGATTTGCTGGAAAACTTCTTTCTCGATGTGTTGGACGTTTTCGTCAATGCTTGTTTTTATCAATTCCTTAAAAACCCTGAACAGCTTGTTTAAAAAGGCTACTGAGCAGACAAGTTGGAGTGAGCATTCTGAGGCAGTACCAAGCACCCTACGTGCTTCGACTGAAAGTTCCAGCAGGCATGCACTTTGTTTGTCTGACATCAGTCTGTGGCTTGTCAAGTTATTGAAGCCATACTCCTCAATCAGATCACAACACAGGGTTGTGAAATGAGAGCTGCATCCCACTGTATGAAGCACCTCGTCTAAGATGACAAGAACGTTTGAATGCTTGTCCACACTCACACCATCACGAGTGACCTCTGCGTATACCGAATCATGTTCTGTATTATCATCCATCTCTTTTTTGATCACACGCAACATCACAAGCCGAGATCCCTCTATAAGTTTTCCCTTCTTGGTTATAAGATATCTGCAGAATTTCTTAAACAGTGGAGTATCAGGGTTTGCATCTAGGCAACGGCAGCAATATTTTGTCAGAAACGAATGCTGTTTTCTTCTGTCATTGTCTTTGTCGGACTCTTGAATGGATCTGATAGTTTCCTCCACAAAGATCAGTATCTCTTCACTATCCAGGGTGCCATAACCAAGGTCACCAATCAAGTCCCCCAGTTTGATCAGTTTATCGTCTGGAAGGTTGTTAGGCAGGGAAAGCAAGTTGACGAAGTCCTTACAAAAATGGAGGTTGTCACGCTCTTTTGGTTTGATTCCCAATACTGCTGTAGACAAGAGAATGCTATTTGCAAATCGTACCCAGTTTTCTTGACCGTTAAATTTCTTGACGAGCTCTTCAGTTGGAAGCAAGATTCTACATACGGATGACACCAACTTTGACTTTATTCTGTCTTCTTCACTGTCCTCCATGTCACCATAGTCGCTTCCTACTGGCGTATGAAAGGATTCAGTATCAGACACTTCGTCCTCTGGGAGCTCATCTGCAAGTGCATCGAGAAATTCTGTTTCGCCCGTTTCGTCTACAGTTGGCTGGTCAACATCCAGAGTACTGCTGCGTCCAAGGGGCTCTATGAATGACAACAACAGTTCAAACGGATCATTACCAGTTGCCTGTTCATAGATCTGCAAAACCTGAAGCTCGGCGGCAACGACTTCAGAATGTACAAGGAGCGCAACATGCCAGAATGACAGTTCTTCCTTCGACGTCAGACTCTCTCTTTTACACAAAACATGATGCTGGAGAAGCAATTTCGTGCACTTCACACGAATGTCTTGTGACATCTGACTGACCACCTTGCTGGCGAAGACATTACAGAGATCACCGATGTACCGGTGAAGATGTTCCTTCAAAAACTTCATGTCAACGACCTGCGACAGGTCAAAAGTGATTGCTTCTGGAAGCCTGGAGATAAAATTAATACAAAATACGAATACATTAAATTGTGACTGACCAGATAATGATATCCCAAATACAAACCAAAATTGTTTTTTTCAAAATTTATCAAGTGAAATTGAACCTAAATTGAATCTGAAATAGAAAACAATTACCTGTTATGGAGGATTTTGGACACTTGAGCAGAAATGACTTCCGTTTCAACGGAAAAACGTTCGGTTAAAACCCTCGCCTTTGCATCTTCCGAAAGGTTTCTCATGTGACCGTCAATGATGGAGTAGATCTTGTTGAAGAAAGGGAATCCCAGAGAGGCCAACTTTCTCTCCAAACTGCAGGACTCGACCCCCTTAGGATCTGGAAGGGACGTTGATCTGACGTCGAAGACTGAAGGGTTCATGAACATTGATTTCCACATGACTTGTCCATCCTCGCTGTTCAGGAAACTATCCCATCCATTGTTCTCTTCCAAATAGAAGACGATTTTGAACAGCGATTGGCTTATTCGCCTTTTTACATGCTCTGTCAGGGCAAAAATGAAACTTGCACATTCGAACAGCAACTCAAATTCGCAAGCCACATTCACCTGCCAGTTCCTCTTGTGGAACACGGGGTTTTCCACGTCTTGTTTAATGTCATGCAGGATCTTCTTGGAGAAACAGTGTAACAGCTCTCGCGATTCAGTTACTTTTCGGACTACGTTGAGAATCTCAGTGACATCTTTGGACTGATCAACATACGAAATGCAGGAAAAACACCAGAGAAGCTTCTCCTTGATGATGGACACAATGTCAACCGTCTGTGAACAGATGTCAGGAATGGACATGTCAATAACGTCATGAAGTTGGAGTCTAGGTCGTTCCAGAGTGTCAAGTGTAACCTGTTGCCAGCCGCAAAGAAAGTTGAATTGCCACGTGTAGGTAGCGGCCATACCTGCCACATTCTGGTCCCGTTCCACGTGGACAATGATGCAAGCATGTTTCGGTCCCTTGCAAGATCCTGCTTTGGTATACTCCAGCAGATAGTTGTCGATCTGGCATTTAGCCAAAAGCATGTACTGTGCATCAAGCGATGTTTTACACTGAAGGACGAATAACTCCGCATAGCTGCCGGTGAAGCATTGAAGTGCATCCGTCAACTGCCGTTCGGACTTGAATTGACTCAGCTTTGCAAGTTGCACATTCCACGAGCCAACACATGACTGGAGATCGACGTGGATTGTACTGTAAGTGTAGACAATCAGCTTACATGGACCTTTTGGGATATCAACCGGTGATGAACCTTCTTTATTCCCGGGAATGAATTTTTCAAGAAAATGCCTTAGTCCGCCATTCAGTGGAAGCCTCAGGTACATATCTTGGAAACGAGGCACTTCATTGTGCGAATCATTAGCCAAGACAGATTCAGATGCCCTCAGAACTGCATCGGGACATGCTATTCTCATCAAATCCTCCTTGCACATCTCTGCAATTTCTTCAGGGTTCATTTCCAGAGCATCCATCTGCTGACAGCGGAAAGACACCAGGGAAGGAAGAGTGTCACTGTGATACCCAAGAAAAGCTTGACTTGGTGTAAACTGCTCCTTTTCAACAGTGGAAATGTCATCCACCCATTTAGACAAGCTGTCCATTGCCCGTTTCTGGTCGTCACTGATGATGTCCATGAATGTCAGTGTTTGCTTCTCAAACCTGTTCAGCAAGGGAGGATCTGAGTAGTCAACATTCTTCTGATCGATGATGACAATGCAACGGAAGTTCTGGTGTACCTGACACATTGGGTTACTGTAGGCTCCAAGAGCAATGCGACAGTGACGTTTCTTGCCAACCACGGTGTAGTTTTGATTGAGCATGTCATACAGACTGCTGTAAACACTCTCCAGATCTCGAAGAACAAGCACGTAGCCTTCCTCCATGCACAGAATAATCCTGCTCAGGATGCGATAGTTGTACTCCTCGGAAATGTCATCATCAAATCTGCTCCCGAGAAGGATAACATACCTCTTGTCTGACTCTTGCAGTACCTTTTCAATGATGTTTAGGGCAGAGTCTCCACTTGTTATCAACATAAGATGACGGGCATGTTTGTCGTCAAGATTTTCCTTGATGAGGTCTACAGCCGAGGGCCGCTTTTCAGTACTTTGTGCAACACATACCGCTTCCATGAATGTGTTCGTGATGGCTGGCATATCGGACCTAAGGCCTCCAAAATTTCTACGAAGTCCACTTTCCAGTGAACCTAAACCTGTGCGTGTCTCTGTTGGCATTGCAATACTCTTGATAAGCGCGTAGTAATCCCTTAGGCCGTGAAAATTTGCATGTTTTTGGCGATTCTGGTAAGTATGGTAAGCATTGGCTAGTTTCCGAAGCTGCCGATCGTCAATTTTTCTTTGGGAGCCGTTTTCCATACTTTCGCCTCGGATAGATTTCGCTGTTTCAAACAAATCTTCCTTATTTGGTCCAGGTCTAAAAAGATGAACAACTCGATTCATTTTGGCAGCATCCAGGGCCCAGTTGGATATTCCAACCACGGCCATTTCTGGAAAGTCTCCAGTACTAGGCTCTAGTAAGCTGTGAAGAACCTTCAGAGGATTGAAAGACGAGTTTTCTGCCAGACCTATTTCATCCAGGAGGACAACCGGTATGATGTCCGGATTGTGATCCTTGTATCGTCTTGCTTTCTCAAAGACCTTGATGATGCCCTCAGATGTGGATGACTCTGACCCCTGGTAGGAGACAACGTAGACTGCTGGCAGTGTCTTGAAGTACTTGTCCTTTGAATCAGGTCCTCTGAGATTGTTGCGAATGAGCTGCATTGAAAGAGACTTGCTGCAGCCAGGTTTTCCAACCACAAATACTGGAATCCTGTTAAGAATGGAAACAAGGACGACGAAGACATTCTCTCTCAGCGCTTCGTTTTTGGCAATCCCCTCCTCTAGCTCCATTCGGACAAGGATGTCTAGTTGTTCTTGTCGGATCACTTCTTCGATCTGCCTTTCTTCCAGAGAATAACCTTTCTTCCGGAATATTTGGGCAACTTGTTCTCTGTACCGCTTCCTATCTTCCGCCGAATATAAACTAGAATGATAACAGTGGGCCAGAGCGAGGATAATAGCTCTCATTGTAGGGTCACCAAACAGGATGTTTTCTTGGTGGAGCTTAGCAAGTCCTTTGTTATTCAGCATCTCTGTTAGCCAGTTAGCAAGATACTTACACCGGTTGATGTCACGAAGACTGACACAGTACTGATTATCCATGCAGTTTTTGATGAATGTCTGGGACATTATAAGCAGGTCCACAAAAAGTGGATCAAGATCATCTCTGATGTCACTGACCATACGCTTGGTGTATGCTTTTTCGTCTTTTTCATTCAGAGCACCGTAATCCCAGACATAATCCATCAAAACCTCCGGTAGTGGGTGCACTCGGTACACCAACTTTGACCGCTCATCACGAACCAGCTTTTCTGTTAGCCCTGCTTTGTTGGAGATTTCCTTTCGTAGGGAGTAGGGATTGCAAGCAGCAAGAAACACCAGGTTATATGGAAGTTGTTGGCCAAGGCACCTTTGATGGCATATTATCTCACTCAAAAGTCCAAGGTGGTCGCAAGTGTTGATCTCGTCCAGAAAGCACCAGATCTGCTGATTAACGTTAGATTCTGCTTTCTTCTGCATTTCAGCAATGTGCTTGATGATGTCATCCTTGCGTACTCCGGCATGGAGGTTCAGGACGAAGAATGGAACTTCACAAATCCGAGCAAGATAGGTGATGAGAGTTGTTTTACCGCATCCAGTTTCACCCATGATGACGACAGGTACCCGTGACTTCACCCTCATGTGAATGAGCACCATTTTCATCAAATTGTCGGGGGTCAGTGCATACATTTTCGCCAGGTTACCCAGCTTGCTAGTGTCAAACTCATCACGGGTGTCCCTGCAAATTCGCTCCAAGACTGACTGTAGCTCCTCTTGTGGCATTTTCTGATAATCTGCAAGCTCGTTGTTCAGCTGTTGTTCGAACAGGTTCTTAACGCTCTCGGGAACTTGGCTGAGCAACCGGTACAAAGTAGAACAAGTCTGGGTGTCCTGATGGTTGAAAACTACCATCAAGTGATTGCTATCGGCCCACTGAACCATGCCTTTCACACGCTGGACCATCTTTTCTGCACTCACTGATGGACCTTGGTTGAGTTCGCCCAGAGCTTCTGCTGCTTCTCTACCAGTAAGCTGTTGTGTCCCACTTGACTCGACAGACCGTGAAGAGAACTCCTGAGCAACTGCTTTGAGCGCCTGCAAAAGATCGGATCGAACACAGTGGTGGTCCACTCCCAGCATCTTTTGAAGGGCATCGATGGTAAAGTAGTGAGATGCAGACATTTTCTTGAGTTCTGTGGCGAGGACGTTGAGGAACATGTTGATGGTGGTGTATGCCATCTTTGACGTTGGGGAGAAGTGCTCCTTGAGCAAGAACCTGCACTGGTCATCGGGGAGAATGTTGTCCTTTAGAGGCCCCGATAAATGTATTTCTTTCGAATCGAGTGAACCATCCTTAAGAACTTGAAGATAATGGCACACTACCTGAACAGGGCTGTTAAGTTCCTGACTGAACAAAAAACTATCGTAGCCATCCCATTCTATGTGGCACCTTTTGAAGTTGCTACAATTTAACAGCGAGTCTTGAAGGTGGTTTTGTTGAGTGTTGGCGATTTCAATGTAGATCTCTTTGAACTTGAGCTCACACATATGCGTGCCGGCGACCACCATACCCACGACCAGTAATTCAAAAATGAAAGTGTCCACTAAACTAGCGTCAGGCGTTGGTCTTATGTCAATGTGCAGAACTTTGAACTCTGAGGCTGACTCTCGACTTAGCTGAGACACAAGATCAATCTTGGTCAGAGGACCTCCCATTCCAAACAAAACGGTATTCTTCCCTTTCTCTGCGGCTTTGGAAATTATATATTCAGACTTCCCGAGCCCAGGCACCTCAGATGTAATCACCTCTACGTTTGGCCATCCCTGCTCCAGGCAGTCTCTCATTTCATTGGCTGTCATTCCTTGAATTTGGTGAGTGAAGTGCGGCGAAAATTGTTCAATGATGTGGTGATGGCATCCTGCATAACAAATAATGGCCAGCAGTGAGGGTCGGTCTTCCTGTTGAAGCCTCTTCACTTCATCCACCAACAAAAACTGGACATCTGTTGTAAGCTGTTCCACATTGATAAGAGCGTAGAGTGCATTGATGTTCTTGTCAGCAGCGATTCTACATCTTTGGAGGAGGAGGTACACTTCCTCCCAGGTCGTTTCCAAGTGGCAAAAAAGAACATGGTTTGCCTGAGGGAACTTCCCTGTTGTGTTCTTTAACAGAGTCATGAGAACCGGAATCGAGCGTGTACTATTGGTGTCTAGTTCTGCAACAAAGACACTGCCTCTTTGAACCGTGTTGTCTAAGGTAGCCTTTACGCTTGATCGCTCGCACACTACATCCCTTGATTCGAACACGGACTCGGCGAAGATTTTATCCAGGGCCCTAGCCGTCTCAATGATTCGTCCCTTGATGTCATCACTCTCTGGAGCTTCATACGACTGTCTCAGTCGACCATCTACACAGATTCTAGGATCAACATAGTGTATGAGATTGACAGTGCCCACATAATCAATTTCGCCTCTAAAGAACTGATCCAGCATCAAAAGTTGCTTTGAATGGAAAAAATTCAGGAAGCAAAATTCTCTTCGTGCATCTGTCAGGATTTTGATCCAGTTGTTTAGTTCCATCTTCAGGTATTCCCTAAGCTGCAGAAGTGCTTTAAAATCACTAACACTTCTCTGAAAGCTGTCAAAACTGTAATGTCCTGCATTGGCTAGGTTTGAGCAGAATTCGACGATCTCATTCACTTCATCGATACAATTGATAAATGCTTGGAGGTCACCATGAGAGAACGACCTTTCTTGGGGCAACACTTCGCCTTGGTTGAACTTTCTGGAATTTACCATCAGTAATGCTCTACTTCTCAGGTCGTTCAGCTCGTCTTGCTCGAATTTGGCGGCTGTTCCGTCATCCCTTATGTAGCTCATGGTAACAATACAAACCTTCTCTGCTAGACGAAAATTGTAAGTGCCATGTTTAAGGGCACTACTTATAATCTTCTTTGTCATCTCTCCGCGCTGAGCGATGTTATTGTACAGGTTCTTGAGTGCGTACAAATGATCATTGCACGTTTTTATTTTCTCCGAGATCTTTTTGATGCCTAGTTTGTTACTTCTAGCAATTGCATCAATGACCTTCTCTGGAGTGTCCATGATTTCAGCTCCGAAGAAGGAACTCATGTACCGCTGGACGTCGATCAGATCCGATACAGTTGATTCGTTGACCAAGCAATCATACCGCTCTTCAACTGCATCAGTTAGGTTGCAGAAATTGTCATCAATGATCGGCTTCAGAAACTGAATCAACTGTTCGGAATGTATCAGCTCACTGATTGTCAACCAATCATCTTTAGTAAACTTTATGTGTACTTCTTCGATCTTCACAACGGAGGAGTGAACATTTTGAAGAGACATATCAGCATTTGCAGGATTGAAGATGTTAAGCACTGTCTCAACATACCCACCAAGCTCACAACTTTCATGGTTGGGCACTTCAAATGTTTCAAACAGGCACTGCAGCTGTTTTGCGTATTGACGAATGTGTTCAAGCTTCACCCAACTGTCCAAGTATGATTGGGACTTGTCACAGATCTTTTTGTCAACGAACTGCGACATCGTGTTGAGTTCTGAGTTCATTGTGTTGAGTTCATTGATTCCCTCGAGCGCATCTTTTATGTCGCCTACTGTTACAGTGCGACAGCCTTCAGCTACGTCCAAGCAAAGCTTCTTGTACTTCGGCAAGCACTCCGAGCGGA
The DNA here is from genome assembly GCA_037783545.1 of Henricia sp. BOLD:AAB3569. Lineage (NCBI taxonomy): Eukaryota > Metazoa > Echinodermata > Asteroidea > Spinulosida > Echinasteridae > Henricia > Henricia sp. BOLD:AAB3569. Next base: position 53,719 of record JBBELK010000888.1, read on the forward strand.
CTTGTTTGGCAAACTCCACCACTGTCAAGTGATTTCGGTCGTTAGAATCGCTGGCCGCATTTTCAGTCACGAAAAGGCAGATGTTGTAGAAGACCTTTGATGAAGTAACAACAGACAGTTTCTGTGACACTTCATGCACTGGCTGCAAAGCACCCCAGTAATCTTCAGCAAGTAAACTCATCAAAGGTATGTCACTGTCTGGCTGCACATCCTCCCGTCTCTGACGAATTTCACTCTTCACTTCTTCCACGTCATTCTGACTTGTGATTACCTCAAACTTGTTGTAAAATGCCAAGGACCTTTCCAGGTCATGAAGGTGTTCTTTTCGAGTCTTGATTACGTCTAAAGCATTCTCGAAAGACTGATGATTGTACGTTACTGCCGAGTCACTTGTATGCCTTGTTGCCATTTTACATAACACGCACAAAATGTCCAAACGTTTGTCATTTTCTAGTTTGAGGACAAACTGAACAGAGACCGACCTTTTCACAAAGGATTCCTCAACTGACCGCAGTAACTCTACTGTGTGTTGGTACCCTTTCTGTGTTTGTACTTCAGTGACAACCTTTCCTGTAGTGAGAAAAATTAGTTTCCAAAACTTGTGGCCCTCGAGAATGCTGAATATGTCGGCTTTGTCGTTTGATGATTGCACTCTTCCAATAACAGCATCGACGACGTCAGCGGCACATCTAAAGTGATAAAAGAAAGAAGATGCTATAAAAGGTCGTTTTAATGATAAGAATTGAGTAAGACTTTCAACAAATCTCTTAAGGCGCCTACATGTTGGATATCCGTTGGGGGAGGGGATGCCACAATCTAACTGCTGATAGGGTTGTGCGCCTTGGTCAGGTAGCCACCTAGTTGAAGCGAAATGGTTCTGGTGATTTCCTGATGGCAGCGGTAATATGGCAACTATAGCGCCAGGAGTACCCCTGCAGGGGCGGACATGTGCGCTATATAAGTATCCACCATTATTATTATTAGTATTATTATTTATTATTTATTTTTTTATTTTTTATTTTTACAAGTGTGTTTTATTATTATTATGTTTTTTTTTTTTATTACACGATTATCACGGAAAAGTTTGCAATTTTGTTCTGTGCGTTATGTTTTAAAGATTTTGATAAATTATCTTACTTTGAATTCACTTCCATTGAACCTTCAGAGGCACAGGGTTCCAACAGTTCGTAAGCACTTAGTGGCGTCATCGTTTGGCACCGAATTATCATGACTGCATGCTTTGCTACCAGCTGTATCTCTTCGTCTGATTGAAGTTTGAGTTTGGTCGTTGGAGAGCTGAAAACACACTCGAGGAGTGTGCCTATCTGATTCTCTTTGGAAATGAACTCCACCGCCTTTTGATCCATGAAATCCACCAAACCAGGTAACTCATGCAGCCACGTTATAGCATGCACTGAGCTGATGAAGTTATACAGCTTCTGTAAAGTGTACGATGGTTGCTTTCCAACCTGCAACTGCCTTGTGAAAGCCTCCTTGAGTAACTTCTCCCTCTGTTCAATTCTCGACCACCCAGTGATCCATTTCTTGCTAACAACCACCAAAAAGGAGTCTATCCCATCCTGGCGGTGACTTTGCTCCAGCATCTTGTTCAATATACGGATGAGCCTTCTGGACAGATTCTCGTCTGGAGGCGTCGCCCAGAAGGTTTCTTGGGAGAAGAAATGCTCTGCCTCATCTCTTAACCACATTTCACTTTCGACAAGTGCCTCTAAAACCATGTCTCTTGTCAGCAAATCAACGGGTAGTGTCTTCATCTCTGTTACAAGTTTACAGATATCACAAATTCCTTCGACGTTACCGTTTTTCAGTGACTTTATCCACTGCTGCAAACTAGGCTTTACCCAGTCCTTGTAACCGTTTTCATCTTTTAAGAGATGTGAGCAGTTTTCTTGTTGTAACATCCGAAGGAGTGAATTTGCAGGTGGGTTGCTTCGAAAGATGAGACGGATCAGTTCCTCTACATCTTTTGACTCTGCGTTCTCGCAAATTTCCGATAAGAGAACCTCATGTGACACCGCTGGTAGTTCAGCTTGAGTGCCATCCTGCCATGTGTTATATGCCGTACAAAGCTTCTCTACATCCATCAGTTCCGGATAGCTATAGTGAACCAGATGTAACCAACTTCCCTGGCAACTTCGAATGCAATGCACTACGACGTCAATCAGATCAGATGCCAGGTACTTATCTTTCTGTAGGTTTAGAAAGGGACAGATTTTTCTCTTACATCTGCGAACGGCCTGTAGTATGTTCACTGCAATTTTCTTCACACTTGGCATGTCTCTTGCGAGGCAACAATTACCCAATAACCTCGTCAGGAAGATAGTCTGAAGGTCAGAATTGCAGTTGCCTATCAATTCTACGATATGTGACTGGGCATTTCCGATTTTTTTGCCATGAATGTTGTGCTTCAGATCGTGTAGTTTCCGTGCATGTAAACTATCATTAAGTAAGACGTTAACGTTGTCTTCACTGACAGTGTGGCTCCGGCGCAATTTATGTAACAGGTGACCAATGAACATCGTCTTTTGGGACGTCGCCGATGAGCTCACAAAGACGTCCTCATGGAGCGTGGACTTAGCGATTCTTTCATCTTGTTCCTCTGATAACTTGTTGAAAGATATTAATGCACTCACAATTCTCCTTTCAATAACTTGGACATATCTGTAACTGTAGGCTCGTTCAGACGGAAGAAGAATTTCTACTTCGGCTTCATTCCACATTTTTTTGGTTAATGCAGATGGTATGCCCTTAGTAGTCTTAGTAGCCATTGGGATTACCATCTTGTGCGTCCTGTCGGAGCCTTCGTAGAGTTGAAGATCTACTTGTTTTAACTTTTCAGCTTTTACCAGAACTACGAATTTATGTAGGATCTGAACGAAATAGAGCATATAATAAAGTTTAATAAATCTATATTCTTTTAAATCATATCGCATTTTATAAAGACTTAATATGCTCTAATGCACACATTACATTGGTCAGATGGAATAAAATCACTATCTGAACTAAATTTACTGGTGGCGCTATACTATTGACGTATGTGGTTTATATTAAGGCCCGCTTCAAACGTCGCGCTGATGCTGTGTCGAATTAAATTAAACTTGGCACGACGTTGGTACGACGTTAGCACAGAAGTGGCTTCAAACGTCGAACTTAATTGCAAACTTCCTGTCGAGCTTAAATACATCCAACATGGCGGATGAGTTGTGCACGTGCGTTTTCCATTCTGTCCATTGTACGTCGCCATTTTATTATTTTGATGCACTTGTTTGTTGGTTATTTCTTTACTCACATACGCGCTGCGAGCATGCGCATTCCTAGTCGGAACAAAATTGCAGACCAACTTCGAACTGGAATTAAATTCGACACGGCAGAAGCACGACGTTTGAAGCCAAGCCGTGCTTGTGCCGCACTAAATTGAGTTGCACGGCAGACCCTGTCGAGCTAAAATCTTCTGCCGTGTCGAACTCATTTTGCCGAGCCAAATGGCTTCAAATGTCGTGCTTGTGCCGTGTCGAATTTAAAAAATCAAGTTAAATTTAATTCGACATGGCATAAGCGCGACGTTTGAAGCGGGCCTAAGAGTTGTATTTGAATTAAGGATACAAGGACAAGGGATACGAGTTACTAGGATGAGCACAAAGCATGTTCATGAATCCTACCCATTGGGCAGTGTATCCCGATGGCTTGTCTCGTTCACCTTCCGTTATCTGGAATGTAAAATACGTGTAGTTAGAATGACATAGACTAACGTCAGGTATTTATAGCCATATTAATCGAAGGGAAACAGTAGGACTGTCTGTGAAACAAAATTTTTAATTAAAAAGCTTACCAATTTTTCAGCAGATGTGTTGTATTTCGTGTCCTGATTGGTGAGAATTTGTTCGATCTTCTCTATCATTTCCTTTGACTTTGACCTGTATCGCCTCTTTTCTCTCAAACGAGGAAGAATGTTCTCTTCTATGCACGCTTTTGGTGGCAGGTATACAAATTCCTTCATGTCGTAGCTATCGAACAATGGATAACAGTAAAACACCATGTACAGCCAGTGCTGCTCACCAAGGACTTGCAGCACTTTGGTTACCATGTTTTTCAACATTAACTCATTGGTCTTGTAGACGACGATAGAGGTTGCAGTTTGCAAACTACCAACCAATTTCCTAAGCGCGTCGTGGTCAAATGTGCGAAGCAGATCCAAACCGTGCTCGAGCTGGCATGAATACAAACAGTATGCAACCAAAACACAGAGAAAGTTCAGCTGATCCCGGTGTGCTGCAACGGATATAGCATGGGCAATCCATCTCATGAAAATGTTCGTTTTCATTTCATCTTTGTCAACAGGTAGATACTCCAGAGGCACAAGCTTCGTATCGAATGCTGGGTGAAGTAAATGCCTCAACTCATCAATGGCGACCGCCATGTAATGTTCAGGACCGGCCTCATCATGTTCAGGAATAGCCTCGTAATGTCCAGGAATGGTCTCGAAAATGGTCTGGAGATGAAACGTGAATCCCATCAGCAACGCAGTTGGGACATTTGCCGTTAGAACGTCGCGGTTGACATGGTGTGTCCAGGTTGGAAGTTAGTCGTAAAACCGTGCTTCCTCAAAAGCCTCTATGTTGTTTGGATTTGTGTAGTACTTGTAGTAATACCAATGACCATATGGTACATTTCTGCACAGGTCATAAGGTACACCTATGCAGGACCAAACGTTGGACGATGCAGGGTTAGGCCTACTCATTTCAAATGTTTCTTGGGTGAAACATATCTCCACACGCCGTGCTCGTATAGCACCCGTATGCAGAATGAAATCCCCCTATGGAGACAAAAAGAGCTTAGGTTTGTTTCTGGTATGTTTGAAAGGCGCACCCTTTAAATTCATATTAAAGGAACACACCGGCTCATTGACAATAATTTGTCTGATTGTTGTGAAATAAAATCATAAAAATATAACGTAATTAGCTAAAAATGTTCAAAATTAACAAAAGATGTCAAAGGTCAGGTAGACGCTTTACCACCCGTTGCAACTATAATTGCGCGAGCTTGCGCAAACGATTAGCCCTTCTTCGACCACTGCGAGGGGAAAACGAGGGGTTTTGTACCTTTTTAGCGTCTTCAGAGGAGACTATATAATAGGTTAGGGGTTAGGGTTTAGGGTTAGAGTTTATGGTTGGTTATTTTTAAGGAATTTAGGGTTTTGAATGGTTATAGAAGAGAGCTCGACTTGCAATCATAAGGTCCCTGGTTCGAATCTCAGTGTTGTTTGGGATTTTTCAAAATTTCTCGGTTTCTTCTTTTTCTCGAATAGTGAGAGTAAGAGTTATGACTATTTCCAAGATTGTCACTTGAGAAGTATCAGTCATTGGAAACTTAGTAGACTCTATTCGGGTTGAAAAATTGGGGTGTACCCCGTGCACGCTGCGGTGTAAATGTGCATTATAGAAGTCAACAGAGTTCGACATAATGAGCCTGGCAACGTTCTGTGCCCGCACAGCTTCCTTCCTGCGAAATCATGGTCCCATATCCACCAAACAAACAAAAAAGCCACTTGTAATTATACGTTATACACGAATCAAGTGTGTTACAAATTGGGAAGAAACATCAACGTAAAATTTAAAAGAACGGCTCAGATTTTCCGCTGCCGAGCTAGACTTACCCGGCGCGGCCCGCGGCCCCCGCGCGGTGGAATTCCCGATCCACACACGCCCAACAAAAGCAACACTTTTCAACCTCAAAATGGCCACAAATACACTTGGTTCACCATCTGAGGTACAAGTAGTCTATCGAAGTTTTAGCCGAGTACATTGACTGACTTACATTGTTACAGAGAGTGCAATTTTACGACCGATTTCGAGACCGTTTCTGTACGGCATTAAACACAGAATTTTGCGTGTGTGGACCGGGAATAATGGAAATGTGCCTGCTAAATATACCAAAATAAAAGAAGTTCGATCGTGTCCCGGTTCGTGTTTAATTGCCAGACAGATTTGTGAAACTGTGTACTGTTTTTTACTTAGGGGGATACTTGTTCGTATTTGTTTAAAATTGTATTCTAATAAACGTGTGCTACGGGTGCTGTTTGTCGCCCACAAATGAAAGCCTGCCCTTTGCCAGCGTAGTCGAGTGTGTGCATGGTCCTATGAGCGCAATAACAAGGGAGCTTTTTTTACATCACAATTTTAGTGGTGAATTCACCGACTCTAAGCATAACATTAACACAGCAACCGCTTGGTAAATTTTTGCAGCCAAAGTATTTCTAAAATCTGTTGTAACTTGTATGTAGCTAGATAATCATTTTAATTCATAATTGAACTTTTTATTTTCCCCAAGTTGCTGCGAGACGTCGATAATTTTTTGCGAAAACAACGGGAATGACCTTTTGTTTTTTGTATACACGTTTGCCACTAATTCTTCATGCCGAACGTTTAAATTTGGCGAGGAAACGTGATTTTAGTAGTGAAAAAAAAATCATGTTTTTTTCTTTGAAAACAAGAACTTAAACGATTTTTTGTCTCCAAGACGCCTTGGTTCTCAGTCTAGTCCAACGGCTGAGTATAGCGCTAGCCGTTTTCGCCCTCGGTGAAATCATAACAAAGACACGTTTCTGCAGCGTATATATCGTCCAGGCATATAAAATGACGCACTCACCTTTTACTTCAAATTGCGCGGCGCGCACGTACGGGACTGATGTGCACACACTGCGACCTTGAAAGTATCACTTAAATGAAATATCCACTCGCATAACAATTAAGAAAGTCAAGGATTTGCCGGCGAGATATGATAAAATTGATAATTTTGTTATTTTAGTAGCCAATTTACAAGATACAAATAATGCGAGGCAATTTTTTCTCATAAAACTGTAATCATCGGTCATAAGAAACTCTAGAAGGCGGCCCTCTGCCGGCCAGTATTTAACCATGCGTTATTATAATGACAATGGAGTCCATTTTGTCCTTTTTAATTTAATACAGGTCCCCAAGTGGCACTTGTTTCTTATGTAAAGTGGTGCAAAAAGCAGCTCCTAATTGTAAAGTTATGCAAAGAGCCGTGTTGCAAGTTTAATGTACAATTTGTATTATTGTTTTATTAAAGTTGCACTGCCCGTGTTTGGGCCGATTTGGGCGTACAATTTTTTTAAAAAGTTAAATAGGTATTTTTCTAGAATAGAAAAAGTTATCAGCTTTCATTTGGTACCAAGAACGTAAAAATCCGTCAAGGATTAATGCCAGTCGATTAAAAACAAGAAATGATTAAATGGCTGGCAGGTCATTTAATCGACAGGGTTATGACGTATATGTACATGTGCGCGTACATGTGTACATTGTACACATACACTATGTACATATGAGCGTACGCGCACATGTGAAGCACGTTTCAAGAAAAAGGCTTGTATCTCCAAAGATTGTTAGTTCCGAATCAAACCATGTCCCTAAATTTCGAACGCATTTTGTAGAAGAAACTTCAACATCACCAACAGTAATTTTGCTAATTATTTTTTCCAATGATCAAGAACTCACTCTTACTTCAAGTCTTAGTGTCGTTTATCATTAGCTTATCATGCAACGTGCACTGCCTGATATCCCGGATACAACTCTCCATTGCGGCGACAGCAGTCTGGCAAGAGATCATCGGGTTTAAAAGACAAATAGAGCTGTGTATCATCAGCGTATAACAATGGGCACTAGGCAAGTGATGCTCAATTATATATCAAACAGCTTGGACGCGCGCATAGACAATGAACACAGTACGTACGAGACTAGCAAAATGTCATGTGTCAAACTTGCATCGCGGGCGGTATGCATTATGTACAATTTTTGTGTGCACGCGCGTGCGTTATTCGCTACACAACAGCATTTATAACACGCCTCTTTTTGATTCTCAATCCTGACTGACTGAAACGCAGTCACGTGAGGTTCACTAATCTAGGCTAGTGCTAGACTGGTTCCCGTCCCAATATAGTCTGGTACCCGGTCCAAAATTTATTTGACTAGACTGAATTTAAGGTCCGGCAGCCGCCAATTCCGCCATTTTGAAACAGGAGGAATTCCTCCTTTTTCCGAAGGTTCCCGAAGTTACCCGAATGCACGTCCGGTCGTTACCGTTAATCGTCGGGTACAATTCGTTATCGTTTCGAGATTTTGAATTGACGTCGCGTGCACGTACGTACGCGTGCCGCCGCGTGTGTATTTATGGTGATGCGTGCAGACAAGGTTTGATTTGAATTTTCTTTTTGATACTAGGCCTACATGTATATTCAAATGGGCATACATGTATTTAACATTTTAAGGTTAATATATTAAATTTGTATTGGTCAAATACAAATAACCCCTTTCAAATTGTTGTACACTCATGCCATATAACGCGCAGCGCGCTTTGAAAATTAACGGTTATGTGCTCCTAAAAATAAATGCATGACGTAATGCTTAAAGTGCTATTTTAAACTCCACAGTAGCCGGTCCTCATATTCAGTCGTTGTATGTGGAATATGTGGAGCGGCAACCAGTCTAGTCCCAATATCGACAAGACGTCTGGATACTACGTAGTCTGGTACCCGGACCAAAAATTATTTGACTAGACTGAATTTAAGGTCCGGCAGCCGCCAATTTCGCCATTTTGAAACAGGAGGAATTCCTCCTTTTTCCGAAGGTTCCCGAAGTTACCCGAATGCACGTCCGGTCGTCCGGACGTTACCGTTAATCGTCGGGTACAATTCGTCATTGTTTCGAGAATTTGAATTGACATCGCGTGCACGTACGCGTGCCGCTGCGTGTGTATTTATGGTGATGCCACGGATTTAAAACTACGCAATGGCTATAGTTACGGCATGGAGGAAGAAACAAACAACCGTTTGAATGGCTATAGTTACGGGATTGCAACAGCAGATTAAAACTCATGTACAATATGGAGCTCACTCGGTGATGCAGACAAGGTTTGAATTTTCTAGAATTTTCTTTTTGATGCTAGCCAACATGATTAAAATGGGCATATTTAACATGTTAAGGTTAATATATTAAGTTTGTATTGGTCAAATATAGAATAACCCCTGTCAAATTGTTGTACACTCATGCCATATCGCGCAGCGCGCGCGCTTTGAAAATTAACGGTTATGTGCTCCTAAAAATAAATGCATGACGTAATGCTCAAAGTGCTATTTTAAACACGACAGTAGCCGGTCCTCATATTCAGTCGTTGTAATATGTGGAGCGGGAACCAGTCTAGATACTACGTAGGGAACGGGAACCAGTCTATGCTAGTGCATGAAATTTGCGCCATCGTGCGCTGTTGAACTAGAGGCGCGTATCAAGTTTTGGGCGCGCGTGATTCCTGCTAGTGTTTCTGACCGTTCACTAGTCTCAAAAACTAGTGACCGCGGTTACTGCGCCCTCTGGAGGTTGCTTGTTAATGTATTAAATTGAATTCCCTCTGTACATGTGTGTATTTTTGCCTGAGGCGTTATAAAACACACATGGACTGGCATAATTCGGTCTCTAGTGCACGTCTACGTGCCCCTCGCGACTGTGAGTGACCACAAGAGGGTCCTATTGTGGTCATAGGACCCTGTGGTCAGGACCCTCTTGTGGTCACTCACAGTCCCTCGGGGCCCATAGACGTGCACTAGTGACCTCATTGCCAGTCCATATGTGTATAATAGTACACATGATGTAGAAGGCAACGGACCAAAGGTGAAAAAGTGCTCTAGAAATGGGAGAATGCTCCTAATAAAGGGGTGAAGGCATGAACTGTACACCAAAATGTAGCGTTTGATGCCCTTATTTACAAAAGTTAATGTTCATGTGAAAATACTGGTTCATGTAGCTGAAATTCAAGACAGAAGATCCCAAATCACAACGGTCGCCATAATATTCTAATATGGACATCATGGGTCGTATGAATAAAAAGTAGTATTTGCTTTTACTTCAATATTTGTAGTATTTACTACCATCCGTATGAATAAAAATGAGTAAAAGCGTTTACTTGAAAGTATTTTCTAAATGTTAAAAGTATTTACTTGTACCTGAATAAGCATTCGCTTTTCTTTTGAGCGTTTACTTAACCCCGTATGAATAAAAGGGGGCAGATACTACAAATTGCAAGTAATTACTTGTCTTTTTCAAGGTAGCTCCAGAGCTACCTTAGGAATAGAGAAGTAAGGACTCATCTTCTTTATAGCACTCTCCTTCTCAGCTTTGACTTTTGGCAGCTGTGATTTTGTCAACAGCACACTATTATGTGTCAATAATTTCACAAAAACGTCTTGCTTTGATTCTTGAGAACCAGAAGCGTGTCCTTCATCATGATGGTCAGAATCAACATCACTCATGGCTGACTTGTAGATTTTGGATTTAACTCTAACTTCTAACCTAATACTGCTTGTGTGACTTAGTGCGTGTGTGTGGAGTGTACGTGAATGGTTTTACAACACGAATGAAATAGTTTTATTTCTTCAAAGTCATTCGGCCATGCACGCAGCATGATTTGCAGAAGCATTTACTACAAAGAATTAAGTGAGTGCTTTGCAGTAAAAGAATAAGATTATTCATACGGAATGTAGAACATGCTTTTACTGAATGCTTCTACTTTGAAGTAAATTCTTTTACTTTTTGCTAATACTTCTTAGTATTTACTACTTTTTATTCATACGACCCAATGTACCTCATATTTTAAATAAAAATAAATAAATTATTATTAATGTTATATGGGAAAAACTGTCCTTTTGAAGTAAATGAACCGTGATGTCCCAAGTACATAATGGAACCTTGTCATTGTTCTTAAAATGTTTAAAATGTGATACATGTATATGAATTATAGTTTGTAACATGGTCACAATCACTTGTATAGTTTTACAATGCAAAAAAGGTTACATTTTAAAAAGGCACAAACTATACTTCTATAGTCTTGACTTTAATATGGTTTTAATATGTTATTCAATTGATGTTGTAGAAGCTATAGTCTAAACAGCTGTTCCATAAAAATTTCAAAATGTGATATTTATGAGCCTTTCTGTGTGAAAATAAGCCTATGCACGGTTTGAAATGGTACATGTCATGGGCGATTGAAAATGTTTACTGCATTAAAAATAAACAATAAAATGTGACAATGTTTGCATCAAATGATCAAAAGAGGGCCAGTCACTTGGCTATATCATCTCATCATACTCCCAAATTTTCCATTTTTATTGTATGCTAGATTCCGTTTTTAAAATTGGAATTTCCGCGTTTTGATGAAGTTATTTTTTGGTAAATTCCATGAAAACAACGGGGATAAAGCAACTGTGTAATCGAACGAGTGTGACAGTTTTCCATCAACGATTAACGCGATGCAGAAATTTCGCGACTCATTATACCGTGTGAACAATTGTTACATATTTTCTATATTTCTGTTGTTCATAATCGTTCAAGTGATAATTCCCATGCAGGGTCAGTGCACAGTGTATAATAATGTTTATGAGATCAAGGTTATTATACTGCACTCAATGACTATTCCCAGGGTAAGTACATACTCTATCATTTCTCAGCACAGAATAGTGATCTAGGTTAAAGCTAAAAAAATGATGATTTAAAATTACTGATTTTTACAAAATGAACCAGTACTTTCACATGAACATTGATGATTTAATCTTTTTAACCGTGAATCTTTCATATTATGGTTTAACAATTTATTCACCTTTAAGCGACGGTCACAACCCGCCGTGCGTGTTTTAGTCCGTACGTTTTTTGGGGAGGCCACGGCCGCCGCGTTTTTCTGAAAACGTGTGGAGGGAGTGGCAAGAGCAGGGAGGGAGTACGTCAACGCACGTCACCCGCACGGTTGCGCAAGGTGTAAGTACGTGGCCCGCACGCCACGCCTGGCCGTGAGCGTTTGTGTGCATCGTCTGTTGCGCAAGTGGTAAGTGAGTTGTACGTGCTTACAACGTGCTTACAACGTACGATCTCCGTGCGATTGAGATGTTATCGTACGGAGACCGTACTTACACGTGCTGCTCACGTACGGTGTCCTTACTCACTCGCATGTTGTAAGTGCGTGCAAGTACGATGAACGTGACTTTTCCGCCCCATGTCGGGGGGAGGGGGGTATATATAATAATAATAATAATAATAATAATAATAATATTTTAAATTTGTAATGCGCCGGTATCCATCAAAAAGATGCTCAGGGCGCAGAATATGCTCAGGACCTTCCGAGGTTCTCCAGAAGTCCCAGCTGCTGCTGCTGCCTCAAATCAGTGCACACAACGTGCGTTGTAAGTGGGGAGCACGTGCTTACTAGGCACGGTCCACGTGAGTTCTGCGTGATCATTTGACAGTTGAACTGGGGAAGTGCCGAGTAAGCACGGACCACGCACTTATCAAGTACGCAGCACGCACGTGCTAAGTGCGCCGTCCGTACGTAGAGCAACTGACCGTGGGAAAAATTTAAATTTAAAATTTAAAAATTTAAAAGACTCACGGAGTCAGTGCGTTGTGCGCTTATTGGCTGTAGAGGGCACGCGCGTCACCCGTACTGGGGGTGAATCCGTAGCCCGAACGCAGCGAAAGTTCCTCGTGCACTAAAAGTGCTGCGGCGTGTCTGCGTGCTCCCAAATCCGTACTGAGGCGGTACTCACCACGTACGGATCTCCACGTTTTCGCAAGTAGACAGCACGCACTTGCAAGTACGGTGGGTTGGGACCGTCGCTTTAGGCAGGAGCATTCGAACAAGATATGGGTTGTTGTTGTTGTATATTTTATGGCATCTTCGGCAACTAAGGCCCTTTATGCCATCAACTATACGGTTTTAGCTTTAACTATATACTATAATGAGATGACGAAGAAGGAGTTAATAATAATAATAATAATAATAATGAAAATTTATAATGCGCCGGTATCCATCAAAAAAGATGCTCATGGCGCAGCGAGACACATTAAAAATCTAATATCACAATCATGGAGTTCAGTCAGTTAATGAGATTTCATCAAATGTGTTTTAAGTGATGTTTTAAAAGTTGCAAGTGATGGCGACAGCTTGATGTGTTCTGGTAACTTGTTCCACAAGGATGAAGCTGCTGAGGCAAAGGACCTTTCACCCCACGATCTCTTGGAATAAACTTTCGCTAGGAGGAGTTTGTTGTTGGATCTCATGGATTCACGATTTGAATGATGCCGTTGGACTAGTTCGGAAAGATATGATGGTAGCCTGCCTGTAGTGGAGCGGTAAACATACATTAACATTTTGAAGCATATCCTGTCCTTGATAGGTAGCCAATGCAGATTCCTTAAGACCGGAGTGATGTGTTGACTTCTTTTAGTCTTAGTGACAATCCTAGCAGCTATGTTCTGAAGACGAGACAGACGACTCAACTGATTTTCCGGTAGCGAGTATAATAGTGAGTTTCCCATATCAAGGCGGCTGGTGACGTAGGCGTGGATGAGGATTTCTGTTGCGTCCTGGGTAAGGTATTTCCTGATGAGCCCGATGTTGCGTAAGTGCATTGATGAAAACCTACACATTGAAGATATGTGTGCTTTGAGTGACATCGCGGAGTCAAAAATGGCTCCCAGATTCCGTACTTCAGATGATGCGGGGACATCAGAAACTCCTATACGGATATGTCCAATGTTAATTTTGCTGCGCTGTTGTTTTGAGCCAAATATGATAAATTCAGATTTATCATCATTCAGCTTCAAAAAGTTAGCTGACATCCAGTCGCGGATTTCCTCAATGCACTGCTCCATTTGATGAATGGCCAGTTCCGCTTTATTTTGGTCGGGATCAAAGGAAACGTAGATTTGCGTGTCATCGGCATAAAAGTGGTAATGGAGGCCGTGCTTGCGGATGATGTTTCCAAGAGGACCAGTGTAGAGTGAGAACAAAACTGGTCCAAGGACGGATCCTTGGGGGACACCTGTTGTTAGGGTCGTTGGGCTCGAAACTTTGTCGTGAATTTGTACTCGTTGCGAACGGTTGGTGAGGTAGGACTGGAACCATTTTAATGCCATACCATCTATACCAAGTTGCTGAAGTCGTTGTAGTAGTATGTGGTGATCAACAGTGTCAAAAGCGGATGATAAATCAAGAAGAACAAGTGCAACGAGCTTTCCATTATCCATGGCAGTCAAGATGTCATTCTGAACTCTAACCAATGCAGTTTCAACGCTGTGATTGGCTCGATATGCAGACTGACATTTGTCGAGAAGACTGCGTTTATGAAGAAAAGAGGACACTCTGGCAAGCACGACACGTTCAAGCAATTTGGAAATAAATGGGAGGTTGGAGACTGGGCGGTAATTCTTCATTGTCTCTGGATCAAGGTTGGATTTCTTAAGCAGCGGTCGCACAATGGCGGACTTGAGTGATGAAGGGACAATTCCTGATGCAAGTGATTGGTTCAAAACGCGAGTTAAAATTAGTGCAAGTGTGTCAGCACATTTCTTGAGCAGGTCAGTCGGAATTGGGTCGAGGCAACAGGTCTTGGGAGGAGAATGAAGAAGTATCTTCTTAATCTCGTAAGAAGATGCTGGTTCAAATAAAGTTAACTCTGTGGACGGAATTGCAGAGCTTAGGAATTCTTCTTTAGTTGATGCAGTGCTAGGGAAAGTGTCACGTATATGTTGAATCTTCTGAGTAAAGAAGTCGGAAAATCTGCAAGCAAGGTCGTCGGCAGATTTCATGGAAGGAAGCTTACTAGATGGTTTCTTGCGGTGTAGAAGTTAGTCAGAGACTCGAAACAGCTGTTTTTGATCTGATGAGTTGGTGATGAGTGTTGAGAAATGTTTCGTTTTCCTCTCACGGATGAGGTAATTAACAATGTTCCGTTGCTTGCAGTAAAGCTGACGATCAATTTCAAGTCGAGTTTTACGCCATTTTCGTTCTAATCTCCGTTTTTCATGTTTAGCATCAGTGATGTCTTGGCTATACCAAGGAGTGTTAGGACGTAAGCGAATAGTGCGCTTTTTAGCAGGGGCATGCTCGTCAAGTAGAGATGATAGAACGATGTTGTAGTTATTCACGTTGTCTGAGATGGTAGTATTATCCGAAATGGGGAATAAATGGGAGTCACCGATGCTAGCACTAAAGGAATTGATGTCAATACTGCCAAGATTTCTGGTGGTAACAGTCTTGGTCGGAACACATGGCTTCTGGAGAGAGAGCTTACAGATTATGGCATTGTGGTCCGAGATTCCCTCTTGAATGGAAATACCGGAGACTGGTGAATCATCGCTGGCTCGTGTTATTAATAAATCAAGGGTATGTCCGTCTTTATGTGTAGAACTTGTAATATGCTGACGAAGATTGTTAGATGATAATAAATCTAAAAACCGATTTGCATCCGAGTCAGCAGGATCATCAACATGAATATTGAAGTCACCGGCAATGATGAGTTTAGATGAACTCAGGACATAAGAATCGAGGAGGTCGTTGAATTCTTGAAGAAACTGAGTAAATGTAGTCGTGTTTGAGCTCTTGGGAGGTTTGTAAAGAACAATAAGGGAGATGGTGGAAGATGACGATGATAATTCAAGCTCAAGAGATTCGAAAGATGCAAACTTTCGATGACTGGAGACCTTCACGGGTAATGTAGACCTTGAGAGAAAGGCGACTCCCCCTCCTCTTCTATTGGGTCGGGCAACATGATGGAGAGCATAGCCATTTGGGGTTATTTCACTGATTAGGGTTGAATCATCCGGTCGAAGCCAGGATTCACAAACAGCCACAGCATCTAGATTATTCTCCAGAACAAAGTCTAGAAGTTCAATGCTTTTGTTCCGGACTGAGCGAGCATTTAATATGCAACATTTAACCTGAGAAGTATGCTGGCTTGCAGGAAATGTTTTGTTTGTAGGTGAAGCACTTCTTGATTTGTCCAGAATTCCAAGACTGTCCAAGATCTGCCAAGTACTTTGGAGCAGTTGATGGGGTGATGATTTGAGTCCGAGTTGCAGTTTTAGAAGTGGGAGGAAACCCCCCAGAGAAATGCCCCAGGGGAAAACCCACGCGGTCAAGTAGGGACTGCAAACCCAATCCACATACACGCCCCGGATTCGAACCCGGGACGCCAGAAGTGAAAGGCGAGGAAAGAACCCGACCGCCCCCAATATATGGGACTTCGGCCCACGGCCTAAATAAGCCAGTTCGGGGTTAGTCCATGGAGCGTTGTGACGTCATTGGTCAAATGTCGTTTGTACGTTTGTAGCCTTGATCAATGCGTTGGGCTTGTCTTCTAGACGGCCCGCTGAAGATAAAACTGATCAAGGCGCTTACATTTCAAGCTATACTGAATCTGTTGCACGTATTGGCTCACAACGCGCCGCGCTACGACTATGCACACACGCACGGCCTACATGTATCGGTACGTTCCCTAAACCCAACGCCTTGACGGTTCTGCATTCAACCAGCGAAACTCATTAAGCGGGCCTCACACTGTGCGATTTTTGCCACGAATTCCCTACGAATTGGTACGATTATCGGAGACTGCCTATAGACTCTACACACAATCGTACCCAATCGTAGCTAATTCGTGGCAAAAATCGCGCAGTGGGAGGCCCGCTTTACAGTAATAGGAAAACCACCCCAGCGTGAGCTGAAATTGTATTGGTCGACGCACGGCCGGTTATGTTTTAAAAAACGCTATGATCTGCGATCCCCAGTTCGTTCATCCGAGGCAGTATTAAGAGCTCCCACAAATCATTCAGGAAAGCTGTCATATTACAACCGTTGTCCCCCAGAAGTGTGATCAAATACGTAAACAGACAAGCACAATAAATGCTACGAACCCGAGAATATTTGTTGTTTTCGTCCATCGATCATGCCACGGTTCTCGTAACATGAGGACGTCATGACATGCATAAATCGCGTCATATTACGTGCTACTCATGAAGCTCTTGATTGGCTCAGAACAAATGTTAAATATTTATACCTTGCATATATACCCGCATATCCAAAGCCCGCCCATTTTCGGCCAAAACTGGCCGAAAAAAATAAAGAAAGACATTAAACCCGGAAGTGCAGACGCGACAAGGCTGTCTTTCGAGCTAGGCCAGGCCGTACGCAGCTATAGTGCTGTATGTACGCAGCCAGTGTGTTGCCGTACGGGTTTACTATGGAAGTCGTTATCGCACAGTGGCTCGTTTTGATGCCGTGTGCAGTTTGCATGCGCTAGACCCAGTATTCTCTCGTACAGCAAAAAACCTGGAGACGGCCTTGGACAAGGCTAGTACGTTTGCCGAATCTCGTACGTAATTTTGTACACAAATCTATGCGCTTCCGGAGTTCTTATCCGCTTCAAACTCGCAGTAAAACGCGGTGAATTTGTTTTTTGACATAAAATTATCACTGGTAATATAGAGCTCAGATACTGATTCGACCTACTGTAGTGTAGATCTGTTTTGGGGTTATATGGGCGTCTAGGGGTGGAATTTTTGAGATAACTGTCGAAAATCTCGCGATGCCGACCACGCTCGCTTCACGCAATACCGTAAACCACAGATTTTCGACAGTTATCTCAAAAATTCCACCCCTGGACGCCCATATAACGCCAAAACAGATATAGAAGCCTACAGTAGGTTGAATCAGTATCTGAGCTCTATATTATCAGTTATCATTTTGTGTCAAAAACACAAATTCACCGCGTTTTACGAGTTTTGTCATCGTAAAACGCGCCTTTCACAATGCATGTGTGCACGTGGATCGTGCGTTTATGTACAAACGACCTCTGTGAAAAGTTCGTTCGGGGATCTGACGCATGCGCAGAAGCTAACCCCGAACTGGCTTATAAGAGGGAAGTGGAAAACAATCTCTCAACCCCTTTCTGTTAACAAAATTGCCTGTGACATTCGCCACACTCTTATAAACATTACACATCAAGGGAACACCGTTTTCTTTGAATGGATTCCTGGCCACTCTGGTGTTCCGGGTAATGAAAGAGTTGACGCCATTGCCAAATTAGCGACCCAGAAACCTGACATAGACTATCATCTTTTCCGTTTTTGGACTCTGAGATCAAGCAAATTCTTAAAAGAGAACTTCTTGATACATGGACCATGCATGGACTAAGTCCACCCCAAAGCTTGATAACACCCTAAAATTGAGCCTTCTTTCACATTCAAGTGTTGGGGAAAGAAACGATCTCAAGAGGTCATTTTACACCGTTTACGACACGAAAACATGTTTCTCTCTTGTCGATCCTATGTTTTTGTGCCCGCACGAGTCGCCCGGTGTGCAGTATTTGCTTTTTGCGAGTTCCTTTCTTCCAGATTTCGTCAAGCATGGAGCTATTTAAAGCTCCATGGTGTGAGCGATTTTCTCTGTTATGGGATGGTAAAATGAAATGTGTATCTGTCAAATATTCCAGATTATTTCCAAAGATTTCTGAGCCATAGAGATTTAGGCCAATAAACTGTTCAACACACGATCAAGCTACGGCAACAAGCAGTGTTTTAATTTCAAAAACATGTACAGCTTGAAAGATTATTTTCCCGAACCGGCAAATAGGTTCAACTGTGGCCTTATCTGTGGAACAGTACCTATCATTTGCAATGTCCTATACAATTGTATTTCCAACAAAATCTCTAAATTGCCGTGTCGAAATCGTAATAAAGGTTTGCCGAGGGCATTACGATTTTCCCAGCCCGCGGCTTCCCGGCCCCGCCCCGTGCAGTCATGCCACGATGTGAGGACACAGCGGACTAGACATCGTGCATACATGCATATAGTAAGCAGGCGACAGTGCGCTCTGCATAACATTATGCATAACATGGGCGCGCGCACGGTGCTGTCACTACGATATTCCCTAGACGTTGTTATTGACTGTCTCGCGGCGATCGGTTTTCGGGACGGACGTTCAAAACGAAACAATAACAACGTCTAGGGCCTAGACTACTTTTAGAACCGAAGCATAATGGTCCATACATTATATGTTTTATTCGTATTAGTATTTAAGTTAATTATTGCCTCTTGATCATTCTGATATGCGCATGTGTAGGGGTTGGTGAGGATCGCTGTCGCTGGTGATTGGACGAGCACGGTGTCACCCCCTCGTCACCCGGAGGAATGCGGACCTGAAAATAGTACCGGGCAGGAGCTTTGTGCTCCTGTTTGGGAAACGGCCGGCCTTGCGGGACCTTTCTGTGACACTGATGCTTAGAAGATCACTGGCGCACCTCCCACCTTTACCTTTGAACATGCCATAACCAATTTTGTTTTTCTAACCATTTTTGCGTTTTCTTTTTTTATGATGTCCTTCATCTCACTCCGTACCTCCGAGTCCACTTTTTACGTCATAATTTTGAACAATTTGATCTTTGAACCCGTTTTTATGCTCAGCAGTGAATTGCTAATGGCACACAGGGCACTACGTTTGCCATACGTGCCAACCTACCCACTATAACAACAACCGCTTCCGCGAATCTGGGATTTCCCAACAACAGCCGTATTTATAGTATGGCAGGCAAAAAGTACATTTTCAACATTTCCCAGTGCTAATTTGTACATACAATACATCATCATGTACTCTTGCCGTTTATTTTCCTTTAGTTCTAAGAAAACACTTGAGCCTATCCTATGGATAAAAACAAATTCATGTAGCTTGACAACGTTTTAAAGGTGCAGCTTACCCCTAATTGTGTTGGTTTTGCATCCTTGCTGGGAGTGGGGAGGCCTTCAGAAGTCGCCATTGTCTCGGTAACCAGTAGGCCTACCGTACCACTGGAAAAAAATCCACCCCGAACATGAGTTACTTTTCATCCTTTCCTCAGTCTTAAAAGCACATATTTATCAATTATCCTAATTCTTCTCGTCTGTTGTCATTTAGAGTGCATTAGTTGCTTTTTGTGGGGGCTGGGGGGGGGGGGGGCGGGGGGGAGGGGGGAGGGGGGAGGGGGGGGGGGGGGGGGGGGCGCAAATTTCTAGCGGAATGTTTACGCCAATATTAAGATACATGGCAGTACATCACAACAACTAGGCATTCGTGTCATTCTTTAAAACCCAGACATGCACTCCCCAAAAGAGTGCTGCTTGTTCTATTACGAAAGACATTCGTAGGAATTTAGAACAATATTACTGACACATCATTCACGGGCGAAATGAGAGAAAAATCACAGATTTCTTTTTCTGTCGCTCATCCAGCCTCGAAATGAGACTCACATACTCGAGTTGTCAAGTGATTGTCAAATTACTCATGGTACTAGTACTCACTATTGAAACAAGAAGAAGGAGTCTTACCCAAGTGTTTCTTTAAATATACGCCTCAGTCGCCGGGCACCTCTATATGCATCGTGTGGTATGGTGGAACGATTCGCGGTCTACACATGCACCACTTGTCCGTCACCCATAGAAACTCGCTAATTGTGTTCCCGGTAACTCAGTTGTTTCATATGCCCGGCCAGGGATAAGGAAGTTATGGGAAATGTTGGGGAAATGTCCCTCTTATCATACGCTCTACCGGCACTACTGTGACGAAAATGTCGTAATACACAAGATAAACATGTATTATGTTAATATATGGGTGCACCCAAGTAAATAGCAGAGATCCGTGCGCCGAGCTCATGAATATTTTGTATGCCCTCAAATTATTCTTTATGAGAAAGAGTTGCGAGCTGAACGAGTTTGGTCTTGTGTAGAATATGGCCATCGCCGTGATGTCGGGTATTTTTTCTTCCAACTATAAACATTTTGGACAGCTCCTAAAAGTGGCCCTATTTTGCCCAGTATGGTATGTGCCTTTGTTTCAAAATGGATGCTGGTCTGTTTAGTAATTTTCACTGTTGCGGGGGTAGTTTTGTTTCAAGTGGAAATTAGGTAATATAAGGGACGGATTACCCCCATAAAATTGAACATAATTAAAAAGATGAGAGAATCAATGAGTATTTTGGTTGTTGTCCTGAGAAGCTGAAAGAGTTGTGAGTATTTTTAAATGATTATTTAAAATTGGGCATTTAGCATTGGTTCCCTATTTACTTGTGTGTAACCAAATAACGTTTGGAACTCTGCGCAGGCGTAAACGGTAGTTCTTGGCAAATACATGTATGTGGTTTCATAGGCAGAGTTTGGTGCGCCGAGCTCATGAATATTTTGTTTGCCCTCAAATTTGTCTATATGGGTCATTCCATAAGGTTGGGTAGATAACAAAAAACGTGGTGTCCATGTTGCGTTGGTGGGTCTTTCTATAAATTAGGGGTCAATTTTGGTGTCCCCAGTTACATTTTACATCTTGTTTTTGTAAATTCATACAAAATGGTTTAAAAGCCATTTTAATGATTTTTGTACGAAAAATAACACATATCGGGTGTAACGGGGGACACTAAATGTCACACTTTTGGACCCCTAATTTATAGTAAGACCCTGGTACAATTTTTTTTATTTGAAGACTGGATCATTATTTATCTGGTGAAATATATTTATAATCATGTTGTTTCCACTGACCAATCTATCACATGATCATGAAATATTTGTCTTACCTATACGCAACATGGACACCATACACTCGACCAAAAAAGTTCTGTCACCAGTAAGACATTTGTAGATATTTATTATGAAATTGGATTAAATGTAGGAAAATAATATATCACTCAACGGAATATAGCTCAGCGGAGTCCATGATGACAAGCTTCACGGAACAGGAATGCATGCAACAAAGGAGTGTGCAGGGTCAGAATGAAAAACACAAAAAAACAACGATGTCAACTTTATTGCACTCAAGCAAGGGGAGTTACAGTTCAGTATTTTGCTTCCACCATACCTAATGCAATGGCACGATTTAGATTGGACAATTTAACCATTTTGATTTAGATGTTTTTGACAAGACATTGATAAATCCAAACTCATAATTGTCTACACACAAACTGCCCAAATCACAAGTTGCATTGTTCTTTGGTGTTTTTCATTCTGACCCCACACTCCTTTGTTGCATTCCTGTTCAGTGAACCTTGCCATCATGATCTCTCGTAATACATAATCAATTAATCACAATTAAAGCGGAGGCCGGGCGGCGTATGCGATTTATAGGCATCGGCCGGCGTGTAGAGGTCGGCGAAAGATCGCGCGATTGGGTGGTCACAGTCACAATTAAAAGTGCCCCGCACGCTGCCATGACGGAATAGGTCATTTTATGGCCCATTTATCGGCCGGTGTCCGGCAGGCACTCGCGTCCGATGTGTCCTGCCTATGTCACTGCGATACCCCAGCCGATATCTGGCCGATTTTCGGCCGGGAGTCGGCCGGACGCCGGGCAGGGCCCGGCCGGTGTCCGAGCGGCGTCTGGGCGGCGCCTGGCCGATATATGGATTGTCTGGAATGTCAAAAATTTGGCCCGGAGCCCGCCCGATGTGTGCGATGCCCTGCCGGACATCGGCCAGGCATCGACCGATTTATTGGCGATCAGTTTGCGATGCGAAACGCCGCACCGTAACTCGATGCCCGCCCGATGCCCAAAAATTACCCGGCAGCCGCAAGGAGTCCCGTGGGGCCCCGACCGAAAATACCTAGAAATCCGTCGCAAACTACTCGCAAACCCATCGCAAGCTAATTGTGACTGGGGTATAAGCTCTACTCCTTTGAGGGATATGTTCAGCTAAAATTTGATATATTACTTTCCTACATTAAATCCAGTTTAATAATCTATAAATGTCTTACTGGTGACAGAACTTTTTGGGTGGAGTGTATGTTTAACACTACGAGTGCATTTTGGAGGTCTGTAGTTTTGTTACAATTGATGTAAATAGGGGCCTACTTCTATTGTAGTGTAACATGTGTTTCTTTATGAAATTAATATACTTAAAGTGCTGGGCTGGAATGTTACTCTAAGATATGGGGCCAATTTCATGGCGCTGCTTAAGCGCTAGCTGAAAACGTGTGCTAACTTTAAGGCTATTTCACGGCCGCGGCGTGCTTGGAAACGGGCATTGTTGCGTCACGAGTGTTTAGCAAATTTGCCTCTGAAGCTAGCAAACGTTTGCCAGTGCTTAAGGTTACGGTCTCCATGAAATAGCCGGAGCCTCCGTTAGCACAAAATCGGCTGCTAAACAGGTCCATGAAATTGGCCCCTGGTATGTCACACTTTTTGTACCCAACCTCGTGGAATGATCCATATTCTAGTGTAGAAATTGCCCGTAATCATGATATGGGGTATTTCTTTTTCTTTCAACTGTTAGTAATTTTGACAATCTATAGCTCGTAAAAGTGGCCCTATTTTGGGACTTTTGTTTTTTAAATGGAAGCTGGTCTGTTTTCACTATCTTGCAGCCAGGGGTATAGTTTGAATTCAAGTGGAAATTAGTAAATAAAGGTAACGGACTCCCGGATACCCCACACCCCATAAAATTGAACGGAATTGAAAATATGAGACTTCAACGAGTGTCTCAGTCTTACCTATATTCACGATTCAAAGCGCGTTGACGCTGTTGCCATAGCAAGAACCAATCACGGTAATCCATGCACCGCTGGAGGTCGACTAGACTTGTTCCCAGTCCATTCGCGACTACGCTGCTGCGGTTTAAGAAACAACCGGTCAAGTTACCGACTTGACATCAAGTCTAATTGTCACCGTGTGTCATGCACGAGTAGGCAATTAATTCGGCTTTACCGCAGTAGGACAAAGCCGACCTGAGGATTAAAGAACGGGCACAAGTCAAAGTAGAATTTGCAAAATAATTTATTCAAGATCCATACAGTTTTATTATTGTTCATTCATCGTTAGTACACAGACTACATACCTACATTGAAGGAGACCGACATTCTCGACTCGACGGAGTCTTCAATGTACCCGTCTTTAGCGGTCTCGGAGACCCAACGGCCATGCTTCTTAAACAACCTGTTGGGAACACCGCAATTAGCCGCGGCTGACGCTCCACTTTGCTCTCAGACTGTGGAGAGAGAAACTCTTGGGGTCTTCCCCTATTGTCTGGATTGTCTCTTTAAGTAAATCTCTAGATCTAGAGTAGGAAAGTTGCTTGGGCTTTAAGACATAACCACCGCTATTCTTGCTACGAGCCTTGCCAAAAAAAAACCGGACAAAAAGCGTTTTAGCATGGAAACTGGGCAGGTGGGGTTATTCGTCGATGCAATAATAACCCTGTCTATACATGTCTGTTTTGCTCTTCGAGCTTATCGACAAAAATATTGACAAAATTATCAAAGAACTTAAAGGAGCGTGACCAGAGTTTCTGGAAAATAGTTTTCGATGTAACTTACCAATATTATCAAGTAACTCCCATACACACCTCCCATGTCCCAAAAACCCGAAAACATTCGCAATTTCCAGTAAAAAATTGAACAAAACTATCGAGTCGGCTTTCAGCGGATAAACAAATAATCGGTGGATTTTCGACGATATCCTCGGAAATATGCGGCCTAGAAGCGCGGGAGTTTCAGTTTCATAATCAGAAAAATATAACGGATGTTATGATATAAAATTCTCATGACCCATAAGGTAAGTTCCGGGGAGTTATGGGTAAAAAAAGTGATCTGGTCACACTCCTTTAATATCGGATCTCTTTATAGCGACGAGTTCACTGAACCTGAAAAAAACTGCGAAACCTACACTGCAAAAACGTTGAGTAAAAGTTTACTCAACATTTTACTCAACGTTGTCTAAGTATGTAATCGAGCAGTTGTTGAGTAATAAAATGTACAACCCTGTTGTCAATTATGTTTACACAATAGTTGATTAATTATGTTTACACAATAGTTGATTAATTAATTTAACCAACAGTTGAGTAATTCTAGTACTCAACAGTTGCGTAATTCTACTACTCAACAGTTGGGTAATTCTACTACTCAACAGTTGGGTTTTGGTTTACTCATATGTTGAGCATTTCTATCTACGGAAGCGTGGAAGGGACATGATTAAAACATAAGTCATAGTTATGACTTGTAGCACAAGTCAAAATTATGACTTATAAGTCATAATTATGACTTAGCACAAGTCATCATGACTTACTTTTGTATTCATGCCCCGGTATCCAATGAACAACTGTTTATAAATTTGTTGTGTGCAGAATTTCTATGTATTGTTAAGTGATTTCAATTGAAAGGCTAGGGAATTTAGCTATAGTAAAATGGTTGGGTAAAATTATTTTACATGTCATTTTGTGTAAAATGTGTGGTATTGTACCCTCTTGTTGGGTTTCGAACCTTTTACTATAAAAAATGTGCTGTTTAAGCACACTTTTACCCATTTCTTTATCGGGCAATTTCACGCTGTGGTTGTTACCAAGGTCAAACGTCCTCCAAGTCGGTTCAGAGGACATGAAGACACGGAGTTGAGGCTTGTTCGTGTAGTGGAAGACACTCCACTGGATGTAACACACCGGGCTGGGTTACGTTTGGGTGGGCTTGTATACTACGTGCGAAAAAAATTGTACTTTTTATCTTAAATACACTGCAAAAACTGTAAAACACCAGTGGGTCTTATATAGATACCAATCCTAGTGTTAAATTTATTCCAAATGTGGTATTAAAAGTAACACCTATGGTGTTAAATTTTAACACCATGTTTGGTATCTATATAAGACAACACCACTGGTGTTAATTTAACACCACCGTTTTTGCAGTGTAACTTTGCAATTTTCCGACGGATTTAAACCACAATTTTAGATCATGTAAACAAGGCCTGATAAATGTTATTGAGCGAGTTTTATCAGCTTTTTCATAGAGAGCAAGATTTAAAAGCCATACGAAAAACAAAAGTCAATTTGTACCTCTTTGTGCGAAACGATTGAGTGGTTTGCAAGCAGTAGGGGGGATCCTGCAGCTCGCACATTCTACCACTGTCTCCAGATGTATTATTAAATCAGGTCAAATAAAAATAGCGAATTCTGAAATTGATCTATTTTTGTCTGGCTTTTAAAATATCAGCCTCTAGGAAAAACCTGATAAAACTCGCTCAATAAAAATTATCAAGCATTGTTTACATGATATAAAAGTTTGGTTAAAATCCGTTGAAAAATTACAAAATTACTCAAGATCAAAAGTAAGACTTTTTGACACGTAATACGTCCAGTTGTCCAAGAGATTCGGTGACACCGTACCGTACTTATGTACGTATGCTAGATGTAATACGTGCATACATACATGCATACGTTTGTTGTACGTATGCGTATACGTATTTGGTAACACGGCGACATGAAAATGGCCGCATGCATGTGCTAATCGCATGTCACATAATCTCTTCAAGTACTGAACGTCTTTTTAATGCAAACATACCCTAAATAACGTGCCACAGTGTGCCCCAGTTATCCTATTTACCTATGAGTGTCCTCCACTGCCTGAACAAGCCCAACTGTTTAGGATTTTTCTTCATTTTCTCGGTATCGACTTCGACGATGTTTTAGCTCCATCATTACCAAGCACACGTATGCGCGCGCACATGACGTTTAAATAACTGTTGGGTATTTTTTTACACAAATGTTGGCTAATTTTAACCACGCGGTCTATATTGCTCAACTGTTGTCAATTTTGTTTTCCCGCCGCTCACATTCAATCAACAAATGTGTAAGGAAACGCAGCTATCCAACTTTTTTATTCAACATCTCTTATTCAACGTTGGACAAAGACATTTGTTCAACATATGCGCAAAATACGTAAACTTTCAGCATATGTTGCCTAAAACATTGTTCAACAACTGATTAAAGTAATTTAACCAACGGATTTTATACAACTTTTTTGCAGTGTATACAAGGCACAAAGTGCATAATCTAAGGTCTGTAAGTAATGCATTGTGATGGCCGTAAATAAGACAAACTTTTCTCAGCATATTTGGGGTAAAAGGCGTTTTCTTGAGAACCGGTTTGAAAAGCATTCGTTTGCACCGTTCCATGAAGTACAACTTTAAAAATTGTGTGTTGCACGGATTATCGAAATTGTTCATATCTTGAATCCATTTAAGACCATAAAAGGTTGACCCAATGCTTGAAAAACATGTCCCTTGCTGCCTTAAATGAACCATATAATCGGCAATATGGCTGGCGGAAGCAGCAAGAGGACAGAAGTCTTTGGAGGATGCTCACTCAGCCCAGCGCTCGAAACCTCTTCTGTAGCTGACGGAAGTAGAAGGTGCTCTTGAGGCTAGAAGAACCGTGTGTCCGAACAACCCGTCATTCGGTCTTGATGCATAAGATGGCAAAGTGCCTGTTTGAATAAATACAAGAATTTGAAACAATAGCTTATCAATAAATACGTAATATATGCAACTGCACATAGGAGGGGTTGTTACGATTACAATGCCCTAGTTCTTCTCAGGAACTGTCACCTGCTGTATACTCGTTCCTCTCAGGAACGGCAGGGGCGGATCCAGGAATTTTTCCAGGAGGGGGTTTTGCCACCAGGGAGGGGTTTTGCCCATCAGATTTTTATATCAGCTTGTTTCGGACAGGCGGACACGCAAAAAATGTATTACATTATATTTTTGGTGTCGGAGCAGGGGGGGGGGAGGGGGGGGGGGGGGGGGGGGGAGGGTTTGACCCCCAAAAGTCCCCCTCTGGATCCGCGCCTGAACGTGCCACTACAGCAAATTCGTTTCCCTCGGAATTGGAAACGTACATTACTGTTCAGAAATCCGTCCTCAGGACCCGTTACTACACGACGTCTGTTCCTCTCAGGAACACATGTTACAGGTTTAACTGTCTGCAGAAGCATTCAAGCGAATAACCAATAGAGGGTCATTAAATGTTTCGGACCCAAAAATAGAATTTGCATTGCCGCAGCGGTCTCTTACAAAGACTCCGCGAGTATTCCCAATCCTCAAAATCTCCTTCGAAAAATTAGAAAATGAACAATTGCTTGAAAAGAGAATAGGCAAAAAAGCGGCCCATGGCCAACAAGGTACAACGAGAGTATATACGTAGGCCCTATTGCCTAATACGGGCATGTATGAAATAGAGCTCGAGGAATTAAGTATAAAAGGTGGCACGAGCCAATTATTTTCTCCATCCCAGTGGGGAGAAAATGTATCTACATGTGCTGTTCCGGGGCACCAGTATTTTGAATTCATTGAAAACAGGGGTTTTCTTGTTAAGATTGTCGGCAAATCTATCGATGATGTGAGGGCCAAGATCGAATCAATAAACTGAAAACAAAATGTGCGAAACACCCTAATCATCGAGATCGATTAACCTGCTCAAATCGTCCGCAATCTGGTTCTCTTCTCTAGGGATCTACTGAGGATCCAATCAATCATGCTATCATGGCATAACCTGAAAATATCAAGGCTTATCGAATGTAACTTGGGTATCATATAACCCGCCTGGATGATTGATACCACGGACAGATTATCCGTAAAGAGCTTAACTGTCCTCTTTGTTAATCTTTGTTAAAATGCGTGAAGAGCAGTTCTGATGCCTTCCAGTTCCCGCCAAGTGGAACTTTCTCGGGACTCGGTCTAAGACCATGATCTATAATTGATCAAATCCGAGCCTTGTATACAAAGGCCACGCAACCGGTATTACTGGCGTCACTGTAAACGAGAATTAAACCTGAGGAACTGAATAAGGTATAAAACAAGACATTTGTTAAAAGCAACCAAATTATGTATCCAAAAGAGTAACTCTTGTATGGCCATGCAGGCTACCCGAGTAATTTGTAAAAATTACGGTCCCAACTTGAACTGCCGTTAATTTCATGATGGAGGAATCTGGTCATAAGTCTGACTACAACAAAGGGCCAACTACTGGCATAGAAGAACTTATCTTTCCTGTAACAGATGCCAACTTCCTGGCAGAGGTCAAAGGAAAATTATTGATAATACATGTATCAATGGCATCATGTGTCATTGATACATCTTTCCGCAATAGAAATCGACCCGGCGTCTGTGCCGTTCCACGTTAAACCCAACCATTCAATACTCCACTTAGATTTTTCTCGACTCTATATAGTTGGGAACTAATCCCGCATTGATAAAATCATGTTTGACAGTGGAATAAGCCAAACCTTCATCAGGGGCTCTGTATACCACCCGTCGTCAAGATAAAGACCGATGAAAATCCCTTGTTCCCTCCAATGTTTGACCAACGGTCGAAGGCACTTGGTAAAGATGTATGGGGCTGTTGACAATCCAAAAGGAAGAACTGTAAAAACAAAGAATCCATCTATATCATTACGGGGCCAAGAAAAAACCAAAAAACTTTGATGGGGCTCAAAAATGTCCAGGTGATGATATCCCGACTAAAGATCAAAGGAAATTAAAAAATCGCATTTGCGAAAATAATCTACAGCCACTTTCCAGTCGTCGAATTTGGTGGATTGTTTCCAAATATGTGCATTGACATTGACGTGTCTGAGATATAAAATTAACCTGTTTTTGCTCGCAGAATTAATCGAGACTGAAAGTGGGAGAACAACTGTGGGTTGTTGACTATACTTGCCGAACTAACCCTTTTGAAACCAAATCTTCGATTGCTTCCGTAACAAAACGAACATTATCAAGGGCATAGTTATATCAGCCGTGCGCAGCACGCTGGTATATTGTGATCGTCCGATTTCTTTCTTTCTAAATTCTTTCTTTCTTTCTTTCTTTCTTTCTTTCTAAATTCTTTCTTTCTTTCTTTCTTCGGGCAAACGGTCACGTGACATCACATATCTGCTAATAACTGCCAAACGCCGTGGCCGATTTCAACCAGATTTGGACAGAGTCTTCCTTGACCGGAGTCCTATCTTGGGTGACCACCACGTGAGGTCAATGGTCAACTACTGGTCACTAATGGTCATTTTCTTCAAAATTATAAAATGCTTCTTCTCTCACAGTCTTGACCCAATTAATGTCAAATGTGGTCAGTAACATCTTTGGACCAAGCTACATATGGGTTGTTCACAGAATTTGGCCATCGGCTACCTAATGGTCAGTACGGGTCATTTTCTTTGGAATGACCCAAATGCTATATGTGCCAATATTTGCCCAAATCCTTTGTCGTTTTCAGCCAAATTTGGACAGGATCTTCGTTGATCCGAGTCCCATCTAATACAAAATGCTTCTTAAGAGTTCTATAGGTCATTGGTCAGTCCAGTGGCCGAAATTTTCAACTTGGTCGTATGGCAACATGAAGGTCATTTTCGGGGTCAGCGAGGAAGCGCAATTTTTTTGAGGTGGTGGTCAGTGGTCAGCAGTGGCCGAAATTTTAAACTTCGTCCAAAATGGACTTTGGGTAGTATTTTTGGAATCTACGTTCAATGGCGAGCTCAAAAATACCAAACATCGACAAAACTGACCACTGGTCAGTTTTGGCCGAAATTGTAAACTTTGTCAAGTAGACTAAAACAGTTACATGCGAAGAACTTACACAAATCAGAATAACAAAAAAAATGTATTTTTTTTTGTCCAGTCACGATTGGAACTCGCCGTTTGTTTATTTCATCAATGACAAAATAAAATTCAAAAGTGCGATACCCTCACCTGGTTTTATAAATCACTACTGGGTGATTCACAATACATGTACATGTATCGCGCGCAAATTTACGTATGAATACATCGCATTCATGATCCTCGGCGATTGCTACACACAGTATATTATAATACAAGTCATGCACGTGTTTGTACATGTAGGACCATGCACAACATACAGCGGTGGCCTAGAGGGGTATATCCAATTGCTCAATTGCGATACCCCCTAGTCTTTCTCCTGGTCGTTTTTATGATGCGCGCTCACGCGCTGTATTGTTCGGATGGTGAATTGCATGTAGCCGGAATATCGGTACATTCTTGGCAATGCTGTACGTACGTATATGCTGTATGTGACACTGGAGCAGTGCCAGTTCAAAAAAACTATATGCATCAACATCTTGATTTCCAGTCAAATGTTTCCCCAACATTCTACATTGTTCAAAGGTCAGAAAAACCTTTCATAAAAGCTATTTCAGGCTGATATCCGTGCTTCGTGAAGCACATGAGCTCTAGTTATTGTTTCTATAAGTAAAACTGAAGGTGGGGTGGTGATCAACGGAAGTTTATAACCTTGATTGAACACACTGATAACAAATTTGTTTGTTCCTATCTTTTCCCAAAACTGAATAGCTCGTTTAATTCTGCCTTTGACGATTGGCTAAGATCAGAGTGTCCTTGTTCGTCATCAAAGAAGCTTTGTTGCAAATTGTCCGGCCTGGGGCTTTCACGATAGCTACTGAACTCTTCAGCTGCACAATCTGGTTGAAAACTGGGAGGATTTTATAAAAGGACACGAAACTATATCATCTGTAAGATAGCAGTTATGCACCTATCGGCGTAACATAGGGCATAAATCCACATGGAACCATTATATGAAAGTAATGGTTCCAATCGATTAATAATGATTAATTAACACAATATGCAATCATTCAACAGCATTAGCATTGTCTTTCTGGAACAAGGCCATCATAAATTACATAATCCGAGAACACCGAAAAAAAAAATCCTCTTGCAACAGTGCCCCTTTAACGCACTTCCTAACTCCAGCGTACAGTGGCCCTGTTGAAAAAGGCCCCATTTCGCGGTGGGACTAGCGACAGAAATCTTGTCGCCTCTGCTGGACCAATAAGGACGCTTGGCAGTGCATTGCACCATGATTGCAGGCATATAAATGTAACGCGCGCAGATTGTAAACACCGTGCATGCATGTGATACATGTACTCGGTAGTGCTGGCCGTTGTCCGCGTCGACGATTGGCTGCTATTTAAAGCATACTGGGGAATCCATTCCATTACATTCGTCAGCATGCATCCCTGTTATTAATTTGAAAAACTGCGGAGTTAATTAAGATCGTCGTTTAAAAGTTTGGTAGGAATGGGACAGTAATAAGGAACGGAACCCAATACAATTTCTGGAAAGTATAGAAATCGTTTCTTTTCGGCATAACATGACCGAATTGATTAAATTACATCAAAATGACTCGGGCGTGAGTTGGCTCAAGACAACAGCCGGCTCACTCCACATATTTGCGTGTTTTTCCTCAGGGTATTGTTACGTCGCTTTGCAGAGTGGAAATTCCCTGATATTTCAGGATGAAAAAAACCGACCGGACAATGAGCTTGGTACAACGTCACCATCACTGCTTAGTGGTGTTGGTCTGACCGGTGGTCACAGAAGTTGCGAGGGTAACGGGGCATGATCGTTTCCATTGACCGGCACGCCCGCAGCTGAAGCAAACGTCGGTTGCGGCTGGCTGCCTTTGGCCAAAGCGTCGTCTACCGAATTGCATATCTACCTTGGCCGAGGAGAGAAGGTTTTGGGCCTTTTCTACCTTCAGGGAGATACCGGAATTGAACTTCCAAAGAATTGTATTACTTTTGAACTTAAATGTAGGTGTTGATGGCTTGATTCCGTCGGTTTTTTCCTGCGAGGTGGATGTTTGGTGTTTAATTTCCTTCTTGAAGTCAGTAGGCCTAAGCTTGTCCTCGAAATCGGACTCGAACGAGTCCAATAATTCTGAAAATGGAGAATTAGTCCCAAAATTGCCCGAAGCACACAGCGTGTTTTCTTCAGACATTCCGCTATATGGTAACACGGCGTTAAGAAAGAAAATTTAGTACATCCTGTCTGTAGCGTGCGAAAAGCCTGAGTGACCAATGCGCTCAAGCATGCATCTTTATACTGCATTGCTACAATTGTTATTCAATGCACCACTACTGCACCTGTGTCCCAAGTATACGACACGCTCCTCCTTCTTTAGAAAATACATTGGCTATTTCCAAGATTGTCAGTCATTGGAAACTTAGTAGACTCTATTAGGGTTGAAAAATTGGGGTGTACCCCTCGCTGTGGTGTAAACAAAAAATACGCGGTCCGGCAACTAGACTGGTTCCCGCTCCACATATTCCACATACAACGACTGAATATGAGGACCGGCTACTGTGGTGTTTAAAATAGCACTTTAAGCATTACGTCATGCACATAACCGTTAATTTTCAAAGCGCGCTGTGCGCTATATATGGCATGAGTGTACAACAATTTGAAAGGGGTTATTCCATATTTGACCAATACAAATTTAATATATTAACCTTAAATTATTAAATATGCCCATTTTAATATACATGTAGGCTAGCATCAAAAAGAAAATTCAAACATTGTCTGCATCACCCAGTGAGCTCCATACATTGTACATTAGTTTTAATCTGCTGTTGCAATCCCGTAACTATAGCCACTGACAGCCACTGGATATAGTTTTAAATCCGTGCACATGGCATCACCATAAATACACACGCATATACATACATACGTGCACGCGACGTCAATTCAAATTCTCGAAACAATGACGAAGTGTACCCGACGATTAACGGTAACGTCCGGACGACCGGACGTGCATTCGGGTAACTTCGGGAACCTTCGGAAAAAGGAGGAATTCCTCCTGTTTCAAAATGGCGAAATTGGCGGCTGCCGGACCTTAAATTCAGTCTAGTCAAAAGATTTTTGGTCCGGGTACCAGACTATCCGGCAACCGCCAGTATACATGTTAGTCCGCCATATTGAAACAGGAGGTTCCCGACGTTACCCGAATGCACGTCCGGACGTTACCGTTAATCGTCGGGTACGATTCGTTACTGTTTCGAAAATTTGAGGTTATGCGCTCCTAAAAATAAATTCATGACGTAATGCTTAGTGCTATTTTAAACGAGACGGTAGCCGGTCCTCGTTGTATGTGGAATATGTGGAGCGGGTACCAGTCTACGATCTACGCGACGCTTTTGTAGGATTTGCTCTCCATAGCTATTTCGCAATGGCGGGATTTCCCGGTGTGATTTCCAGCCGACAGCCCATCGATATATATATATATATATACGTATATATATACGTACACTGGATTAAGTATAGCAGTTGACTATACGAGAATTGAAGGCATGCGCCGGCCGCCATTGTACCCCACGAACAATGCTCCCCGAGTCCATGCGATCGATTGCATTCCACGTAACACATGTAGACCTTGATGTAGACTATAGTGATATGACCAGTCTAGGCAAGGCATTGTATTCGGTCGGGTACAATGGCGGACGGTGGCTTCAATTTTAGACGTCGTTGCTTTATCCAGTGTATATATATCGATGGGACAGCCATTATAGCAGTACTGGCTCCGCCCATACAACAATAATCATTCTGCGACAAGCGCGATCCGTAAACAACTATAAAAAAAAAATTTCGTTTTCCTCGGCTTTACAAATACGTGTAAACAAATTGAAAATAAAAAGCTTGGAAACGTGGGAAAATTGATTTTAAAGTTTTGCCTTTTCAACTTGAGTTTTGTTGTAGACGTAATTCGCTCCAAGCAAAATAGAGCGCTGGGAATACTGGAGGTGACTTGCCATGCTTACTGTATACATGGAGGTAGACTGGTTCCCGCTCCACATATTCCACATACAACGACTGAATATGAGGACCGGCTACTGTGATGTTTAAAATAGCACTAAGCATTACGTCATACATTTATTTTTAGGAGCGCATTGATAGCGCGGCACGAGTGTATCTACAATTTGAAAAGGGTTATTCCATATTTGGCCAATACAAATTTAATATATTAACCTTAAAATATTACACATGCCCACACACTATGAGCAAAAACATGTACATGTTCATTGTAACCCCATTGTTAGTAACAATGGTGTGTGCCCAATTTCCATTGTTAGATGTTCATAGTGACAATAGCATCAAACATTCAAACCTTGTCTGCATCATCGTAAATAAACACGCGGCGAAACACTGACGAATCCGGATGTGCATTCGGGTAACTTCGGGAACCTTTGGAAAAAGGAGGAATTCCTCCTGTTTCAATATGGCGGACTAACATGTATACTGGCGGTTGCCGGACCTTAAAATCAGTCTCGTGATCGAATTTGTTGGTCCAGACTAACTTGGAGGAAGAAACAATGCTGTATAGGCTCTATGGGGGAGGGCGTGTCCGTTTCAAACAAATTAATGTACGATATCATCCATGATTGTATTGTTGTACATAAAAGTATATCATTGCAATGCCTTTCCAAAAAAGCTTGGATGACCCAAATCAGATCTGTATACATTTTGCTACAGAGCCCCACGAAGATTCTCGCTTACCGCGCCCTCTCCCCACCCCCGCCCCCTC
Source organism: Henricia sp. BOLD:AAB3569 (assembly GCA_037783545.1). Taxonomy (NCBI): domain Eukaryota; kingdom Metazoa; phylum Echinodermata; class Asteroidea; order Spinulosida; family Echinasteridae; genus Henricia; species Henricia sp. BOLD:AAB3569. Next base: position 88,737 of record JBBELK010000888.1, read on the forward strand.
CCCACCCCCGCCCCCACTGTAATACAGTGAAACATGCTATTAAGGTCACCTTCATAAAAAGGCCACCTGCCTAAAGTGGCCACATCTGTTCGGTCCCAAATCGCAGCTTGTACACAAATATATGGAGGTACATGTAGAACCTTGATAATATGGCTCCTGTATAACGCGGCCAGTGGCCAGGGCACTAGGATTTCTGTGTGTACAATCATATGGCAGTTGAACCTGGATATTCTTGCCACACACAGTAAATTGACTCAATGAATCAAGCTACTTTGGGACATTTTATGAGGATCGAACCCTTTCATTAAACTTCACTTTTGCTGTTTTTCAACTCCAGACATGCATTGTGGTATATATGCTTTATGATGTTTGTATTTCCATGCATGTGCCCACTGCACCTCCATATAAAGGCCACCTTTTTATTGTGGCCACATTTGGTCTGTCCCTTGGGTGGCCACTATATACGTTTCACTGTACATTCATTTCATTCCAGAAACATTTCAATGCTGTCATTTATCACAATAAGTACAAACTACAAATGCATCATATAATGACCTGCCACGGAAAAATGAGGAATGAACAAAAGTACTGTCTACAAAGCAGAGTAGCAGTAATGCAATTTGAGCAAGAAAAAAAAAAAAATTAATGGACAACATCTAGGTACGTATACTAGTAGTGTAATCCGACAAGCGTATTGCAAGGGCGCCCTCTGTTGACTTGTTTTTCTGCTGCGGTGTATTTTTATTTTATGATCGATAAATTCGCGCCATAATAAACCTTATCGACGTTCTCAATACATCATGGCATTGTATGACAAAATTGTATCCACGCCACACGCACTTCACTGTATATATACTGATGTTTTGTTGGCGTTGAGAACCCCAGGCGAGAACCCTAGTCATCGTTTGGTATAGTGGGGCACATGAAACAAGTTTTTGCCGGACACATTTCAGGGTACATTTTCCTAATACAAGTTCTCAAAATGTTGCTGCTCATCATCATTCTGACGGCACTGGCCTGACATACTCATGTCATCATGAGGTTTGATCAAATGGGGCTGTAAATTGCACAGTCCTGCACAAACTGTCACAATTAATGTCATCCACATTTTGAACACGTCCAGGTACTCAAAATTTTGAAGCATTTTAGTACGTATTAATTGCCCGTTCAATATGAATTCGAACATTTTTTAGCACGGGTATCTGTAACATAACTGTGCTCTGGCAATTCTTTCAAATCTTTAGTGAAGGCTGGAAGAGACAATTTTACTCCAGCTGGTAAAAAAAGAGGTAGAAAAGGAAGAAAAACATAATAAACAAACTCACCAGCAAAGGGGTGCAGATTTACAAGTCAGAAAACCACACAAACTGAAGTTGTGGAAAGAGCAAAATGTATTACCGACCAACTCTACACTGCCCACAGCAACATGTGAGCTTTTGGTCATACGTCAGTAATCTGAAGCTGATGATGTAAGGGGGACACACTACTAATATACATTGAAACAGGGGTCACACTCACTATGAAAAAGGTACTTTTAGAAGGCTAAAAGTTGTTTTTTTAACGTTTATATTGGGACGTTATCATTTTCTATATAACACTTTTAGCCCCTTACCAATTTAACCCCATTCGCTATCTTACATTTTGCTGCACGCGGCAAGATGGCCGCCGTACTCCAAACTATAGTTCACCAAGTTTTTTTCTGTTTAGAAGAATCATCGGGGAAAACGGACCACGGTACAACATTCTGGAGATTCCAGGTACTTCCATGGTAAGTTTTTCAATGTTTAATTTTGACTGTATTGGTGAACTATAGTTTGGAGTACGGCGGCCATCTTGCCGCGTGCAGCAAAATGTAAAATAGCGATGGGGTTAAATTGGTAAGGGGCTAAAAGTGTTATATAGAAAATGATAACGTCCCAATATAAACGTTAAAAAAACACTTTTAAATTAGCCTTCTAAAAGTATGAAAAAGGGTACCTGGTCTTTAAAAAAAATATATATCTGTTATAACACCCTGTTACATACGCTGGGTATAAGAATTCAGTACCCGGACATCACTTTTTAAATTAAAATGACTAATAGCATTATAAGTGTAAATTTATGAGAAAAAAAGAAAGAAATTGAAGAGAAAATGAAGATTTGACTATATAGGAAAAACAATATTTGTTCGAGTTTCAGGCTTAGTGCAGGGAGAGCTATGTGGATATTCGGCCGTGTAAATTCTTTCCAAAGAATTTAGTACCAACTATTCAATTTAGTTTATTATTCGGAGTTTAGAAAGTTATAGGAAAACAAGCAGAAATTTAGCGCTTTAACATTAGAAAAAATTATTACTCAGAATTGAACTGCATAGAAGATGCCTAGACTGGTTCCCGCTCCACATATTCCACATACAACGACTGAATCTGAGGACCGGCTACTGTCGTGTTTAAAATACACGTTAAGCATTACGTCATGCATTTATTTTTAGGAGCACATAACCGTTAATTTTCAAAGCGCGCTGCGCGCTATATGGCATGAGTGTACAACAATTTGAAAGGGTTATTCCATACTTGACCAACATTTTTTAAATATATTAACCTTAAAATATTAAATATGCCCTCTTTAATATACATGTAGGCTAGCATTAAAAAGAAAATTCAAACCTTGTCTGCATCACCCAGTGAGCTCCATGTAGTTTTAATCTGCTGTTTCAATCCCGTAACTATAGCCATTCATACGGTTACCGTAACTATAGCAACTGATAGCCACTGCGTAGTTTTAAATCCGTGGCATACCTTATACACACGCAGCGGCACGCGTACGTGCACGCGACGTCAATTCCATATCTCGAAACAATGACGAACTGTACCCGACGATCAACGGTAGCGTCCGGACGACCGGACGTGCATTCGGGTAACTTCGGGAATTCTCGGAAAAAGGAGGAATTCCTCCTGTTTCAAAATGGCGGAATTGGCGGCTGCCGGACCTTAAATTCAGTCTAGTCAAACAATTTTTGGTCCGGGTACCAGACTAAGAAGATGCCATACGCGGCATGTTAGCAAAACGAGCAGCGCATGCGACCATGCCCGACCATAATTCTGCACTATACTAAATTACTATAGCGGCCAGGGGGAAAGCCAGTTCTAGACACGCGTATGCACAATTATGATGTCGGGGGCCGAAAAATATCCGATTCTGACGGGTCTTTTCCAACTCATTTTCTGTATGTTCAGTTGGCAGTACATAATGTACCTAGATTGCTGTTCTGTTTTTAAATTAGTTGCATAGTTCGCCAAATCGATTTGGGTGGACATTATTCGTCTGTTTCCAACGATGTCATGTTACCGACGTGCGATCGCCGTACAAATTCAGCACAGAGAAATCCACGTGGAGGTTTGTATGACCTCCAGCTGGCGTTGCTTGGCAACAACACATGTGACCTCGGGTCAAGAGAATGTGCCTTATACCTCAACACACTCTTCCCTTTTTGTTAATGTGCGACTCCACCCTAAAACCTGAAAGGGACTCCTTGGATTTTTTTTTACACACAATAGGGGAACAATTTAGTTGAAGGGGGGTCACTCGGTCTCATATCTTGCATGCACCAAATGTAAAAATCACTAGTACACCTGTCATGGCATAGACTGCCGAAGTGAATATGTCAGCTTTTGTGGTTGCCTTTGGTTCTAAACTACAAATCACTCAACCGTGTCACTGTGCTTTTGCAATGGTACTTTTCCGACGGCCATGATAGTTTAGAGCCAATTGCCATGGCAACGCACGTGCACACCTCGGCTGTCTATTTTCTTTGACTCCCAGTTGTTACAGCACAAAACAGACACAGATCTTTGTTATGTTAATTCGGGTTTATTTTGCCCTTACCTAACTGTATACTCAGCGCTTTCCCGAGACACTATGACAAAATTTGAATAACAAGAGGCTACGGTTTGGACGCTGGTTTTTCGTTGGTACTGTGGGCGGAGCATATCATGCAAGGCTTTTCATTGGCTGCGACGTAATGATCGTACTTTCAAAACGCATGAACACTATTGCAAAAGCACAGGGACACGGTTTAGTGATTTTTAGTGTAGAGCTATAGACTACTAAAGTGTGACGTCGGTTGCCATGGTTTTTGGGTCTAAACATTCGCTGGTAATAGCTGAAACGTCCATTGGTGTAGCGCAGGGAAACAGTTCACTGGTTTTAGTGTAGACCCAAAAACCATGGCAACACACAAAGGGTGACGTTTTCACTTTAGTAGTCTATTGCCTAGGCAACTAACAAAATATGACGTATTCACTTCGGCATGGCAGTCTATTAGACCAGGCTGAAAATGAGCCAGGTATCACCTGGAGAGTTAGTTAATCTCACGTGGTTTTTCTGGACCGGTTTTTCATGGGGAACAAGAATATTTTGGGTAAAAAGCCCAAATCCTGAACCCACACCCTAAAAAGGGGCGGGGCAAGGGAGTGGGCGGGTAGTCTATCTAGGGCATCCGAATGGTCTGGCAGGAGGATTAGGGTCCCATGCACACTCTCTCAAGATGCTAAAATGATTCTTAGCACTCTGGGGGCATCTAGTGCTTAAGGAATTTTGATATTGCCATTGGACAAAAACTCCCATGGGTCCTAATTAGCATATTTCAAAGATGGCCGCCATCAGAATGCCAAGTTTTAATGGTAGCCCCCTAATCAGCCGACCTTGAAGGTTCTGGTGTTGCTACTGTGGTTTTCTGTGGTTCTGAATCCAATTCTGAGGTTTTTAAAATGATAAGAGGTCAAGGTAACGTGATTAGGCTGAGGATCAGGGTCATTTCCAAGATGGCCGCCATTGAAATTAACAGGTGCCAGGTATATGCAGTGTCAGGTGTAGGTACCTAATCGACCGATTTTAAAGATACTTGTGTTAATACTATGGTTTTCTATGATGATGAATCCAAGTCTGAGGTTTTCAAAATGGTGAGAAGTCAAGATCACGTGATTAGGCTGGGAATCAGGGTCATTTCCAAGATGGCCGCCATTGAAATTAACAGGTATCAGGTGTAGGCAGTGTCAGGTGTAGGTACCTAATCGGTCGATTTTAAAGATTATGGTGTTGATATTATGGTTTTGCATGATGCTGAATCAAATTCTGAGGTTTTTAAAATGATAAGAGGTCAAGGTAACGTGATTAGGCTGAGGATCAGGGTCATTTCCAAGATGGCCGCCATTGAAATTAACAGGTGCCAGGTATATGCAGTGTCAGGTGTAGGTACCTAATCGACCGATTTTAAAGATACTTGTGTTAATACTATGGTTTTCTATGATGATGAATCCAAGTCTGAGGTTTTCAAAATGGTGAGAAGTCAAGATCACGTGATTAGGCTGGGAATCAGGGTCATTTCCAAGATGGCCGCCATTGAAATTAACAGGTATCAGGTGTAGGCAGTGTCAGGTGTAGGTACCTAATCGGTCGATTTTAAAGATTATGGTGTTGATATTATGGTTTTGCATGATGCTGAATCAAATTCTGAGGTTTTCAAAATGGTGAGAAGTCAAGATCACGTGATTAGGCTGGGAATCAGGGTCATTTCCAAGATGGCCGCCATTGAAATTGGCAGGTGCCAGGTGTAGGCAGTGTCAGGTGTATACCTAATCGGCCGATTGTAAAGATCCTGGTGTTGATACTATGGTTTTGCATGATGCTGAATCTAATTCTGAGGTTTTCAAAATGGTGAGAAGTCAAGATCACGTGATAGGCTGTGAATCAGGGTCATTTCCAAGATGGCCGCCATTGAAATTGGCAGGTGCCAGGTGTAGGCAGTGTCAGGTGTATACCTAATCGGCCGATTGTAAAGATCCTGGTGTTGATACTATGGTTTTGCATGATGCTGAATCTAATTCTGAGGTTTTCAAAATGGTGAGAAGTCAAGATCACGTGATTAGGCTGGGAATCAGGGTCATTTCCAAGATGGCCGCCATTGAAATTGGCAGGTGCCAGGTGTAGGCAGTGTCAGGTGTATACCTAATCGGCCGATTGTAAAGATCCTGGTGTTGATACTATGGTTTTGCATGATGCTGAATCTAATTCTGAGGTTTTCAAAATGGTGAGAAGTCAAGATCACGTGATAGGCTGTGAATCAGGGTCATTTCCAAGATGGCCGCCATTGAAATTGGCAGGTGCCAGGTGTAGGCAGTGTCAGGTGTATACCTAATCGGCCGATTGTAAAGATACTTGTGTTGATACTATGGTTTTGCATGATGCTGAATCTAATTCTGAGGTTTTCAAAATGGTGAGAAGTCAAGATCACGTGATTAGGCTGGGAATCAGGGTCATTTCCAAGATGGCCGCCATTGAAATTGGCAGGTGCCAGGTGTAGGCAGTGTCAGGTGTATACCTAATCGGCCGATTGTAAAGATCCTGGTGTTGATACTATGGTTTTGCATGATGCTGAATCTAATTCTGAGGTTTTCAAAATGGTGAGAAGTCAGGGTCACGTGATTAGGCTGAAGATCAGGGTCATTTCGAAGAAGGCCGCCATTGAAATTAACAGGTGCCAGGTGTACACGTAGGCACATAATCGGCCGATTATATTGATCCTGGTGTTGATACTATATGGTTTTCCATGGTGCTGAATCCAATTCAGAGGTTTTCAAAATAGTAAGAAGTTAGGATCACGTGATTAGGCTGAGGATCAGGGTCATTTCCAAAATGGCCGCCATTGAAATGCCAAGCGTCATGTGCACATGTAGGCACCTATTTGCACAACCGCCGACGTTGAGGGCTGCGTAGGAATCTACGCAGTCTCGAGTATACCAACCCGTCGGGTGGACGTGTGTGTGATCGCTCGGGATAATCAATGGTTTTGAATTATCATCCATTAGCTGATATATTTCGAGGAAAATGAAAGTGCAGCAGTGTGTTACCTAGCGTCGAGTTTGGGATGTTTTGTAAGGCGAAATCAGGTAACCAGAGTAATTTAGAGGCATTTAAACATTTGCGAGGTGTGGGCAGCACCGCGCACCAGTATCATTACGCAGCTTCAAGCAATCGCCGTTACCGCACGCATGGTTGGCACTACGTTGGGTAAGCCTACACGTACGTACATAGTCAAATTGGCTCTTTCTCAACAATGGTAGAGCGCGCTCCAGTAATTCCCTTTGAATTTTCGCGTGCCTTAAGCAATGCACCCCTCATTGGGCTTGCGTGTGTATTATAGGCTATAGTGCCAATATGCCGTGTGCGGGTTATGCTGTCTCGTCGTGTTTTATGTACCGGACAAGTTTCCAACTACATGTACTCGTTTGCTGAATGTGCTGAAGATGGACATGATTTACGCCTTAGTTGAGGTACGAATTGCTTCAATGCTTTATATGTCATAAGATATTATTCAGTTTTGGTAAAACATCTGTCAGGCCCATAAATATGGCGAATTAGGCCTAGTAGTCTCAGGCTCGTATTTTATAGGTATCACCCGTGTGGCGACGGGGGCCCAGTCATTCGACAGGTATACAGGTATACAGCCAAATATTGTGTACGTATACAAATGCATACGACTCTTTAATTAAGTTTGGGCTACTAAGCCCACCATGCACAAGTACGCATTATAACAATTAAAAAAGGCTAAGGGCAGTTTAACACACGCGTCTCCGAAACAGTGCTTTTCTCCGCCTTTTCATGGAGCCAGGCGGCCAAGGTACAGCGTGGGTCGGAGAAGGCATGGGCAGGTGAAATGTTTTCGATAATAGGCGTTTACACAAACAGTTTCCGAAATTTCAACTTTCTTTGTTGCTTTTTTCGTGCTCCCTATAGGAAACGGCGGATGCCAAGGATGGTTGGCAAGACATCGACCAATTGCAAGGTCTGGAAGACCGCTGGAGGGAGAATTTGTTCACCTTGGCGTCGTATGGATCTATATGGAGGACAACGCCGAGATCTGGAGCGAATGCTCCAACGGGTAAACAAGGCTCAGGGTGCAATGCTAGCATGTTTATAAACGGGGCACGCCCTTGAATCATGGGAATTAAAATACCAGTTTGGCAGGTTCGTTAGATGATAGAGGGCGGGCCTCTTTCAAGATTCGTAGTTCGGAAAGTGCCCTCACAATTCTTGTTTTGTTATTGCTCGAGCATGTATAGCGAGCGCAATATAACAATAAAAAAGGAGTCAGCCTAGCATTTGGGAAATCTGGTTCTGGCCTTTTGTTTCAAGGTACCTGTGTTAGCGCCCTCATAGGTAATGGAACAGGCCCTAAGTGGCAAGTGAATGGACTCTTGCTTACTAAATGTATGAAGTGGAGGACGGGCCCCCAAACGCGCAGTTTAAGCGCATCTTTTGTTAGGCAATTTACGAAGCACGGGTTGGGCTTCCGAGTATCAAGGCCTAGATCGTATTTCTATGGACCAGGACTGGTCCCTGAGTACATGTGGGCTATTTCACAGTGGGTGGTCATTTGAGTAGATTACAGTTTAACCCATCCTGGATAACTTTATCAGTGCATATACATGTTATGAGTGATTTTATATGACGGGTAATATGAAGGACAAGCTACAGAACTATTTTTACATAATTCTACGAGTTATTCGTTTTTAATTTCTCTATTTACATGCACTTTTAACACCATTTTGGAGTCTCATTTCAAGTTTTGCATTAATTTAAGTGCAATCATTTGTTGAAGATGCATTATTGTGGTGATCATTTGGTGATCAATCATGGATATATAGTGTTCAACAATATTGTGAAACTTGGGTTGGTGTAATTCGGTCAAAAAAAAAACCAAACAAACAAACAAACAAAATATGGTAATGTCCTCTCCAGGTCAAGGTATTCCACACAATGGAATAGTTTGGAGATATGTACTCACAAAGATGTTTGTATCATCACATGACACATTTGATGGAGTAAATATGACAATTTGATCGTGGAAGAGATTTGAGTAAATTTTATCAAGATCATATTCAGGGTTGTGGAAAATCCGTTAAACATTTGTCCTCTCCAGGACAGCATTCAATTGTAATATAACATGTCAACCATGATTGAAATATTTCGTTGTTAGGTTTGTAAAATTAACAGTACCATTCCTTCTAACAGGACAGTGCATGGCATTATCATTTCAACATTTAGTCTGGCCATTATATTGTGATATTCTGTGTTTAACAAAATGTCCTCTCCAGACAACCAATTACAAATTATTATTTCAGTGGAAAAAATAAACACGTTAATCATAATGCCACGCTCTGATATTTTTTGAATTATTAGTATACATCCTGAAGTTTTTAGATCAACAAACTTTTGTGAGTTGGACAAGTTTGAAATTTTACCCCGATTTGCCAGTGAGACTGAAAGTGTACACTTATTGTGAAATAGCCCATGTCTTAATTTCCAGTTCCTTCGAGGAGGCAGAGCATGGGCCTCTGAATGCTATGCTGTTGTTCGTGAGCACGTCAATTATACTGAATGATAGATATGTGTCGCCATTAGGCAGCAAGCATAGATGCACTGGGGGTTTGGCTTGACAATACTTAAAGTTTCGTCATAACCCCAGTCAGAATCTGTATAGGCCGAGGACGGGCCTCTAAAGGGAAAGTTCAAAGTACCCATAGATTACATGTGTACTTGCCGAGATCGGGCCTCTGAATACTAAGTGGTAATACATATTCCACATGTACTCGGTACTAGACAGAGGACGGACCGAGTAAATATTGCCCACGTACTCTATATACTAGATAGAGGGCGGGCCTCCCAATGCCAAGTTTAATATGCTCATAGCTTGCATGTGTACTAGGCAGAGGAGGGCCTCTAAATGCCAAGTTGAGATGCCAAGTTCTGATGTGACGCTAATTTTGGCATGGGTACCCTTTACTAGACAGCCGACCTCTGAATTAGCGTATCCCTATTAATATGCGCTCTTATTTGGTATTGGTACATAAGGGCGTGTACATAGGCAGAGGACGGGTCTCTGAATTCAAAATTTCAATAAAAATCAATTTTATGAATGCCAAATGTTAATGTGCCCATGTTTTCTATGTGTATAGATACAGGTACTAGGCACAGACGGGTCCCTGTATGTCAAGTGTAATATACCCATAAATGGCGTGTGTGCTAGAGGACGGGCCTCGGGACACCAAGCTTAAAGTTGCATTGCCCGTGTTTCGGTGAAAGGATTAAAAATAAAAATTAATTTACACAAGCGAACGAATTTATAAAGCTTACGTGTCTCTGTAACGAAAAATATCAAAAACTTAAGTTTCCGACGTCGGGAGTTGGAGATGCAGGCCTTTTTCTTGAAACGTGCTTTTCATGTTGTGCATGTGCGCGTGCGCTCGTATGTACATGGTGTGTGTGCAATGTGCACATGTGCGCGCACATGTGCATTTGCGTCATGGCCCTGTCGATTGGGTGACCTGCCAGCCATTTGGTCGTTTCTTGTTTTTGATCGACTGGCGTTGGTCCTTGACGGATTTTGTTACGTTCTTGGTGCCAAGTGGGGGCTGATAACTTTTTCTATTCGGGAAAGTTACCTATTTTACCCTAAAAAAAAAAGAAAAAAGGGCAGTGCAACTTTGATGAGCATTTATATTGCAGGTGCGATACACAGAGGGCGGGCCTCTGTATAAATGTACCCTTGATTTGCATGTGTACTCGGTACCAGGCTGAGGGCGTGCCTCTGAATGCCAGGCTTATGGTACATGTGCAATGTAACCATATTTTGCGTATTACAATCGGGTCACGGTCTTAGATGAGAGACATTCTATGATTTGAAGCAAAAAAGCCCCTTTTCCCCTTGTCCAATCAAAATGTTTCATATATGAGTGGGACGGGAATTTTATGTAGTTTATTCATAAGTGCGAGTTGAATCTGTGTGTCACAGAGAACGACCGTGCCGTTCAATTCAGTCAGACAACCTACTGAAAAATGATCAGTAATCGTGTTGACCTCCATTGACTTTGCCGATTTTGAGGTTCAACACCCGTTCTTTGAGTGAAAAAAGCCCCTTTTCCCCGTGCATCATATATTTTATGAAATAATAACCAAACTAAAGGTAATACTCTGTACTTTGAAATGCATAGCGAGTTGGGGAGAAACATAGACGTACTTTTTTTTTATGTACTCACAAAAGTTCGCAGTGAGGGGCTGTTTTCCGTGTCATTTTCCTGCGCTGAGCGTAGGGTCACGGAGCTCAGCGAGCAGATGCGCGCAAGTTCATGGTGCAAATGTACTTGGCAGAGGACGGGCCTCTGAATGCTATGTTTATGGTGCAATGTACTTGCCAGAGGACGGGCCTCTGAATGCTATGTTTATGGTACAAATGTACTTGGCAGAGGACGGGCCTCTGAATGCTATGTTTATGGTGCAATGTACTTGGCAGAGGACGGGCCTCTAAGTGCTATGTTTATAGTGCAATATACTTGGCAGAGGACGGGCCTCTGAATGCTATGTTTAAGGTACAAATGTACTTGCCAGAGGACGGGCCTCTAAACGCTATGTTTATGGTGCAATGTACTTGGCAGAGGACGGGCCTCTGAATGCTATGTTTGTGGTACAAATGTACTTGGCAGAGGACGGGCCTCTGAGTGCTATGTTTATAGTGCAATGTACTTGGCAGAGGACGGGCCTCTGAATGCTATGTTTAAGGTACAAATGTACTTGCCAGAGGACGGGCCTCTGAACGCTATGTTTATGGTGCAATGTACTTGGCAGAGGACGGGCCTCTGAATGCTATGTTTGTGGTACAAATGTACTTGGCAGAGGACGGGCCTCTGAGTGCTATGTTTTTAGTGCAATGTACTTGGCAGAGGACGGGCCTCTGAATGCTATGTTTAAGGTACAAATGTACTTGCCAGAGGACGGGCCTCTGAACGCTATGTTTATGGTGCAATGTACTTGGCAGAGGACGGGCCTCTGAATGCTATGTTTGTGGTACAAATGTACTTGGCAGAGGACGGGCCTCTGAATGCTATGTTTATGGTGCAATGTACTTGGCAGAGGACGGGCCTCTGAATGCTATGTTTATGGTACAAATGTACTTGGCAGAGGACGGGCCTCTGAGTGCTATGTTTATGGTGCAATGTACTTGGCAGAGGACGGGCCTCTGAATGCTATGTTTAAAGTACAAATGTACTTGGCAGAGGACGGGCCTCTGAATGCCGTGTTTGTGGTACAATGTACTTCTATTTTGCACATATGCGCGCTATACTTGGCAGAGGACGGGCCTCTGAATGCCATGTTTGTGGTACAATGTGCTTCTATTTCGCATACTCTGTATTTGGCAGAGGACGGGCCTCTGAATGCCATGTTTGGGGTACAGTGTACTTCTATTTCGCATATATGTACTCTGTACCTGGCAGAGGGCGGGCCTCTGTATGCCATGTTGATGGGCCTTCGCTAGCACGCTGATTTTAATGTGGTCCAGGGGCACCTCTTTGTGCCATTTTGTGAATCCCAAAGTTCAAGTACCCCGTTCGCAAAGTTTTGCTAAAAATAAATAAAAAAAATAAAGAAAAACCAGTACCATTGAGTACCAGTGGTATTTGAAAATGCTGGAGAGTCATCTGTGTGAGAGAGATTTTGATCAATCTTTGATCCCATCGCTACGCACGCAGCGAAGCGGAAACGAGGCACCTCCCAGTGGGTAATTTTCAATGGCAAACCAAGTGGCTTGCCAGTCCCCTTTACACCCACCCCGCCTGAAGTTCTCTCTGGTAGACTACAGGTAGATTTATAGGCGCTCGGATTCAGAGATCCAACTATTTTGTAGCCGGCACATTAAGCAATGATCCTGGTGCTTTGGGACGATATCTTAGCAGAGTCACCCAATAGGGACGAAGTTCATGGCTGGCTTCATCATGGAATTAGTCTGTATAATTGTTTCCAGTCGTTTCATGGCAGATACAGGGGCAGGAATTGCTGTTTATAATTGCCCACCGAAAGGTATTTTAAATGCGCTCGTTTGTCAAGATTATGTCGCCCTTTTCATAGACACAATCACCAGGCGGTGGATAGAGGGCTCTATATACGTTGTGGGTAGGGTCAAGGAAGTACAGCCGCCGAAATGTGTGACTGCCTTGACAGTCTGCTTCTATATCAATGAAGGGACCTAATCTTTGGCGCAAGGACACACCCTTCAGTGTGGTACCTTTAGGCAATGTTGTCAGACCCATAACCAAAGGCGATATTTTCTCAAGTACCGACAACAGCCAGGGATACAAGCAAATCTTCTTGACCAAGGAGTGCAGAACCTTTTCCGGCTTCGAGTGGGTTTGGTTTAAAAAATAAAAAAAACAGTGCATAAGTTTACTCATCCATTGGCTTTTGTCTTCCTGCATGGCTTAAGAACAGAGGTATACATACAGAAATATGGATAGACGACCGTTTCATTGGCAAGTGCCATCCCAGCGATGGAGGGCCAAAGTATACGAAGGTTTAAAACACTTCACTCGTGTTTGTTTTATTGCGGTGTGAACAGGACATGCATGGGGACGGTTCCTACATCAGAGCTCTAAGGGCCGTTTACGTCGTACGCTACATACAGTTAAAGCTCGGCTTGTTCAGCAACTTAAAGAAAAGTCATCGGCAGCCATCGAACAGCATGGTGCATCTCGGGTTCGGCATCTGCTCCAAACCCTATCATTTCCGATTCCTGAGCATAAAAAGGTATCATTCGCTGAGGTACGAGAGACAATTTTGCGGGAGGATAAAATGCTCTAAAAACAGATGCAACGTTTTGTGGGCAAAGGCCAAAGTTTTGCTCTGGTGTTTGTTTGTTTCTGAGGGAATGCTCCTCCTTCATATCTACACTTGATATGATCTCGTGCCTACGCCTCTGTCACCACAAGTGCGGGAGGAGATTCTATTTTGGAGGTTTGTCGATAGCTTCTCGCAGCTGATCCCTTGAAGTCAAGGCCGCCACCTTGCTATCGCATTGCACTGTCGGCAGACGCATCTGGCTATAAATAGGGCGGTACCCTAGTCTTACCAGACGGTAGTGTAAGTTTCTGAGATTACTGGTCTGCAGACATTTTGGGACACACGGGTATGTGTCGCAAGGAGGCCCTTGATCTATATTTTGTGTGGCTCTCAGTCTTTGATTCGCTATGGAACTTGATGGTGGATGTGGTTGGAGATTCCAGAAATGTGGTGGATGCTTGGACTGGCCTCCGAGCTAGGTCTAAACCGCTTTCAAAAATGTTGAAGTTTACATTTTTGTTTTGCCCTCTCCTTGGAGGCAAATTTTTCGCTCAAGTTGACCTAGGTCCCATCTGGTAGTCCCACAGGTTTTCACCTTTGATTTGATGGCACTTTCGTCAAATGTCCCGGCGCGCAGGAACGGGTCTCCACTCAAGTTCTTCCTTTCGCCTGTCAGAGGCAGGTCAAGCAGGGTTTTTTAGAATACCCGTCTTCTACGGGATATGTCCCGAATTTTTCAAGGGCTGGGGTTTGAGCTCTGGGCCTTCCAGTGCTACTTCCCACGTATTGTCACCCCCCGAATGGATATCGCTTACGCTAAGCGTCACCATGTTCTCCTTATGTCCGACTCAATGTTCAGAGGGTTCAAAGGATTCGGCTGGCCCAAGGCATTGAGCGTGCAAATGTTAGCCAACGGAGGCACAACAATGGCCCCGTTATGTAGACATCTGGTAGTATCTTGCAGGGCTTTTCAGCCGGAGGTGGCTGTTCTGCGCGGAGGCATAAATGATTTCAGCCGATTGACCGACCCTTCGCAGGGTGTACTTGACGTGGTAGGGGTTTTTTCGCGCTGTTGCCCAACTGATCAGGGAGAAAATTCCCAATATGCATATTTGTTCTTTCCTCAAGGGGCCAAACCAAGATGGTGGACATCAATCGCTCAGTCGCCGTAGTCAACTCATTATTGAAAGAGGTCTGTCATGAATGCTAGCTGGCAGTTTTTCTCGAACGATTACATCGTGGAGCAGGATCTTGCGGACATTGTGCACCTATCGATGATGGGATATCTAAGCTCCAGCGCAGGCTGCGGCTGTTTTCAGATCCGTTTCGGGCTTGCCCTCGGGAATTGCGATACAATGCTAAATTTCTTCTTCAATCATGTCCCCCCCTTCTTCACGAGAGCGTTTTGGTATCTTTTTGAAGATGATCAGTGCGGCAACCAGGCTGACAAAACTAGGAAACGAGTTGGATACGCAGGGATATGGAGTGCAAAAGAGCAGACTTATTTGCAGCATTAGACCGATTTCTGCGGGAGCATCAAAGCAAATGATGCTGTACTGAAGGGGAGGATCTGGAGTCAGTGACATCACTTGACATCCTATGCTTTTTGATCGATCGTGACTCAGAAGGTCGCACGCAGATTCACGGCTTAGGGTGAAAAAATTTGGGTAAGCACGGGATCTGCAGCCAATTTCACGAATCCTTACGCACTGCGTAAGTCCGCTTGCGCAACATTTTATTGCGTAGGCTGCGCAACATTCCTGTGAAAATTACACGCAGGCTATAGGGCTTGCGCCATTTTGCAAAAGTTGCGCAAGCTGCGCACTCTTTCGTGAAATCGGCTGCCGCTCTTGTGGGTGCCCGCTTATATTAGCGGCATGCACCGTGGACTCTTATGTTGGGCAGATAAGGGCATACTTTAACTCATTCGGTAAGACCGAAGTCTGGCGAGTGGGATAAAAGTTCGCAAACCCTTGCATCTCTCACCAAGTTCGTAGATACATGAACGCAATGCAGCTGGAGCAGGCTGAGTCTCACATTACTTCAAAGCAGGCAATTCCATTGTTTTCTGATAAGTTACGATGGTCGGTGAAAGAGATCACTGACCGATCCTGGAGACTTGGCAAAGGCGAAGGTCTTTTCCCCTAGCGCTACGTGGTACAACGAGACTTGGCCCTTTTCCTCTGCCTATAATGGGCCGGAGGCAGAGCTGGTGACCTAGGAGGAATCGGAACCTGAAAAATAACAAGGATCGAAGGAGGCGATTTTTTATTCAGCCACACTATTGGCAAGACGGTAAGTGAGGGTGACTCATCATTGATAATGATTCCAAAGTTGCAGGACCAAGGAAAGATGGATCCAGTCGGCGCAGTTCAAAGTCTGGTTGATCTTTCGCCCCTTGGCGGCCAATCGCAGAGTCCTCGTAAACAAACCCTTCGCCTGTTAACGGACCGAATTCACGGCTGAAGATGTATTTTGCCGCAACAGACAACCCTGAAAACCAGCTTTTGAGAGCGCACAACAGCTGTGCCATGGGTAGCAACCACACTGCGGCTCCTGGATGCATCGGACGAGCAGGTGATGGACCACTGCCAATGGGCGTCGCGGAAGACGTACAAGCACTATACCCAGGTTGAGAGAGTTATGAGGCGTCAGAGCACGGTCCAGGTATTACGCGACGCCGTCTCCACAGCTGAACAAAGTCCAATAGCAGATATCGTCGGACAATTCTATAGGCGTCTGAACTCGGGCCTCGGGGCCCGCGTAGCTTTCCCGCCATCTACATGCAGCTGATATGTCTAAAAATGCCATCACCTACTAACAAAACTACCCATTTTGTTTTTAAATCAATTTTATAGGCAGCGACAGCTTGAGAAAAGAAAAGAGAAGAAAATAAAATGAAAGAAAGGCAGCAAGACAACTAGTCCAGTTTTTTTCTTTCCTTTCTATCTGATACAGTCTCCCGCTTTCGTTTGAGGTTTGGGTAAGGATTGGGGTGTATTTGGGCAGGTTTGGGGGTTCTCGGCGGCCTAAGAGGGCAGGTTTTGGCGAAATCCATCTAACCCATATCTAAACCCTATAGATGCCGGAGTCGGACGGAAACAAAGGCGTTGTGCAAATAGGTTACTATTTGCACAACCGCCGACGTTGAGGGCTGCGTAGGAATCTACGCAGTCTCGAGTATACCAAGGTGGCAGGTGGGGAGTATTTGGACGAGAAGGAACGAGTCGGCAGAGGACGGTATACGGTTGTATGTCTCAACGGTGGTAAGATAATAGTTTGGCCTCGGCGGCCAGCTTCTGGTGAGTATTATTATATATATACCTTTTTCCCCCCCGCCCACCCGACCTCCTTCCTCATTGCTGAGCTTTCCTATGGCTTCGGTTTCTATGCTCAATCCATCTAACCCATATCTAAACCCTATAGATGCCGGAGTCGGACGGAAACAAAGGCGTTGTGCAAATAGGTTACTAATCAAGCTATTTGATTGATCCTGCATGGTGTTAATAATATAAGTTTCAACGGTGCTGAGTCCAATGCTGAGGTTTTCAAAATGATGAGAGGTCAGGATCACGTGATTAGGATGCGGATCAGGGTCATTTCGAAGATGGCCGCCATTGAAATTAACAGGTGCCAAGTGTAGGTAGTGTCAGGTGTAGGTACTTAATTGGCCGATATTAAAGATCCTGGTCTTGACACTATGGTTTTCCATGGTGCTGAATTCAATTCGGAGGTTTTTAAGATGATGAGATGTAACGATCACATGATAAGATTTCCAAGATGGCCGCCATTACTAAAAATGACCTCGATCCTAAGCCTAATCACGTAACCCTAACATCTCATTATTATAAAAACCACAGAATTGGACTCAGCACAATGGAAAACCATATTATCAACACCAGGATCAATAAAATCGGCTGATTAGGTGCCTACGTGTACACCTAACACACAGCATTCCAATGGCGGCCATCTTGGAAATTACCCTAATCCGCATCCTAATCTCGTGATCCTGACCTCTCATCATTTTGCAAACCTCAAAATTGAACTTAGCACCATGGAAAACCATATTATCAACACCAGGATCATTAAATTGGCTCATTAGGTGCATGCCTATATACATGTATACCTGACACACGGCATTTCAATGGCGGTCATCTTGGAAATGACCCTGATCCTCAGCCTAATCACGTGACCCTGACTTCTCACCATTTTGAAAACCTCAGAATTAGATTCAGCATCATGCAAAACCATAGTATCAACACCAGGATCTTTACAATCGGCCGATTAGGTATACACCTGACACTGCCTACACCTGGCACCTGCCAATTTCAATGGCGGCCATCTTGGAAATGACCCTGATTCCCAGCCTAATCACGTGATCTTGACTTCTCACCATTTTGAAAACCTCAGACTTAGATTCATCATGATCATGGAAACCTATAGTATCAACACAAGTATCTTTAAAATCGACCGATTAGGTACCTACACCTGACACTGCCTACACCTGGCACCTGCCAATTTCAATGGCGGCCATCTTGGAAATGACCCTGATTCCCAGCCTAATCACGTGATCTTGACTTCTCACCATTTTGAAAACCTCAGAATTTGATTCAGCATCATGCAAAACCATAATATCAACACCATAATCTTTAAAATCGACCGATTAGGTACCTACACCTGACACTGCCTACACCTGATACCTGTTAATTTCAATGGCGGCCATCTTGGAAATGACCCTGATTCCCAGCCTAATCACGTGATCTTGACTTCTCACCATTTTGAAAACCTCAGACTTGGATTCATCATCATAGAAAACCATAGTATTAACACAAGTATCTTTAAAATCGGTCGATTAGGTACCTACACCTGACACTGCATATACCTGGCACCTGTTAATTTCAATGGCGGCCATCTTGGAAATGACCCTGATCCTCAGCCTAATCACGTTACCTTGACCTCTTATCATTTTAAAAACCTCAGAATTGGATTCAGAACCACAGAAAACCACAGTAGCAACACCAGAACCTTCAAGATCGGCTGATTAGGGGGCTACCATTAAAACTTGGCATTCTGATGGCGGCCATCTTTGAAATATGCTAATTAGGACCCGTGGGAGTTTTTGTCCAATGGCAATATCAAAATTCCTTAAGCACTAGATGCCCCCAGAGTGCTAAGAATCATTTTAGCATCTTGAGAGAGTGTGCATGGGACCCTAATCCTCCTGCCAGACCATTCGGATGCCCTAGATAGACTACCCGCCCACTCCCTTGCCCCGCCCCTTTTTAGGGTGTGGGTTCAGGATTTGGGCTTTTTACCAAAAATATTCTTGTTCCCCATGAAAAACCGGTCCAGAAAAACCACGTGAGATTAACTAACTCTCCAGGTGATACCTGGCTCATTTTCAGCCTGGTTTATATAGACTAATCCGACGAATGAAAACTGCGGTGTATCTCTAGGGTGTTTACATGACGTCACAATAGAAATACACCGCAGTAACAATGGAATAACCACAAGAGGGCGGGATCACTAAATGTTGCTCGGATTGCAGCAGCCGACGAATTAGCCTTCAGTCAAGGCGTCCGTGGCGAGGTTTGTTTTGTGCACGGTTTTGCTAGCGCTGGAGGAAAGACTAACATTCATACTGCAGACTGTTCGCCACGAACGCCTTTACCAAAGCGTATTTGTGACCTTCGTGCTGAATAATTCAACAGCAACGGAGGTGGTAAATTATTCATATATTGTAACCAACCAGCGGCGGCGAGCTTCTGGAATCGTCCATATAAATATAGGTACGTAGCATTCACGAAAAAAGCGAAAGTTATTATTCGTACTAGGAAAACAAAATACAGAAACATGATTAGTCAAAGTTCTAGATAGTCTAGGACCTGTGACAGTTTTGTATGCACTTCATTTAGGAGAGGATTTCTCAACTGATCTAGGCTAATTTGACCCCAAGTAACAACGTGGAATGTGTGCCAAATTCGGTATCCGGGGCGAAATACCCGAAAATGACCACGCCCTTTTTAAAATGGTCACGCCCCTTTCTTCTTCAGAAGTGCTGCTTTCGACATAGTTGTATCTACTGAATTCAACCCATATTAGCTAAAATGACCCCGAGGAACAACTTGGGATGTGTCCCAAAATCTCTACCTGGGGAGAAGTACCCAAAAATGACCACGCCCTTTTAAATGACCACGACCTTCATCAGAAGTGCAACCTCCGACATATCTGTACATTTTTCTACTGAACTTGATTGATATTAGCTAATTTGACCCCAAGGAACAACTTGGGATTCGTGCCAGATTTACTATCGATGGAAAAGTACACAGAAATGACCACACCCTTTTAAATGACCACGCCCCACCTTATTAGAAGTGCTATTTCCGACATAGCTAAACTACTGAACTCAACTGATAAGCTTATTTGACCCCGAGGAATAACTTGGGATGTGTGTCAATATCGCCACTTAGGGAGAAGTTCCCGAAAATGACCACGCCCTTTTTAAAATGACTACGCTCCACATTTAAAGTGCTACTTTCGACATCGCTGTATCTACTGAACTCGACTGATACAATATAATTTGACCCCAAGGAACAACTTGGGATTTGTGCCAAATTCGCTATCTAGGTGAAGCACCCGAAAATGACCACGCCCCTTATCAGAAATGCTATATCCATCATATATATACTACTGAACTTAACTGATGTAAACTAATTTAACTCTGAGAAACAATGTGGGATGTGTGCCAAATTCGCTATCCGGGGAGAAGTACCGGAAAATGACCACACCCACTTCTTATCAGAAATGTACTTCTGACATTGTTGTATTTTCTGGGTTGCTCAAAATGTTCGGAATGGTCATAATGTTTAGGGGATCATAGAAGAGTTTTAAATTTATATTTTTATAGAAATTAGATCTGTACCGTGTATTAAAGGGGAAAGAGATTAAGCGGGTCAATATATAGCACAAAAAATACCTCAACCTCAAAAAAATTGCAACAAATTGTTTTATTGCAATTTCTTGTACTTTCAAGTATGCTTAACAACATATCAAAAGTTGGACAGAAACAGAGCACGGGAAAGTGATCAAATCTGACGTTAAAAAATGGCCGCTAATTGTAAATAATGTATTGTATATATAGTTATGGAAAAAGTACCCTAACCTCCCAAAAATTCTAACAAAAGATTTTTAAACGGTTTCTGGTTCTACTGAATGTGGAGGATGGCAGGATAAAAGTCTACCAAAATCTAGCAACCGGAAATGGGTGAAATCTGAGTCAATTCCAAGATGGCCACCATTGACCTTGAAAATCGCTAAAATGGCTTTAACTTCTTTAATATTTGGAGTAGAACAGTGATTTAAATGTCCACCCTAGGGTTGTTAGGGCCAGGGAATTTACTGGTATCCACACAATTTTAATGCAACCTTCGACAAACAATAAAAGCCATGCACAAACTCAAAATGGCGGTCATAATTACATGTACAGGCATGGGAGGGGTAGAGACAATAACTTCCTCTAATCTAAGTGCTGATGTCAGCTTCTTTTATTGGGCAGTAATGTGCATATTATGATCCCCTCCTGTGGCAAGGCTGGCTGCATCAACCACCGCACGAGGCTACGAGCCGCTAAGGCAGGGTGCACCACTCTGCCAGAATTGCCTCCCCAACAACCTGCACTTCTAGGGCTGTTTTTGAGACGCGCTATTCAGGCACGTCAGCTCACCACATGCAGGTTTAATCGGGAAAAACCCTTGACAAACTTCCCAGCTAACACATAACGTTCTGCGAACGTTCCCCGAACGTTCGTGGAAGTTACGTTCGTTTTGAACGTCGAGGGGACGTTGTGCCAACGTTTAAATCTAACGTTACAATATAACGTTCAAAGAACGTTTTTTAATAACGTTCGGAGAATGTTCGTTTTTGGTCACGTTCGTTTTGAACGTCGAGGGGACGTTTTGTGGAAGTTTGAATATAACGTTGCAGTGTAACGTTCCAAGAACATTCCGAGAACGTTGTTAACAAAGCAGATCGCGCGGAGATTATTTTTCCGTAAATTTCACGAAAAATTGCATTGTTTTAAGTTTTACGTTGTATAACCACGCACTACCTGAATTGAAATGTATGTACTTTTCTAATAAAACCCATCTATAGTCTAAAAAGGTAAGATTTTCAAGAAATAGTACAAAATGTGGTTTCCAATGTCCGCCAACCATGACTACATACGAAGGAAATTCAAGGAGCATATATATCAAGCGTATACTTAGGCCTATACATAGTAAGAGGGAGTGACTGGTATCAAGAGCCCTGGAACTTCAGGTAAGAGATTAGTAAGTTGATTAAAAATAGTCTGATTACGTAATGCGTCATAATAAAGGTGTTGTACAATTGACACGTCCCCTGAAAACTCCACACAATTACGTTCCCCGGACGTTCATTCCTAACGTTCCGCTGTTCATTCCTAACGTTCGGGGGACGTTATTTGGTTAGCTGGGTTGGCCATCTACGCCAAGCGTAAGACCATCTCAACCCAGCCTGAAGCCAAACCGTGGCAAACCCTTCCTGATGCCATCCTAGCCCAGCCCGAAATGCACCGCACCCCGCCCCGCCCAGCACAAAGCCAGTCCAGCCCGAAGCCACGCCAGCCCCGGACGTTCATTCCTAACATTCGGTTAGCTGGGTTGGCCATCTACGCCCAGCGTAATACCATCTCAACCCAGCCTGAAGCCATCCCAACCGTGGCAAACCCTGCCTGATGCCATCCTAGACCAGCCCGAAATGCACCGCGCCCCGCCCAGCTCTTCCAGCCCAAAGCCACGCCAGCCCAGCCCGAAGCACTCCTATAGGCCAGGCCAGCCCAGCCCACTAATCACACCAGACCAGCCCACTAATCCCACCGTTTCCTATTGGTCTAACAGATTTTGCCTTGCCATTTGAAAGTGGTACAAGATATCTGCATGTGGTCAACTGTATTACACTTCGACCTAGGGTGGTGTATCAAAAAAAATATGGTCGTGACCTTTGACCTCGTTTCCTATTGGTCTAACATATTTTGCCTTGCCATTTGAAAGTGGTACAAGATATCTGCATGTGGTCAACTGCATTACACTTCGACTAGGGTGGGGTATCCAAAAAATATGGTGATGACCTTTGACCTTGCTCACTTACGATCAAAACCGGAAGTGACCTTTAGTGTGAAAATGGTAGAGGGTATAAATATGGGGTCAAGGGTGTTAATGTCAGAGGCCCTCAAGCTTTCCAAAATATGAGTGATGACGTCATCTTATAAAATAGCGCCCTCTAGGCACAAGATGATTAAATAGTTAAATATAACAATATATAGGTGATAATAGGTCGTCTCGAACACCAGACATGTTCATAAAAAGGAGGGGAACAGCCATGTGTTCGTTGTCAAGAACGAACACAGGTCTAGTTTTTTACTACTATACTAAGGAGAATCCTGTACCTAAAAGCTCAAAGAAAGTAAGTGTAATAGGTTTTTATCCTGATTAAACCTGCGTGGGTTAGTTGACCTCCTGAATCGCGCGTCTCAAAAACAGCCCAAGAAGTGCAGGTTCTCAGGAAGGTACTTCGGGCAGTGTGGCGCACCCTGCCTAAGCGGCTCGTACGGTGGCTGATGTACATGTAGCCAGCCTTGCCACAGAAGGGGATCATGTCATACACATTACTGACCGAAAAAAATAAGCTACTACTGACTGCAGTTAGAGAAGTTATTGTCGCTACCCTTCCATGCCTGTAATTATGACCGCCATTTTGAGTTTGTGGCTTTTATTGTTTGTCGAAGGTTGGATTAAAATGTTATGGATATTAGTGAATTCCCTGGCCCTGAAAACCCTAGGGTAGACATTTAAATCACCGTTTTACTCCTGATATTAAAGAAGCTACAGTCATTTCAGCGATTTTCAAGGTCAACGGCAGCCATCTTGAAATTAACCCAGATTTCCGGTGGCTTGATTTTGGTAGAATTTTTTTCCTGTTATTCACCACATTCAGTAGGACCAGGTTGGGTTACTTTTTTACATAAATATACCCCTCTATTTAACCTTTTTTATGTTGGCGGCCATCTTGTTTTTGACGTCATTTTTGGAGACTTTCCCGTGCGTCAAAATTGTCCAACTTTTGATATGTTGTTCGTCACATCGAATAGTACAGAAAACGATCATAAAACGTTTTGTTGCAATTTTTTTGGGGTCAGATGGTATATTGACCCGCCTAGATTGTCTTTGCTTTGGAGAGAAATATAGCGGTATTTGATGGCAGAGCAAAATTTACTCTTGACCTTGTGTAGCAATCTGGCGATGGTATAACTGTTTCTTTTTAGGGTGAGGTCGCTCTCACTGCTCCTTGTGCTTCATCTTGTTCACAGTACATGTAGTTAAAAGGTGAACATTATTTAAAAGAAACAATCTACTGACTATATCTTGGTGCACATTATTAAAAAATCTAGCTATTCGTGTTAATCCATACTGCTGATAGGGTGCATTGCCTACCCACCCCTGTGGGTCATTAAGACGGAAGTCATAACACGATTTACTCCTGTGTGAGTGCACTATAGAATAAGAAATAGACATTCGTACAATTTAAGCATGGAACGCTAACGTTAATAAATATTTGGCAATTTATATATGTAGGTAGTAACTTTTCTCTAATTGGCAACTTTTCTCTAATTATCAAAATATAAATTCGAAACTCTTCTATATGACCCACTAAACACCCATATACCCAGCTGTAACAGTTTTGAAGATACAGCTATGTCGGAAGTAGCACTGCAGATGAAAAGAGGAATGTTGTCGTTTTGGGGTACTTCTCCCCTAACAGCGAATATAAATATGGCACACACCCCAAATTGTTCCTCGGGGTCAAAGTAGCTTACATCAGTTGCGTTCAGTAAATACAACTACAGTGTATGTCGGAAGTTATGCGCTTCTGACGAAAAAAAGGGCGTGTTCATTTTTGGGTACTTTTCCCCCAGGATTTTGGCATACATCCCATGTTGTTCCTCGGGGTAATTTTATTTATTTATTAACCAAATCCAACAGCGATCAAGTTGGATTTGGTTAATAAATAAATAAAATTACCCCGAGGAACAACATGGGATGTATGCCAAAATCCTGGGGGAAAAGTATCTTATATCTGTTGATTTCAGTAGATAAAGCAACATTAAAAGTACATGTAGCACTTCTGATAAGAGGTGGTGTGGTCATTTAAAAGGACGTGGTAATTTTTGGGTACTTATCTTGGATAGGGAATTTGGCACAAATCCGAAGTTGTTCCCTGGGATCAAATTAGCTTGCTCTAGAGTAGATACACCGATGTCGGAAGTAGCAATTTAGATAAGGGGCGTGGTCATTTTTAAAAGGGCGTGGTCATTTGTGGGAACTACTCTTTAGGTGACGATTTTGACACATATCTCAAGTTATTCCTAGGGCTCAAATTAGCCTTTATCAGTTGAGTTCAGTAGTTTGGCTATGTCGAAAGCAGCACTTCTGATAATATGGGCGTGGTCGTTTAAAAGGGTGTGGTTATTTCCAGGTACTTTTCTATCGATAGTAAATTTGGCATAAATCCCAAGTTGTTCCTCGGGTTCAAATTAGCTTATATCAGTCAAGTTCAGTAGATACATGTATAGATATGTCAGAGTTAGCACTTCTAATAAAGGTCGTGGTCATTTAAAAGGGCGTGGTCATTTTCGGGCTTTTCGCCCCGGATAGAGATTTTGGCACACATCCCAAGTTGTTCCTTGGGGTCATATTAGCCTATAACAGTTGAGTTATCCTCTTGCTAAGAGTAACTCCACATAAATTGATTAACCATTTTTAAAGTTATAAACTCGCTACGTGCTAGTCTTTCCTCAAGCGTTGGTAAAACTGACTGCGCGCGAATGATATAACTCGCAGCCTTGACTAAAGGCTAGCAACAAATAGACTGGAACAAGTTTAGTGAAGGAGACGTCATCGCTTCCACGCAATCGCATATCGCTTGCGTTTCGCTTGAGTGGTCGACGGTCGAGTGTGCACTGTACGTGTGCGTGTACGCACATCGCATGTGTGAATGGTACCCAAACAAGATGGCGTCCCCGGATCTACGTGTCGTGTTCTTCTCTTGTGTTATCTTGTGTCTCTTCTCTTCGATTTTATCGAATGTCGATCTACATGATAATGTTGATACGAGACAGAGGAATGTTGCAGGAGATTTTGAACATGATGGGAAAAGAGTAAAGCGACAAGATGACACGAGAAACGGTGGCGATAGGCCGGGCATGGCGCCGGTCAAACTCAAAGTAGCGCCGGGCCCGGGGCTGCAGGGCCAGGACCAGGGCCCGCCGGCACCTGGCGGTGGTTTGGGCGGGGAAAGGTTGGGCAATTTTAACCGTTACCGTGGTGCGCCAGAAGAGCAGTATGGTCAAAACGGTGGTAATCTACAACCAAAGTATAGGCCGCCTCAAAACTATGGCCAAGGCCAGAATGTAGCCCCAGCACTGGGGCAGCAGGGCCAGGGCCAGGGTTTTGTCAACCAGAACTTGCCTCCAGCTCAACAGGGAGGCTATCCAAAGCAGCAGGCACAACCAAACTTAGGTCAGGGTGCCAGAGAGCCCCGTATACGGGGAGATGGACAAGACAAGCCACAATTTGCAGAAAAACCAGTAAAACTTACAAAAAACACCGGGCATCGAGCAATAAGAATATCTGGACATCCTGCTTGCAAAGACGACGTCGTACACCTATGTGCCAAGAGTTCCAAAACCAACTTTTCAGTGTTGGATTGTTTGCAGAATGCTGGCGAGGTAGGTACATCATCAGCCCAAACTTGGAACCTAAATTATTACTTTTTCTAACTTTTTGGTAACATTAGTTTTGGGACAATGTGACCATGGTGACACGTGGAATGACATTGTACCGGTACTTGTAGGATCTAACGAGTCGGATCCAAGATAGTAAATTTAGTACCCATGCACTACTTTAAGAAGGCTAAAAGTGACTCTTTGACGTTAACTTTTGGATGGGAAGACGTCAGTCGTCACTTTTACAAATTGTAGCTACGGTACATCACACCTGGAAATTTTCGAATGCCTATTTCTAGTTGTGATGTACCGTAGCTATTTTACAATTGAGCTTTGCAAAATGTACCCGCGTCCATCTTTGTCTGTGTTTGATTTTCTACTCTTGTCAATTTACACGTATCAGGTTGATTTTGACTGTAAACCAGGCCTCCCACCTGCTCCCACTGCGATTTTTGCAACGAATTTCCTACAATTTGCTAAGATTAAGTACGATTGTGTGTGGAGTCTATATCAGTCCGGGAAAACTCCGAATAAGGAAACGTTTCCGAATAAGGAAACCTTGAGTTTCCGAATAAGGAAACGTTTCCGAATAAGGAAACCTTAGAGTTTCCGTATTCGGAAACTCTTGCGTTTAACTCCCAAAAGGGAATCGAAAAAGGCAAATTTGGAATAGTGAAAACTATAAAAATGTGTTCAACAGTTCCTTACCCAAGTTTCTATCTGTGCAATTCAAAAACCTATCTGTGCGTTTTCTTGTAAATGGCTTTTGAAAATCAACACTCCACACTTCTCAAGGACTGCAAATAGCGACTCCATCTTGACTACCCTCGATCAGTGTTAGTAATTTTGTGCAAATTCTTTTTATAAATAATATTTTGAAATGACACTGGGATAATTATAAAATAAATTAGATAATAAAATAAATGTTATTAGTTTTTTAATTGGATAGAAAAATGAGCACTAAATGAATATTTTAAAAAGTATTATTTTATAAGTAGTGACGTGGCTACCAATTGCGCGAAATACTTAGAAACGCGGGAACTTCGAATCGTGATTTTAGAGGAAGCACAAACATGTCAAATAGACTCGATATGCTGAAAGAAGCTGAGAAAGAGAAAAAAAGGCGCAGACACAAGAAAAGCATGAATATCACGACGCCTATAGTAATTGTTGGACTTGCTATCACATGGGATAATGCGCTATGAATGGGCAATTGTACGAGGACCCTCAAGAGCTAGCTGCCCAAAAAAGTACATGTCATGTATCATGTAGTGCATGTACATCATCATGGCGGGGAGTGATGTAAAACTATTAAAATGCTTCGGGGAAATGATTTCACCTCACTTAGTAGTAGTGGCTCATTTATTAAAGGAGCGTGATGACCAGATCACATTTTTGATCCACCAATTTTGTCCATGGGTTGCGAGATTTTGATACCACATATGATCATCAACTGTCATAGGGGCCTATTTGTCTTGTTAATTACCATTCTGAACTTTTGCGATATCGTAAAAAAAACACTGATGTCTTGTAAACTGATTTATCTGGTTCCATAAGGCAGTGCAGAAACTAAACCAACATTTTTGCATCCGTATCCAAATTGGAGATTGTAAATTTACCGTTTTCTATTCGTTGTAGTATTTTGGGGATCGGAGGCATGTTAACATGCCTGGTTGTTTGGTTAAAACGAAATACATTTTTCTGAGCGCTCCTTTAAGTAAAGCCCAATTTACACGATCATACTTTTGTTCAAGAACTCCATTCAACATTTGTATGACGATGTTCACACTTGTTCAATGTAACTTTAGAAGTCCCAGAGATTGTTCATGAATGTTTTGTGGATTTTCTGGCGACCTGCAATACCATGTCATGATGTGAGCCAATTCTGTAGGGCCTAATCTGGTTGGTTTTAATAGAGCTCCATTAACATGTTCTCGAACATCGTCCAACATGTTAAACCTTGTTTAAGCTTGTTCGCAGATGTTTAAATTCCCATATACACGATAGAACATTTTCCCCCGAACATCATCATACTAGTTGGAAGATGTTCTAAGTTAAAAGGTTGAAAGATAATGAACAGAAAGAAATCTTGTGATCTGGATGAAGGGGCTATATATAGGGTCTTTTAAGTTTTAGTTTTACAGTAATACCCCCAATCAATCGGTGTAAAGTGTTGTTTTAAATAATTATAACTGCAGTTGAAAGTTGATAATTTATTTCTCTTCTTTTTCCGACATGTTTAAGAGGCTTAATTAACAATCAAAGTGAACAGTATAGTACAATCATTGTGTTTCACTTGTTTCAATTGTAGGTGCTGAAAAATACAAGAAATACGAACCGACTCCGACAGAAAAAAACACCAATTACACCACTTTAATAAACATGTTTACATTGCAGTTGTTATTAAATGTTTCTACATGTACATGTTCTGCATTACTAGTTTACAAACAAGGAGACAGGCTAAATTAAAAAGTAATACAATATTAAATGTATAATCATGCCTTTAAAAGAGCTGTATAGTGATATTTAATCAGAAAACAGTATGAAATAAAAGTTATTTTAAATATAAAATAAACAATTCATGTTTTGCTTTTACATTTTTAAAATGTCTATTGCCTGGAAATATTTTTTTCTAAAATGTATTAATGCACCTTTAAATTGTTCCTCCAACGTGTGCTGCTCCACCCCTTAGATGGGGATTTGGTCACGTTTTTCATGCCCCAGGGTGGAGAGTTTGGCCCACTAAAGTAATAATGTCTGTGCCTCTCATGATCTAAGAGCTAGACGCGCATTTTACACCCGTGGGTGGGGATTTTTTTCACCTAACTTTTGCCCCAGGGGTGGGGTTTTTGTCACGTGAAAAGTGACAATCGCCTCTTTCTTTGGGGTAGCCCGGAAATCCTGGGTGAAACATGGAGGAAGAACCGGTCTGTTTCTTCCTCCATGGGTGAAACAAGTGATTAAGGTGCATAACAATCACTAAAGCCGCCTCACCCTCCCCCGCACGTAAACCACACCCCTAAACCCCCATATCCCAAACCCTCCAACCCCACCCCACCCCATGCACACCACGAACCCCAGGACACCACATTAATTGCCACTTGACCCATCATCAAACTTACCACTGGGCATGGCAACACAACTCCCAAACAAACTCTAATCGGTTATAAGTTTCAGGATGTTTTTTTGTGCAATATCGCCATATGCACATTTTACACCGGAAGTTTCCTTATTCGGAAACGTTTCCTTATTCGGAAACGTTTCCTTATTCGGAGTTTTCCCGGACTGATATACATGTACTATGTAGACAGTCTCTGGTAATCGTACCAATTTGTAGCAAAAATCACACAGCGGGAGGCCCGCTTAATTCATGTTGCAGTCAAAATCTGTTTGGAGTTCAAAACTTCAGTTCTTTACCAACATTTACAACTGCATGATGTGCATATTACTGTTGTACAGTATTTTTTTGTAACTGTACTAATGTGTGTTGCGCGCACATGCACAGTGCATTCACTTGATGCACGACGCATGCGTGTACGCGTGTGTTCTGGTGTGCCCAGTGTGGACACACATCGGACTGGGGCTCTGTGCTGTGCTGCACAGTATCAGCATGATCAGAAACGCACAATATCTGCAAAAGCTTCATTTTATATAATAATTATAAATACCGTACACTTTCGTCACTAATTCTTTCTAATAATATGACATGATAGGTCCTAATGCCCGAAAAACACAGAGGATTTTTATGTCATGCATGGGTTGAAATTAACAGTAGTCCCGTACTCCGAGGCTAGTGGTTTTAGCCAGAGGACTACACTAGTAGTTGCCATACATACATGTTTGTAGTCCGTCCGGCTAGTGGGCCTATATGCTGCACTACAGTATACATGTTTTTAAACAATATAAAGAAAAATTATGTATATAATGGGGTATATGACATGTATGATATGATTGACAATTAGAGATGAATTTAGAAACGCGAGAAAATTGCAATGCCCCGACCGGGATTCGAACCTGGTTGGCCATAACGGGACCATTGGCATACCGGTAGTTGAGGTGTAACATGCAAGTTACACATGGAATAGCTACAATTACATGCCCTTGAACATTTCTTTTTTTTCTCGTGAACCTAAACCACTAGGGTATGCATTGAACTGGCATTTTGCCTACATGTGTATAGACAAGATAGATAAGTGCACATTGTGATGAATGGTACTGGCAGTAGCCCAACTTAAAAGTAGAAGCAGTATTGATGGTCTTTTATGAATGTGCGGTCATAAAACAACCATTGCACAGTGGTGTATCTAGAAATTGAGAAGGGGGCGTAATCGGCAGCCCTGTATGTAGACTGGCGGCGGAACTTTGGGGGCATGCTCCCCAATAAAATTTTGAAATATGGCAGCAAGCGAGATGACGTAACAATATCTCCCCCCGCTTGAAGCATGAGCAGATTAAATGGAGTACTCGCCAAACTGCCGCTCATAGTGTTTGTGATACGTACAGTAAGTTAACCCTAACTCCCTAGGGTGTACACAATGTATGTAGAATCATATTAATTTTTAAGGATTGAGGAGTGTCGGGGTTAAATTCGCTGCAGTTTATGTCGTGCTTTTCAACTGAGGGATGTACAATGGCATGCAGCTGCGTATTTCGTAGCACGAATTTGGCCTCACGCGCGCATTGACGAGCCTCTGCCTTTAACCCTCGGCACTAAAGCCACCCCTGAAGAGTCTCTGGAGTATTTTAAGAAAATTGTACGAAAGTGAAGCGCCCACCACGTCGAATTCACGGACCAAAGCTATGTACATGTACGTACAATTTATACCCCATAAGCCATCTTAGTAGAGTATACTTCAAACAATCCCATGAACCTGAGCGCAACCTGGTTTTGTTTTACATTGTTGACGTCATCTCTCATTCGGTCCATTTAAATTTTAAGCCATTTTCCTGAAATCTGAGACATAATGTGGGCCATATTCTGGTGTTTGATCACATTATTTCACTAAAAAGTACGTTTTAGTGAACGCTTTCCCCAACAGTTGGACAAGATTAATTACTGGAAAATATCTCACCGTATTAATAAAACACATACAGTTAAAGTCAGAAGTTTACATACATGTACATGTACACCACTACCATCATCACCCAAAATGGTAAACAGGACTACCCGAACCATTGCAAGGTGTACAAGCTACAGTTGAAGTCAGAAGTTTACATACATGTACATGTACACCACTACCATCATGACTGTTTATTTCTCTACAAACACTTCCACAACCTTTTTAATGTTACCGATGCTAATCCATTCAGTTTACATGTACCCAAACGGCGGACAAGGCTTGCCAACGAACACGTCTTACATGTCCCACGGAGTCGCGTTGAGGTCACAAAACGTGGCTTTGTTTCCAGAATTTCTTCCACCTACAACGGACTCCATGGAAAATGTGATGTGTTCGGTGTCGCAAGCCTTGGAAGTTTCCGGAACCAGATTTACCGTGCCATTGCAACTAACGCAGTCTGATTTGCTTTGTGTTTAACTTGTTGCCGTGTTTCTTGTATATATATATATTTTTGTTTTTAGTTTTTTTGCTTGTTTGTTTGTTGTTTTGTTTTGTTGTATTGTTCGTTTTGTTTTTGTTTTTGTTTTTGTTTGTTTGTTTTTGTTTTTGTTTAAAGCAGACTTTGTATATTATTGAATTTAATTAATTTGTTCACATGTTTTATTTAATCTATTTATTTCATAGCATTTTTAAAATTATTTCATAGCATTATTATTATTATTATTTTTTTTTATGCCGTCCTGTAATTGGCGACTCGATCGCTGTTGGATTTGGTTGGTAAATAAAAAAATAAAAAACAAACAGGACTACCCGAACCATTGCAAGGTGTGCAAGTTGTATGTAAACTTCTGACTACAAGTGTACATGTACATGTAGGTACATGTACATGTAGGCATTCCTCTTTTTTTAATTGCCTGGCAGTAATGTTTCAAACATGTAAATGTACATATAGCAATTAACTTGTTTAATGTACATGTAGCAATTAACGTGTTTAATTTACCGACTGTACCGGTAAGTGTAAATGTACGCATGCATGTACAGGTACACAAGAAACAAGCCCTACATGTATTTCCTGTTAAGTGTTACATGTACATGTGTACAGTACCTGTGTGGGCATCAGTTGAACAATTTATGTTGCCTAGCAACACATGTACACAGGGCATTGCATGCACCTGATGTGCAGTATTGACCTCTATGCGGTCATCATTTGGATTAATCGGAGAAAGACACCTGCCAGGAGAAAAAAGTGAACACAAAAATAATAAACGAGCAAAAATTAGAAAAGTTACAGAATAGACCCTGTTCACACTGCAACAATTTTCAATCTTTTGCTCTGCTGTTCTGCTTTGCCATATTTTTAGAAGCATTGTACCTTTGTACAGCTTTTCAGTGGATCAAATAAAAAGGCGTGTTTGAACCATAGTTCTCGTGCCTCAAATAATGTCATTAAAAAATTTAAGCACTTTAATAATTAGTCTTTTTTTAATACCTGCATAATGTGTGTGGACAGACAAAAAACAGAATATGTTCATTGTGTGGCCAAAATGCACTACTACAAATGCCACATGTGACTTGAATACACACTAATGCCAACAGATGGTTGTGAATGGGAAAACACACTTAATGTTGACATTAATTGGACTAATGCTGTCTTAATGAATATTGAAAGTTTGCATAGGCCATATTTTTGTGAGTCCCACACAAATTGTTGCTCATTAAATGAGCCTATTTTTAATTTTTATTTTTTTAAATTGTTTTATTTATAATACTGTCCTATGAAAAATCGTGTACAAATGAGAGGTTTCGGTACCGTTAGGGTTAAAAGTACCGGTACATGTACCGGTATGTACTTTAATACATGTATGTGTACATGTGTACCGCTAGATACGGGTACGGGATTGGCTTTTAAAAATAGATGACAATTGATCACGTTCACAGACGCCATCTTCATAGGAAAAAATGCTCTGCGTATTAAACGCCATAAAGTATGCGCACGCACACGCTGCAACATGTTCCAAACACACGCGCGTGTTGCTCGAAATTTGTTCGAAATACGGCACAACCGATCCGCGTCACAAAAACATGTACATTGTATGTACATACGCTCGAAATCATGATGCGCATGGCAATTTGTAGGAAGTGACGTCATTTGAACGTGATTAATAGACTGTGTCGATATGTCCTTGGTTTCAGTACCAGAAAGAAATAATAATAATAATAATTTCCGAAAATGGGTGAATAGGGAGACATTTCCATAGAGTTGTCAGGGGTTTCCCTTAACTTATTTTTTCACTCGCCCGCCGGACTAGTAAACCAACATTTTAGGTAGTCCGCAAGCTGTTTCACTAGCCTGCATGTTTTTACCCATTTTTTTCTAAATTTCTTCATTTTGTACCAACATCTACATGTATCGAGTGTGGAATTTTGCAAAGAAAAGGCTTTGGTTTTATTTTCAGCGGTACAGAACGACTTATCAGCATCAGTAGGTGCACATTTGATTAGGAAAAAAATAATAGTGAAAAAAAAAACTTGAAGATTTTACTATAGAAACCAACAGAAACAACATGTAGCAGGAATAACTTTACAAGGAAAAACTCTGTTCTCATGTGTTTTGTAAAGGTCTGGTAATTGCCAAGTATTAAATTCTTTCCAAATGTAAAAATAAACCAAGTACAGTTTTCCATTTCTTTTTCATCTATTACTTTTAAAAGCTTATAATGAAATCGTTCCGAAAATTCCGTTTACGAACACCCCGTGCTGGCCGTGCGCACGTGGTTAGCATCATGGTTAATGTGCATGTGTACACATGTGTAAACAAACCGGATGAATGTCCGGACATGCATGTACCCACTGCATGTACCGGTACATGTATCGATACATGTGCCATTGTTCCTTCCCCATGCATTATGGCCGTACACATGGGTTGCATTCCAAACACACCAACGTTGTCCCAACGTTCGCCACTGGTTTCAGTGCTTTTGTGCACGCGTCTATGGAAAGCCTGGTACCTGTTGTTGGCCAACGTTGGAACGTACGTGGAACACAACCATGTGTTCGTTCATGCACTCATTTTTCTGCGCAAACCATGCGTGATCTCGATGTACATGTTGTGTACGGACGTGCGCACGCGGTCGCAACGAAAGGCTATTCGTCTGATGAAAAATACCAAGCCGACTTCTGAGTAACAAATCACGGACTTCGCGTGTTCGAGCATATGTCGCACGTTGTCTGGTTTTGGTGCCGGTGCCGCAGACGTACGGTACGGTACGGGTGGGCATCAGACACATGGTATTTGACATTCGCGCGCGCCTGCTGCATGGCCGCCCTGCCTGGCGCGGCGACCGGCCGGCCACTGACTGCGCTAGTGTACGTGTGATTTCTACCTTGAAGGTGGAACTTCCCGCGCATGAGTTGTATTTTTCTCCACGATTACCTGTCATCTTCTTGTCCCGACCCCCGGTCCCGACCTAAGTAAATTCTTTTATTTTATATTTTTTTCGTATTCCTGGTCACGGTCGCGTTTTTGCAGGACTTACCTCGGCGCCGGAGAAATAGTGCCACACGAGACTGTTTTATACGGACGTACGTACGGGGTGTCCGTACGATCGCGTTGGCATGAACACATTTTTATTGCTGAAATTGCGTGCGCGATCTTGATCGCGAGCGGCCTTGTGGAAATCGGTGGCAAATGCACCGGACTAGAGGCCCCAAAATTATGGATATCAACAGGAGAAATTCCTAAATTAAATACACATGGGGACTGAAGTTTTTTGTGTTAAATCCAACGTACATGCCTTTCTGAAATATGGACCTTTCAGCCTTTTTAACTCGCCCGCCGGACTACAAAGAGAAGGGTTTTGACTCGCCCGCCGCTGTTTTCACTCGCATTTGGCGAGCAGGTGACCGCTAAGGTCGAACCCTGGTTGTGTACAAAACTTTAATTAATGACTCCTAACTTAATTTTACCTAAAGCTACAGATCTGAAATTTCAAACGTGAATGGTTTGTGCCTTAACCTAACCCTAAACCTACATGTACTACATGTATACATGTACATGTGGGTCTCTCCACGAAGTTGGGGCAAAAAATGTGACATTGGTGTCAAAATTTCAAAAGCGGTATTTTTCTTTTTCTTTTCCAATTTTAGTTAGCCTATATGTTGGTGGTTAAGAAACAAAGAGAGGCAATTCCTATACATCAGCACCAGAAATACCATACCAGTTCAAAATCTGTATGTCACTTCCAAAAATACCGATGCTACATGGACGCCAAATCACATTTCCTCACTCTTTCCTTTCATTACAGTTTAGTATTTAATCAATGTTTTTATTGATTAATTTCCCACCTGATGCATTGAAAACATAAACAGCATAACTTTTTTCATGTGTTGAACATAAATTCCAATTACAAGGTGTTGATTATTGGTAAATACATGTCCTGGCTCATCAAAAAGCGCTAATGTCCTATCACGTTTGTTTTAAAACACTCAGAGAAGCAGGCACCGACTTCAATCAGTTACATATTGTGGAAGGAGCCCCACGCATCATAATTTCACTGTTGAATGTGTATATGATACAAGTTTATTCCCGTGGTGCCTGTTCACATGTACCGATGCTACATGGACACCATGTCCCGTAGCGTTGGGACTATTAGTGTATACTGAACCTCATAAGAGAAAGAATCGTTTTGAGTTTCAATATTCATGAATAATTCAAGATTACAATTAATTGCAATATGTTTACAAGCTTTACCATTTATTTAGTCCATTTATTTCATGCCAATTTCATACCGATGCTACATGGACACCATGTCCCGTAGCGTTGGGAAGACCAGTGATGCACTGAGCCTCTTTAAAATGTCATTATGAGTAGGACATTTTTTGAATTGTAAATATTCTTGAATATATCAATATTAAAATTAATTACGTTATGTTTACAAGAATTGCTATTTATTCAGGACATTTATATTATGCCAATTTCGTACTGATGCTACATGGATACCGTGTCCCGTAGCATCAGTAATAGCTATTATACTGAATTATATCGAGAAGAAGAAATGTTTTGAGTGACCAATATTCTTGAATGAAGTGAATGATAAGTGCAAGTCTTTTACTGGTGTACAATTATATTATTTTATTTATTGGACATCTGCCACACTCCAATAATGTTATTATTCTTACCGATGTCACACATGGACGCCATTTTTTCCACGTTAAATTCTGATCACACACACAGTACACCGAACTGAAAGCCCACACCAATAGATTTCCAACTGATTTCCCTCAAACTACAGCATGTTCTATTTGTATTTAGTTGTAGTTGTTTCCGGACACTCACAATAATCTATTCTGATGCTACATTTTTACTCTTGGACGCCACAAGATATGGGTTTCATACATCAGTCAATGGCACAAAATTCTGAAAGGGAAATTTATTGTAGCTTTTATGTAAGTTTTAGGACAGAAACTTAGAGGACTTTTGAATATAATTTGCAATTGTACACCTTACAGTATTCCATGGATTTGATTCACCTCCCAACATGCCCAATGCTACAAACTGGTATTTCATGGACGCCACGTGTAGCATCGGTAGGTGTATTTTTGTAGTGCTATCTGGACAACAAAAGTTATCGTGACAATTTTGGTTAAGGTACTCCAGATAACTTTGTGTCATACAGTTTTAAGTTAAAGTATATTCTGATTTTTGCCTTTTTCCTATCAACAAAATATTTACTTCTAAAAATAAGGTCAATGCATGTCACAAAAATCAATTAAAAAAGACTATGGACACCACTGATTATCTTTTGTTATTTTCCGTCTAGAAAATATTTGGACGTTTTTGGTTTAATGGCTGTGCAGAACTTCAACTTGATGTTTACAAAAACCATAATTTTTTTATACCAGTTGGAGTTTAAACAAGAAAAACCTGTTGAGAAACCCACAGTGCGTGCTCTAGTGCATTTGCCCCAACTTCATGGAGTGACCCATGTACATGTAACCCCCACCTAATAATAATTCCGATTAATATTTTAAATTAATTTGTAACGTTTAGGAGACACCACCAAAGTCCCCCTAATACCCATTTTTTACCCCTAACGTGTCTTCCAAATAACCTACAGTATTTGATGTAATAAGGCGGGTCACACTTCTGGGGACCAGTCAGGGAATGGCTAGGGGGTTTTAATGTTGTGACCATCTTCTTTGAATTATCACTTTATCGTAGCGTGTTTGTAAGCGACCAAACGCCAATAAATGGAAAAGGCATCTTAAATTCTATCGATTCAATAAATAAAATGAAGCAAATGTTTTGTCAAAAACAAATAAAATTTGTTGACCTTTAGTTTCTGGTTTGCAAGTACCTTTACGAATTAGAGGCTTAGTGCATCTCAGAAATATTAACGTGGCTAAACCAAATATCTGTTGAGAGTACTGTAGATAAAAACGACCAACAAAAACCCAAACAAAGTGCACACGGCCAGGACAGTAAATCACAAAGATGCGTCTGAAGCCCAATTAAGTACTTTTCAGAACGGCCATAATGCACCGTATTCGTGTCAATTACACGCTCACAAATATTTTGTCGTATAGCTGACGTATTGACGAATATGCGGCTTTAAAGCCGCTGCACATTCGTCAGCTATGCGATGGTTTGTGCCACTAGCAGTCTACCAGTGATGCGCTGTATGGTTTTTACATTACATCCAGGGTTACCAGTTTATCTCGGAGATGGAAATAAAATGTCGGATTTATAATTTTATAAACTTTGTTTTTTATTTTAAGAATGTTTAAATTGGACCCTGAATTGGTTAGTGAAACTACTTATTTTGACGTGGAGCCAAAAGGGAACTGAAAAAAGGTCGCAGCAGGTGCTTTAGCTCCTTTACATATGTACTGTATGTCAGAAGTCGAATCTCACAGGGTACCGCAAGTTCTCGAGGTCAACTTACATGGTCTATTGAACTAAAACCATGTGCTTTTTGTAAAACATGTAAAAAAGTGGAAGTTTTTATGACTTTAACAGAGCAGATTAAAGTCCGTTTGCACTTAATTTGTTTTTGAACTGGCCTTCACAGGCCTGTCGTTATTTCAAGTGGCCCGGTTCAAAATTCTGGTTGTTCTTTTTACACACAGTCGACCTCTAATGACTATATTTGTGTTGGGCGCAATCTTCATGCTTGGCGCAAATTCTAAATTTGCGCAAGCAGATTTAAAACCTGCGCGCGAAAATTTTGAGCTGGAGGTACTGAATCAGATTGCGCACCGAAATTAAAACTGCGCTTGGGAACCTACTGTATCTTGCGCAGATTCTGAAATTGCGTTCGGAATCAAAATTTACGCTGTGCATTCTTTGAACTGGGTGAAGTTAACATCTGCTTGTGGGTCATTCCATGTCAATTCAACGAGCTTTTGGACCTGACCCTCACAGATTGAAATGAAATTTGCTGTGCTGATTGGACTCCTTGAGAAACCCCGAGAACTAAAATGTTATGTCATTTGGTCAATTAATTGTTGAGATACGGGTCAACGAACGTTTGACTAATTAGCATGACCTGCTATGTTTGGACAGTTATATCTCTAAAATTAATGGAACTAGAGAGATAAACTGTACATTACTTTAAATCTCTTGAAATGGCCTTCATTTTAATATAAAATGACATCAAAATTGTATCTCGTACCACAAAAAAACTATGTCAATTTATAACCTTTGACCTTGATTTGCAAAAATGCGTATTTGTGTCTGTTTTCAATACTGGAGAGACCTTTTCCTCCAGGATTATATCTCTGTACAATGTCATTCATCTTCTCTCAAAACAAAAGAAATATCTTAGGATGGATCTAAGGAGATAACTTCAGCTGAAGAACTGCAACGAATTATGTTACAACATACATGTACATGTACATGTACCTTTCTGAAAGCCCTACATGTATGTGCAATATACCGTATGTAACAAGGACACCAAAAAAATGTCACAAAGTATGTGTCCTATGTTACATACGTTAAATAGGAAATTTGTACACGGAGTTTTTAGAAAGATACATGTACATGTATGTTGTTGCTTAAAAGTTAAATCTTCTTAGATCTGTCTTATGATATTTTTTTTTTTGAGAGAAGATAACTGGCATTTCACAGAGTTACCGGTATGATCCTGGTGAAAAAGTCTCTCCAGTATACACCAATCCGGTAATAAGGTCTTCTTCCCTGTATATCCGCCATAGCTGGGGGGCTTCCACTGAATGAACTGTATGTTTTTGTTGTTGCTGAAGCTGCATTTGTTTACTTCGAACAAGTTGCGCGTCTTTGTAGGGTTGTGTGCGCGCGAAGGCGGGCGCGTCGCGTGTACACAAAGGCGGGCGCGTTGCGTATACGCGAAGGAGGCTCGTTCGTGCATGTAATGGATGAGCGCTTTTCGTTCTAACAGCAACACAAAACGCACAGCCCATGCACTGGACGCCCCCCAGCTATGGCGGATATGCAGGGAGGAGATATTAGTTACCGGATTGGTGTATTGAAAACAGACTTATTTGTCAAAATGCGTAATTTGTTTTTTATTTGTTAGCTTAAAGAGGAACAGATATGGCCCTGAAATGACGTTTACTGTTATTTATTGTTTGGAAAATCCTTGCTGAATAAAATCCAGTTGGTTTTATAGACAGTGTCCTTGTCATTAATTAGAACGGCCCCATAGCAACGGCCTTAGTTACGGGAATAACCTGAGAGTTCAGCGCCGGGGCGATGACGTCACTCCTAGATGACTCACGAACACGTCGCACACACAACACTTGTGTACAGCTACAGCTGTGCAGTCCTGCTTGTACACGTGGCGCGGCGTGCGTAGTATCGACTGCTGAATCGAGTACAATTTCGCTGCAAATTTTAGTATAAAAAACCTTTCGATCATGCCTCGGCGGTGCGTTGCTATCTATTGTGACCACCAGGATAACAGGCTTTTTGAATTTCCCTTCAATGAAGGGAACATTTCCAGAAAGATTTGGGATGGGCACTCTTACAGTTTTTGAGTTATGATAATTTTAACATTGGTTAACATGTAAATAACATGAAAATACCATGTACAGCACATGTACATGTACATACACAGTTACATGTACATGTTTTTTAGTTCTCGGGGTTTTTCATGGAGTCCAATCAGCACACAAAATTTCATTTCAATCTGTGAGGGTCAGGTCCAAAAGCTTGTTGAATTGACACGGAATGACCCTTGTGCAAATTCAGAATTTGCACCGAGCATAAAGATTGCGGTCAACATTTGCAACAACCACATTTGAGTGAATAAATTAGGAAGATTCTCCCAGTACAAGTTTGAAAATGTGTGGTACATTTTAGAGCTTTCTGGTCTGGTGAATTTTAGAGCTACCTGTATTCTGAAGTCTTGAAAGGCTCTTCTGTTATAAATTATCATGGATGCATGTTTTAACAAGGCTAGCTACAGTACAGTACATGTGCCATGCATGCACGCACGGCCACAAGCGCAGAGGACCGAAAGCGGTATTATGGCCGTGGGAGTCAGAAGAGCGATTAAAAGATTTAAGTTTTTTCTTCAATCCTTTACGTTGTCCTTTTTACAAAAGAAACTTTATGTACGGCACGAGTCCGTTTTCTTTCAACTGGACAGCTGGACCATTTGGGGAGGCATTCCAGCTGGCCCGAGATGATTTCAACTGTCATTTGGCCAACGGACCAGTGCTAATTTGAACGCTGACATGTATTTAACAAGAAAACCTCGTCTCATATGGTAGAGTTGGTTCCAACTGTCTAATACAATAATTCTGCCTGAGGTGAATATTTGTTTATTTAGAAAACAACACTTGAGGATGAAGTTAAAAATATTGTTTAATAAGGTTGCTATCATGCGAAAGAAACTACACTCCGTGATATTATAGCTCAGTTCTTCGTGCAGTGCAACCATGAAACAGGCCCAGTTAATCTGTCTCTAAAGATAGATGCAGATTTTTTCTTAATATTTTATTGGATAATGAAGCTCTTGTTTCATGTTACATACCGGTACTACATTCTTCAATCTCCACATGTTTATTGAACTTTTTTTGTTTCTTTATTTTTGTCCAGAAGAGTACATCTGCTGCTGGCAAGGTTAGAAAAACCAGAGATATGTATAAAACGTTAAAATCCCTGATCCTCTCCCATGTGGTTGGTTAACCCTTTCAGCCAGGTTCACGCTTAGTAGATAAATTTAGTATTTGCACCTGAAAGATTGTTTACAGTCTCGTCTGGAAGATGGGACCTCTTACAAAAAATAGCATTTTTCTACAAATGTAGGAATCTGTTACTACATGTACCCCCTCTGTATTTTTCTTGAATTTGAGATCCAGAAGGTTCGTTTCCAAGTAACCATGTGCGGTACCTTGGAGAAAATTCATTCACATACCATTCAGCAAATTTCCTCATCAGTTGCCGTACCCACTCCAAAATCATTCGAACCGACTACTCAACACCGGCCAGTTTGGTGGTCGAGTGGTTAAGACATCTGCTTTGTATGCAGGAGGTCGTAGACGTGTTCGAGTCCCACCCATGCACACTATGAAGTTTTTCTCATACCACGTTGGGTAAGGGCAAAACAAACCTTAATTGATGTTCATCTAATTCATTTTAGAAATTTATAAGACTTGGTGTCAAGTACAAGAAATACACAGGGAAATCTTAATTATAGATTTGTGGAAAACGACTGCAGTACACATGTATTCTAAAAGTCCAAGGTTTCCCCTGAAACATTAAACAAGTAGTGGTGCCAATACTCTTAAAACTGACCATTACCCCTGAGCAATAGACCTGAAACGTTTACCGCGGTGCATTATGGGTGAAAAGTGGGGACGAAATCTCTGCATCTCTAGTTTGCATGCGTTGCATGCATAGCGCCTAGCGTATTATGCACGTAACTTTGTGATTTTTACTAACCGCTTCGCTGGCAAAAAAACGTCAAACAAAGATCGTAAATATCTAAAATGGTTCGTGTCAACTTGGGTGTGCCTGCGTGAGTTTTAAGCCCACGACGGATGCCGGAACTATGGTTTTAACATTTAAGGCCTCAAAAGGCGGCGAAAATGGCCCTGCAATAATTGTGCAAACTAGCGATGCAGAGATTTCGTCCCCACATTTCACCCATAATGCACCGCGGTAAACATTGCGTGATGTCATAGGTCTATTGATAGGGTTGTAACGAGTCTCCCTCTGCTTGAGTCTCAAGTCAAGTCAAGTTGCCTTCGAGTCCCACGTCACGTCAAGTCAAACTGACTTCGAGAGTCAAGTCAAATCAAGTTGGGTACATGTATATTGGTCAAGTTGGGTCTTGTCAAGTAGTCACGAAAGTTATTTCAAAATAATTTCAAGATAATTTCAAAATGAGTCTAAATGCTGAAACTCACATTCATGTTGCTCTGGCCAAGGTTTCTTTAGTGCTGAAATACAATTCGGTCCCCAAAATGACAAAAAATGCATAAAAGATCTATTTCATTTTTGGTAGACTTAAGTAAGAAAAGTCTGAGTCATGTCAAGTCATTTGAGGTTCGAGTCTCAAGTCAAGTCAAGTCATTTGAGGTTCGAGTCTCAAGTCAAGTCAAGTCATTTGAGGTTCGAGTCTCAATTCAAATCAAGTCAGTGAAAAGTGGGACTCGAGTCGAGTCTTGAGTCCGAGTCATTACAACCTGATCACCTACTACATGTACCCTTTCATATGCACATGTGTAAAGCTTCATTCTAAAAGAATATTGCCTTTTTTAGCAATCGGCCATTCAACCCAATACAAAGGGACAGTAAAACTAGTAATTGTACAATGTTGTAAATTAACAAGAAAACTGTCCAGAAATGCACTGTTTGCAGTTCCGCAGTATTACAAATGTAGATGGGTACAATGTGAACAGCCCTTGTTCACAACGCACATGTAGAATCCCACAGGCCTCATCCTGCATACTTTTTCCACTATGCTTTAACATTTTTCTGGGGAAGCACTTTTAACATCCTAACACTCGTTTCTCAATACCTTTTATCTACAAATCTGCTTAACACTCTAACATTCCGGGTTTCAGGCTACACTCTAATCCCATGCTCAGCATGTTAACCATGTGTTGTGAAACTTTTTGTAGGGATGGGATGTTTAACCGGTTAACCGTTTAACCGGTTTGGCCGAAAGTTTATATGAAACCCAATTTTAAAGAATTTACAATAGTTTTCAGAGGGTTATTTGTAATGACTTCATGAAACTGAAATAAATTTATATGGGGTCTTAGTAAAATGTTGACAAGATAAAGGTTGAATTGTTATTTTGGGGGCCTAGGGGTATTGTGTACATTGCACGTATAAACACTAACACTACCCGGTAGCAATGGTTAACCAACACTTGAAAGAATTGCAAACCGTTTTCTGAATTAACCGTAGATTCCTATCCCTACACTGAAGTAAATTTTCCTGCTAAGCTAAAAGGTCACCATTGTATAATTTGCCGATATGAAACTTTTTCATGAATTACTGGAACAATGCCATTAAAAATCAGAAGATAAATGTTGTACATAATAAACTACATGGAGCAATATGCATGTTTTAGGTTTAAGTGAATGTATTGGTCATGTTGGTGGTGATTGTAGATTTTTATTTTGTGAACTGACACAATGAAAATACCTACATGTACATGTATGTATCTTCGTTTTTCTGTGAACAAATTGCGACATATTCTGAATTGAAAAAAATGTGTGAGCGCACACATTTTAAAAACATTTCCTGCAAGAAGTTAACATTTTTGACGAAACAAATCATCTGGGCTGCGTTCCAAACACGCGAACATTGCAAACGTTTGCATCGTTCGCCAACAACTGGTACCCGACTTTTCATAGACTAGTGCACAAAAGCACTGTAACCAGTGGCGAACGTTGGCAACGTCCGCGTGTTTGGAACGCAGCCGTGGTGTTTGTGCGTTTTTTACTAAATTGTTTTCTTGTTAATTCATGAAATTTTTGGTCACAGCAAATGATACAATGGCTTTTAATGTAAAACTTAACTTGGGCCTAAGCGTACTGGTACATGTACATACACTCCTTTCGCAGTGGTTTACGCGCCTGGTTTCGTCCGCTCCAACCACTGCTCAATTTTGCAATTTC
Organism: Henricia sp. BOLD:AAB3569; assembly: GCA_037783545.1. NCBI lineage: Eukaryota > Metazoa > Echinodermata > Asteroidea > Spinulosida > Echinasteridae > Henricia > Henricia sp. BOLD:AAB3569. Next base: position 133,362 of record JBBELK010000888.1, read on the forward strand.
TGCGAAGCGCGTGCGTGACATCACCAAGGCTGGATAACACTAGACATGATTGGCTAGATTCTGTCACCTGATGCAGTAAACATGTCACATGACAGTCAGGTGACATGTTTACTGCGTCAGATGACAGAATGTGGCCAATCATGTCAAGTGTTATCCAGCCTTGGCCTTGGGTGATGTCACGCAAGCGCTTGAGCAGTGGTTGGAGCGGGCGAAACGAGGCGCGCAAACCACTGCGAAAAGAGTGTAAAACGTACAGTAAAAAGTTCTGTAAAATTGGGCCCTTGTCATTGCATTAATACCATCACTCATGACTTTCACCCCTTCATTCTCAATATCATTTTAAGAAAATGCATACAAATGTGTGGTTTGTCAGTTTTAATATTTAAAATGGATAGGAGTTTGGACGTGAATAATTGCCCAAGGTGAAGCTGAGGGCTATTGCAATGTATGATGCGTTCATGTCCCTGGCCAATTTTAAACATAACCTTTGAAACTGAGTAACCACAGATTTATTTTGCCCCAGCTTCTGTGTACCATTCCATTCCATTCCATCAAATTGTTTTCCTTCATTCTTGTCTACGATGAACATTATACAGAATGCAGAAACTGTAAACGCAACTGTCACATGCCACTCGCTTTTACATAGCACACCTGTTTTGTTCCATACTACAACTGTTGCCACTTTTTGTCAGTATCCAGGGGTCGAAATTAGCACTAGTGCTGTGCTCCGAGACCAGTACAAAATCAGAAGGACCACTAGATCTGTCAAAAATGCTGGTCCAATGGACCAGTGAAAACATTTATCGATGCATGGAAATATTCCCTGATGCCTAATCCACCGTAAACATTTCTTACTCGATGCAAAATATACCTGGTTACCACAAACAATTCCTGATCGCTTTAGAAATCTTTAGATAACTTCATTTCTTTCTCTGATCTTTCCAGACATGCCCCAGTGTTACATGTAGATCAAAAAGCAATCCCATCCATCCTGCACTATATAGGCCTGTTAACACTATGAAAAGTCTCCGGGTTGTACACGGGTCTGACCTGTGTTGACTTTTCACACTACAACATTTTAACACGGCACTGACCCGTGTAGAGTGCTCGACCCGTGTTAAAACTAACCTACCTTGGAGGGTGAGTTGACCCACCTTGGGAGGTGGGTTGAAAGCTCTCGACCCGTGTAGACTTTTTCGAAGCGTGTTGAAAACCACAGTCTGAACGCCTCTTGGTTAAGTTTGGACCCGTGTAGATTTTGGAGCACGTCAGCATCACAACTGTAGTACACACTGTACATGTAGGCCTAAATGCTGTTTTGCAACGAACAAACAAGCTTGGGTTTCGCTTTTTGCGCATTTTTCAGTGCAGTACTTGTATATTTTTACCGTGCTAAACATATTACAACTTTGTTCTCTAATATGTCCGATAAATCGGGCCCGAAATCAGACAAAAGGCTGACATGGAGTGAAGAGGAGGTAGCTGCTATATGTTGGCCATTTGAGCTGACAATTCTATCAAAAACTAGATCGATGGAACAACAAGAAATAGTAATATTTGAAGAATAAGATGACTTGCCGCAATGCAATGTGGGGGATTTTCCGATTTCGACCCGTGTTGACGGTCGGCCGTGTGTGTAGTGTGAAACGATCGCATGATACACGGGTCGAAACCTTACACGTGTAGAAAAAATGCAGGTGTTGCATTTAGTAGTGTAAAAACGTAGCCGATTGGACCCGTGTTGAAATTATAAACAGTTTTTCGAAACGCGTTGAACGTTCATAGTGTGAAAAAGGCCTTATGACCTTAAACCAGAAAGTGTTTCTGTACACCGGTATCTACATGGTGCCATTTTGAAAAGCACCAGTGGACCACCAAATTTTCAGCAGGACCAGTAGAGTTCTCTAATCTACTGGTCCTTCTGACCAGCATGAAATTCAGGTTAATTTTGACCCCTGGTATCGAACCAGACCTGGCAGATAAATATTCAAATTGCAAAAGACAATGCTAAACTGTGCTTGGTGCTCATACGGTATGACAGGTGGTTGCTTTTGTACTATAAAGATACTGTTTTCAAGGCATAATTCGTAATTAAAGGCATAATTCGCAATGTGCATCACACGAGCCCATTCTAGCCAAGTGTGCTGTTGATGACGTGGCAAATGCAGAGTTGATTAAACTGGAAAAAAAAAAGGGAAAATTAGACCTTATAGAAAAGAACACCAAAAAAACCAAATTATTTTTTTAAAAAGGCAAATGTGATTAGTCAAAATTAAGACCGGGTCAAGCACCACAAGTGCGGACAGGCCTATAGACAGACTTAATAAAAGTGTACCATTTTGATTGTCAGATCACTTGGCCATAATACAATGTACATGGGTGTTTCCACAGTAAAGGGGGCATTTTGGCAACAGACCAATTTTTCGAGGAAATATCTTTTTTGTCTGGTCTCAAAATAAAAGAAATAAGTTTAAATTGTTCAGAAGAGATAATGTAGGCCCAAAAAGGGTTACAAATAGTGTGACACCATGCCTTTCAAAAACAAAACCTGTGTTCAAATTTCCAATATCCGTTCGTAACCGGGAGGAACACTTGTGTTACGTTTTAGGCCGTCCCGGTTACGAGCAAACAAAGTACAGGTGTATATTGGAAATTTGTACACAGGGTTTTTAGAAAGGCATGTTGTCACACTATTTGTAACCCTTTTTGGCCCCAAGTTATGTCTTAAGAGCAACTGAAACTTATTTCTTTTATTTTAAGACCAGACAAAGGTATTTTCTGGAAAATATGGTCTGTGTTGCCAAAATGCCCCCTTTGCTGTGCAAAAGACTCACTTACATACTACATGTATAAATGCCAGTGTTCCCCCAAAAGAGTTTTCAATGTCATTCCTCCCTGCTGTGCATGTATGTTTAACCTTCTATTGCCTAGCATGCCTTTCAAAAATGTGAATATTCTGTTGCATGAAGCATGAGTCTCTACTATCCTGCATGAGCCTCTCAATCTTTTCAGACTCCCCCTTCCCTCCACCGCCCCAAGAACCTTTGACTCGCAGGAATCTGGCGTAGGTCTCTTTAATGACACAGGTTTCGTGAATCTGGTAAAAGAGTTAACCAGCTTAAACTTAAACATTTATGGGATTTTAGTAAAAATTGAATGCATCCCCTTAAACCTAACTGAAGTCCCCAGTCTGTAATTTTTTACGAAATATTCAAATTGTTCAACATGTCATGTGGAGCTTCAGTTTGTTTTACCAAGTACATAGGGCCTATTACACGTAGGTGGACAAATTGCAGAATTTTTTATTTTGCAACAACTTATAAAAGAAAGACGGAACCTTGCCAGTAGCCATAATGTACTTATGTAGCGCTGTATACTGTAGTTAAAGGCCCACTGTATCATTTGCAATGACCCCAGAAGTTAATTAACAAGTTGACAGGGAAAATCTTCCTCAAAGTAAATATTGAACTGGTAGCAACTGTCCAATGAAATGTTTCTGCCCAAGATGATATAATTTTACCAGAAAAAAATCATATGGGCCATATCGGGATTCAAACCCGAGACCTCTGATTCACCAGGCAGATGCTCTACCAGCTGAACTCAGTGTTGTCCAGAGATTTTGGAGTAACGGGTGAACAAAATATGAGTAGTCGCTTGTGTACAGGTACACAAGAGATTTCAAAGTAATTCTGGTACTATTGACCCCTTTCGAACACGTGCGAATATGCCATTTTGGGAGTCAAATAATGCTGAGTCATCGTGGAAGCAATGTGCGTGCGCGTTGTGTGTGTCTCCGGTGGGCGTAACGCGGTTTAGGTCACCAATGGGAGCCTCAGCATAGCGCGTTACGTGCGCTATGGACACTCACAACGCGCACGCACATTGCTTCCACAACGACGCAGCATTGTTTTACTCCCAAAATGACGTCATTGGCACGAGCTCAATAGGGAATAAACAAGATTTCTTTTGTAAAATCCAAAATGTAGCCGGCAGCAAATGACAGAGTAGCCGGTGAAATCACCGGCAGCCGGCACTTCTGGACAACACATTTGTATGGTATTTGGTATAAGGCACAGTGGTTATTTAATTTCAGTGTTTAGTCAGCATACATGTACCTCATATTGTGTTTGTTACTTTGCTCAATTGTGCGTCCATACAACTCCAAGAGAAAAGTTGGGTTCGTAGTGGCTTAAAATACAATGTACCGGTAGCTCAGCTGGTACAGCATATGCCCGGTGAGTCAGAGGTCTAGGATTCAAATCCTGTCAAGACCCATATGATTTTCTCTCATCTCAACTTCAAGGTTGTTTTATTTCAATGATGATTTGGAACCATACATACCAAAATATTGTATTCACAAAATGAAGTACCGCTACAGCATGCCATATGGTGAGCGGTTTTGTTACATTTACTGGTACTTGTCTGGAGTAGATCTGATGTCAGGTGGCATGGTTTGCATACAAGTTAAGGCCAATTTATACAAGCGCTGGAAACAAGGATCCTGTATATGGTGGCCCTGAAGGGACTAAAATCGCAGTGTTTTCCATTGCCGGTTTTGTCCCGGGGCAAATTTTCCCCTCTAAAAAACTATGAAAATACAGCCATGTCATCTCAAAGTTAGGTTCAAATTCGATGAACGTGATTCGCTAGCCACTGGTGTCGTTATCATGATTATTGTTCACTTACCACGCATATCTATCCGATCGGCGACCCAAATCCGTGTCGAAAAAAATAACGGCCATGACAGTTACATGGATTTTTTTTTAACAGCGCCCTCAAGTGGCGATTGTGTTTACCTGTTGAGGGTGCAGCTGCGTAGTTACAGGGGCGTGCGAACCGCACCCGCATGCTACCATTATGCACGCGCAGTTTTTCAGTTGCCATGCAATCATCGTGCAAAATGGCGGTTCACACGAAAACAGGATGTTGTGGCTAGTCAGTCTCATGAACGAAAAACGCCCACAAATGTTGCGAAATCATGTAATTTTTTTCGCTTACTTTTTCTCTGCAAAGATGGTTCTTTGGAATGAAACCACCAAAAATCACGCACATATATTTAGTATGCTATAGTGGGGAAAGCACTGGTATCTTTATTCCACCGTTAGTAAAGAATATCGCAGTACCAACAATACAAAATAATGTAACCTTTGAGCTCTTCAATGCAAATGCAGCAAAACAATGAACGTTGGCTACCGTGACCAAGTCGCGTTGTACCCTGTGAAAGCCTGCGATCAAATCACAAGCATCCTTGGTGTCGGACACTGGGTGCCAAACATCACAGATGTGTGTTTTCAGCGCTCGACGTGTGAAATGGGATTTACTAAATACAACATTGAGATTACACTATGGGGGCAAGTTCAACCACAAGCAGGTATTCTTGTACTGCATACATGTACACAGTGCTAAATACATTTTGTTGTTCCCAAATTACTTAGAATTATGGCCATGTATAATTTATTCACTTGGCTACAATGGCTACTGACTGACAGCTAGAACCCTGATAATTTGACTTTGTTTTCAGAACAATTACACTAAGTTACTGTATACTGTGAATGTTCCACGTACATGTACCTGATGACACTCCAGGCCTTCATTTTAATAAATCTGAGGAGAGCTGTGCATCGCTCTCCTTAAATCAAAAGGTGAATTAAGGAGAGTGATTTTAAAATCGCTCTCCTTAAATCAAAAGAATGAATTAAGGAGAGTGATTTGCTCTCGCTAACAAAACGCAAGTTTAAAGGCCCTGGACACTATTTGTAGTTACTCAAAATGACAACCAAAGGTGTCTATGCCTTTAATAAACACATACTCAAGAAAAGGAACACAACATTCACCAGTAGTTCAACTTTTTCTTACTCAATTTAAAGAGTTTAATTATGAAACCGTTTTTTTTTATACCACCTCTGACAATTCCATTAGTTTGCAAAATAAAAACCCAGAGTTGAGAGACAAACAGTGACACACACAGTCACATTTTAATGTTTGTCATTGACCAATCACAACTGCGAAACTTAACCACCAATTGAGCTGTTTGATAATAATAATAATATTGTTTGAATGGTGATCGGGTTTTAAGGCCAGTAATTATTCAATGAGAAACATGGCCCAATTTCATCCTTAGCACAATTTTCATTTAATTAGCTGTTACCCATAGGCAAGGGTAAATTGCTGGCTAACCTGCAGTAAGCCTGTGCATATACGGGTTTGAAGGGAACCGGAACCGTAACGATCGTAACGGTCGGGTACCCGGGTATCCGCAAAGCAGGCATCGCGAATTTCAAACCCGGAAGTAAGGGCAGGTGTTTTCCCGCTAGCGGCCGCCGGACCGCCACATGTTTGTATATGATTTATAGCAAGGTTCATGAAGTCAAAGACTCAAAGTTACATGCATCTTATGTAGATTGTTTTGAAAATAAAGTTTATGTAACTTAGACATTATAAAAATACCTTTGAAGGATGTGCATAATAAAGAAAAATCTCGAAAAATTTACGGAGAGTTGAAGACGTCGATGACGAAGTCCGCAAGTCAACAAATTCACCGGTTTCTCCGACGGCAGCAGCACAGTGCACAGACTAGTGCACAAACACGGTAAGTATGAAGGCACATGTACAAACTGTACAGTGCCTTCACCTGGGACGGCCTGACGCATGTGCTATGTACGATAACAGTTGGCCCAGTCGCTCCATTACGCCCACGGCGATTGGCTAGTTTCAGTGCACGTGGTGACTTTAAAGCGCAAAAAGCCGGCCGGATACCTTGCGTTTCGTCCGTGATCCGATCACGATAGCGCTATAGCGCACGTTATGCAGTCGCATCACAAGGTGTACGGGTTTTGCGATGCGTTTTGATGGCGATGTGGTCACGATTTTGTGTAGGCCTACGTGTCCGTCGAAACGCAATCGCAAAATTTCGAGCATGCTCGAAATTTGGCGTCTGTGGAATCGCAACGGAGTGGGAACGCAAGGAGTACATTTTTCAGCGATTTCGATCTTACTGCCCAAAATAAAATATAGGCCCTGCCACACGTTTTAAAGGTATTTGATTCCCTTTTTATTGTACTATCGTACATGGCTTTTGTCATGCGTTCGGTCCCATCCTATTCCCGAGTAGGCCTAAAACTAAAACCACAAAGGACAGTGGCACAGAACTTGACATGACATTGTAGGTACTGCAGCCGATCTCACGAAAGAGTGCGCAGCTTGCCTAACTGTACAACCAAATATTCAATCACCATCGCACGCACCCTGACCATCTTGACACGACTGCCGCTTTTGTTATTGTCGCCTTTCAAGTTGCCGAATGCCGATGGTAAGCTCGGCCCCCGAAGGCACTCATTGGCTGCTTCACGCAGACCATGCACAGACCGACAACCAATAGGGAAGCTTTTTACAAACAACCCGTAATAACACCTCCAATCATTTGCGGTAATTTAGCGCTCGCTGTCATGTCATGCATGCAGCTGGGCTTGAAAGGGCGCCCTCATTTGATGACGAATAGTTGGGCTTTTGTTATGGCCGGGACATGTTCAGTGAAAAAGCTGTTTCCTGCTTACCTTTTGGGCGTGTTTTATGCAGATACATGTACCCGTCCTCAGTCGGTTTCTGTCTGTATGACGAAGAAATGCTGTAAACCAGCGTCCAAAACCAATTTGCGTCCGTAATTCATTCTCTCGGTCTTTGCTGGGCTGCACTCCCGGCGACCAAACTGCCCAGGCGACGAGTTCCGTCCCATTTCCCCGAAAATATTCTACATTGCCTATTTATCAATTCCATGGTTTTTGGGCAAACTTCCTCAAAATGCAGCCAAACTTGCAAGATTTCCGATCACACGACCGGTTGCAAAGTTTGATGCACGATCGGCAGCAAAGTTTGAGAGAATTTAGGCCTATCAAAAATAATCACACGCACACCAAATAAACTAGGCCAAAGCTTCTTTTAATGTATCGCATTGTATTACATTGAGCTGCCAGCAGTGCGGCACATCACAGAAACCACCACAGACAATGTAATACAATACTCCATAAGTATCAATGGGCAGTGAATTCCCTCAAAGGGCCAGGGGAGCCGTTAATGTCGGCACTTCTAGAATAAGTGGACACAAAAGACGCATCCACGATTAACTCTGAGACTCAAGCCGCTTACTTTTTTCAACAATTAGCGTTTTGAAAAAAATGCTCTTGTTAAAATTGTAAGGAGCGCTTTTTTTTGCTCTCCTTAAAATTTTTAAGGAGCGCGGAGGAGCGCGAGCGCGATCGCGCTCCTTTAAAATGAAGGCCTGCACTCGTGGCTTTCCAAAGTAGACGTGGTACGGTAGAAGTCTTACGAGATCTAACATTTCAAAACCAATGCACCGAATTCATAAACACTGGCAATTGCTTATTGTACTAGAAGCACCGAGTTTTAAAAGCAGTTATTATTAATATTATTTCTTTCTGGTATTCATACCAAGGATTCCTCTAAAGTGCCCATTGCACTGTCACTCGCAAACGAGAGGAAACCCATGAAGAATTATAAATTATAAATGGCCCGGGGAATCCCCTTGCTCTTCACGAAAGAATGCTCTGGGATTATTAAAGTGCGTTACTGTTACCTAACACACTGGACCAACGGCTTTATATCCCTTCCGAAGGATGGAGCAAGTGTGGTTGAGTGCCTTGCTCAAGGGCACAGGTACCGCAGCCGGGGGAGGTTCGAACCCGCAACCCCAAGTTTTCACCTACATGTATGATTGCGAGTCAATGACCCAAACCACTCGGCCACGGTACCCCATACAGTAGTTGCGCATCAAGTACAAGCTAAAGCAATTGCTTAAAAACATACATGTACATGTACACATGAGCATAAACTTTTATTTTGACCAATACCGGATGCTTTTTTTTACGATTGCCTTGCCATGGGGATTTCTACTACTGTATACGTACATTGTAGCTCCATGACTTTGCACTGCACATGTAGGTTCTGAACAAAGTGCTTTTCAGACAGATGTGTGCTGAGGCGTGCATACACTTACATGTACCGTTATACATCTAAAAGCTTTTTGTATTATATCATGTAGATGCATACACACATTGTACGTGTATGCTTTGCTGTTTATCCCCTCAAAATTTATAAAATGGCTGCGGCAAGTACATATGTAATGTTGATCAAACTGCTGCCAAATGTGACCAATATTCAAGCTAGTCATGACTCGAATCGATAAAAACACCCTGTACTTGTAGAGAAAAGTCAGAAATATGCAAGGAAAAGAATGTGGGGACAGCAGTAATACTGGAAAAAAACATTGATAAAAAGCAAATATTAAAGAAGGTAACATGAAAGCACAGGTCAAGAATAAAATTCCCTGAATTGACCTTTTTATGATACACAGTTGTCAGTATTTTCTTCTAAGCTGCACCATAAAGTGGGAGACTTTGAAATTTATTTATTTATTTTATTTGTAGTTTTCTTTATACAGGTTAGTTTCATACTGAAAGGTATGCTTGTTATGTAGCTGCATTAGTCTTGGAATAATAATAGACATGTATAAGGAACCATTTGTACATGTACATGTAGTTGGGCGAGTATTAGCTGAAAAGCACGGAGCCAAACATTTATAACAGAGATACTTCGTGTTTTATGCACACACATATACTTCACACATTTGCAAATATTGCCAGCATTCTGTGAGGCTTTTCCATGACAACGCATTTCGTACATGTAGCTCAGCAACAGGTATCAATGGATGTCCATCAAGTATCATCCTGGCCAGTCGATTGTGTAATTTAATAAGTCTATCACTGAGGCCTTTACTGCAGTTACATGTAGACCAGGTTACGCTACAGTAATAAAAAAAAAAGAGGCAAGACCATGGCATAATTTAATAATTTAAAAGTAGAATGCAGTAAAAAAGGGTTTAGCTGATCATCTGAGAAATCCAAGTTTGTGTGATATTTTATAATCTATTGTTTAATTTTTCTGTTACAAACCTTTACAAAATAAGGAGGCAGGATAGTGTATCGCTATGAGAGTAAGGATCAGCAAACCATTGCAAGTCATCTAAAAGAACAATAGTAAAATACACTGCGCAAATACAATGGCTGTAAAATGTGAGCATGAATCAGTAACCATAGTTATGGTCTAGCGCCCTCAATGTGACGTCACGACTCTACCGGTACCAGTGTATAAGCACGATGTCTTTGACTGGCAAGTGAGTGAGTGTGTGAATGAACTCTGAGGCGTATGACTCGAAAAAGGCATCCATGACTTGATAGGTCTGAACATTGCAAACGTTTGCAACATTCGGCAACAACAGTTGCCGAACCCGGCTTTCCATAGATGCGTAGATGCTGTAACCAATGGCAAGCATTGACAGAAATGCGCACTAATAGTTGCCAAATTTAAATACCGTATTTGATCTTTTGCCTTATCGAACTGCACTTGGACTTGCCTTCTTTATTACAGCACTACTTAAATTTGTTTTGAGATGGCATTTAAAAGCAAGTTTCTTTTTCTCTCCTTTGTAATAATTGTAGGACAACACGGAACTCAGCGAAGGGTGCAACAAGGTAAGAGTCATTTTCATTTCTGCCAAAATTTCAAACATTTATACTCTGTGAGATTTGGCCTTTATTGTCCAAATCATCTGGCTATGGATGTGGCTGTAGCTTTTGGCTAGTCGGCCATTTTGAAGCTGTGTCCAAATTACACACGTACTTGGCTGCAGACGTACATCATCACAAAATTCAAATTATGATAAAAGTATATACTGTTCCTGCATGTACAATACCATACAAAATTTTTAATATTTTGGAAACAAAAGGGGGTATACATGTAAATACCATACACCCTAGTCACTAATAGTTCATAATATGACATAACACCCCAGAAAGTGTAAATATGATGAGGAAACATGAATTTAACAGTGAGAAAATTTTAAGTTTTCCTTTGAAAACACTAAGAATGTTTGTGTCATGCTCCATAGACTTAGTGCTTTGAATCTCAACTGGCGAGGGTGTATGGTATTTTTTCCCAAAAGGGCACACATTGTCAAATATGGTACCTTATAATAGAAAAGACATCCTTAGTCCATACAGAAGCAGTTTAGAATCTGTGAAGAGTTCTCTGGGGGAAAGGATGGATAAACCCATATTGTTTTGCAATAGAGCACTTTTTAACAAATTAATTTTCTTTCAATGATTGAGAGTGCAAACAAGCTGCAGCCACATCCAAATGATCGTATTGACAATGAACGCTTAGCCACATCCACAACCAAAGTCACGATCATCGGGCACAATCAGATACATGTAATTCAGACATGGGTATACTCGAAACTCAAAATATTGGGATTTTTCGCCGTTCAGCCACCCATTATCATTTATATTTTACAGGTCGTCCTTACACAGTATGCTAATTTTTATATTCGTATAATGGCAAAACTTTTGAATATTTCAGGGAAAAAAAATGTCCTTTATGAAATAGTATTAGGTTTATTATATCATTGCCATGGATGATCGAGTGAACATACAAGAAAGTTCAGAAAAATATTGAAATCTGCACAAGTTGCCTGAAATTTGGATGAAGCAAATCATCTCCTACAAAATCATGGAATGGTAAGGCAGTATGTAGGAGACATGAGACATGGTCCTGTCACAGTGCCAAAACCTAATCGTGCCCTTCTTTGAAATTTTCAAAATGCTCCATTGTGGATGTTACTTTGAATACAGCACTACTTACTGTGGCCTTTAACATGTGCAACAAGTGGTCCACCCAGCATGCCCAGTCAAATACAATAATTTTATGTTCCTATTTCACAGTTTTTGTGGGACTACAAATACAACCTGACAAAGGACGTCCGCTTCGACTCGGCTGCTTTTGAAGTTTGCAAAACAGAAATCAAAAAGGTGAGTGAGAAAAAATTTCCAAATTTTTCATTCCATTTCTCGCATTTCATTTCTCGCATTTTTAAGGTCTACCGGTATTTTAGGATCTGCAACAGCAATGCAAAAAGACAATGAAACAGAAAGACAATGAAACTGATAAATCTACAATGAACGAAGTGAAAACTCCCCAGAAATCCACTGTTTGTATCATGGTAGTATCATAGTATTGGATGGAGAAAGTGAACAGACAACGTATGTCATCTCGAATATACCTTGTATTTTACCAAGTGCTACACTTTAACAATTTTCTGGGGGAAGCTTAACCCTATAAAGCCTGGTTTCCATATGATCGTAACGCGCACACGCAGACTAGACGCAAACAACCGCAACGCAAACACTGACGGAAACAGTCGGCAAAGTTGAACTACTGTCTGCGTTACTGTCTCCGTTACTGTCTGCGTTACTGTTTGCGTTACTGTTTGCGTTGGTAGTTTGCGGCACTCTCTGCATTTGTTACGTCTATATGGAAACCGGGCTTTAAACATCTTAGGGTGTACATGTGTATAAAAACATATTGATTTTGGAGGATTAAGGAGTGTTAAAGTTATTGCAATTCAGCCTATTAGCTGTAAATTAAAGTTCATTAAATCCTTTTAAACAAATCTTTCAAAAAATGAATGCTGTTGATTTGGTTGATTTTTGCAATTTGAGTTTAAAACTTGAAACTCCGATCTTGTATCCATCAGTTCCAAGATTGCGCTCAGATTGAGAGAGGACAAGGCCTGATCTTGCCGTGTTTGTACGACGTCGCCGAGAACATTTCATCATCCCAGTGTCGTCAGTACATCAATCGCATGAAGGCCATCACATTCAGCGATTACCGTCTCATCCAAGGGTTCTATGATACGTGCCGAGCAGACATTCTAAACCAGGGCTGTGGTATCGTCAATGACAAGGCTCTTCCCATCCCACAGGTATGATGCATATGTACTGCCTAATTGTCTGTTTGTTTTTGTGTCCATGTACAGTAAAGCGTTTGTCTAGCATTTGCAGGATTCAAATTGGAAGTCAAGGAGGTAATGCTGTGCCTAAAGCCTAACGTACATCGACATTGCAACTGGAAGCAACTCAACTGATCAGTTGCTGTCGATGTGTGCATAGCGCGCACATCGACCGAAACTGATTAGTTCCGCAACTAGCGGCAACTGGGAGCATCCAGCTATATGTACATTTCCAGAGCGCGCACAACGACACGGCAACTCGGTAAAGCGCAGAGTGCATTGCCCTTGCAACTGGAAGCAACTGTGCTTCCAGTTGCTGTCGTTGATCAGATGCACGCGAGCAACTGGCAGCAACTAGTTGCAAGTACGCGTACATCGACGCAACTGACCGCAACTGGGTACAACTAGTTGCCAGAAAGTAGAACATAAGCAACTCGCGGCAACTGGGATTTTTTCCGTACATCGACCTTTTTTAGCAACTGATCAGTTGCTCCCAGTTGCTTCCAGTTGCCGGAAACACCAGTTGCCACTAGTTGCTTCCAGTTGCAAGGTCGATGTACGCTAGGCTTAACGAATCGAATATTCAAATATTTGGTCGTCCAACGAATATTCAAATAGCATTTTATCGAATCAAATATTCGGTATGTGCTTTTACCGTTCCAAACCAAACATGTCTTTCAGCTTTGGTCTTAGGTGCATAATTATGTTTAATGCATAGTTGCGAGATTGCTCGCGTCCACTTAGTTTTATACTGTTGTATAGACCGTATCGAATAGCCGCCATTTCGTGGGGCACCTTTTGTTACTTAAACTTAAACCGTTCAACAATGGAAACACAATATGTGCAACCGTGCATGTCCTCAAGGAACAAAGAAACTGCCCCACGAAATGGCGACTATTCGATACGGTCTATTGCTCACAAGTCATTGCAAAAAATGGCACACAAGGCTTGCAACAGTTTTAGCGTCAAAAGTTGTCTTAGCACACACTGAGTGAAGGACTACTAATACAGGGATGCATAAAATATGCGCTTTCGTACTTTTGAACATTGAAACTAAAATTCACTTGGGGCGACTGCATGCACTGTACAAGCAGTACGGCAGAGTACTGCTTACAAGCAGTACTGGTTTGTTTGTGAGCAACATGGTAATACACTACCAGAGCTGCCAATCCTCTTGGATTTTGCAACAGATTCAATGGAAAATGACTAATTTGGTGAGTCTTGACATGAATAAAAACCCTCCTGGATTGTCAATTAACGATTAACCTGTTTTCCCAGATCTCCACCCCAAAATCCGGGAGAGTTGGCAGCTCTGCACTACATGTACGTGGGCACTCTCTGCGTAGCTGTGTTGTAATTGGTCGTAAATGGTCACGCGGGCTCGGCTTAATAGACCTGAAACGTAATTACGTCACGCAATGTTTACCGCGGTGCATTTTATATGAGTCAAAAGTGGGGACGAAATCTCTGCATCTCTAGTTTGGGTGCGTTGCATGCATTGCGCCTAGCGTATTATGCACGTAACTTTGTGAACTTTACTAACCGCTTCGCTGGCAAAAAAAACGTCAAAAACAAAGATCGTAAATTTCTAAAATGGTTCGTGTCAACTTAGTTGTGCCTGCGTGAGTTTTTAGCCCACGATGGATGCCAGAACTATGGTTTTAACTTTTAAGGCCTCAAAAGGCGGCGAAAATGGCCCTGCAATAATTGTGGAAACTAGCGATGCAGAGATTTCATCCCCACATTTCACCCATAATGCACCGCGGTAAACATCGCGTGACGTCATTATGTCATAGGTATATTGATAAATCAGTACAATGCATTATTACCATTTCTGTACTTCATGTATAATCGTCAATAATATCATTTGATTAATTTGCCCTCCCAGAATGCCGTACCGCACAAACAGGGTGCCACCATCAATTGTCTTGAGAAGAAAGTCGCTCTACTGGCCCCAGATTGCAAGAAGGCGATATTTCGTGTGGCGGAACTTTCAGCCGACGACTACCACTTGGACCGGGCGTTGTATTTTGCCTGCAAGGATGATCGCGAACGTTTCTGTGAGGGTGTAACGGCTGGAAATGGAGCCATTTACAGCTGCCTTATCAATAATAAGGCAAAGGAAAACATGAGCGAAGACGTAAATACAGATCTCCCAGTTATTTTAGCACTTATACAAGTTGTATAAGCACTTATATAAGTTGTATAAGCACTTATATAAGTTGTATAAGCACTTTTATAACACGCCTCTTTCTGATTCTCAATTCTGACTGGCTGAAACGCAGTCACGTGAGGTTCACTAATCTAGGCTAGTGCATGAAATTTGCGCCAGCGTGAACTAGACGCGCGTATCGGTTTTGGGCGCGCGCGTTAAGACTTCACGCGCGCGTGATTCCCTGCTAGTGTTACTGACCGGTCACTAGTCTCAAAAACTAGTGACCGGTTACTGCGCCCTCTGGAGGTTGCTCGTTAATGTATTCAATTGAATTCCATCTGCACATGTGTGTATTTTTGCCTGAGGCGTGTTATAAAACACATATGGACTGGCATAATTCGGTCTCTAGTGCACATCTATGTGCCCCTCGTGACTGTGAGTGACCACAAGAGGGTCTTATTTGTGAGTGAGTGACCACAAGAGGGTCCTAAATAGGACCCTCTTGTGGTCACTCACAGTCCCTCGGGGCCCATAGACGTGCACTAGTGACCTCATTGCCAGTCCATATGTGTATAATATAAGTTTGAGATAAAATAAAGACATTTGAAGGGAACTAGAAGTTAAATAACTACCTTTCCCGTATTAGGCGACCTTTTTGGGTAGAGTGCTTACAGAGACCACTAAAACCACAAAATTGTCGGAAAGAAACTCATGAATTGACACCCATTTTCTCGACCTAATTCTCTGAAAAAAATGTTTTGCGACCTAGACGAAAATGGTTTGTGACCTAATAAAAATGGTTAAGAACCTAATAAAAATGGTTTTTGACCTAATAAAGATGGTTTTTGAAGCACTTAGCGTTATGACGACCGGCTATCGGTCGCCCTAATGCGGTCGGTCGTCCTAATACGCCTTTTTTACCCATAACCGGTCGACCTAAACGCGAAAGAGTAAGGTGTTATTAATTTGTATGTCACAGAAAAGTACCCATTAGTGTGGAAAGGCCCACCTGACACTGAACGACTGGTCTTAGAACGATTGCTAAGCCAATTATATTACAATCTGCCTTTGAAATTGTAATTAATTTCTTTTATTGCAGTCTCTGAACTAGTCAGTCACTCTATGAAAGAAGCATGTGGGCTTAGCATGGCCATAGGTTCAAATATGTATGTCAGCAATACAAATAAGTAATCAAGATGGCAGATCACGTGTGGTCTAGTGGGTACACAGCTATAGACATTTCCCATAACCATGGAACCCTTCCTTGTGTGTCCGCCATAGCTGGGACGCGGTCAGTGCATGAACTACATGCATTATGTGATGATGCTCATTGTGTCGTCACTTCGAACAATTTGCGCGTTTGTTGTAATGGTGAAGTTGCATTGAGCCCTCTGCGAACGCGTAATTACGATGTGCGTCGCTTTGAGACAAAGCGATGTGGAGGGAATTTTGAGTGAAACGATGCACTGAAAATCACTGAATTATGAAAACACTTTCCGTCCAATATGTCCCAGCTAATTCTGTGGTTTCAGTGCGTTGTTTCGCGCCAAATTCCCTCCACAGAATTAACTTGGACGGAAAGTATTTTTAAAATTCAGTGATTTTCAGTGCATCGTTTCATTCAAAATTCCTCCACATCGCTTTTTCTCAAAGCGACGCGCGTGGCAATCACGTGCAAAGGAGGCTCAGTGTAAATTGTGTGTGATTTAACAACAACGTAAACTGCACAGTCTATGCACTTGAAAAAAAAGCATCCCAGCAATGACGGACGTGTACGGGGAAGGCGTCCTGGCAAAGGTATATACTTGTGATCAAGAGGTTATCGGTTTGAGCCCCACTTGTACCAACATGTTTGTGTCTGTGGGCAAGACCCTTAATCTTAATATTTGAGGAGCTGTTGGGCCAATGCCACAAATGCTGATAGGGGTTGTGTGCCTTGGCCAGGCAACCACCTATTTGAAGCAAAATGGTTCTGGTGATTTCCTGATGGCAGCGGTAATAATGGCAACAGCACCAGGAGTACCTTGTAGGGTAGACGTGTGCGCTACACAAGATTCCACCATTATTATTATCACCTGAGCAAATTTATATATTTTGTTTTTTGTTTCTCTTGGCAGTGTCGCAAAAAGCTGACTACCCGGCAAAAAATAATCTATCACGACCCCAAGGCCAACTACCGACTCGCGCGCAAGTGCAAAGAAGACATAAAGAAAACAAGATGCATGAAACCAAAGGATCCGCAAGGCCGGGAGTTCAGGCTGTCGGCTCTGTTGATATGCTTGGAAGAAGCAAAACACAATGGTAAGAACTCTCAAAGGTCTAGAACCTAAAACCCATTGTACGTGATTTGCAAAATGTTTGAATATTCGATCGATAATAAAATATTCGAATACAAATTGTTATTCGAATAATCAAAAAATTAATGAGTGATGAGTTGCTCAGTATAAATTGATAGAAAACAAAATTATATAAATTACATTTTTTAAATTTGTTTTGCAAGCTTTTGCTTTGGACCACTTTTCATCTTTATTGATGCTTCCATCAAGTCCCTGAATTCAAGTGTAAAAAAAAAGATCTCTCGGACGGAATTATTTCTTGTAAATTAAACAGATGGAAACACTTCCAGGATTATTATCTTTAAGCTTACTTGTTATCAAGATGGTAATGGTAGTAATCATACTATGAAATTATTTTTTCTGAATTTCCCCAATTCATGACAAAAATGACGAAATTATCTGAATCTCCAAAGTGATCTTTGGAGCCATTCATTCATGCACAAAAACCGTACTTGGATTTTTAAAAAGGTTTTCTGTGCTGCATCTATGTGGCTGATATTTATACTAGGTAATTTTCTTGACTTATGCTTTCAATTACCAGTGGAAATCATGCCGTTTTGCCCAATGCATCATTTGCAAATTCCCAAATTTTACTTCAAGAGTTGACGACAAAAACCCGACTAAAAATGTTGATGATAATGGTAACAAACACCACAAGCTTTTTGTTTTGTAAAGTGGTACCTTTGTGGGAGAAATTGCCAACTGAGGGTAGGTTTTTTTAAAAATGTTGTCTGCAGACAACCTTTTTCTCATTCATTCATACACAAAAACCATGCCTAGATTTTCAGGTTTTCTGAAGTACCGTATTACTGCATATATGTGGGTGCAGTTTATCAACATTATCCATCCTTCGGAAGGGATGTAAAGCCGTTGGTCCAGTGTGTTGCGGTAACGCACTTTAAAGATCCCAGAGCATTCTTTCGTGAAGAGCAAGGGGAGGGATTCCCCGGTGTCTCTAGCTGTTGGATGTAGTGAATAAATAAATTTAAAAAAAATAAAATTATTCTTTAGTTGGGTGATGCTGTTGTTTCTGTTTTTAAACGTTTTCCAATCATGTAATTCGTCTTTACAATTTTGGGACGTTGCTTTGACATTTTTTCCTCACCAAGATGTAAAGTTGAGTGGAGACTGCATAGCAGAGCTTGAGGACACTCGCAAGAGCCTAATGGACGATTACCAGGTCAACCCAGAGATTATCAACGGCTGCAAAAGTGAAATTGACACATTTTGCCAGAGCCTGCAACGAGGCGGCAAGACACTACACTGCCTGATGAAGCTTACACAGGGCAAGACCAACAAACTAGGCAAGGAGTGCGACAAAGCGGTACGTTTTAGATTTAAAGGGCAAGAAAATACTTGCAGTAAGTAATTATTGCGTCGGTCCAACGTTAAAAGATAATTTTGCCTATTCACAATGCGGTATGTGCTTAAAGGGCCTGTGACATGCTAAACAACTTTGTGCCTAATCTTTGCTTCATAATGACGAATTACCTGTTCGGCAAGACATACTATTGTTCGTTTGGATGTAAAATCAATAAAAGGTGGCCTTTTTCAACTTTGAAGATTTCATTGCAATAAATCACAGACAGAGGGCGCTGTTTTGAGTGCATCACATAAGGAAGACCGAAGGGAAAAGTTAAGAAAAAACATAAGACTTCAAGTTGGACTTGTTGCAAATTGCTGCAGTTTTTACCCCCAGTTTTGTCATGGCTTACAGCAGGCAACATGTAAAACAAACTCAAACAGCCATGGATTACAAAAGTTTCAGGAAAATTGAGAAAAAAGTGGAATCTTTGTGCACAGTTGAATGTGATTTTCCTGTGTTTGCCTCTTGTGACATAGTGACCTTGGTCATGAATATGCATATTTGCATTAGCATAAAAACTAAAAACCTTTGTTTTAACCCCCAAAGCAAGCTCCAAATAGGATTTTTATGACTTTAATTGAGTAGAGTGGTTTTAAAGCATAGATTTCATTGATAACAATCCTAAATAAGGGGCCCTTTAAGGATGGGACGTTTAACCAGTTAATCGTTTAACCGAAAAAAGATGGAAAAAACGGTTGTGCCAAATGTTTAAATGAAACTAAATTTTAAAGAATTTTCAGAGGGTTATTTGTTATAGAGATATTGTGTACATTGCACATGCATCTATAAATACCAGCAACAATATTTAGTGTCAGCTGAACGGTTAACCGACACTTGAAATAATTGCAAACCGGTTTCTGAATTAACCGTAAATTCCCAGCCCTAGTATATGCACTATATTCTAAGTTAATGCGTTTCCAAAGGACACGTGCTCGGGCGGGACTCAAACCCACGACCTCCTGCATATTAGGCAGACGTCTTAACCACTCGACCTGCGAGCATGGCGAATGGCGGGTTCGATGGTCCATTTATGTGAAGTGAAGAATTATTGCATTCGGCCAAACGATGTTAAAGGGCCCCTTATTTGGGATTTTTATCAATGAAATATATGCTATAAAACCAATATACTCGGTTACATTCATAAAAAGCCTATTTGTGCAAATGTAAATATTTGGTACAGTCTTGAAACAGGTACAACGCCTGTTTTTAATATTAAAAATCATTTAATGCTTATAATTTGTGTGACATTTTGCAATGAACTTTTATCTTGTACACGTATGTAATTTAAGCAGTACATTGTAAGTTAGTTATAATCATTAACTTGTTATTTATTGAAAGTGATTGTTGATTAATGAAGTTTTCTTGATATTTACAATATTTGTCCAGCGTGTGTAGACTTTGCGACGTTAATGTTGCTTTTTAATTGCCACATTTTATTCTACGTGTATGCATATACACCATGTACATGTACATGTATCCCAGTTTATTTTCAATGAAAATGTAATTAGTTGGTTTGTAATATGCAGTTTAACCATTTAATTATGTTTTAATAGACTGATCACATCTTTCTGTGTACCGGTACATGTACATTAAAATTCATTCATACTCCTACGCAGAGTAGGAGTATTTGTTTTGATAATACATTTATTACAATGTTTATGTTATAACAAGGTAATCTACAAAGTCCCAAGGACCTCCTATTAAACATCTGTGCACTCCAAACGTGCATGCAGTAAAATCCAGCAATTTCTAACACTTTGCATGCCATGCCATTTGGTGCTCATTCTATGACCAACACTCCCAATGAGGAGTAGTCAAGGAACTATACATCAAGAAATGACTTTGGGTTTCTGGAATGTTTTTTTTTTTTAACATCCAAAAACATAAAACTTTCTTTTTACTATTCTGATATTTCACATTTTAAATCCGTAAATCTTTAAGGATATTGTCAAAAAACCACAGATGTTTTGTAAAGTAATTCATCTGGTCCCATAAAGCAGTGCAGTAATTACACCAACCTTTTTGCTTGCATATCAAAATTGGAGACTGCAAATTTCCTGTTTTCTTCCCATGGATAGTATTTTGGCGAGGTATTTTGTATGATTTTAGGTTACACCAAAATCCATTTTCTGGACAAATCTGAACATATTCCTTGAACAATTTATAACTGAAAAGGTTCTTTCGTTATCAATCTTGTCACAGCTCCAAAATTTAGTGAAGACGGCCGATGCAGGATCCAACTATCACATCGACTCCGCGTTGCACAAAGCCTGTAAACCAGTCCGCAATAAACTCTGCAAAGACGAGGAAGCAGGCGACGCAAAGTGAGTGGTTTTCCTTTCTAAATGCTTCATTTGTGGTAAAATGTCACAATTGGTGAGGCTAAAGTGATTTTCAAAGAATTCTGCAGTATATTGAATGTTTACACATGGTTTTAGACAGAGGTGTGTCATGGTGTCTTTTGATACTTTTTTCCCTAAGAATTTTTATTTACTAAAATAGCAAACAAGCATATAAATTCAGTGCAAGATTATTGGATGTTCACATTTTTTGGTGTCCATGTTAAGGTAGAACACATGATTGGTATCTTGAAAATCAGAAATGTTCACAGATTTACACGTAACTTACTCAATATAAACATAATGACCGTGGAAAACTTCCCCTGACATGGTTTTGCCTGAAGTGCTATAGTCTTTGAGAAATTAGTAAAACAATTAATTTTCGTCTTATGAGACAAAAATTCACTTCGCCCTGGACTACTTCGCCCTGGACTACTTTGCCCAAAAACCAGTTAGTCCAAACACCAGTTAGTCCAAACACCAGTTTGCCCAAATGCCACTTCCCCCCCCCTCCCCCCTCCCCCCTCCCCCCTCCCCCCTCCCCTCCCCCCTCCCCTCCCCCCTCCCCCCTCCCCTCCCCCCTCCCCCCTCCCCCCAGGTTCAGGGCGAAGTGGTCCAGGGCGAAGTGGTTTAGGGGCGTAGTGATAATAATTCTGTTTTCTTAAAAGTTAGACGAAGTACGGAGCTGACTTTTACTCAGGTTGGTTTTAACCCTAACACTCCTCAATCCTCCAAAATCAATATGATTTTACATACACCCTAAGGAGTTAGGGTTAATCATACTTATCTTCAATCACACAGGGAGATGAAACTATTTGTAACGGTTTACCAATCATGTGTTCTGCCTTTATTTCAGTCTGTTTGCATTATTCACTTACATTTGGCAAATAAAAGTACCTGTACAGTTTCTACAGAAAGATAAATTTGTAAGGTTTTAATAAAACAATTTCTGTCATTGCATGTTTGGTTATTTCATTAGTTATTACTTTTTTCCATGGTGATCATAAGGCACCATATCAAATACATACATTTTTGTTACTTTGCTAAAGGTGGATTCATACTTGGCCTTTTCGCGCATAAATGCAACGCACGTTGCTATGAGAGAAAGCGATGAGGAAGGAAATTGGAGTTAAACAAGTGTTTTTGTGATTCTGTGATTTTCAGTGCGTCATGTCATTCCAAATTCCCTCCAGACCACTTTTTCTCAAAGCGTCCCGAGTTAAAATTACGCGTGAAAGTGTGAATCCACTCTAAGTCCAGCCTTGGACAGGCGTTTATCGATAGTCTAGGGCGTACTGTGCTGGCCCCACAGCTTACATGCCTGTTGTCCGTGGCACGGCACGTCTCCAGCGTAAACAGAGACCTCACATGGCCACGAGTTTATGCAAATCATACGGGGTCTGCGCTGGAAATCTTGCGCAAAAATAAAGAAAAACATAAGGTGATCGTCGCGCTTGATACAAGGCGTTTATATCACAGAAGGTGATTTGCATAAACCCGTGGCCACGTGAGGTCGCTGTGTTAGATGTGGGGCCAAAACAGTACGCCCTTAACTATCGATGAACGCCTGACCAAGGCTACCCTAAGTCGTGCATCCATGCAACACCGGCAGGAAAATTGGTAGAGCATCTGTACTGAGAGTCCAAGGTCTTGGGTTCAAATCCCACTGGGGACCATATAAATTTTCTTGCATCCTTTGTTTTGTTAGTAAAAAAAATATAAAAAAAATATATAACATTTTTTTTGTTCTGTTTTTGCCAGGGTCCTGTCTTGTTTGATGGAGCATATTTACTCCCCAGACATGGTCAAGGAGTGCGAAACCCAATTACTGCAGCTGCAGTATTTTGTTTCAAGAGACTTCAAGTAAGACCACATTAACTGTTTAAAGACGCAGGCTCGTCAATGCGCGACAGACAAATTCGTGCCACTAATTTCACCGCGCTCCATACCTTGCCCTGGCAGCCGCTCTTACGGTCCCAGAGGGTGTAGGGCCATGGTGCAGGCTATTTATAGCCTCGTCCATTCTGCAAATAGTGTGTGTATCTTTTCGAAATCAAATATTTATCACAGAAAACACACCCTTTGTAAATTCATGACATTTAGTTTCAACCATTTTTACATTATATTACAGATATGGTCACATTTGCTTCATGTCATATAGATGGTTGAATTTACCGTATATGGGAAATCTTTGGTACAAACAACATACAACAACACACACAACTAAGTGCTCGCACGCATGATTCGATTACCCTAGCAACGTATAAACACACTGGCGAGCTCGCATAATGAGCAGCTGCCCTACACGGGCAAGGTATGGAGCGCGGTGAAATTCGTGGCACGAAATTGTTTGTGGTGTATTGATGAGCCTCCGTCTTTAACTTATGGATTTCTTTTGAAGGTCTGTGCAGGAATTTTTTTCAAGGACAGTTTTGTTTAATGTTGCTACCAACTTAGATTCTGCAAAACTGCCTCAATACATAAAAATAAAGGGGATTTTTGTGTGAGTCATTGTGTATTAAAAATGGTTAAAACAATTACTTCACTGTACTTTCGTAGTTCGGTCATTCCACATTAAAGGCACTCTTTTTTATCGGTAGTTGGTGTATCACATAGATATACATGTATACTGTACCATGAATCAGTAGGGGCGTTCGAGACGCTTACACCGGGTAACGGGGGGTTTACACCGGGGGAAGCCCCCAGAAGATGCAAAACGAACGACACAGGGTCTCGCTTTGAATTCTGGGAACACGTGGTCAGGATGAAAAATGAAGCCGGCGCCACGCAATAGTAGCCCTAAAGTACCGAAATAAACTTTGTCAATGCTCACAGACATCTACTGATTCAGCAAAATGTATTTACGGCCCTATTCCCTCCTATTTTGTGTCATGAATAAGTGTTTTTCTTCGTACTCACGTCGCGATTCCAAACTGTCTGCCATGTTTTACTACTCGCGGTTACTAGACGACGTCATTACACCAGAGACCCAGCCGCGAGCTCGGGCAGTGGTGGCTGCCACCGGGGCAGACTCGTGTAGCACGTGATGGCTAAAAGAACGCTCCGGTGTAAGTTGGTGTTACCCGGTGTCAGCATCTCGAATGCCCCCATAGTTTGTTCCTGATAAGTTAGGGATAGTGGCAACAGTGCCCATACACCTAGCGTACGCTATAAAAGAATCCACTATTATTATGTGCAGTGTTCTCCACTGTTAAACATTTTGTCCGGGCGTGCTGAGCAGCGCCCTCATGCGGCAAACACTGATCAACCCCCTGTTGGCCGCGTGAGGGCGCTGTTAAAACTAGATGCATACAACTGTCATGGCCGTTATCGATCATGGATTGGGTCGCCGATGCGATAAATATGCATGGTTAGTGAAGGATAATGAAACCAGCGGCCAGCGAAACATGTTTGGTGACTTTACACCTAATTTTGGAACGACTCGGCCGTACTTCTAAAGTGTTTTTAGTCCGAGCGGCCTAGTTTTTTTTGTCCGGGCGGCTAAGGTTTGTTTTGGGGCGGCAATTTTTTGTCCGGGCGCTAATAGAACCTTCTTTGATTTTGTCCGTGTCGCGTGTGGGCTGTTATGGCCGAGCGGTCTAGTGCGTCGAACTCAAGTTCCTTTGCCAGTACTAGAATGTGGGTTCGATTCCGGGCCGTGAAGGGTTGTGGCACTTGTGCTCTTAAGCAAGGTACTTAATCACACTTGTTCCGTCCTTCGGAAGGGATGTAAAGCCGTTGGTCCAGTGTGTTAGGTTTCGATAACGCACTTTAAAGATCCCAGAGCATTCGTTTGTGAAGAGCAAGGGGAGGGATTCCCCGGTGTCTCTGGCCGTTTCTAATTCAACTTAGAAGTTGATAGTTATTCAAATATCTATGTTAATTGATCCCATTCCTGTAATTGGCGGTCCTTCCGCTGTTGGATGTGGTGAATAAATAAATAAACAGGTAGTGTAGAACACTGTCTGTGGTGTCAGTATACTTTTGGAGCTTTTTTTGTGGCAGTGGTCACAAATTATGACAGTCGGAGTCTCATTTTGATTATTGTTGGATTCTGTTTCAGATTGGACCCCCTTCTGTATAAAAACTGCAAAGTAGATGTCCAAACCATGTGTCTTGAGGAAGATTTTGAGAACTCAGACCTGCCGAGAGGAGTTGTGTTTGCTTGTCTGCACAGGCATCTTCACCCTGCAGAGGATGTCGACAAGGTATGGTCAACATTAAATGCCCAGTTTAGCATTATCAGGCAAAACATTTCTGTTTTTTCAAACTCCGAGAAGAATAGCACCGCATATCTAAAGAGGAATGTTGGTAAACTAGCCTTCAGAAATTTCAGCCACATAGATACAGCAATGTTTCCCAAAACATTGAAGTCCATGCGTGGCTTTTTGTTGTGGATAAATACTAAAAACTACACTCACCTTTTTTTTGTAAACCAACTTCTGTAAATTTCTTGCAAAAGGGTGCCATTTTGGACAAACAAAATGAAAGTGGTGTTTGTTACAATTGCAGGCATGATATTTTTTTTAGACTTTGAGTCTAGGAGAATGATATTATTAGTATACCGGTAGAAAGATACATACATTCTTTAGACTTTTCGTCAATTTTCAGACTTTTCGTCAATTTTCAGACTTTTTCTTTGATTGACAATTTCATCCCTGCAATTGCTATCAACACTTTTAAGTATGGTTTTCATGGCAACTGATGAAGTAAAATTTAAGGCCATTAACTTTAACTCTCTGAGCAACCAAGGTGCTCATCTAAGAGCCACTTTCTAAATTAATTTTAATTACAAAAAAAAGGAGTGCTAATTTTGCTGAAATTACATTTAATCATTAGTAGAAAAGCCTAGTTTCAGATTCTGCAGTCGCCTTTAATATTAACTTCACCCCCTAGTCTGGCTGACCCTGAGAATCTGGGCCACAGGCCAAGCTCCCTTATGTTTGTGTACAAACGTAAATCCATTCGGTCAGAATGCATTACTCTGCGTGTAAACCGTATATTCTCTGATAACAAAGTAATGCTGCTTATCCTGTCAAGAGTCACAGATATTGCGTACAAGTCCCACATCGACAACCACGGTTAAATCAAATTATTTTCGTAGCCAGTCAAAACGTGAGCATGGTGGTCTTGCGGATGGTCACAGATGGCCGATAATCCACATATCCGTTGTGCATTGTGAGTAGTGCGCAATGCGTAAACATCAGTTGTTCGAATATTAACACGGATATTCTGAGCACTGCACTATCCATACTGCGTTGTCCGTCTAAATTTTATACGCTCCAAGGAGCGATTGAAATGGATGAAGCACACACTACGCATAGACATTTTGTGTGTTACATGTAAATTCACTGGGGAAAAATTGCCTGAAATACGCTCCTTCAAACGGGTTTTAATAAAGTGAGAGGCTAGTTAGACAAAACCCTACTTTGTACAACGTATGAAAAATGATGGTCAATAATTGTATTGTCGCACCAACTTACTAAAGTCAATCCAACTTTAAAGATGACTTTTCACAATGTGTGCGAGTCGGTGTATTCTATAGAAATACGCACACGTGGATTTCCAAAACATGCATGACGCACAGTGCACTATGCATGACGGGTACATGGATTTTCGGGCTTATCTCCATAGATAGCTTCGTAGCTAGCTAGCTCTAGCGCAATAGACCGATCCAGTAAGCTCCGCCCATTTTGGAATTGACCAATCACAGCCTTAGGTTCAGGTAGCCAAAAAGTATATCGCCATTTTGGCTACCTGAATCCTCAAAATTTTGTGCACAGAGCTGCGGCGAAATGCAGCACGAGTGACGCAAACACATAAACATTTTTATCAGCGCAGAGGACCCTAGCTGGTTTAAAACTGGTGTATAAGACTGGCCAAACCTACTTTTAATCCCTTCATAAATGTGTTTTTGTATAAATCGGTAAAACTCACCAAAATTAGCTCGTCATTTTGCTGTGTTGTGCAATCACTGCATTCTACAGTAGATGTGTGTCGAGATGTTTTTGTTCGATCGCGCGCGTAATGCAGGCGTGTTGTACGTGCACATTTTGCTTTCGAGCATGCAGTTTCTGTGTGCGTGTTTCAATACGCGCTGACCAGGGCGCGGACGCTGACGCACGCCACGGCCACGCGACTCTACTGCACACGTGCCTCACATGTGTGGCATGTTGTTAGGCAATTTCTAAATGGTCGTAGCTTAATGGATCGGTCTATTGGCTCTTCCCAATTGTATCACTGTCTCGGCTTCTTTGCACCACACAGCTTTCCCCAGGCTGCCAGGCCCAGGTCCATCGTGTGTTGCGTCAGCGTGCAGTAAGCGTCCACCTCAACCCACAAGTAGAAGCCCAGTGCCGCAGTGACCTTGGGAAATACTGCACAGAGAAAATTGGCAAAGGAGAGGTATGTGATTATTAACACTACGCTGAAATAATACAGTAGGGTCATAGACTGGTTCCCGTCCACATATTCCACACAGGAGAATATAAGGACAGGTAAAGGGCGCTTCATCTTGATCTGTAATTAGTCGTCTTTGCGCGTGCGCATTGTGTTTTTTATATTAAAAAATTGGCCAAGCCGTTTGCTTTAGGCAATGTATTTTATTTACATAATTGTATATGTTCGACACGCACGGCCAAGTTACAAATGTCAATGCAAAATCTGCGCACTTACTAAAAAAATAATAATAATAATAACCACGTGACTGGCAGAATTCTGCCCGTCATGGCTGCCATTTACCGATCCATATATTTTCGCAATAAGCGAACAATCTATAGGGATCGGGAACCAATCTAAGTAGGGTCATTCCATGGAGTTGGACCACAAAGTGTGACGTTTCTCCATTTCAACAAAATGGCCAATTAGTGAACAGCAAGTCGTCATTTGTGTAATGGTGTTGCAATGATTTGTGTAATAATGGTTTGCCTGTTCTGTAATAATTTTTGAGACTTCAGTCTTGAGAGACTTTGGCAATGTTGAATTATTTGACAAAATGATGGTCACTGATGTAACGGGACGTCATGCCAATTTATCCCATTTCACTCAGTCACTAAAAATGATCTTGTTGAATTTTACATTAGCACACAGTTCTTGATCTAAACAATCATTTGTAATATAAATTTTGAGGATTCTAACTTAAATTTTGTGTGGTTCAAGAAAATCTCTTGAAAAACACTGAATGTCACACCTGCATTTGCACAAAATCCCATTTGGTTGACTGTTGCTTGGAGGTTTTGTTAAAAATAATGAAGGTTTTAATTATCTCACTCAGCCGCTGGTATTTCTGTGTACTATTGGCTAATAAAAGCCATAAGTCTAAAAATATATGGTAAAAAGGGCCACTGATGTAACGGGGGCGCCGTATCCCAACTTCATGAAATGACTCAGTGCTAAAGTGAAAACGTCACCCTTTGTGTGTTGCCAAGGGTCTACACTAAAACTAATGATCTGTTTCCCTGCGTTTTAGCAATGGATGTTTCAGATTACCGGTGAATGTTTAGACCTAATTACCCTGGCAGCTGACGTCACATTTTAGTAGTCTATTGTGACCCCTTCTAAAAACAAATTTAGTAAGATATCACACAGTCTTGGCAATTTTTTGTTATTATCAGCCATACTCAAATAAGGGAATAAAAATAACCCACTTTTATTCCCATTCATAAATACCTTTTTGTGTAAAACTCACCAAATTGTATTTTTGTATGCATCCCGAGTTCGTTCAAACTGCAAGCTGTGTGTAGAGTTGTTTTTGTTCGATCACACGCGTTAACCGTAATGCAGGCATGTTGTATGCGCACGCACACGACGGGGTACATTGCACATTTTGCTTTCAGTCGTGTGCAGTTTCTGTGTGCGTGTTCCATACGCGATGACTAGGGCGCGGGTACAAATGCGGGCCAGGCAAGAAAGTCTTTAAAACTGGCCGGCTGGTCTTTATCATCCGTTTAAGACTGGCCACGTGATGTGCTCTCAACCAATAGGGATGCGTAAACTGTCTAAGGTATTTATGAATGCAGGATAAAAGTGGTTTTGTCAGTCCAATGCATTGATTTCCACATGATATGAAAACGATAATTTTTACAAGGATACCCTCGGCCTCATGTAAACGAAACTAGGCACCTGACTACTGTGGAATTATGGCTGACGTTTCCATAGCTGAATTTTCCAAAACAAGCCTAAAAGCATAGACACTGTTTTTCATTGTTTTCTCTGAAAATAGATGAGGTGCTTGTAATGAGCTGACTTATACACGGGTTAATTTTTATATGCATCCTATATCACACAGAGATAACGTCACGTTAAACAGTTTTCCAGTTTTGTAATCTACTGTAAAAACCTGTGTATAGGCTGCACTTTTTCACCGCAGCAAAAATTCAAAAGATGGGGGTGCGCCTTTTACACGGGTGCGCCTTATACATGTACACGGGTGCTCCTTATACATGAATTATTTGTAAATACTTGGTTTGTATTTAAGACACACTATTCTTTCCCCGCTGCAGCAGACATAAACAGTCGGGGTTGGCCTTTACGCAGGTGTGCCTTATTCATGGAATTTTACCGTATTTTTTTATAATTCCGTCGTGATTTTCAGGAGCTGTTGTGTCTACAAGATCACATGAAGGAATTGGAGGACGACTGTCAGCAAATGATAGGTGGATTCACGGAGGAGGAAGGAGAGGACGTGAGAATGAACCGCCGACTCATGGCGGCTTGTTCACCCATGATCAGGCAGTTCTGTAAGGTTGGTGCAATTTGCTCTACCATTTCTGCCCTTTACAGATACATTACTGTTGGAGATAACTCCTATTACAAGTTTAGAGTTTAAAAAGGCGCAATCGATTCTGCTCCTCTGGTCGATCACAGGTAAAATGGGCTAAATTGTTCTCAAAATGAGGTCCAAAAGCAAAAATCAACGGGAAATGTAAAGAAAGTGAAGTCAAGAAACCATTGCTGTGAACACTTTTAGTCAGGTTTTTCTTGTCAACTCGTGAAGTAAAATTTGGGACACTGCAAATGATGTATTGGGGCTTTAAGGAAAGATTCGGCACCAAGTTCCTGCCATCATGCAATCTACATGTTGAACAGAAAATTCAGCAATTAGCTTTTAAATGCTCAAAGTTACTTTTTTTTTTTTTACCTCCCTAAATTTTGTTTTGTAATGTCAAACTTCATTTTCCTTAAAGGGCCTGTGACATGCTAAACAACTTTGTGTCTAAGCTTTGCTTCATAATGACGGATTACTTGTTCAGCAAGACATACTATTGTTCGTTTGGATGTAAAATCAATAAAAGGTGGCCTTTTTCAACTTTGAAGATTTCATTGCAATAAATCACAGCTGTTTGGAGTGCATCACATAAGGAAGACAGAAGGGAAAAGTTAAGAAAAAACATAAGACTTCAAGTTGGACTTGTTGCAAATTGCTGCAGTTTCTACCCCCAGTTTTGTCGTGGCTTACAGCAGGCAACATGTAAAACAAACTCAAACAGCCATGGATTACAAAAGTTTCAGGAAAATTTATAAAAAAAGTGGAATCTTTTGTGCACAGTTGAATGTGATTTTCCTGTGTTTGCCTCTTGTGACATAGTGACCTTGGTCATGAATATGCATGTTTTCATTAGCATAAAAACTAAAAACCTTTGTTTTAACCCCCAAAGCAAGTTCCAAATAGGATTTTTATGACTTTAACTGAGTAGAGTGGTTTTAAAGCATAGATTTCATTAATAAAGATCCTAAATAAGGGGCCCTTTAAATACCAACTTGTAGGGTACCATTGTCCACATTGTTAGTTCCCAGTATCCCGCCCATAATGAATATCAATTTGTTTTGTTGTCCAGGAGTATCTAACTAAGAAAGTGGATGAAGGCGCCGCTCTGCAGTGTTTGATTGATCACAAGAATGATGATGACATGAACGAGAAATGTGCAATCGGCATCGAACACTTCCAACTGGTTAGTTAGACCATATCTTTTGAGACATCTACATACGTGTACATGTACATTAGCTTCTAACATCCACAGTTCGTCGTCAGGTATTTAAAGAGCTAAAAATGATTTCTACAACCGTTTTCTCTAAATTGTCTGTGAGTTTATTAATGAAGGTGCTTCTCTTTTGAATATTCAGATTCAGTTGACAGATTATCGATTCAGCTTCAAGTTCAAGGAAGCGTGCCGCAAAGATGTCATCAACTACTGCAAAGCCAGTAAAGACAAGTATGCACTCCCTATTCTCATTGTGATAACTACTGTTAATTTAACCCTTAGATGTACAAAGTGGTCTTTTAGCGACCGCCAAAAACATAAGAGCAAGGAAAATATGTGCATTAAAGGGTTGAAATTGAGCCAAGAAAGTTTAGCTGAGATTCAAAGATTCTGGTTAAAGTTAGAACACATCATTGGTAATCTCGAAAATCAGAAATGTTTACAGATTTACACATAACTTACACAATATAAACATGATGACGGTAGTAAATTTCCCCTGAAATGGTTTTGTCTAAAGTGCTATAGTTTTTGAGAAATGAGTAAAACAATTATTTTTTGTCTCATGAGACAAAAATTCACTTTGCCCTGCACCACTTTGCCCTGAACCACTTCGACCCAAAAGCCACCTTGCCCAAAACCACTTCGTCCTTACACCCCTTCGTCCGAATGCCACTTCGCCCCAAAATACTAAGGGCACAGGCCGTGGTCCAAGGCGAAGTGGTTTGGGGCAAAATGGTTTTGGGGCGAAGTGAACGTAAAGCCTTTTTGTTTTACTGTTTTCTCAAAAGTTAGACGAAGTACGGAGCTTGTTTTTGCTCAGGTTGGTTTTAACCATGCATATCTTCAATCACACATGGAGATAAAATCGTTCTGCCTTTTAATGTACCGAGCTCAACCAACTGAATTATCTGGCTCATGGTATTTTCTTTTCCATGAAATTGTAATGTAAACCTTGCAGAAGACGCTCTTCATATTCTTAATTTCTTTGTGCTGTTTTTTGCAAACTTCAGAGCTTCTATAGTCAAATGCCTCAGCTCAAAGGTTCGTGATGACATCCTGCATGATAGACAGCACAACGTCAGTGAAGAATGCCGCAAACAACTCAAAGCAGAACTTCTGCAGAGAGTAAGTGCCGTTTCCCCTAAATCATGCAACTTGGAATGAGAGGGTATTATATGTAGGGTTTAGTGGGGTACCGTGGCCGAGTGGTTTCGGTCGTTGGCTCGCAACACCCGTGTGTAAACTTTACCTTGTGGGTTCGATACTGGCCGTAGTACCTGTGCCCGTGAGCAAAGCACAGGCTCGTCAGCAATGCGCGTACGCCAAATTCGTGCCACGAAATACGCAGCTCCTAAGCAAAGGCATGGAGCTGCGTATTTCGTGGTACGAATTTGGCACGCGCGTATTGCTGACGAGCCTGTGCCTTTAACCACAATTGCTCCATCCTGAGGATCGGAAGGGATGTAAAGCCGTTGGTCCAGTGTGTTGTGTAAGGCTCTTAAACAATACCAGGTTACTCTTTCGTGACGAGTAAGGCGATTACCCTGTGTCTGGAAGCTTGGTTATCAAGTGTTTTAAGTCAGCTTTATAGGCTCGAGTCCCACCTGGACATGCCATAGGTTTTTTGCATTTAGTTTATACAGGGTGTCCTAGAAAAAACGAAACCGAGATTTATCAATGTTTAATCATACTTTAATCTCAATATTGAATAATAAATACACATATTTGGAAAGCTTAGTTCCTCATCTTTCATTTGATACCACTCATATGATACATACTTCACGCATGAATGAATAAAGACAATATGAAGCAGGGCTACCAAAAAGTCGTTCCCACAACGATACCTGAATTTCAAAGAAATAATCACATTTCTAAAAAGTTCATTTCCTGCCCTTTCGTATGATACTTCAGTCAGGAAAAATGAGCCAGGGATGACAGAGATATCCTGCATTTAAATATGGATTGAATTTCCATGTTTTTTTTAAATCATTCGTTTTGTTCACACCTGACCGATTTTTCACATGAATGGATTCGGAGATGGTAACATGTGCATTAAAAACGTGCGTGTTGAAACCCCTGAATTCAGGTATCGTTGTGCAAACGACTTTTTGGTAGCCCTGCTTCATATTGTCTTTATTCATTCATGCGTGAAGTATGTATCATATAGGCAAATCAATTTTATTGAACGATGACATGTACCAAAGCAATAATTACATATTGAATGGCTTTGAGGGCAATATGAGAATATACCACACGAGTCATGAAAATACCGAACGAGCCGTAGGCGAGTTCGGTATTTTCATGACGATATAAAATGAAGCCTATCTTCTTTGTTTTATAAGATTTCCACAAAATTGTTGTCCATTTGGTATTGAAAACTTCAGTTTATTTCCTGTTTACAACTTCATGTGCTTCTGTTACTGATGTACAGTATTTTTTGATACTGTGCTGGCACACACATTTCAAACACACACAGTGCACTCGCTTGATGCATTAAGCGCCCCTAAAAATGAGTGCTTTGGTGTGCCAGGGGCTTTCTGCTGCACAGTATCAGAAATGCACGTTAACCTCAAAAGCTTCATTTTATATATATTTACAATTACACAACAGCTTTCATTGTCTTGTTTTTTTCATGTTACAGTCAGAAGACATCAAATTAGATCCCGAACTTTTCGAAGGGTGCGAAAAAGACGTCAAGAAATTCTGCAGTAACTTGAAGTCCGGCAATGCGCGAATCCTGGAGTGTTTGCGAGAACATCGTAAGGAACTGGGAGAGACCTGCCACATGAAGCTATTTAACCGACAGAAAGAGCAAGGCCAGTTTATCAAGACGGATTACGCATTCATGCACTCCTGCAAGCGCATGATCAAGGTGGGTTTTTATAGAGGGGCCTTTTGGCAGTTGCAAAGGGGCACTTACATTAGACAATTAAAAAGTGTATGCAGAGTGTCTGCAGGTCTTTGAAAGGTCTTAAAGGCCCACTGTAACATGCAATGACCCAAAAAGGCAATGAACGAGTTGGCTAGGACAGCCCTCCTCAAAGTAAAGATTTAAATGGTAGCAACTATCCAATGAAATGTTTCCGCCCGAGATGATCTAATTTTACCAGAAAACAATCCATGAAGATGAAATTATTTAGATTGTTTGCAAACAATTTACTTAGTTGGTTCGCATCTGGGTAGTCCCAAATGGGCGCTGTGTACAGGCTGCACGATTCAGCTTTGCACACTTTCCGTAGGCAGTTAGGCTGTGCATGTGCACTGGACTGGTCGCGCTCACAAACAGTATGAAGCGAGCCTCAGAGTGAATATACGTACGCGACCGACTGAGAACAAAGAGACGAATTTAGAATAAGTCATTTTGAAACTCCTCGACGAGCGGCAAAACGTGCATGGATTTTTCATGTTTTTGGAAAACGTGGTACATTTGACAGAGCTGAAATATCGTCAGATGTGTTTTTTTATGTCTTTCTTTTTATTTATAACAGTTTTGTTCCCAGAATCGCTCAAAAACAGATCATCTCTAGGGCCTTTAAAATGAATTAGTAAAGAACTATTTTGGAATTGTTCAGCTTGATGTTGCAGGATACCTGGGGCCAATTTCATGGCGCTGCGAAGCACAAAAATTTGCTTAGCACAGGATTTGTTTGCTTTATTTTGCAAAAATGGATTGTCAGCCAAAATCGTAAGTGATGTGTATTGAAAGGTATTCTCCTACTCTTGTGAAGAACACAAATTGGCGAATATTTTTGGCTTGTAATCCGTTTTATAAGGCAAATAAATCCTGTGCTAAGCAAATTTGTGTGCTTAGCAGCGCCATGAAATTGACCCCTGGTCATGGTACCGGTGTTCTTAAGCATGACATTGTAGGCACAAGGCACAATATTTCCATTCTTCTCACAAAGGAGGCAAAAAAGTGTCAAAAGAATTCCCCCTTTCCCGTGTTAAGTTTCAATATTTGATATGAACACAACATCTGGTATGGTGCCTGATCACCATTGAAATAAAACAATGCAACACCGAGAGAAGAATTGGGACTATAGGAAAAACCTGAGAAAGTACACCAACTGTGCCTTATGGCTCAGCTGGTAGAGCATCTGCCAAGTGAGTCGGAGGTCTCGGGTTCGAATCTCGATAAGGCCCTTACGATTTTTCTCTTATCCCAATATTTGATACGTTACTGTTACATGTATGTGGATCTTTCTCACATCTAGAACCTATTTGTGACCGACTCTGGCAAAACCCGACGCTTCTCGGCTTTTCCCATTACGTGATATGGGCCCACAACCTTAACAAATGGCCTCTGGGACCAACTTAAAAATTTGGCAGAATCAACATCGGGATACATTTAAGATTTGTTTTGTTGTTTGAACTGTCTCAAAATTTCTCATATTATTGACAAAAATTTAAATAATCAACTAGTTTGTCAAACTTTAAAGACCAATAGCTCCATTTCACTTTTTCTGATCTGTCATACTTTAATTGGTCATAACTTCGCCAAAAATTATCAGAATTTCCTCAAACATGTTTTAAAAGATACCTTTTTGTATGCACACTAAGATGATACCAAAACTTAAATTTTTAATTTTCATCACAAGTGTTGGGTTTGCTGGAGCCGGTCACATTTTAGTAATTGAGATATTTTCCTACAAACCAGGGGTCGAAATTAACCTGAATTTCATGCTGGTCAGAAGGACCAGTAGATTAGAGAACTCTACTGGTCCTGCTGAAAATTTGGTGGTCCACTGGTGCTTTTCAAAAAGGTACCGAGATACTGCAACACTTTCTGGTTTAAGGTCATTGAGTGCATGATGGATGGGATTGCTTTTTAATCCAACACTGGGGGCATGTCTGGAGAGATCGGAGAAAGAAGTGTAGTTATCTGAAAATGTCTAAAGCGATCAGGAATTGTTTGTGGTAACTGGGAATTCTTCGCAGAAATGTTTACTGTGGATTTGGCACGAGGGAATGTTTCCATGAGTCATGACATTTTTCACTGGTCCATTGGACCAGCGTCTTTGACAGATCTAGTGGTCCTTCTGATTTTTTACTGGTCTCGGACCACGGGACCAGTGTTAATTCCGACCCCTGCAAACACATATTTTCTCAATATGGAAGAAATAACATGAATTTGTGTTTTTCCGTTTGTGTAAATTAGGAATTTATAGTGTGTCTTGTTATTTATTTATTTATTTATTTGTTACTTCCATCCTAGCAATACTGCGCTGGAGTGGCACCAGACAACCTTCAGAAATGCCTCAAGTCCCACAAAAATGACCCGGCCTTCGATTCGAGGTAAGTTTAATACAAAATTTTATAAGGGCTTGCTGAGCTCACGTGATAGCAATCCCAATCAGTGAGGAACAACTGCACTACCGTTATTCGAGACCACCAGTTGGCTTCATAGCTCAATAAGTAGGGCATCTGCAAAATTGACAGCATACTAATATCTTATTGTGAGTAGTGTATAAGGGTTAAAATCGATTAAATCAAAATGAACAATCTTTCATGGCCGTGTTTCTCTCCATCCTAGTTGTAAAGCTGTCCTGACGAGGCGATTAATCGGTCAGAAGGAAGACTATCGTTTGAATTCTGCGCTTCAGAAAGCTTGCCGACGCGACATGCCCAAGTTCTGCAACGACGTTCTGACCAAGGCCAAAACTGAGCAATACAAGACTAAAGAACTACACGGTGACATGCTGCAGTGCCTCAAGAGGAAATTCCAACTCAAGGTTCTTTATAATACAGTCCTTCTGATTTGACGGGTGCAATCGCACTCGCACACCATCGCGCACGTAAAAGCTTCCTCACAAGTGCAGAAAATTTCACCACGTGATCGTACTGCCTGTCATACCTGTAAACACAGTTCAGTCATATGTGACCCTCTCTGGGAAAAGGTCAGCGTTGTAGTTGAAGAATGTCTCAGACAAACACGAGATTCGTGTTCGTATGTGGAATATGAGGTCCGGGAAAACCAGTCTAATATGTATTGCTCCCGGGATGCATATCGGCATATGTAATTGGGCCGCGTGTGGCTAGCTCTGAGTCACCATTTCCTGATCGACACACGTAGAGAATCGATTCTGTAATCGCTACCGCAGTAGGAATCGGGGGCGGTTTGCGTGCAGTCTACACTTTTTTATCGAGTACTGCTAATTGAGTACGAGTACTTAGAGAGTCGAGTACAGTGCCGAGTCTGAGTACGGACTGTTCAAGTACGAGTATTTCGACTTTTAAGTACGAGTATGAGTACCGAGTATGAAGTGCTACAGTGCTGGTAAAGGTAGCATAAATTACCCTGGTTAGTATTCTTTTTACGACCATAAGAAGAAATCTGTGGCTTTTGCTTGGGGGATGGGAATCTGTCAATGCACTTTTTGACAATAGCAATGCATTTTGTGACATTTCACTTTACACCCGCCCCCGTATTCAGCTGTGCTGCACATCTCCCAATTGCTTAATCATAACAAATGACACATCATTGTAAAGAGGAATAACAAGGCATTCCAATTATACCAAATTCGAGGAAACAAGAGAGAATTTGTCAGTCAAACTTGAGTTTCCGAACCTTTTTGAGTTTAGTTTAGTTTCTAGTTTCGACAATAGCCTAGTTACAAATATAAGAAACTACCAGGGACGTCTGGGCACAAGATAGTTTTTTTGTGTGTGTAAACAATTCAGTGACTTTTCTCTTGTGATTTTTTTCCCCATTTTGTTGCAGCAACTCTCCCAAGATTGTGAAAATTACATCAGAGAAGTAAGTTTCAGTGATTTTTAAGATTTTGTTGAAATGCTTTGTAAACAAAGCTCAACTGGCTTTGATGGTTTTTTAATAGTTTGGGCCATACAAGACTCCTGATGACAGAGCATACTGTTTGAAATGTCAAGAAATTAACCGGCTTTTTCCAGAGTCACACTTCTCTAGAAGAAAATGTTACGGTGGCACCTCTCCACCGTAAACCCGTTACTTAAGGATATATTATATGTGTGTTATGGGTGTGGCACCTCCAGAAATGAAGTTTTTTAATGGATAATTTTCTAGAAACATAAAAGTTATTCGCTTTAAAATGAGACATCAACGAAAACAAATTGACCAACGTTTAGAACAATTACTGTTAATATTTTGAATTATTGGCAATCCGCCAATAAATCAACTCACGGCAAGGCATAGACTTGCCCAAGTCTGGTCGGTGATGCACAGTGTACAGTGCGCCCTCTGGACTGGTAGCCTGTCTAATCTCTTTTCTTCTGTTTCTTCTGTCTCGAAAAGTCTTCCGAGATAGCAGAAAAGAGATTTGGCAGGCCACTAATCCAGAGGGTGCACTGTACGCTGTGCATTGCAGATTAAACATAGGAAGTCAGACTTGGGCAAGTCTAGGCAAGGCGCAAAAACGGTCGTATATAAAATGGCATTTTTCACAGGGTTGTCGATGTTTAAAATACAAAGTATAATTTATTTTTTTGTTAAAATAAAGTGAATGCTTTGAAAATTCGTTTTGAGAAGAATTTGCCGAGAGCCATGGACAATATAACTTTAAAGGCCCATTGTATCATTTGCAATGACACAATTTTGTTTTTCATGAGTTGACAAGAAAAACCTTACTCAAAGTGTTGATAGCAATGGTAACAAACACCACATGAGTTTATTTCCGTCCAAAATGGTATTTCATGCTGGAAATTGACAACCGTGCATGGAACTTTTTACCATTCACTTGTACACAAAATCCATATATAGATGTTCAAGGTTTTCCATTGATGCATGTAAGTAGCTAAAATTTCTTCAGGCTAGTTTACCAACATTCTTCCTTTGATATGTTACACTCTTATTCCACGAATCTGTAAACAGTTTTATCTTGCAAATGATACATAGGGCCTTTAAAGTAAATTTACTGTGTACTCGGGGTTCTCCATTAGCTGATTTGTCCGGGTGAACTGCCAAAGCAAAATCACAAATTTGCTGTCCGGACTCCGGACAAAAAAAATGGTCTTCTGGACAAAAATAATCAATTATTTCCTCCAGAAACTAGGCCCAGTCATTACAAAATTACGTGTAAAGTCACCAAACATTATCTGCAGGCTGCTGGTGTCACGGGCATTGTTTTACTACGCGTATCCATTTTACCGACGACCCCACTTGCAAGGAACACTGTTTCATGCATCCACAGACGTGCATCTGTTTCGAGTAGTGCTGTCACATTGCGAACATTAGGGTAGTCACTGTTCACTGAGACAAGACAGTGACCAGTGGAGAACTTTGTATACCCCTACACTACTCTCAATAGACTGCCAAAGTGAATACGTCATCTTTTGTTCGTTGCCTAGGCAATGGCTCTACACTAAAAATCACTTAACCGTGTCCCTGTGCTTTTGCAATGGTACTTTTTCCGATGGACATGATGTTTAGAGCCAATTACCATGCCAACCCACATCACACTTTGGCTGTCTATAAATTGAAACACAGATATGTTATTGAGTGTGTGCATTCCGGAATGGTTTTGTATATGATTAAACAATTGTATCTGCTTGACAGACACACCTTGTCTCAGGAATAGGTGAAAACAGTCATTTTAAGAAAGAAAAAAAAAAATTTGATAGCGTACCAATATCCCTAACTTATTGAGAATAGTGTAAGTAACTCAACTGTTTTGTATTTGTCAGTCAATCCAAGAAGCAGCGATGGATTTCAGGATGGATCCCATCATAACTAAAGCCTGTCGTGAGACTGCCAAACAGCTGTGCTCGGAGCAGCTGGAATCACCCGGTCAGGGTCAAGTTGAAGAATGTCTCAAGAGTAAACTACAACGTGGGAAGATACAAAATCTCGAGTGTAGAATGGTAAGATTGAAACTCGCTTCTTCAAAATCCTCGGCAATTTCACGCACTGAGACACATGCAAGATAAGAGGCCAAAAGTCGATGTATCTGGGAAATCTGGATGCAGTGGAAAACAACTTGACTCCACCGGGATTTGAACTGTGGACCTTCTGCTTAATGTGCAGATGCCCTACCGATTGAGCTATGAAGCCAACTGGTAGTCTCGAATCACGGTATTGCAGTTGTTCCTCACTGATTGGGATTAGCTATCACGTGAGCTTAACAAGCCCTACAGAGGGATAAACCCTCCAATGAGAAAACCACCCCTCTCAGAGATCACACCCAAACCCCTGCCTGGCTCCACCGGGATTCGAACCGTGGACCTTCTGCATAATGTGCAGGTGCCCGTGGTCTCGAATCACGGTATTGCAGTTGTTCCTCAATTATTGGGATTGGCTATCACGTGAGCTAAACAAGCCCTACAGAGGGATAGACCCTCCTAGAGATCACACCCAAACCCCTGCCTTGGGTGCCCCATTTATTAAGTATGATGAGGTGATTTCCTTGACTGCCTGGGTGAATTAATTCGATAGAAATGTGGACAAATGTCCATGAGTCATTTCGATACAAAAATCATGCAAATACAAAATGTCCAGAATGGGCAAGCGGCAATCCCACACACGGCCTTCAATGTTTGTTGATTGCCATGCAAGTCGTCTTAAACATGCTACCAGCTTGCATGCATTCACAAATGTAACGGGTTAAAAACAGCCTTACAAAATAAAAAGGGAAACAAATCTTTATAATGAAAGCACACCTAGCTTGGTGGTCGAGTAGTTAAGACGTCTGCCTTGTATGCAAGTGGTTGTGGGTTCGAATCCCACCCGAGCACGCTATGAAGTTTTTCATAGTGTCTCGGGAAAGCACTGAGTATACAGTGCTAATATACGTCGGGGAGTGCAAAACAAACCTTAATTAACATTCATTCTCCTCGACGCAAGCTAAATCGATTACTGAAAGCACACCTAGCGCAAAAACTTTCCATACATGCTAAAAGGCTAGGTACACAAACAAGATATAGACTGCCAAAGTTTAAATTGCCTGGGCAATACACCAATCCGGTAATAAGGTCTTCTTCCCTGTATATCCGCCATAGCTGGGGGGCTTCCACTGAATGAACTGTATGTTTTTGCTGTTGCTGAAGCTGCATTTGTTTACTTCGAACAAGTTGCGCGTCTTTGTAGGGTTGTGTGCGCGCGAAGG
The DNA here is from genome assembly GCA_037783545.1 of Henricia sp. BOLD:AAB3569. NCBI lineage: Eukaryota > Metazoa > Echinodermata > Asteroidea > Spinulosida > Echinasteridae > Henricia > Henricia sp. BOLD:AAB3569. The sequence goes on from JBBELK010000888.1 coordinate 174,473, forward strand.
CGGGCGCGTCGCGTGTACGCAAAGGCGGGCGCGTTGCGTATACGCGAAGGAGGCTCGTTCGTGCATGTAATGGATGAGCGCTTTTCGTTCTAACAGCAACACAAAACGCACAGCCCATGCAGTGGACGCCCCCCAGCTATGGCGGATATGCAGGGAGGAGATATTAGTTACCGGATTGGTGTATACCTCTGGCTCGGTATTTACAGCCAATAGTGTGTGTGTCAGTAACTGTGCCTAAAAATTAGCTGGTAATCTGAAACGTCCATTGTTAAAGTGCAAGGAAAACAGTTCGCTGGTTTCCGTGTAGACCCGGTAACCTTGGCAACACACAAAGGGTGATGTTTACACTTTAGTACTCTATTGCAGTCGCGTCACATTTCAGCCCCCTGTTGTCTTTCATTTTTTTCCCCTGACGTTGTCTTTGAATTTCCTGGATTATTTACACATTTTTTTTTTAAATTGCAGCAAGTAATCCGTCTGGTTCAAGAAGGTCGTGCAGACGTACATGTTGATCCTCTCCTCTACAAAGCCTGTGCCTTGGATATTAAGCATTTCTGTGCCGGTATACCACCGGGAGAGGGCCGACGTAAGTACAGAGTCTTTGGTGTCTGGTCCTGGTGCAAGGATAATCGCTAACATTGCGCAGAAACTACACATGATTTAGCGTACATGTACATGCCTGGCAGTGGTCCTGATTTTGCTGTTATACATCTCTGCAATCGTTTGTTTTACGCTACAATTCTTGTGCGTGATTTTTACTTTTGAATACTTTTTGTGAAGAATTTGTCTAAGGTGAGACAAAATATCATCTGTCAGCTTATACAGTTCTCATTCAAGGATCAAGTGTGTGCAAAATTCTATAAAATTCCACAGTGCAGTTTGCAGAACAGTAATTTTTATGGTAATTTTGGCTTTAAGTACTCGGACTTGTGCTTAGATGCAAGTACTCGGTATTTGAACACCTGCAGCCGATTTCACGAATCCTTACGTACTGCGTAAGCCCGCTTGCACAACTTTTTATTATGTAAGCTGCGCAACATTCCTGTAATAAATACGCGCAAGCCTATGGGGCTTATGCCATTTTCAAAAGTTGCGCAAGCTATGAAATTTTTCAAGCAATCGTCTGCTGTACTTGTACTCAGTTAGCAAGATACTAAAATGTAAATAGTATTCAGCTGTGGGGACGTCCATAAAGCACGGAGGGGGATTAGAGCCAGTGCGTACACCCAATGTTAAAGTATATGGGTGATGTCACAAATTTTGCGTACAAGGGGGAGGGGGGTTGAAAAAGTCGGCATTTCGTGCGTGCGTACGTACTTTTTAGACGGCCCTTGTCATAGTATGCACTACTCACAATATATTAGGGATGTACGTAGATATTTTATTGAGGGTAAGCATTCTGCTTGAACAATTTTGTATATGATTAGACAATTGTATCTGCATGACAAACACACCTTGTCACAGGAATAGGTGAAAACAGTCATTTGAAAAAAAAAATCAAAAATTGACAACATACAAATATCCCTAATTTATTGTGAGTATACTTAGTCGGATAAAAGTATTCCACTACAGTCGTACCTCGATAAAAAAAAGAGCACTGTTAATACAACTTTCTGCTTATAACGGACAAGTTTGGGTCACAACCCTTTGTTTTTATCCCTAATAATACAAGGTTCCCATTATATCAGAGTAATTTGTTAGAGGGCCAATGATTAGGGATTTTTATCAATGAAATCTGTGCTTTGAAACTACTCTACTCGGTTAAGGTCATACAAATCCAATTTAGAGCTTGTTTTTGGGGGTTAAAACAAAGGTTTTTAGCTTTTATGCTAATGTGAATATGCATATTCATGAGCAAGGTTGTGATGTCACAAGAGGCAAACACAGGAAAATCACATTCAACTGTGCACAAAAGATTCCACTTTTTTCTCAAACTTGCTGAAAGTTTTGTAATCCATGGCTGTTTGAGTTTGTTTTACATATTTCCCGTTGTAAGCCATGACAAAACTGGGGGTGGAAACTGCAGCAATTTGCCACAATTCCAGCTTGAAGTCTTATGTTTTTTCTTTACTTTTCCCTTGTGTCTTCCTGAAGTGATGCACTCCGAAACAGCGCCCTCTTTCTGTGATTTACTGCAATGAAATCTTCAAAGTTGAAAAAGGCTACTTTTATTGATTTTACATCAAAATGAACAATAGTAATGTCTTGCTGAACAAGTAATCCATCATATGAAGCAAAGACTAGACATAAAGTTGTTTAGCATGTCAGTGGCCCTTAAGTCCCAATTATTAATGAGTTTTGTGTGCACAACACTAGATAATTGACCGTATCAAAATTTCATCTTTATGCATTTTTCTTTCTACACAGAGATGTCATGTCTACTCGAGTCCATTGAAGATAGCAGCATCAAACTGCATTCAGATTGTCAACGCTTGCTCACAGAGCGCAAAGAAATGTGGAGTTATGCTGTCAAAGTATGTTCTCTTGGCATTAAAAAATATTGTATGGGTTCCTGGAATAAGAGAATAACCATCCTGAGGAAATCCACGCAAATCTGTGAAGTTAGGCTTCTCTTACGCTCAGCGAACGCACACATGAGTCATTTTGATGTCATTTAATCAATTTGGTAATTTTTAGCTGAAAAGAAACGATTTCTATACTTTCCAGAAATTGTATTGGGTTTTGTTCTTTATGACTATCCCTTCCTACCAACATTTCCGGCGACGTTCTTATTTACTCCGCAGTTTTTCAAATTAATAACAGGGATGCATGCTGACCAATGTGAATGGAACGGATTCCCCTGTATGCTTTAAATAGCAGCCAATCGCCGACGCAGACGTACATGGCCAGTGCTAGTACTGTGTAAACTTACATGTACAATCTGCGCGCATGTTTTTGAACGCCCGCAATGTACTACCAAGCATCCCGATTGGGCGACAAGATTTCTGTTGTGCTTCCACAGTGAAATGGGGTGGATTTCAACAGGGCCTCGGGACGCACGAGTAGGGGAGTGCGTTATTAAGAGGCACTGTTGCAAAACGATGGGGCATAACATATTTAAAGGCCCTATGTATCATTTGCAAGATAAAACTTTTTACAGATACATGGAATAATAGTGTAACATATCTAAGGAAGAATGTTGGTAAACTAGCCTGAAGAAATGTTAGCTACATAGATGAATCAATGCTTCAGAAAACCTTGAAAATATATATGGATTTTTTTGTACAAGTGAATGGTAAAATGCACGGGACTTTTTTAGAAAAACATTTTGGACGGAAATAAATTCGTGTGGTGTTTGTTACCATTGCTATCAACACTTTGAGTAAGGTTTTCTCGTCAACGCATTAAATTTTTTGTCATAGAATATTTAAGTGAAAATTTCACCATTTGTGTGTTACCAAGGTTACTGGGTCTACGCTGTTTCCCTGCGCTTTACCGATGGACGTTTTAGATTACCAGCAAATGTTTAGACCCAATTACCATGGCAACTGATGTCACACTAATAGTAGTCTATTGCAGATGATATAATGGGCATCTGTCCCCTTTCCCCCATCAGGTTGCACCCCCAGAATCAATCCAGGACCTCGCGGCAGCAATCAACGCTTCAGCAGCCAGGGGCTACATCCTCACATGTCTGCTTGTCGTAATCGGTGTTCTCTTCTTTGGCGGTTTGTGTTGCGGCCGTGCCACCAAACGTGTCAGGGCGGAGCTGAAAAATAAGTAACAAATGTCATCTGTAAAAGTCACGAATGGTTGTAAGTTTTTTCTTTTTGTGTATTTTCCTTTTTTTATTCAGACAAAAATAGTTACACTACAGCTAGCGAGGGCACAATGCATTATAGGGGATTTCTAATTCGTCTTTTGCATGTTTGACGTAAATAATGTCTGGTGAACTGACATACAGTGAAACCTGCTATTAAGGCCACCTTGATAAACAGGCCACCTGCATATAGTGGCCACCCACCTTTGGTCCCAAATGCCATGTGTATAATGCCTTAGAAACCTCTATAAAGAGGCCACCTCTTTATAGTGGCCAGTTTTTTACGGTCCCGAAGGTGGCCACTATAGACAAGTTTCACTGTAATTCCTTTCAGATGCGCTTGTAGTATCTACTTGACCAGACTAATTTTGTTACTATACCGTTTCCACCGTACGACAGAATGGCATAAGGGGCCATCCATAAAGTACGTACGCACGAAATGCCAACTCCCCTCCTGTACGCATATTTTGTGACGTCACCCATATGCTTTAACGTTGGATGTACGCATTGGCTCCAAAGCCCCCCCCCCCCCCCCCCCCCCCCCCCCCCCCCTTCCTTCCCCCTCCCTCCTCCCTCCTTCCCCCTCCCTCCTCCCTCCTTCCCCCTCCCTCCTTCCCCCTCCCTCCCCCCATGGCATAAAAACACCCAGACTGTTCATTTCCTGGCAATGGCATGCGCCACGTAGCAATAATGGCATAGTATGTGACTTTCTAAACTGCACCTCCATTTGAAAGTCAAGAATTTGGGGCACCAGCCATTATGCAAATGTTACGCGCAAAAGGCTAATTGGCGTTACTTATTTTCACGTTCCTGTAAGTTTTGAACGAACTTAAGATGTAAGTCAGTGCACAAGATGTTATTGGAGATTTCGCATTGTTGCAGACATCATTACTTATATGCACTTCTTATGACGTATTTGTAATATATTTTCATACATATTGAATTGGTTACTATTCAGAATGTGTGAATGGTTAGTATCAATTCATAACCATGTTTGCGCACATGCGAAAACTCTCTAATTGCACGAACCATTACTTATTTTGCCTGTTCTGCATTGTGCCTCGCTTTTTACACATTTTGTTCTCTTTTGTAGTAATTCGTGTTGACTTTAAATGTATACTTTTGCTGCATATTGCAGTCAAATTTGTATGAACTAAGCCATGTCCAAATTGGATTTCTTTTGTTTCCCGAGGTAAACCGTCACCCAATGGTTACTTTAATCTAATAAATTCCGGGAAACTTTATCCCAGGAAACTCTATTGTCTGATGGTTTTATCAGTGGACCTCTTTCCGGGAAAAACTGACCAAATCAATTTAACTGAGTCAAGAATTCCAGTTCGGACAGTTGGTCTTGACAAGGGGCACCATGGCCGAGTGATGTAGCGGACTAAATCAATGACCCCGTTTTTACTAGAGAATAAAGATGGGACATTTAACTGGAAAAAAAAAACTTTTTTTCACGAAAATATCTGCATCAAATCTTCTTTGAATCTTCATGAAACGTTCGTCGAATGAATCAATTTCTCTAGTGAGAACGGGGTCTAAGACTTTGGTTAAATCCACAGGTTGTGGGTTCGAATCCCAGTCTGTCCATGGTGTGTGTGCCCTTGGGCAAGGCACTTTGCCATAATTTGTCCCTCTCAATCCAGGAATAAATGGGCTCTTGCAAGGCTAGTAAGAGATGATATTTTATTAGTCTCTGTGCGTGTAGGCTTTGAGAAAGATTGATAAATGAGCCAACCTTTTGAGCCCAATGACCGGAGGTAGTAAAATTAAGAAAAATCAAGAAAAAAATCCAATGTGGACACGGCTTTAGTGATAATTTTTATTATAAGCACTATTTTTGCAAAAAAAGAAAAATGTTGAGAAATTGTGATTTATTTTTTAAATTTGATCATTATGGTGTTTATTACACAGTTTAGTAAATTGCTTTTAGTGTTAGAGGGTTGTTAAACATTGATAGTGTATGTAAACCATTTATTTAGCCTGTAAAGATGTTGATATATTGGGAATCATATGGGTTTGTTAGTCAGATATAGTCAATTTTAATAATGGGATTAAATACTGATGAAATATGTCCTCGTGAGAGTCACAAAGTGTCAAAGTAATAATATAGATATTGGCGTTTCTACGCTGGTCAATGTTTCATGGGATACAAAATAATTGTTACTTTTTATGTTGTCAGTCATAAAAGAGTCAGACTGGTTCCCGGTCCACGTATGGTCTGTACTAAGGAACAATTTCACTTTAAGAGCAAAGGAAGAAAGTGGTTTTTTTTTATGTGTGAATTTAATGTTCATAGCTTTCGACATACGTTTAAAAAACGTATGTATATAGATGGTGTAGGTATTCGGGTAATATACCTGTACTGACACACTTATTAGAAACGCAAAAGACACTTCTAAACGCAAAATGAGTTTTTAATGCAATAATATCACATGGACATTAAATGTTCTCGCAACCTCGCTGTGTGATGTTCCTGCCAGCACCATACCCAAAGCTCATTCTCTCTCACCTTCCATTACCCGTGGCATGATGGGAGTGCATGGCATCTCGTGATTGTGTTTTGCTTTTAATGCATCCAGGTACTCATGTTGCACGTACATTGCATTCAGCATGATTGTGCATGCCTGTGACAGCTGCAGCGATTGTTTTGCATTTTGTCAATTGTTTACATATTGGGAACATGGATGAGATTCAAACCCAGCCTTATTGACAAAATGATGTCTTTGCCACTCTCAAATCATTTTTATTGCCGGCATTACATAATAATTAAACTAAATTTTCTGTGTTGCGTTTCTAAAGTGTGTCAGTATACTATTACACCAAAACACTGACCTTTTCATACATTTGTGGTCATGGATCATCAGGGGGAAAAAGAAAACAATGCCGTTATCGTATGGTCATTTTGTTTTATGCGCATACTGATGTGTAGAGCATATCCAGGTTTTAACATGTTCTTGTCGTCGGACAATAATGTAAAATTCGACAAAATCACACTTTTCTCTAAAACTACTGAAAACCTAGTGCTCTAATTTCAGTGAAGGATTGCTTTTATTTTGGACCCATCTTTTTTTAGTTATTGAAAATTTAGTATACATGTACCACCTTTAATAAATATCAAAACTGGTATTGGCTAAAATAAACACATTCACAGAAAGTGAAAAACCATAGAAGGTGCATTTCAATTTATCATTATTTCATAAACTGCCCTTAGTGTGGTCAATAAAACCTGCAGCCGCATTTCTGGATCATAAAATGTATATATTTATATATATTTTGAAGATTCGTAGAGTTTTGTTTTTGTGTTTTGGCAAAATAGTATGTCTGCCACACTTTTTCAAATCTGATTTAGTCAGATAGTCAAATCAGACAAAATCCATTGGTTTTCATTCATTCATTCATTCATTCATTTATTTCAATGCTTCACGGATACAAGAACATGTTTTCATGTAATAAAATAATTTAAACTTTGGAGTAGACATACATGTACATTCATGAAATGACTTAGCATGGCAGGTCCTCGGTAGAAAGCCAGAGGCTTGTACAAGACCAAGGGCCTGTTTCACTATCAGCAGGAACCACTGATTTTAGTTGTTTGTCTTTCGCCATTTTTATTTGGCATCTTATTGATTGATTCCTTTTTAATTTTTATTTGACCACCATTTTCCTTTAGTGTGCAGTCCATTTTGATTCAGTCCGCCGTAAACGACTTTTTAAAAAGTGATTGTGGTGCGTGTTAATTTGCTATTCATGGTTTTCCCTGTTAAACAGATCTATGTAGACGAGCGCTGTATTATATTCGCCTTGTATTTTTGTACAATGATGCTTTTGGGGTGCTCAATGTTACAGGCATTGAAAGAATGATTACTTTTATGATTAAAGTTGTCCATGCGTTGGTATGGTGGAGTTTTACTTGCAGTTCAAACATGCGCGGATCGTCGTTATAGGTAGAACACGTGATTGGTAAACTTTTAAAAGGGGCGTTTTTTCCACTCGTGATTAGAAGCCCATGTTGATAAAACTGCCCTGTAGACATTTCAGCCACATAGGTGCAGTAATACTTCTAAAAACTTGAAAAATCCATTCATGGTTTTTGTGTCGAGTTGAATTGTAAAACAGTCTTTTGCAAAATAATTTTTTAGGAAACCACCTTCAGTTGCTAATTTCTTACACAAAATACCATTTTGGACAGAAATAAATTTATGTGGTGTTTGTTACCATTGCTATCAACAGTTTTTGTCCGGTTTTTCTTGTCAACTCGTGAAAAAGGACAAACAAATTGGGTCACTGCAAATGATGTGTTCTACCTTTAATATAAAATTACATTCGCGACCCCTAGTTTGCATTACGTTGGGCACCCACATAGTTTCTTAATGAATTACTGTTCTTTAATACAATTAATTGTTTAGAGTATAGAGGTAAAACCAAATAGGTGATGTTTTTGTTTTCTGTGTTATTTTAATAATTGTTGCATAAGTGCAACACAAATTGCAAATTGCAAGTGTCCAGTGAACTTGAAAATTTTGGCCAGAAAAAAGTGAAACACTTAGGATGCACGTCAACAATTAATTGAAAGAAAAAAAATCATCTGTGACGTGCGCTGCGGGGGTACTAGATAATTATTCATGATGACGTGTTGTCCTTTTACCTTCGACCAGAATGTTTAGGTTTGTATATTATTACAAGGTGTAGACTATTTCGTAATGTTACAGATTATACAACCGTTTTGATGGAATAAAACGTCACCTTGTTAGATTTAGAAATACAGGTGTTTTTTTGTGGTTTTTGTGGTGGTATTGCATTGTACATGTAGTTTGTTCCCGTGGGCAAGACACTTAATTTCCGATTAGCCTTTTAGAAGTATGGCGGAACAAAAGGAGAGGGCGCAATTTCATTTGGGTATGAATTTTTTTATCAATTGTATTTCTTTCCAAAAACTTGATTTACATGTTGTAATTATAATACATAGACAGAATTATCAATAAAATAAATAAGTGTAAAGTGAAAAACTGAGTTATTTTGCATTTTAGTCGATTTTATACCCACTGCAAAGTGCGCTCTCCTATTGTGTCCGCCATACTTCAAAAGGGCTAATTGCCTCGTCAACCCAAGCGATATTTCACTATGAGCAACTAACAATAGAAATTGGGCACAAACCATTGTTATTAACGAAAGTATAGGATCGGAAACCAGTCTATGCTAAAAGTTGTGGGCGAAAGGTAGACTGGTTTTTGCTCCACATATTCCATGTCCTCAAAGTAGTCGGAATCGTTTGGTCTGGGAACCAGACTATGCGTCCGTGGTTTCGAGCCCTAGAAAAATGTCTTCAATGGACTCACCCCGTGACTCCACAAAACCTTCCTTTTTAAGTCAATGAAACAACTTATGGTTGTCGTATGTAGACAGTTCGCTAGCTGATAAGTTCATCTAGCAGGAAAAAAGTCTTTTGGTTTCCCAATTTTCTGCAGTATTGGAGGAGAGGAGACTAGTCTGCGTGGCTTGGGTACCGGGTATGGCCCCACGCGTACTTCGCCAGTTTAGTTGAGACTCCAATAAGTATAACCATGGAGGAAGAAACTCCATGGTATAACGCATAAAGCCTGGCTATAGTCAGGGAATTTTGCTGAAACCTGGGAACTAAATCCTTACCAAATAATTTCTTCGCCAATGTGTTAGTGAAGGTGTCTACTAACACCTCTTAAAAAGTTGAAATTCAATTCCCCTAGGAAACCACGTGACAGCTTCTAAAAGTGTTACCTTAAAAATACAGTACAGACAACATGGTGTGTGCCTAAGCAGACGACTGTTTTGTGTTTCATACTAGCGCAAATGCGGGCAGCGCTGTGATTGGATTGGATTCTGGTGCTGCTCCTGTGGTTTTCTGTGGTTCTGAATCGAATTCTGAGGTTTTTAAAATGATGAAAGGTCAGGGTCACGTGACTAAGCTGAGAATCGGGGCCATTTCCAAGATTGCCGCCATTGAAATTTACAGGTGCCAGGCGTAGGCCGTGTCAGGTGTAGGTATAGTCGGCCGATTTTAAAGATCCTGGTGTTGATACTATGGTTTTCCATGGTGCTGAATCCAATTCCGAGGTTTTTATAAATTACGATGAAAATTCAGAGTCACGTGATTAGGCTGAGGATCAGGGTCATTTCCAGGAACTTGCCTTTTTACCCAGCGTGCACCACCTGAAAACAGCCCGATTTGCCAGGTAGGCCGATATAGGGCCTACCATATCGAATAGCCGCCATTTCGTTTTCGTGGGGCACCTTTTGTTACTTAAACCGTTCAACAATGGAAGCACAATTTGTGCAATCATGCATGTCCTCAAGGAACAAAGAAACTGCCCCACAGAATCGCAGCTATTCGATACGGTCTATAGCGCGAAGGCGGGACTGTAGTAGCATTTGTGTCTGTGTTCCCCCTGGAATACGCCTGGAATTTATTTTGTGTTTATGTATTTTAATGAGCGTAGAAATGCCACAGATTTCTTTTTATGGTCGCAAAAAGAATACTAGCCAGCGCGACTTAAGACCCTTTTTTGCAGAGCGGGTCACATTTATGCAAATATAATAATTTAGTGCAAATCTATCACGCAACTGCATGGTCTATCATTGGCACCGAGTGGCACTAAACGTCCCCGAAATGTACCACACACACTTTCTTAACAATGTGAACATGATCAGAGGCTAAATATTCTTACAAAAGTTGAAGTTTTGCCTTCGGAATTGCTTGGTAATTTCTGGAATCGGCAAGCTACCACTCATATAATCGAATATAAATGAAAGGAATCGATTTCTACTAGGAATCGAAACCTCAAACATCTGGAATCGCGATTACGATTCCTAAAGTGCAGGATAGATTCTACCCGATTCCGGCGCCGAATCGCCCAAGCCCAGTATTATAATGACGTGGGGTGTTACTCAGTGTTATGTCCGAGCGGTCTAGCGCGTCGAACTCAAGTTCCTGTGCCAGTACTAGAATGTGGGTTGGATTCCGGGCCGTGACGGGTTGTGACACTTGTGCTCTTGAGCAAGGCACTTAATCACAATTGTTCCGTCCTTCGGAAGGGATGTAAAGCCGTTGGTCCAGTGTGTTACATGTAACGCACTTTAAAGATCCCAGAGCATTCTTTCGTGGAGAGCAAGGGGAGGGATTCCCCGGTGTCTCTGGCCGTTTCTAATTCAACTTAGAAGTTGATAGTTATTCGAATATCTATATTAATTGATATCATGTTAATTGATATCTATGTTAATTGATCCTATTCCTGTAATTGGCGGTTCTTCCGCTGTTGGATGTGGTGAATAAATAAATAATAGAGCCTTTCAACCGACAGCTATGCATGTGAGGGACCGGAGCTGCGTTCGACATCAGCAGCCTAAATACGGGGGGTCAGATTCCCAGAAAAAGGCAAGGAAAATAACGGTTTTTTGTATAACGATAGGGCCTATACCTACCTGTAACTGACTGGATGTCAGTGCTGTATGCCCTGATTATACACACACACCCCCCACCACCCCCCCCCCCCCCCCTTTTTTTGTATAACGATAGGGCCTATACCTACCTGTAACTGACTGGATGTCAGTGCTGTATGCCCTGATTATACACACACACACCCCCCCCCCCACCCCCCCCCTCCCCCCTCGCCCCTCCAACCCCCCCCCCCCCCACCCCCCCCCCCACCCCCCCCCCCCACCCCCCCCCCCCCCGCTAAAAAGTAATGTACCCATGTGCACCTTCCACCCCCACCCCCGCCCCCACCCCCGCCCCCTCCCCCTTCCCCCGGTGAAAACAATCATGGCTACGCTGCTGTTCCACATACGCGAAAGTTTGCAAACGTTGGCCAAGAAGGGTGCCCGACTTTTCAAATGGAACGCAGCCAGGGTTCTCCCATTCAAATTATGTGACACTATATTTTTGCAATCCCATGGCCGGAGAACTACACACAACGCTGTCGGCATTTGCGCCAGATGAAACACAAAACAGCCGTCTGACCCAGCGTATACGCTATTCAAAACAAATGGGCACTTTGCGTTTGCCAACGGCTGTTGTCTGATGTACTGCATTTTTAGGTTTTTACATTTTTAAGTCTGTACTGCATCTTTAAGAAGCTGTCCCGGGCTTTCCTAGGGGAAACTTTTTAAGGGGTGTTAGTAGACACCTTCGGTTACAAATTGGTGAAGAAATTATTTGGTAAGGATTTAGTTCCCAGATTTGGCAAATATCGGAAAATATTCCCTGACTACTATAGCCATGGAGGAAGAAACATGACCTTGCAACTATATATGGACTTGAGAAAAAAATTCAAAAATCCAAAAATGTCATAGCTGCTAAGGGCTGATTATTTGATGTAGGCCTACATCAAGTTTAGTCGTTTCTTTTTGCATGCTCTCCAATTTGTTGACAAAGCCCACTGCTGAGGCCGAAGATGGCACTTAAATTAACTTGGCCTATCTTGCAAGCACCTAAATTCGCGCGCACGTAATTTCGCAGGCCGACGCTTTCCTCGGCGTATCTTCTCAACAAAATCACGCACCGACGTCAAATTTTTCTTGAAAGTTGTTTGTCGCATCATCTTTCAATTTGCATGCAAATGTGAACAATTAAGGCTTTCTCAGTAAGTAATTGAATAATTATTAATTTAGGGTACAGAATTCTACCTTATAGACAAGGTACAAAATACTACAATCAAAATCGTTCTGAGAAATCTTTAAAATTCACGATAACTTTCACCACCGATCGTCTACACAGTCTCCAGGCACTAAAAAACAATATTGATTAGGTTTCACTTTCCAATTTAAAAGAGGGCGCTTTGAACGGTACGGGGCTCAAGGAAAGACATGCGTCTTATAGCTTTTCAATTCGAAATTTACTGCTTAAACAGCTAGAATCCCCCTTCCACATTTTTTAAGTTTTTCTGTTTATCATGGAGGAGGTGTATGTGTCTACAACACCATCACAACTTGTTTTTCACAAACAAATCGACAGGCTTTTGCTTAAAACGTAAAGCAGTTCCGACCCTCTTCACCCGAGATTCTGAAACGCTCGAGGTCACTTGTTTATCAACAGGGTTTTGACGTCATCCTGAGAAACATACAAAACGGTCTGTGCAGTATTGAATGGAAAATACACGAAGTGAATGTTTATCATGCCTATTTTGTCCTTGTAATTCAAAATACAAACCTGAAAAACACTTCATGTAATATGACAACAATCTACTATTACCTGATTTGTGAAAAAACGATGAAATTGTGGCTCACAGTGAAGCTCTTTTGAAGTAAATACTGGTGCATTGCGACGGGTGGTTTTGTCACGGAACGAACGGCATCCACAGCGGTCTGTGTATATGTACGGTCCTGATCCCCTGCGGGCGTAGTTTCCACGTGTTTGGACATCGGCCGTATACAAGTTATAGAATGAGCGACTCATTCTTTCTGCTCTTTTTTTCATAGTGTCTGGTAAAACATACAACCACGCAGCTACTGGGCATATCTCTGGCTTTTTGAAACAACAAAATTCTTCAAAAAACACCATCTAAAAGAGACGTTTTTTCAAGTGTTTTGCGTGTAAACGTATGGAGCTAACTATCGTGTTGACTTCTCTTTCTCAGGATTGCGTCACGGGGTCACGCGCATATCATGAATACCTAATAAGCGTTTCATAAATCGCGAAAATCTCATTTTCGAAAAGCGCACTTTTGCTTGCAATTTATCCACTTAAAACCGACAATTAAAAAATAATAAAAATCCACGTCGGCAAGAGGGATGTTTGGACTATCTAAAAAAGCCTAAATGCTGGATTTCGTCAAGGGGGATTCTTCCTCTTTAAGAAATTTGAGTCAATGTGGATTACACAATGTACTTTCATTTAATAATAATTAGTTAAATAACTACTTTTCCCGTATTAGGACGACCTTTTTGGGTAGAGTGCTTACAGAGACCACTAAAATTACCACAAAATTGTCGGAAAGAAATTCATGAATTGACACCCATTTTCTCGACCTAATTCTCTGAAAAAATGTGTTTTGCGACCTAGACGAAAATGGTTTGTGACCTAATAAAAATGGTTAAGAACCTAATAAAAATTAATTGAAGCACTTAGCGTTAGGACGACCGGCTATCGGTCGCCCTAATGCGGTCGGTCGTCCTAATACGCATTTTTTTACCCATAACCGGTCGACCTAAACACGAAAGAGTAAGTTGTAATTTTACAAAATAAATTTCTTCACTTAAAGAAATTTAAATACTTCTACACATTTTGTATTTTGTTTATTTTTTAAATAGAAAAAGTAAAGCTTTAATTGCAGGGCCCAGGGGGTCATTTGCATAATTAATTGGTGGAGCGTGGTGACCAAAAGTCATGATCACTTCAAAAAGGGCAAGACAGGATATGTATTCACAATTGCAATTTCAACTGGTTTATTCTACCGTTTGGAAGCTTTATCTGGAATACTTTATCGGATACCGTTTTTGATGAGCATTTTATTTATTCAAAGGGAAGTCTGACCTGAGCTGATATCTTTTCGCATTTTAAATAAATAAATTTAACTTTTTACGTTTGTAAAAATTTCGTTTCTCCATATCCCACCAGGCCAAGAGAATAAACAATTGAACAGCAAGCAAAGCATGACAAAACAAACACAAGGTTTTCCTATTAAATAAATCAAATCAACAGCAATACAGCCACCTGTCTGGGCACCGTCTTCCTTCAGTCAACTTCACTGCCGGTTTTGGTAATACATGTAGACCTAGGTGTCCGAGTAAAAATTGTGCAGTTTAATTGTATGACTCAATCATCTCCAAAACTCAAATATAATCTTTCATTGATGTCCTTATATAATGTACTGGATCATATTTTTAAAAAGCACTTCTTCGAAAAGCAAAATGTTTAGATCCTGGGCACAACGGGGACACCGTAGTGTGACATGTGACTAAGGAGCGAATTTACGTCACGTAACTTTAGCAAGTCTACTTTTGCATGTGTTTGCAAAAACAAAGCTAGCGTCGTACGGCGACGTTGCTCTTTCTTGAAATTTTACTCCCAGGTAGGATTGGACATAAGGAATCTGACAAAGGAGCCAAAAGGTTCTTTTTAGTTGCTTGCCATTATCGCACATGTAAATTTGCGCACAAATGTAGTTCATGTAACCGCACTGGCCATGGGGCCAATATGTGTAGAGTGGGAAGTGTTAATTCTGGCAACCACTTCTCGTGGCGTAAAGACGCCCAGCCTCGCAGGGCCTCAGCAGGCGATCGCGAAGCCACGCAGCACCCACGCAAGGCAAAGTGCAACCTCAGGGCAGTCCAAAAATGGCCTTCTGCCCTCTGGCAATTCTTTTCGTCCCTCCAACACCAATTAAAATCTTTGTTCTCAAAAAATGGTTGGAGGGCTACCCAAACAAAGGAGACGCAAATATTTTGGACACACTCACACAGGATTTTCATCTGGTTTTTCCCTGCAAGGACCGAGATGTAGCCGGCAGGCCGACTGCCTATCAGAGAAATTGGCAAAAGAAATTAGCCTTATAATCGAATCGCGGGTCCATTTGACATCCCACCATTAACAAATTTACAGTGCTCTCCTATTGGACTCGTGCCTAAAACGTGAACCGAATTCATGGCGCCTCATTCACCATCTCTCTTTTCCTTCTGGCGAATCCATAAATGATTTCATTGACAAAAAAGAATGTACCGTCCATTTAAATGATTACGCTTCATTTGATGAGGAATGTCAGTGGGGCCAGGTGCTTGGCTAGCCAAATCTGACATTAAATCGGCTTTCAGACTGCTCCCCGTTTCCCCACAGGATTTCGAATTGTTGGGTTTTACCTTCGAGGGTAAATACTATTTTGACAAATGCCTGCCAATGGGCTGTTCTATCTCTTGCTCCCTTTTCGAGAAATTTAGCACCTTTCTCAACAGGGGCGAATTTCATAAAGCCGTTTAGCAGAAAAATTTGCTTAATCCAAAATTTGTTTGCTTCAGAAAAATCAAAATTATATGTGTTGTGTAGTGTATTACAATTGACTGGTGTTCTGCTATTCTTGCTATTAAAGAACACAAGTTGACATACAGTTTTGACTATAAACCCATTTTTATAAAGCAAACAAATTTTGGATTAAGCAATTTTTTTCTGAAATTGGCCCCAGTTCGTCAGCATGCTATTAAAACGATCTTTGATAAATTGTATTTTTTTGATGTACAGTTCTGATGATGATGACAATGGATACTTACCTCCCGAGAAGAGACAGAGAGCGAACAGCAGCAGGTTTGGACTTAGTATTATATGTTTTACGGTGGCCGAGTGGTTTGGGTCATTGACTCGCAATCATAGGTGAAAACTCGGGGTTGCAGGTTCGAACCTCCCCTCAGCTGCGGTACCTGTGCCCTTGAGCAAGCCACTCAACCACACTTGCTCCATCCTTCGGAAGGGATGAAAAGCCATTGGTTCAGTGTGTTAGGTAACGATAACGCACTTTAAAGATCCCAGAGCATTCTTTCGTGAAGAGCAAGGGGAATCCCCGATGTCTGTGACCATTTCTAATTCTTCACGAGTTTCCTCACGCTTGCGAGTGACAGTGCAATGGGCACTTTTGAGGAATCCTTGGTATGAATACCAGAAAGAATCAATAGTAATAAAGACAGATTACAAGATTGGAAAACGTTTAAAAACAAGAACAACTGCCAACAGCATTACATAACTTAAGAATAATGTTGATAAACTGCCTTGTAGAAATTTCAGCCACATAGATGCAGTTATACTTCAGAAAACCTGAAAAATTCATGTATTTTTTTTGTGTTGAATGATCTATGAATGGTAAAAAAAAAACAGATATTTATTTTTATAAAGCACCTTCATCAGTTGGCAATTTCTCCCACAAAGGTACCGTTTTAATAAATGAATCATGTGGTGTTTGTTACAACACTTTTAGTCAGAATTTTCTCAAGTAAAATTTTGGATAATTGGGCCTTTTAGTGATCTAATATGCAAATGACCTTTTTATTGTCCAGTTCTGTGGATGTTTTGAGAGATGGGACCACAGAGGAAGGCATGTAAGAGGACTCTGTTTGTGGCCAGGATTTTCGTTATGTAATCTGCAAGTACAATATTTTTAAAAATCCGCATCCCCACACCCCACCCCCCGCCCGCCCCCCTCCCCCCATTTTCCCCATTGTATTGATACCATATCGTGTGTTGTATTTTTCTAATTACCATTCTGAACTTTTGCATCCTTAAAGGCCCATTGTATCATTTGCAATGACCCCAAAGAGTAATCGACGAGTTTACAGGGGAGAACGTCTGAAAGTAAAGATTGAATTAATACCATCTATCGAATGAAAGGTTTTCGCTAAAAATTATATAATTTTACCAGAAAATAATCCGTAAAGATGAAATTATTTAGATCGTTTGCAAACGATTTACTTATTTTTGGTTCGCATCTACGCCGTCCAAAATGCATGGGCACTGTGTACTCCGTGTGCGTGTTCCAACGCAATGCATTTTTATGGATCGCGCGCACACGCAGTATGTGCGCCACAGAGTGCATGACGCAAGCCACATAGTACCCGATCAACTGAGAACGAATATTTGAAACACCCCGCCAAGACCAGGAAAATGCATATGGATTTTCATGTTTTTTTTTAAACGTGGTACATTTGACAAAGCTGAAATTTCTTTGGATGAGTTTGTTGATGTCTTTCTTTTGATTTATAATGGTTTTATTCGCAGAATCGCTCAAAAACAGATCATCCACAGGGCCTTTAAACCGTAAATTTCCAGAGATATCAAAAATCCTTTGAAGTTCAGTAAAGTTTATTTGGTTACATATAAAGCAGTGCAGTTATTACGGGGTACACCAACCTTTTTGCTTTCACATCCAAATTGGGGGTTGCAAATTTACTGTTATTTTGGGGAGGTGTTTTATGATTGTTAGAAAGAAATCAAAGCATGACATTGTTATATGCACACAATATCTTTTTCAACAGCTGTGCTATCAATGATGCCAAAAATGCCAAGGGGCAGGAACACACATGTACATGTATGTCATGAACGTCATGAACTTGTGCCATGAACTTTCCAGACGGGTAAGAATGGCTGCTACTGACACACCATATTGTGGGAGTTTGCCGGTTCTCTACGTTCGAGGAACGCACTATCAAGTGGGAGTCGAAATGGTAGGCAATAAAGTGTTAAAGCCTTAATATATGTACAACATTTACAGTTATCCAAAGATTTACAAGAAAAATCTGACAAGAAAAACCCAACTAAAATGTTATCAGCATTGCATGGTAACAAAAATCACATGATTTTTTATGTGATTTTCTTTTCGTGTAAAATGGTACCTTTGTCAGAGAAATTGTCAACTGATGAAGCGCTTTAAAAAAAAATGCATGGATTTTTTCAGGTTTTCTGAAGTATTACTGCATCTATGTGGCTGAAATTTTTTAACAAGGCAAGTATCAACATTATTCTTTAGTTACGGTACGATGTATGTAATGCTGTTTTTCCTGTTTTTAAAAGTTTTCCGGTCATGTACCCGGTACCCTTTAGGTTCATTGCATTAATTTTGTATGAGAACAGATGAAAAAATACATCTAAAACTGGCACACGTTTGTTAGTCAGGCTTATCTCGGGTCCCTGCAATTTTTCACATGTCCAACAGAATTTCTTATTATTAATTCAAAATCACAAACTATTTTGAATGACAGCAGCCTATAGCAAATTAAGGCAACTGTAAAGACCATCCTCTTGCAACAGTGCCCCTTTAACGCACTCCCTAACTCCTGCGTACAGTGGCCCTGTTGAAACAGGCCCCATTTCGCGGTGGGACTAGCGACAGAAATCTTGTCGCCTCTGCTGGACCAATCAGGACGCTTAGCAGTGCATTGCAGCACGATTGCAGGCATTCAAATGTAACGCGCGCAGATTGTAAACACCGTGCATGCATGTGATACATGTACTCGGTAATGCTGGCTGTTGTCCGCGTCGGCGATTGGCTGCTATTTAAAGGGAATCCGTTCCATTACATTCGTCAGCATGCATCCCTGTTATTAATTTGAAAAACTGCGGAGTAAATTAAAATCGTCGTTTGAAAGTTTGGTAGGAATGGGACAGTCATAAGAAACGGAACCCAATACAATTTCTGGAAAGTATATAAATTGTTTCTTTTCGGCATAACATGACCAAATTGATTAAATTACATCAAAATGACTCGGGCGTGAGTTGGCTCAAGACAACAGCTGGCTCACTCCACAGATTTGCGTGTGTTTCCTCAGGATATTGTTACGTCGCTTTGCAGAGTGGAAATTCCCTGATATCTCAGGATGGATGCAAACTTGCGATGAATTTTGTGTAAAAAAATCAAACTAAACTAAATATCATAAACCATATGTGACCCACCACCCCAAAACCAAGCGTATTTTTAAATTTTTTTTTGTTGTGGCGATACAAAAGATTTTTACACAATTTTGATAGCCGGCATTTTTAGCTTTAAATTAAGATATAGTTCACTCGTATGATACAATGATTTTTTTTCATTACCATTCTGAAATTTCACACCCTCAATCCATATATTTTCAAGGATATCGTAAACAAAACACCAATGTTTTGTAAACTAATTTATCCTGTTCCATAAAGCAGTGCAGTGATTATATACACCAACCTTTTTGCTTCCACATCCAAATTGGAGATTGCAATTTTCCTGTTTTCTTGTCATGGATAGTATTTTAGGGAGGTATTTTATATGATTGTTAGGTTGGAACAAAATCCATTTTCTGGCAAAATGTAAACAAGCTCATGTTGTTTACGTAAATCCAACGCAGGGGCGAACGTTCAAGTCACGCATCCAGGACTACTGCAGTCAGAGCAGCTCTCTGAATGATCTGTTCTTGCCTTACTACTGCAGCGAGGAAGGCAGGAAGGTGTACGAAGAATACTGGGAGGCCATGAAACAAGTTTATCCTCAATATGAGGACGAACTGAGGGGGATTTCAGACGGTTCTGGGGTTGAATATCACAAGGTAAGCTTTAACATTGCCCATTCTGTCGATGTAGCAAATCCAATGAACAAACGTTGCTCATTCAACATTGTTCTCTTTCAGTGAAAATCATAGCCTAACCAGTTGACACCAAGATTATTTTTGGCAAAAAAATACCATTTTAATAATTAATAAAAAGATAAATGTGATTGGCCAAAAATTAAGACCAGGGGTCAATTTCATAGAGCTACTTTTGAGTAGCACTCGTGATTAAAAGCGCATGTTGATAAAACTGCCCTGTAGACATTCCACCTTTTGAAACCTGTTTTTTTGTGTTGAGTTGAATGGTAATAAAGTCTTCATTTGTTAATTTCTCAGACAAAATACCATTTTGGACTGAAATAAAATCGTGTGGTGTTTAGTACCATTGTTATTAACACTTTCAGTAAGATTTCTCTTGTCAGATCGTAAAAAACTAAATTGGGGTTAGAGCAAATTATGTATTTTACCTTTAAAGGTACATTCTGCGTGAGATTTGTTGATTTGGGGCAATAAAAACCATTTCTTAAGCAGGATGAAAATAATATAATCATACATGAAGTAGAGTAGCAGGATTCACGTTCAAATATCATTTGCATCACAGATATTTCTTACGCACATCACTGCAGAACTTTTGGGACTGCTGGGCAAACCGCAAACTGCAGGTTGCTCTGACGTCATGCTGAACTACACAGATCAAGATGGAAAACAACATGTAGGTTCGTTTTTAAGACCAACCAGGAACATCCTCTCCATATCGTTGTTTACAGGAGGTTGTTGGTTCGAGTCCCATCCGAGTACTTTTTTATTATTATTTTATTTATTTAATGAACTTAAATTCGCAGCCCGTAGGGTGAATTGCATAAAGTGTTCAAGTGTGTTCCACCTAAACATCAAGATACATAGGTGGGTGGCGCCATTGGCAGCTGATGGTCAGAGACACCGGGGAGTCCTCTTACTCTTCACGAAAGAATTCTCTGAGATCTTTTAAGTGCATTACACAACACACTGGATCAACGGCTTTACATCCCTTCTGGAGAATGGAGCAAGTGTGTTTAAGCGCCTTGCTCAAGGGCACAGGTACCATGGCCGAGTATCGAACCCGCAACCCGAAGTTTTCACTCGGGTGTTGCGAGTCAGTGACCCAAACCACTCGGCCACGGTACCCCACTAATATGCCATCAGGTTTTAGTGTGTTCTCATCAGGAGAGTGCATACCGCGCCGTATTGATTGCTTTCCGTGACGTATAGAACATCCGGGAATGTTTGGTGGTCAACGATCACGCGCGTACACGCGCGCGCCAATAGACGCACATAAACACGCGTACAAAATACTCGCCAGCGTATTTTCATTCGAAGATGCCCCATGCGCGCGCTGCGATACGTTAAAAATATTGAGCATGCACTCGGCTTGTAAACACAAGTGTTTTACTTGATTTTTAGCCTAAAGAAATACGTTTTAATCTTTATCGATACAACAGCCATGGCGCAACAACATAAAGCAAGGTTAAGCAACGGAGGTAAGTGCAACCAATTTGCTTTTCTTGCTCTTTTTGCCGGTTATCACTCGAGCCACGTGCGTCATGAAAAATGGAAACCAAAATGGTGGATGGAAGGCGTGACGTCACCGGAAAGCAATCAATATTGGCAAATTTCATGCTTCACTGAAGCTGATTAAAAAGTACATGTATGCAAACAAAATAATGGGGACTGGCCTTGGATAGATCTTTTGTGATTGGGGTGCATGGGCAATATTGTCATCTGCTCCATTCTGTTGGCTCGCTAAAACAGAAAATGTGTGATATTAGTCCCTGAATGTGTTTGATTATGCCAATTATTCAAATATTCAAATATTTGATCGATAACTAAATATTCAAATAAAAATTTAGTATTCGTATATTTGAAAAGTTCCTGAGTGATGAGTTGCTCAGTAAAACTAGAGAGAAGAGATATGTATTTTTACAAGAGAGACGTACATGTATTCTCTAAGTTGCTACAATTATGGTATGCGCTCCGAAGGTATGCAGCAGACTCCAGTGCATTTGTAGATTGGACAAATTTGGGTGTAAATTTCAACATTTACACCTAATAAAACAAATATTCCATGTTCGATCAAACATTTGGTTAAAATATTCCAATAGTAAAGTATTTGAATTGACCCAGGCTTATTTGTTATTTATATTCAGAGCATTATAGCACATAACGAAGACGGTGGAAGGATGATCGCAAGCCTTGCGTACGTTGTGCACGGCCACATTAAGCCTGACCCGGGTCGCTACCCCGACCTGCCTTCGGAAGATTTTGTATCCTGTGTCTACCCAGGCAGACTGGCTGGGAACTCCACGACAGCTAATGGTCACGGAGTCACGTGGACCATCAATGTCATATTTCCAAAGACAGTCGTCAGAAAAAGAACCGGTAAATTCATACATGGGTAATTCCCAAAATTAGGGGTCCAAAAGTGTGACATACTTTTAAAGATTTTCGAGTGTGTTTAGTGATTGAAAGTGGTTTTCCACAAATGCCACTTACATTTGACGTTTGTGTATGGATAAGGCACCAAAGTTAATGCAAACTCATTCTACAGCTAATTTTCATTGGCATAGGTAACCCGGGACACCAAATACCTCTTTAATATAATGGAACCAATTATGAGCCTTTATGGTCTTTTGTTTCAAACATTTGTCAGTAATCACAGAACAAAATATTCAAGAAATTGGTACTGTCTCCTATAATCACAGGTCACAGTCTATTACTGAGAATTTGTGATCATGAGTGGTGATTTTGGATGCACAGGGTGTCATACATAATAGGACACCAAACGTTTTCGACCACTAATTTTGGAAATTATCCACATCCCTACGTTCCGTACATTATGTGGACAACCCTTTGGTCTCGTGTAGAAAAACTGTTCTAAAATGTCACTTTTTGTCAAAATGCAAAAAAATAAAAAAATAAAACTGTTCTTATCTATTAGATAAAACTGTTGACTAAACCCTAACCCTAAACTTACACCCCTTTACTCTTACCTTGTTTTGTGGACGTGTGGTAGTCCACATAACGTCCATTTATCCTGCCAAGTGACATTCTTGCCAGTCCACATAGGGTACATGTATGTAATGTACATACACATTTACTACTGCCTTTGAATGGCCGATTCCTGAAGTGTTGCTTTTCGGTATTAAAACAGCTTCTATTTTTAGTGGGCCTTCTTTTATTATATTATATTATATTATAACGCAGTCTGTGAGCTGAATGGCATGAAGTTTACAAGTGTCTTCTGCCTAAACATCAAGATATGTGGGTGGGTGGGTGGCGCCATTGGCAGCCAACGGCCAGAGATCATGCTGGGCAATCCCCTCACTATTCAATCAAAAGTGAGCTGAGATGTACATGTAAATGCGTTACATAACACAGTGTACCAAAAACATTATGTCCCTTTCGACGGATGGAAAAGACAGTTTTTAAGGGCACAGATACCACGACCCGTTATTGAACCCACAACACCAAAAAACATGTTACATTTGTGTCTTGCTATGGTAAAATGTGGCAAGACTGGTGCCTAACTAACGAGCAGCTTCTAACAGTGGCATATACATGTATACGAGAAACAATACCAATGCTTAATAAAGCCCCAATCTGATTTGCAGTTTCCCAAAATGTTACTTCTAAATTGGGGATGATCTAGAGTAAAATCGTAAGGGCCTTATCGGGATTCGAACCCGAGACCTCTGACTCATTGGGCAGACACTCTACCAGCTGGTAGAGCATCTGGCCGGTGAGTCAGAGGTCTCGGGTTCGAATCCCGATAAGGCCCTTATGATTTTTCTCTCATCCTAAGTTTGGTTGTGTTCAAAATTTTACTTAATAAGTTGACAAGAAAAACTGGACTAAATGTGTTGATAGCAGAGGTAACAAACACCACTTCTTTCCTTGTGTAAAATAGTACCTTTTTGAGAAAAATTGCCAACTTGAAAAGCTGTTTGTTGAAATTTATCTTTTTACCAATTTATTCAGCACAAAAACCGTGCATGGATTTTCAGGTTTTCTGAAGTATTACTGCATCCATGAGGAAAACATTTCTACAAGGCAGTTTATCAACATTATTCTTTAGTTCTGTAAAGCTGTTGTTTTTGAAAGTTTTTCAATCGTGTAATCTTTAAAACACATAGACGCTATTTTCTCTTATAACAGCCTATTATACGATGTCTCGAGCTCTAATCTGCGCTCAAAGTGTTGACCATGCAGAGACGATAATCGCCAATGATCCTCTCGGATGCAGTTATGGGTTCAGGTGGGACTTCGTTAAAGCACCTAGACACGATTTGCAACGTCCCCAAATATTTTCCATTATATACCTCATGCGTAGATTCCTGTCATCTGATTGGTTAAAAGTGGGGGCATTAAATTTGCTAGTTTAACGGGTTCCGGACGTGCACGTTGCGTGTGTCGCATAGCTGTGCACCGACTGTGCAGCTATGTGCTAAATGTAAAGATCAATCGGGCCGGAAATGGCGGAATCTCAAAGCCGTTTTGATCTCGTACTCGTACATGATGAAGTCCTTAAGAAAATAACAGAAGTTGCCAAACAGTGTGTAAGGTGAAATGTAAAATGTCAGGTGATAATGCTGCCAATATTATGCTGTAAATACCACCCTTTCCGCCGTAGACCAGCTTCCGAAATCGAAACTCGATGACTACTGTCATGACTGTGTAGCGTACTTTTAACCAATCAGATGACAAAAAATCTACACATTCGGTATATAAAACAAATATTGACTGCTTTTTATTTGTGTCATGGTTACGATTATAGGCCCTCGGTGATCTCAAAGCCATGACTATGCACAGTCATTGCTTCAAGATCACCTTGGGCCTATAATCTTAACCATACCCCTCGATCATTGTTGTCAATATTTGTGTACTATTTCACTGGAAGAAACCTTAATCATGAGAAAGATAGAAGTGGCCTGATTGTCCCATGCAATCATATTCCCAAGATTATATATCTTTTGTAAGAAAACGACAATTTTGAAAATAAATTGATAAAAGTGCATGTGCACATGGATACTTTCACAAGGGCGCCCTCATTTAAACGAAACTGCAGAAGTCTCCATACAATTCTTGTGCAGAGATTAGGCGTAATTTCAAAATGTTCCTTTCCATTTGTTTTGTTTTTTCTTTAGTTTAAATTTAACTCAAAGACGCTCAGATCCAACCAACATAGTGATAATGAACATCGAAATAGCGCCACGTATATCAACGTCATCACCGACACATTGTGTGACGAGACTGCCAGTGTCGAATAGCCCACACCAGGGATTTGCCTTCCATTTCAACATGTAGGTAGGACACTAGTGAAATTTGGCTGGTAGGTTTGGTTTCAGGGGAAGGATTGCATTATAACCGTCTCAAGTCTGAGACACATCATATGTCCTAACTTAATTTATGAAATCTTACCTATGACACCTATTGAAAAATGTCTTGCAATATCTAAAAGTTAGGACGTCTTAGCTAAGATATAAACAATTGTATGTCTCTACTGTTCGATTTGTTGGCATACCGTCGTGCATAACATTACTAGCCCGTCCTTAATGCCGTATATGCATGTACGTGTGACAGTGGCGCTAAAAACGTTGTGCAAACCTTTGTAATTAACATAGGCCCAGCTTGAACTATAATTATCTTTCAGTGAAAATCGAGTGTAAGAAAGACAAACTATCATAAATGAATGTTTGATCCTAATCACAAGGCTCTTTTTCTCGGAATTGAGCAGGAAATGTCTTAGTGATGTCAGAGTTAGAACATCCTAAGAGTTAGAACGTCCTAACTTTCTTTATTGCAATTCACCCAAGGTCAGTGTCTGTCCTAGGAGCAGTGGGGACCATTAGAAATGGTACGCGTACGGGAAACGTATGCGGCTGGGAAAAACTGGATGGTTGTACCAACAGTTTGCGCAGTTATTTTGTCTGCACAGCATAGGTAATGTGACTTTTTACATCAATATAACCATGTACACATCCGCACATTTCTTGAACAGCCACGCAAAATTGTGATATAACAACCCGGATTTTCCTATATGCGCACTTTTTCTAATGGTTCCTAATGTTTAATAAGTTGATTTCGTTTATTGGTTGACACGTAGTTTCCTTATTTGAGGATTTTAGGAATGAAAACCTTAAACGTTTTTGTGCTATATTCCATGGACTTAACACACGGCGTCTCAGTGGCGACCAGTGAACAGAATTCATACCATACTTCACGCGAGAGTGAACACGAATTTGACATCAGCGAAATATTCACGGCGTGAATTCGCCCAAATTTGAACTAAGTTTCAACTTTCAAAATGATGCTAACTCACCTTTGTGCGGTATGGGCCTAGGTATGACTGATTTGCAACGTAAAATTTCTCGGTATAGGTACCAACACTTGGCGGGTATCGAACACCACGAAGACCAAAGTTCCATCCAGCGGAAGATGGCACTTAACAGCCTGAGTCAGCCACCTACAGACCTTCCTTCCCTTCTCGCTTTCTTGGGGAATCGAGACCACCCTCAGTTCCCTGTCTACAGAAACGGAATGCCACCCGACACCATGGCTACCTTATCAACATGTAAGACCACAAAATAGCAAGACTTTACCTTTGTAAAACTTGTTACACTCAAACAAATGTTCATGTTAAAGCTATTTGCAGTTTCCCAAAATTTTACTTCACGAGTTGACAAGAAAAAAAACCAAAAGTGTTGACTGCATTGGTAACAAATGCCATATGATTTGTTTTCTTTTTTTCGCGTAAAATGATACCTTTGTAGGAGAAATTGCCAACTGAAGGTGTGTTTTTAAAAAAACAATTCACTGTTCATTAACACAAAAAAACATGCATGGATTCTTCAGGTTTTCTTTTATTACTGCATCCATATGTGGCTGACATTTCAAGAGGCAGTTTTCTAAACATAGGCTTTTAATTACAAGTGAAAATAACACCGTTTTTAACAGTTTCTTTAACTTGAATGAAATTTTGCTTTAGCGTAAACAGCACACGGAGTGCTGCATTCTTGCGCGTTGTTTACCTCAACCGAGTCTTTATAAAAATCTTCAAAAATGTTCACTGTAGTAATAAATTCAAAATGTGGTTTCTGTGAGAAAACGTATTCATAAGTTTCTCGATTGTAGCGATGAAAAAGATGCCAGTTAGCACCAAAACGCGTTAGTTAAAACGGGATTTGCTCACTGTATGTAAGTGTTTCGACTTATAAAAGTGAAACATATTTATGACAATAACCAGTCCTTTTGTGGAATAAGTAACAAAATTATAGAATGCCAGCTTACCGAACATTTCTGTTGTCATTTTATCCTAACTTATCTCAGGTGAAATCGCCCTATTTAAAGATGTATTATATTTCTGTAACTTTATGCGATATTTTCATTTCGCAATATTTTTATCTTGCGATTTTGTTTATATTTTGCGATATATATTCATCTCGTGATATTTTAATTTCTGTCATGACCAATTATTGCTGTTTTTGTTGTTTTGATACAGGTGTTTTGGATCTGGTGGCGGGAACATTCAGCATCTACATAGACAACCCGGCAGATAGTGCAGGGCCGTTGGTTACATTCTCCATTCCACAATCTCGGCATTAAGGGTACATTATCTCCGGAAATCCCTGGAAGTTTTGTACCTTAAATTAACTAACTAAATTTGTAATATCCCTTCACAGGGATTTAGACAGAAAAAGAAATCCCTTTCAACAAATGTACACATGTGATCGAAGGGGATATACCCATTGTTGAATAATAATTATGACATTTTTAGATAATTTTTATTTTTCGTGTGGTTAGTTTGAGAAATCGTGTTGTACGCCCCTGCATACAATATTTAAGTGTCCGTCCAAAGTTGTCAACATTTTCACAGTTCTACAAAGGATAGGAAGAGGGTGGGTGCGGAGGGGTTTAAGGGCGGAGGCGGTAGAGGGCACACAGCTCAACTTAGTTGCTTTATTTCATTTTAATGCTGACCATTACTGCGCTTCTGATTTATTTATATTGATTAGCTGGCTTGGTTTTATTTTCTTATTTATTTGCACTATTAATTAATTTGGTTAACTTTATAACTTAATATTTATTTCTGAGGAAGCTCACACTCGATAAGCTTTGCTTTTTGTGAGCTCCCCCCATACTACCTTATTATACTACAGTGTATTAGTAAAATTGTAATTCATTTTGAGTATGGAAATAAAGTGAAGTGAAGTGAAGTGAACTGAACTGAGTAGGACTTTACAAGTACATGCGATGTAAAATGTTGACATTTCATAGAAGTGATAACAAATGTTGATATTAAAGTAGTACTTCAGGGAGAGGGAGGGGGTCATAAAAAATACTACACTCTGTAGAACTGTGAAACTTTGGACGGATCCAAGTATGATGAATAAGGTTATAAGGAGGGTTTGCATTTAGAACATTATAATTTTATTTCCCAAATTCTTCCATGTTTGTCTTTGGGAAAAATGTCAAGTTAATAACAGAAAACAACAAAAGAGGCAACAGCTTTCTTTTTTTTTTGCATGTTTTATTTTAACTGTGTTTACAAAGTAAAGCGGCATAATTTTAGAACCTATAGGCCTATAAGTCTGTTTTCAATACTGAGGGAAAAGGATATAATCCTGGAGGAAAAGGTCTCTCCAGTATTGAAAACAGACACATGTCTTGTATAAATGACGGAAATGCGGTGTGCGAATAAGGGTGACTTTAACCAGTGTTTCAATTAAAAGTTATTAAACTCGATAAATCAGATAACTGGAATATGTTTAATATGTCATAGGCTACATTTTATATTTTGTTCTTGTGCTTAACACAGTATTTGTTATTAAAATATTTTACAAACGGCACGTGATGGTGTTTTATAACAATTTTCTTGGTCAGTAGATTATTCAAAAGTTGTCAGCCTCACAAACTAAAATGGTTGATTCCAACTTCCAAATCACGTTTGTCTGTGGAAACGTTAGTGAATTTCGGGCGCACGTGGTTAGCCACTACGAAGTTTAGCTAAACGTTGTCGTGATCAGGTCAACTCGACCGTGTACCAACTCGACCGCGTACCAACTCGACCGCGTACCAAACCAACTCGACAGTCGCCGCCGACAGCAATCCGGGCGCCGGCAAAGACGTGCCGACAAATCCGTGGCCAGCCGCGTGTCATGTTCAGTGTGCGAGCGAGCCGACATTCACCGGCCGCCGAATCCAGCGACGCGACACGGCTTCTCCTGTTTTGCATTTGTATGGTCGAGTTTTTTTGCGGTCGAGTTAGTACGCGGTCGAGATGGTTGACGATAGATTTTTTTCCCGGTCGAGTTGGTCCGAGTCGAGTTGGTATTCGGTCGACTTGACTGACATCCCACGCCGAAACCTCCCTAATACGAATCCATGCATACTGCATCCATCAACAAAAGCAGGGCACCACTTTTAAAGTTTTACTATTTTTAAAAAAAGTGCTACTGTCCCTAAAAAGCGCTCCCCAGAAACTTTAATTTCAAATAGGATGTTAGACCGACCTGGGGCCAATTTCAAGCACAAAAAAACTCTTGCTTAGTAGAGATCGAATGATACCAGTGAAATTCTCATGTGATAGAAACAGTGTATGACCAGTGTTAGAGGACTGTTCATTACCATGACAATCACATGAAATTTTTCCTGGTAACCTCATTTTGTCAAGCAAAGTTTTCCATGCTTAAGTACTATTTTATGCTTAAGCAGCTCTATGAAATTGCCCCAGACTTCTTGTGGTATGCGTGTCGCTTCTTATACCAGAAATGAAATTGTCCACGCCCGAGGTTACAATTTCAAAGAACGTTAATTACTTATTAATAAACTCTATTCACGCGTTAGCATGAGTAAATCGAGCATCATGAATCGGTTCTATCGAGTTCAAACTGCTGACTGAAAATGTGTCACGACACTATATGCGTTACAAGCCTCGACTTCAGAGCGAGATTTGGAATGCATACGTAACTGGGTCGTTTGCATTCTATAGAAATAATTCAGGAAGCCCGATCGAACCTTCCGAACGCATGAAGAGGGTCTGTGAACATTATTTTAAATCATGTTTCTCGTACACACAATGAGATCGATCAACATTTTGAAATTTTAAAGTTATTCCTAAGACGAAATTCAGCATAAATCAAATCCAGTCCGACGGATTGTCGGTGATAGGCGGTCGTTCCTTCTTTTATCCTGAGCAGAAAAAAACGATAGCATTGCATTAAAAAAAAGCAACGAAAGAGCGCAACGTCATCACCTTCACCATCGACCGTTCGTTAGGCGAGGTGGCAAGAGGCCTAGGACTTTCAGATTATTACACCGATGTATGTGGACTGAGAATTGATGACGTCATCATGACGTCAGAGAAAACCCCGAACCACGTTCTCGTAATCGTCAGTGGACGATTAACAATACATTATCAAGGCCATAGTCGACGTGGCAATCTATAAAGCTGTTTAACATCATCTTTAGGACACGACAAAAGTCTATGCCAAGTTTCATGAATGCGAACAGAATGCAAACCGCGTAAGCTTGTTCAAGAGTTCGTGTAATTACTGCACTGTTTTTATGTAACCTATGAAATTAGTTTACAAAACATCGCTGATTTTTGATGATATCCTTGCAAAATTTCAGTCCGATAATGAGAAAAATACGACAAACGATATGGTATCAAAATCTCAACGTACACCCATTGGAAAAATGAGAAGCTCATGATGTTTTGGACATACTTCTTTCACGAAAATACAAAACTAACCTTGGTGTTTTATCTGTCCGATGAGCGTAGATCAAGCATCTACTCAATAACGATATTAACAAGCACAGAGTCTAAGGATGAGATGGTCGGGGAGCTAGCTTGAACGCTGCCTTCAGACGATGGACTAGCTTGAACACTGCCTTCCGATGAGGGCGAACTAGCTTGAACGCTCCCTTCTGATGAGGGCGAACTAGATTGAACGCTCCCTTCCGATGAGGGCGAACTAGCTTGAACGATGCCTTCCGACGACGACGAACTGGCTTGAACGCTGCCTTCGGACGACGGAGAGCTACTCGACGACGAACTAACCCGAACGCTGTTGTCTGACGACGACGAACTAACTTGAACGCTGCCTTCGGACGACGGAGAGCTACTCGACGACGAACTATCTGGAACGCTGCCTTCAGACGACGGAGAAGAGCTGGAAATGCTGATCGAACTAGAACTTGAACCGAGCACAGAACTAGAACTAGAACTGGACTTTGACTTGGAACCAGACGAACGGGAACCAGACGAACGAGAACCAGACGAACGGGAACCGGAACCTCTACCACGATGATGGGCACCACGATGATGACGGGCACCGCGTGAATCTTCAGAGAATCCAATAAATTTAACTATTAAAATTAAAATGCCAGCATTTGTGGTAGTTACTGAGTGTTTTATGTATTCTCAAAAATCGATTTAGTGAAGTCTAGGCTGCAGGTCATGAAATATTGCTTATCTAGTTTTAGGCTTGGTGATTTATGTTACATAAAAACATTAAAGGCAGAGGCTCGTCAGCAACGCGCGTTTGCCAAATTCGTGCCACGAAATACGCAGCTCCATGCCTTTGCTATGGAGCTGCGTATTTCGTGGCACGAATTCGGCGCGCGCGCATTGCTGACGAGCCTGTGCCTTTATTTTTCGGAAGACGTATCTGGTCGGACTACACGTTTTATTTAAGGACTACATAAGTCCTCAAGAAACAAAGAAACTGCATCACAATATGGCAGTTAGTCGATATGGCCTCAAACTATGTTGACATAACCAATCGCAGACCGTGAGAATTTCCATTTCGAGGTTCGGTTAACTTAAGATTATACTTACGATGGTCGCGGGCCAAGCAGGTATCTGGAAAATTCAAAATTAAACAAAATGTCATTGTGACCCAAATGTTTTTAGAACCACCAAGGCAAGATAAAATAGGCTTCTAATGTAAAATCTTGGATCATGGCACACAAAATCTTTTCATCATACAAAATCTGTGTCTGAGACGCTTTGTATTAGGGAGGTTTATGCGCTCGTAAAACGCGAACGTGAACGTGAAATGCTTTGAGCACTTGGCCGTTAATTTGAGGAAATCATAAAACAGACGAAAACAAAAATCTACAAATGTGTCTGTCGTGGCAAGATAACTCTTTTGCCGTGACTAAATCCGAGCCTGGGTTTTGAGACCGAGAGATATGGACGGTGCATGCACAAGCCATTTCGCGTTCACGTTTGCGTTTTACCCAAGTTCAAGTAAATAACAAGAAACAAACATTTAGGTTTATGAAAAAATAATTAAACAAATCACCCATGTACATGTACACTGAGCAAAAATATAAACGCCCCATGTAAATTATTTATGTAACATGAAATGGGCGACCCTAACGGCAGTAATATGTAGCATATTATTAGACAACAAAATGAATTTTGTATATGATTTAATATATTTTGCAACCCCTAAGGCTAATAAATGTTTCAAAGTGTCAAATGGGGCGTTTATAATTTTGTTCAGTGTACTTACAAACAGCCATAGCGAGTAGAAGAAGAATAATCAGATGACGAAAGGATGCCATGTTGGAAATCAGTCCAGCGGGGGAAAATTAGCGACACCCAAGATCTGTCCTCTTTTATAGATATTTCAGCAACAGCTGTGATTTGCCAAATTAATACAAAACGTCGTCAGCACACGAAATAATTCGTGTCGTGCACTGAATACAATGCTATTTGCTAGATTGGGTAAATACATTTTGAAACAATTGCGTGTACGTACGTGCATTTGTTTTTCGTTCTTTGTACATGCTTTATTTTAAAAGCTACCAACTTTGGCCATCTGGGAAGATAAAACATTGTTACAATATATTTTTCAAAGTTGAATACCACTCACCTGAAAGCACACAATATTATGTTAAAGTTGTGTTTGTATATTTTGTGTGGGTTGTCTCCGGTTGCTTGAAAGCAATTTTAAACACGTTCTTAGAACGTGCTGCGGAACCAAAAAGGATTTTAAATTCTACTGTTAGTTTTAATAACAGCTGTTAAAATATTTTGTTTCGTGCGTGCTCTCGGGAGTCTCGGTCGTTTGTCATTTTTGCAACGGTTTCGAAATACACGCTGATTGGGTTATTCATCACTGTGAATAATAAGTCGTAAAATAAGTCGTCACATCATTGTACAAGTTTGGGGAACGTTCATCATTTCACCTGTTGCGTAATCGTGATTGGTCAGCGGATTATGATTCAGTGCGCTTATTGGTCGAAAGTGCAACTACATGTACCACACTAGACTGGTACCCAATCCTAGTCCCCAGATGCGATTTCGTCGTAAATGTCGAGTTCTGGCGGTCTGTTCTTGGCACAGGTAACTTGTTCTCGATAGATAGATGGTATCATGATCCTATTCTCGGGTCGTGTTCCCACGCGTTCGGGAGCGAGAACTACCTACCCGTACCCGGAAGAACAGACCGCCCGAACTCGGCCCAAGCGATATGATCGGAAAGCAATCTATTCTATTGGCACACTAGAGGGCGCAATACAACATGGCGGCGCCCTGGGAAAAGTCACATTTTCCCGGTAAGAAAAGTAACTTGAGAAAACAACACGGTCGTGGCCGTCACGATGAAGGTGAATTTGACAAGACCGATGGCAGGGTTGGCAGACTTGATGACCATACTATGGGCTATTACCGACGGGTAGCAGATACTATAAAGGACGGGTTTCAGGATGTAACTGAACAAGGTAGGCCTAACTGAAACTTTGTCGGAATCTAAAAAACAAAAGAGGCATGCTTTTTGCTTGTGCGCGTGCATGGCCGGCTATAGGCCTATGGCGTGACATCAGGACAGGTGTCAGGACAACGTGTGGCATTTCTGAGATGAATTATAAATGACAAACTCAAACTGCATAAGATTAAGATAAGGTATGCATATGCACAAAATTAAGGCGCGAGCGGTCCATGCGTAAGCGCGACAACAGAGGGCGCTGCGTGCACAATAGACCTTATCGTTAATACCGCTTGGGCGAGTTTGCACAAAAGCACAACTGTATTATGGGAAGGAAAACGGGGCAAAGTCTGCCCCGAAAACCTTCCCACAATACATTGCTGCTTTTGTGAAAACTCACGCAAGCGGTATTTGCGATAAGGTCTATTGAATGGTTATCTTGTGCACTATGCAACTAAGTTAAACTGAATGCAATTTTTAAAGGAGAAAATCAACATTTGCGACAAAAGTGCAAGTGGGAATATCATAGAATTGAATAAGCAGTCTCTGCTATGATTGTAGTCTGTCTGTCTGTGAGCCCCCCTTTCATACAGTGGATTGTTGTCATTTTGCCTCAAAATTTCCTTGGCCCAAGACCATTGCACACTTGGAACTGTACCTTATGTACACTGCGGAGAGCGCCCTCTTACGTCCAGAATTATTTAAACTGCGACGACAAAAACTATCCTTGAGTTTGCACGTGGGAGAACATTTTGGCTTCAAAAACGGTGTTGTAAGTATTTTTTTCCAATCATGGACATCTCAAACCACTGCAGGACACAACTAGGAGGAAATTTTAGGGTGTGATTCTAATTTCGAGGCAAAATGAAAACAATCGACTGTATAAAAGGGGTTCCTTCTGTCCCTACGGGAAATTCCGTAGGGACAGAATCATTCTGTCTGCTATGATTCCACTATATAAATTTATCAAATTCTGTGTTCAATGTGAACGGAAAAAAATACCTCAGACTTATTCAATTTTTGGCTTCCATTGATTAAAAATTAAATGCATACATTAAAACAGTTTTAGGTACATGTACCATAAAAAAAAATAAAAATTGCACTGGTGTGGAGTTGATAAGTCTGGTCATGTATGGTATCGGAGATTTCCTATATCTTTGTGTTTTCATCTTTGGTAAAAATGTACGAATTGTGTTAATGTAAACAAAAACAAAAAACAATACCGTATACATTCACCAGTTTAGACTCCATGGTCTATCCCCCAGGATTAGAAGTCACCCCAGTTTGAGAACTAGTTGTCTTAAACTTTAAAGTTTGAAAAGATACTAAAATTAATATGTCTGTTGTGCCTGGCCATCCCCAATAGGACTGTTTATTGACAACGTCTTCGAGCAGATGCAAGGCGAGGAAGTCAAACTATGCCAAAACCAGACCGTATCCCGCATTCTAGAGGACCTCATCCGACTTGCTGGCCCCGCCCACCTCAGGGGGTTTCTCGCTTCCATCTTGGAGGAGTTTGAGGTCGTGATTAAGGACCGGTTTGCTGGGCATGTCCTAGAGAGGGCGCTGCGGCAGGCCATCAAGGTTTTGGACGACAAAGAGGAAGGGGCTGCATTGCAAGAGAAAGGCATGTGTTTGGCTTGGGGGGTTTATTAATATTACGTTTATTGACTATCCATAAAGCCCAACGTACGTCGACATTGCAACTGGTGATCTATACTAGGTGCAACTGATGTTTCCGACAACTAGAAGCAACTCACGGCAACTGGGAGCAACTGATCAGGTTGATGTACGCGCACTTGCAACTACTGGCAACTGGAAAAATTCCAGTTGCGGTACGAATTTAGTAAGCCTAGACTGGTCCCCTGTCTATGTGCGCTACGCTGCTCTCGCTCATATACGACGCGTAGGGAAGTAAATATGTGGACAGGGAACCAGTTTAGGCTTAAGAGAGTGTAAACAAAATCCATCCGCGTTGGTGGGACTACTTTCCTTTTGACGCGATACTAGCAAAGTCAAGTTACCATTCCGTTTGAGATTTGTCGATTTTACTCCAAATTCTGATGTTTGAGTCATCATGGAAAAAAAAAGTCTTGAGATTACAAGGACCTCCATTGTGTGCTTTTAAATGTCTGATTTGGAATGTACGGTAAGATTTTTGACATAGGTTTTTGGACCATTAAGGGCGTGCAGGAATGTTCCACACGGCGAATGGGGTTAAAATGTTAAAGGGCTAAAAGTGTTATATAAAAAATGATAACGTCCCAATATAAACATCAAATAAACACTTTTAGCCTTCTAAAAGTACGTTCTACGCACACATCGATAGCGACTGATCAGTTGAGTTGTTTCCAGTTGCAAAGTCGATGTAAGCTAGGCTTAAAGTATCTAGAAATGAAATACTGACTCCCACACCGCTGGTCAGATTGACCAGCAAATGATCATGTATTGGGGGCTTCCATAATAGAGTACAGAAGCGATGACGTCACAAAAAACTTTTTTTACATTTCAGCGTTTTGGATACCATGTATCGGTGGAGCATGATGAAAAACATCCACAGCCCAAATTTGGTGGGAATCGGTTCAGTGGGGCCCGAGATATGGCCGCATGAATACATAATTAGCCCCATTGAAATCAGTGTAAATTGGCATGGTTCCAAAAGTTACGATCCAGGCCAATTTACACTGATTTCAATGGGGATAATTAGGTATTCATGCGGCCATATCTCGGGCCACCATGAACCAATTCCAGGCGCGGAAAATAAGAAATGGAAAAAATCCGGAAAATAAGAAATGATGATGGGTAAAAACTGCATATTAAATGCCAAATTGGGGAGGGAGAAACTTTATAGATTTTTGTCAACTTAACCGGGCGAAAATAATGGCTAAAAATAATGGCGAAAATAATTGTTCATACACACAATTCTCAAAACACACAACAATCTTCAAAACTTTTGCTTAAAAAAGTCAGTTAAAAGTGGCAAGGAATCGCCTTAGATTGCACCACAGAGCATCTAGAATCCAAAATTTCCCGGGGCCCTTAAACGGGCCCCGGACCCCACGCCGTAAGGGCTTCGCGATACGCGCTCGCATTTGTCCATTTTTGTTATGCCCCCCCGTCTACAAAATTCCTGGATCCGAAAATAATTATTCATACACACAATTCTCAAAACACACAACAATCTTCAAAACTTTTGCTTAAAAAAGTCAGTTAAAAGTGGCCAGGAATCGCCTTAGATTGCACCACAGAGCATCTAGAATCCAAAATTTCACGGGCCCCTTAAGCGGGCCCCGGACCCCACGCCGTAAGGGCTTCGCGCTACGCGCTCGCATTTGTCAATTTTTGTTGTGCCCCCCCTCTACAAAATTCCTGGATCCGTGCCTGAATTCATGTCAAATTTGATGTGTGAGGGTTTTTCATCATGTTCTACCGAAATATGGTCATGAAAATGCTGAAATGCAAAAAAGACAATTTGATGACGTCACACTTCGGCTGTCTATTCCCCCAGCCTGTCCAAATCCAAGTCTGAACAAATAAGTGGCAAAAGTTACACATGTATTCTAAATTTGTCTCTTTATGAAACAAGTAGTGAATTTTCATTGATATATCATTTATATTTTGCAGTTTTGTCATTTGCTGATCGACTAGAAAGCAACCTCAACTCCGTAATGATGGACACGTATGGTAACCACATCCTGCGCACTGTGGTTCAGATACTCGGAGGGGTTAAGGTACCCGACCAAATTGTCAGGAGTAAGATGTCAAGAGTACAGCAAAACAAAGGTAAGATGCGCATTTTGTGACAAGCCGACTTGAAAAGTTACTTTTTTTTTAAGTTACTGATTTTGGGGCTAGTAATTTACAGCAGACACTGTTCCAATGAATTTGCTTTTTTTGGGGGCAAAACAGCCGTTGCAAACACTTTTCAATTTTGAATCATAGCCCTATTTGCTGGCAGAGTCGTGACGTTCACATCAAGGTCACTGGACCATTGCTATGGTCACTGCCTATTGACTTATCCTGAACTTGATGTTTAGTTCTATATAAGTCAGTTTTCAATACTGGAGAGACTTTTTCACCAGGATCATAACTCTATGCAATGCCAGTTATCTTCTCTCAAAACAAAAGAAATATCTTAAGACAGATCTAAGAAGACAACTTAAGCATCAAATAGTGCAACAACATACCTTTCTGAAAACTCTGTGTACAAATTTCCTATTTAACGTATGTAACATAGGACACATACTTTGTGACATTTGTTGGTGTCCTTGTTACATGTACATACGGTATATTGAAAATTTGCACACAGGGCTTTCAGGAAGGTATGTTGTGGCACTATTCTTTGCAGTTCTTCAGCTGAAGTTATCTCCTTAGATCTATCTTAAGATATTTCTTTTGTTTTGAGAGAAGATGAATGACATTGTACAGAGATATAATCCTGGAGGAAAAGGTCTCTCCAGTATTGAAAACAAACACATATGTCAAATAATCTGGTTCATGAACTACATTGTAGGATGTGACCTTCCGGCAAAATCACTGACATGACTTCGTTTTGATGAAATAGTGACCTTGAAAAAGATCAGGGAAACCTAGATTCCAAAGTTGTCTGGCTTGGACATTTTTTTCGGGACGCCCTGTACAGTCATGAACTTGTTCAGGTCGAACTCTCACAAAAAAGTGCTCATGATATTTTAAAGTTGACTTTGTTGCAGTCACAGAAATTCTTTTTCCATTTGTTGAAAGGAAAATCTCAGCGTGGTCTTATTGTTACATTTTGTCTCGCAGAAACACATGCAGAGACCGAGGGGCTTCTAAAAATTGTGCCAGAGAAAATGCAGCTCAGTCTGAAGAAAATTGCCAACTCGGTCCTAAAAGCAGAGAATTTTAATGGTAAGCTATAAACATAGAAAAGTATCTTAAGTGATCTCTGGAAAGGGTGGTTATCTCATTGAAGGTTCTATCCCCTCTATCGAATAACCGCCATTTCGTGGGGCACCTTTTGTTACTTAAACCGTTCAACAATGGAAGCACAATATGTGCAGCCATGCATGTCCTCAAGGAACAAAGAAATTGCCCCATTTTCTTTTTATCATTTGTAAACGATTTCTTACTATTCATTTTAACACTGAAGTAGGCCTATTACTGCAGCTATGTGGCTGAAATTGTACAAAGCAGTTTATCAACATTATTCTTTGGTTATGTAATGCTGTTGTTCCTGTCATTTGTACAAAGGTTTCATCTGCCAATGATATAATGGGCCTTTAAGCAGCCGGCCCTTACCAATGATATATGTAATTCCTGTTCCAGAGTACTTGTTGAACTGCAACTCTGCTCCTGTGTTGGAGGTTCTACTCCTGGTCTTGCATCAATTTGATCCCACCTACTGCCACCGTTTATGTCAAGCAATCCTCAAGAGGTCCAAAGTCATGACAGCAAGCTCGCAAGACAGGTACAGGATCGGCAGTTCAGAAACACTGAGCGCATGAAAATGAGAAATGTTTGCTTGTGCAGCCACCTTATTTTTTTAGCTTGTGTGCGTGTGGTACCTGCACTGTGTTGTTGCGTATTCTGTAGGCTTGGGCGACTCAAATGATTCCAAAAATGAATCGTGATTCCATTAACTGCATACATTTAGCGTGTTTAAAACCTAGTTTCCATATAGTATAATCGTACCACACACATGCAGACACTGACGGAAACAATCGGAAAAGTTAAAGTTGATTTAACTTTGCCGACTGTTTGCGTTGCAGTTTATGTTTAATTTGTGTTACTGTCTGCGTTTGTTGCGATGATATGGAAACCAGGCTTATGTTGACGATACTGCATATTGTGCAGATGACAACCTATTTTTTTGGCATCGAGCGGCACTTAAACGTCTATAAAATGATGTCGGCCTGTGCCACACACACGTTTCTATATGTGGGAATTATCAGAGGCTGAATACTCTTTGCAGAAGTGTTTTGGCTACGAAATTGCTAGGTAATTTCTGGAATCGGCAAGTTATCAATAGGAATCGAATGTTGCTTAAAGAGTAAAAGGGTTCCTACTGGGAATCAATGCATAGTTCCGAGTTTGCCTAGTTAGCCCCGCCCCCGTGGATATTGTTGCTATGGCTCACATGCTATCGTCAAAATGGCGACACACTACGCACAAAGCAATGGGACTTTCAACGGAAAGCACAGATTTATTGGAGAAAACTCAAAGGTATTCATGTTTCAGGGTCGACAGTTATCTTAGAACACACAGAGTAAAGGGCCAATAATACAGGGATGTCATATCATGACATACGTGCTTTCGTACCTTTGAACAACGAAACGACCGGCCTGGAAACCAAAAATTCACCCGGATCATCGCATACAACACTGTACAAATTGTATGGGGCCGGCAGAACATATCGCGTGATCATGTTGTTGTGAGACAGTGCACTTTGACCTACAGTATATGTCAGTGATATCTGCTAGCTCTGTTGTGATTGGTCGGCGGGTTCGGTTGATTGACAGGTCGGAACTATGCATTCTTCAGAAATCTGGAATTGCAATTCCGATTCCCCCAAGGTGGAATCGATTCTACTCGATTCCTGAGTGGAATCGCCCAAGCCTAGTATTCTGCATGCTGTACGTGCTACACTCGGCTTCTTTGTAAAGCGCGTGCGTAGTAAACTATTCCGGGGTAGCTGGTACTGTGCGTTTGTAAATTGAGTGGATCCAAGCGTTCGTTTGCTGGAAAACAGCAAAAATAACCACAGGCACGTGATGGGCAATGAGAATGGGACTTTTTAAAAAGTAATATAAAAGTAATATACAAATACAGCATGGTTTGAGGGGAAGTAGTGGGAATTACTGGTCCCTTGGTGTAGGTCAGCTTGACTACCTCTCGACGCGAAGCGGAGGGAGGTAGTCAAGCTGACCTACACCAAGGGACCAGTAATTCCCACTACTTTCCAGAAATAAACCATGCTGTATTTGTTTTACTACACCTCATAAATATCCATGAGCAAATTGACAAAATAACAGATTCAAGGCCAATATACAATTACAACAAACAATTTATTTTCTCGTAATCCAAACTCGGAAATGTTGCCATTTGCAGCAAGTAAAATGGGTATTTGAGGCAGTTGAAGCAAATGTTCCAGTTTAGGCATTGTACATGTAGATGTTCACTATACAGAGTTTGAAATGTTAAAAACTGTGCGACGACGAGAAACTCAAGATTACAATACATTTTTTACGAGACCGGTTCCAGAGGGAAAATACCGCACGGCAGCCAGTTGGATACTCACCGGGCTGACGTCACCTGGGCGTGTAGCATTTTTACTTCCCAATCGCGCGGCTGAATCGGCCAATGACGCGCTCCAATTTGCTTATGAATATTTATGAGGTATAGTAATACAAACTACTGCCCCTTAATCATCTTGAGGTGGTAGGTCTACCATCTCAACATCACCTTCGGACAGTAGTTTGCACCATTATTTATATTTGTATACAATTTTTCTCAAATGATGCAAGCGGTAAATCTGTAAGTGTATTGAAATAATTTGATCACAGGATTCCAGTTGTCCTGACAGACAGCATCGGCAGCCACCTGTTTGAGGTGGTCATCCAGGTAGCCTCTCCAGAATCCTTCTCAGACATGTACACCACGTGCTTCCAGGATCATCTGCTGGACATGGCCTTGCATCCAGTGGCTAACTTTGTCCTGCAGAAACTGGTCAAGAGAGCAGCCACAGAGGGGGATGAAGAGGTGAGGTGTGATCTTATGGATATTGTGTTTGTTTTCATATACGGTATTTAGGAGAAAGTGTCACATTTTTGAGGAAATAGTGGAGTGATGCCTGTATGGTTTGAAGCTTTTTAAATTATATTCACCACTTGCACGGAATCACCATATAGGGGTAATTTCCAAAATTAGGGGTCCAAAACGTTTGGTGTCCCAGTTATGTACGACACTCTGTGCATCAAAAATCACCACTCATGATCACAGATTCTCAGTAATAGACTGTGGCCTATGATTACAGGGGACAGCACAAATTTCTTGAATATTTTGTTCTGTGATTACTGTGACAAATATTTGAAACAAAAGACCATAAAGGCTCATAATTTGTTCCATTATGTTAGATAAGAATTTGGTGTACCAGGTTACATACGCCAAAAAAAATTGGCTGTAGGAGTTTGCGTTAACCTTGGTGCCTTATTTACACACAAACGTTAAATTTAAGTGGCATTTATGGAAATAAAAATAAATATTTTCTAATGCAAAACCACTTTTAATCACTAAATACTCTTGAAAATTGTTAAAAGC
Source organism: Henricia sp. BOLD:AAB3569 (assembly GCA_037783545.1). NCBI lineage: Eukaryota > Metazoa > Echinodermata > Asteroidea > Spinulosida > Echinasteridae > Henricia > Henricia sp. BOLD:AAB3569. Next base: position 216,308 of record JBBELK010000888.1, read on the forward strand.
ATGTCACACTTTTGGACCCCTAATTTTGGCAATTACCCATAGACGAATTTCACATTAGCCCGTTCTGCGCACTTCCGCATTGAAACCAAGGCTCCTCGTGTCAAGTTGGCTGTACACAATCGCTACAAATACAGTATTGTACAGTGATTGAGTGTGTATGTGTGCTGTTCTGCATGGCATGTAGGATTGATTGTGCATTCACGTGCGTACATGTTTTTTGATAAAATGCTCTTCGTGTAAAGTAACAGAAGTGCGCAGACCGGTCTCAAATTGGTTAATTTGGGATTTGTTTATTGCAGTTGGCAATACAGTGAGGCTATACTTGCATGGACACGTCAGTTGCTTCGACTTTGACCTTTCTTCATTGTAAACTATGATGTACGTGTATGCCCGGAAAGCCTCGTTTTAAGAGCGATTGTGCAAACGGTTAATAACCCAAATTGTTTTTTTTATACTGTGCAGTTGAGCGCACCCAATCCAAAGTGCATCCAAATAGGGCGTGCCAAAAGACACTTGCGCGCATCATGCATTCTGCGTGATGAATAGCACTGTCCTGTTATGTGCGTGCACTGCGCATACATAATATTAAAAAAATTCTATACAACAGTAACAAAAGCACATGCAGTTGCAAACGCAGGAGATAAACTGGAGTTTTTAAAACCGAACAAAGAAAAAATATTTTAGGCATTATAACACAGGGACCGCCGAGGTGAATTAATTCGATACAAATGTGGACAAATGTCCATGATCGAGTTTGGGAAATTTGGATGCAGTGAAAAGCAACTTGGCTCCACCGGGATTCGAACCGCAGACCTTCTGCTTAACGTGCAGACGCCCTACCAGGGCTCGAAATACCCACTGGACCGGTGGACCGAGGCCAGTAATTTAAGCCTCGGTCTAGTGCTTTCTCTACTATACTAGACCAGTGGTCCAGTGCATTTTTAAACTAACGAACAGTAAATCCACATTCCTTGTGGCTTTGGTCTTGTAAAAATAGCGTCGGTCCAGTAAATGATTTGAGCTACTAACCCTGTGGTCTAGCAGATTTTTTCATGAAATTCGAGCCCTGCCTACCAATTGAGCTATGAAGCCAACTTGTGGTCTCGAATCACGGTAGTGCAGTTGTTCCTCACTGATTGGAATTGGCTATCACGTGAGCTTAGCAAGCCCTACAGAGAGATAACCACCCCTCCCAGAGATCATTTAAAGCGGGCCTCCCACTGTGCGATTTTTGCCACGAATTTCCTTCGAATTGGTACGATTTGGTACGATTGTGTGTAGAGTCTATAGACAGTCTCTGGTGATCGTATCGATTTGTAGGAAATTTGTGGCAAAAATCGCACAGTGGGAGGCCCGCTTATCATACGACCCAAACTCCTGCCTGGCTTGCCCCAGTTATTAAGTATGAATAAGAAAGCAAGTTTCAATTTATATAACAATAATAATATTGGAACTCGGCTTATTTATTATTCTGATAAAAATTTACTACAGAAAAAAATACAACTGAGGAAGTGTGCTAGCAGACACATGTATGTAAGTTTGTTTTTCAAGCTTTCATTTATGAAGTACTTCATTTCGTCATTTTGTTGCATGATTTCCAATTGTTTTATTTCATCTAGTTTTTAGAGATTTTTGAGAAGCTGTGTGCCAATATTGAATCGATTCTGGGAGTAAACCACATGGGTCTGGTGCTTAGATTGGCCGAGGCTTGCATGCTGCACACAACGAAACAAAGTAAGTCATGGGACTCTCTTGGGGGAAACCCCGATCAAGGCGGCCTACATTACCATTACCCCTGATCATAGGGCTCCATTTAATCAGTCTATAGACCGTATCGAATAGCCGCCATTTCGTGGGGCAGTTTCTTTGTTCCTTGAGGACATGCATAATTGCACATATTGTGCTTCCATTGTTGAACAGCTTAAGTAACAAAAGGTGCCCCACGAAATGGCGGCTATTTGATATGGTCTATACAGCCCTGGGTGCCTTTGAGGCGCCCAATGGCTAATCAAACACATCAACATTTACTACCCTCTCGGGTACCCATTTTACTCCTGGGTGGAGAGAAGCAATGCGTGGCACAGTACCTTGCTCAAGGGCACACGTACCATGGGTGGACTCGACCGGGATTCGAACCCACCATCTGAAAACTAGCTCGGGTATTGAATACGATCGACGAGACTGTTCCTCCACATCACATGTGTTGCATGATCTTTCCCTCATTCCACATTTGATACAAATGTGGACAAATGTCCATGAGTTTGGGAAATCTGGATGCAGTGAAAAACAACTTGGCTCCACTGGGATTCAGACTGCGAACCTTCTGCTTAACGTGCAGACGCCCTACCAATTGAGCTATGAAGCCAACTGGTGGTCTCCAAACACGGTATTGCAGTTGTTCCTTACTGATTGGGATTGGCTATCACGTGAGCTTAGCAAGCCCTACGGAGGGATAAACCCTTCAATGAGATAACCACCCCTCCCAGAGATCACTTAAGGTATGCCCCAAACCCTGCCCGGCTTGCCCCAATTGTTAAGTATGAATAAGTGGTTCCACATTTCACATTTGGTTGAATCTGTTTGAAGGAGAGTTCCTGCGTTCCTTGTTGACTGCCTTCCATTGCTGGGAGCCTAAGGAGAGACGGCCAACCTGTGTACTGCTCATAGCAGCCATGATGACACACAATGTCTTCTTCCCTGAGACGCCGACGGAAGATAAAACGAAGATGGTAAATGTGCAAGCTCACTTTTGCAATTTATTGGCTTGTTATATCACCTTATGGGTTGTCCAAAGTTGTCAACATTTTCACGATTGTACAAAGAGTAGGAAGAGGGGAGAGTTGTAGGACTTTATGTGCACTGTAAAATGTGAGCCGCTCCACCGAAAGTAGGCTCTTGCATAAAAAATTAAAATAGAGCTAATGACTTAATCAGAGTATATTATAAGCTTCACAAAACTACAAACATTGTGTCGATCCGTCAAAGATTGACCAAGTTATGACCATTTTCATGATGACCAAGAGCACAATTTTTAAGAAGCACTTTAGAGAAAAATTGCGTAGAAGGTTGTACTTCTGTTAAGGCATAAAGTCCTTAGAAACCATGCAATTTCTGACTCCAAAAGCCTTCTTTTGGAGCCTTCTAGTGTATGGGATATAGGGTTTTGCATAAATTTGATTTGGTAATGATGCCAAAGGTTACAAAATTCAAAGACGATTTGGCATGCGACCTCATTCTTAAACCAGATTTTTTTAAGGCACAATATATAAAACTTATTATTAAAATGATACACTTTCTGGTAACGGAATGACATTTTGCATGACATTCCCCATTTGTATTGTAGAACATACTATTTGTCCACCGTTTAATTTCAGCCCCATCTGACCGAAGTCAACCTGCATGGTTCCCTGCTCATCCAGCAGCTTCTGCGGTTCCCTCAATGCAGTCATATTATAGCCGGGTTCCTAGCGCTATCGGATGACGACCTGGTTACCATGGCATGCGACCCCTGTGGTAGCTACCTACTAGAGGCTTTTATGAGCAGCGGTGCGGTCAGTGACAAGAAAAGGGACAAGTTTGCTGAGAAAATGAAGGTACAGCTTCAAAACTGATCCAACGTTCTTAAATTTTCCTCTCGAGTCAAAAGATAATAGTGTTTATAAAAGCCCCGCCTGACAACAATCTTTGACCACGTGTTCCCATAATTCAATGCGAAACCTTGTGTCGTTCGTTTTGCATCTTCTGGAGGCTTCCCCGGTGTAAGCTATTCAAATGCCACTTTTTCCTATCTTCTTACTCTTTAGAGCCAATGTGTGAAGATGGCCTGTAATAAGACGGGAAGTCGCTGCATTGAAGCCGTCTTTAAAGCCTCGTCACTCAGAGCAAAGCGAGAACTCGTTCAAAATCTGGCGGAAAAAGATGAGCAGCTTCAGTCTGACTACTTTGGTAAGTCTCACACGCTGACTTGGAAATACAAAACGAAGGCTTTGATTTATACCAAGTTACATGTACAAAAGAAACGCAAACAATGTTCTCTACACACCATACTGACCATCTAGTGAGGCTTGCTGTGCCGTACTAAATTAGTGTTTGAAGAATATTTTACCTTTATTTTGATGAGTTTCACAATGTCAACATCGAGAAGAAATTTTCAGATTAAAAGCAAACTTGAATCCACTCGGCTGTACTTCTGAAGTGTTTTAGAGGGGAAAATGGAATTTTTGTTTTGTCTGGGCGACAAGTTTTTGTCCGGGGGCCAATGTTACCTCTGATGATTTTGTCTGGGCAGTGTGCCTGGGCAAAAAAGCTAGTGTTAGAACCCTGTGGATGGCCTGAATAATGATCAAAGGGGCATTTTCACAGTAACTAACGTTATTATGAATAAATGTTAGGTACTGCAAAATCGGAAAATAGAATTAAGTAACGACAAAGACAAGCTAAAGCACTTTTCGACTTACACTCATCAGAGCAAAACGCAAGAATGGCGTGATGACGCTAATCGACAATAGTATGAGGCTCAAGGCGGGAATGACGTGTTCAGAATGCTGAGCGTTAATATGTCGTGTCATAGGATGACACGCTACATGCAGCTCGCTCGGCCATAATAAGACCATTTTCACAGTTCATGTAACTGACGTTAATGTACATGTTGTAATGTTATAAACTGTGAAAATGCCCAGTAATGTTTTTTTCCCACCCACCTAGGCAAGTTTGTGTACCGGACCTGTGGTGTTGGTTTGTTTAAGCATCGACAGCAGGACTGGGAGGAGCTTCAAGGCAAGGAGAGTAAAAAGAGGAAGCTGTTTGCTGAGATTATTAGAGATGACGAGGACAAGACGACAAGTAAGACTTGAGTTGAACTTGAGTTGTAAATAGACCTTTATCACGGTGCACTGCAGGGTCTCTCACTGCTCGAGTCCCCAAGTCAAGTAAAGTCAGGCATGTTGGTCAAGTTGGTTCAAGTCAAGTAGTCACAACAGTAGATTTGTTCGTTAATTTCAAAATGAGGTTCAAACGCTGAAACTTGTATTCATGTAGGGTATTTTTCTTGTTCTAGCCAAGAATGCTCCATGTTAAAACAAAGCTTAGTTTTAGGTTTCTGTAGTGCTGAAAAATATTCGGTCCTCAAAATGACGACAAATGCATAAAAGTTCAATTTTATTTTTGGCAGGCTCGAGTAAAAAAGTAAAAGTCCAAGGCAAGTCATTTCACAGTAACTGATGTTACATGTAATTATATAATTTTGGATGGTGATATGAGCATATACAGCACGAGTCAAGAAAATACCGAACGAGCCGAAGTACGATTTTTGTCGTTAAAATAAAGTAAATGCTTTAAAAATTTGTTCGGAGAAAAAAACAAATTCAAATTTGCTGAAAACCACAGACTGTACATCTTTAAGTTTCTCAAACTATCTTTTCCTTGTTTTAGCTAAAAAGAAGAGCACAATTAAACCTGCCAGTAACACTGAGGCACTGCTGTCCATTTACCCTGATGAGATGACGGCACTGGGAATGGGAGAAGGCAGTGAGGTACGGGAACTGGCCAGTCATTTGCACAGACAGTGACGTTGCCAGACTTTTCAAAGTGGGGGTAGGGCCGGAATCGAGTAGAATCGATTCCACTTTAGGAATCAGAATTGCGATTCCAGATTTTTTAAGGAATCGATTCCCAGTAGAAGTTGATTCCCTTTCATTTAGATTCTAGAAATTACCTAGCAATTCCGGAGGCAAAACTGCAACTTTTGTAAGAATATTTAGCCTCTGATCATTTCCACATTATTAAGAAAGTGTGTGTGGTACACAGGCCGGCATCATTTCCGGGACGTTTATAGTGCCACTCGGTGCCAATAATTGGGTTGTTGTCGGCACAATAAGTAGTATCATCGATGTACATAAACACGCTCAGTATATTTAATGTTTTCCTGCGAAAAATGAAATTGATTCTTTTTTTAGGCTTGCAACTTTTCAGCTGATCTGTCCCATTGAAAATTAAAAAAACACTACAAAGTTAGAGTATTTTGGCATTTTCCTATTTTTTAAAATGACACTGTTGTATGTCTGTTTTTCAAAGGTTGATGATGATATGGAAGACATCTGTGGTAAACTGTCTCACTCGGTGAGTGAACCTGCAACTTCCGAAAACAGGAAAAGTTCTAAGAAGAAAAATCACAAGGCCAAGAAGGATAAAGAAAAGCCGATGGAGGTAACAGAATCAACAAAGAGCAACAAGGATCGGAAGAAAAAGAAATCCAAGATGACTGATGCAACTTGATAGTAGCGCTCTTGGATCACGTTCACGCACATCAACAGATTATTTCAGTTGCAAGGTCAATGTTCTCTATCAGGGTTTTGCCAAGTTGCCGTGACGATGTGCGCACTTTGAAAATGTAGACATTGCTGGATGCTCCCTATTGCCGCTAGTTGCGCAACTAATCAGTTACTGTCGATTTGCGCACTACGTACACATCGACAGCAACTGATCAGGGGCCAATTTCATAATGCTGTTTAGCAAAAAAATGTGCTTAATCAAAAATTTGTGTGCTTTATAAAAATTGGTTAATACTCGGAATTGCATGTCAACTTGTGTTCTTCACAAGAATATCAGCTATTGTTGCTAAGAACACAAGTTGACATACAATTTTGACTAATAAAGCACACAAATTTTTGATTAAGCAAATTTTTTTGCTAAACAGCTTTATAAAATTGGCCCCAGTTGAGTTGCAATGTCTATACGCTAGGATTAAGACGCATTAAAATGGTTGCAAAAGGTATGCCATAAGTAATTTGTGGTTTGGTGCTAATAAGGACCGTTTTTCACAGGCTTTGTGGAGGATTAAAGGATGAAGAAATAACGAATAAAGAGTTGTTTCTGTGCACAACTCATTTGCGCATTCCAATGGTAGTGTAGGAAAAAGTTGTACGTAAAAGCATCACTCTCCACAAGTTTATGGACAAAATGGCAGGGCCCTAATACATCCTTCCTACAATGTTGAGGCCTGTACAATGCATAGTTCCGACCTGTCAATCAAGCCGAACCCGCCGACCAATCACAACAGAGCTAGCAGAAAGCGCCCATATAGGTAAAAGTGGATTGCCTCACAAACAATCACGCGATTTTCTGGCCATACAGTTTGTACATGTTGTATGCAGTGATCCGGATGAATTTTAGTTTCAATGTCGGGCAATTCGCTGTTCCAATGTAGGAAAGCGCATTTTTATGAATACATGGCATCCCTGCATTACTAGCCCTTTGCTCAGTGTGTGCTACGGTCACTGTCGACCTTTGAGTTTTCTCCAATGAATTTGTGCTTTCCATGCCGAGTCCCGTTGCTTTGTACGTTGTGTCGTCATTTTTTGCGATGGCTTGTGAGCACATAGCAACAGTATCTAAGGGGCGGGGTTAACTGGGCAATCTCGGAAATATGCATTAGTAATATGTACAGGTGCAGCGGGAACTTGACCTTCCCCAGAACTAATCCCAGTCTTATGTCCTTAGCTACATAGACGCCGTCCAGGAAATGATGCATGTTTTGCTTTGTACCCTGCAGCAATTGTAATTTTTGCTATTTTAAAATCTGACTTTGATTGGTATTTAACTTCACATCTTGTAAAATAAGCCCCAAGTGGTTTCTATGGTTTTCTGGCAAAAGTGGAATTTTGATCGAGATTAGGTGCTTTTAAATTCATGTTATAAGCACATTCGGAGTTTTCCTGGAAGAATTAAAGGCTTCAGAAGAAACATTACATATTAAATTTGTGCTAGAATTGTTATTCTGAATGATTATAGACATCCCTGAAACGGAGTATTCTCTCTGTGTTTTCTTCGCAGGATATATAGGGACAGGCATATGACATGTGCTTAAAAACCCCAACTTTTGTATCACATTACATGATAAAGTGGATGTTTTCATCAGTTTGTCAAATATATGGCTCAAACGCCCAATCTGCTCATTTTCTAACAATATTCATACACCATTCAATCAGCAAAGTTCTGTCAATACATATGGGTTCTTTATGTCTTCTGTCATTCAAATCCACATTGGAAAACTCCAAGAAAAAAAAATGAAGGTCCAAATTTGCACAATAGTGCCATTTTGGCAACTTTGAGATCATTTAGTTTTGCTCACAATGACAACCTAAAATTTTGAAAGGATTCAAATTTTTCGAGCAATAAATCCAGACTCAACATAACTCGTGTGGAGGATGTTTTTCCCCTTGTTACTACATATAACCTCAATTTACCCAAGCTCAGGCATAATATGCAAATTACTTTAAGTACTCACACATGCTGTGAAGGAAATGAATGTTGTGAACGTACATGCATTGCTACAACTGCCATTTGGGAAGTTCATATCCGCATTGCAGTGGGTCCCATTTATTTTTCTTTGTACAACAAAAATGTTTGAGTTGCACAAGGTCTTGTTTTTATATACGTCACCTGTAATTAATGATCTGTCGGCGGATAAACAAGAATTTGACTTGAAAGTATGAGATAGCTGCAGGTTTATGTATCTGGCATTTCCTGTTGACTGTTGTAATCAAGGTGCACATCAAGCTGTCCGTACACACGCTGCAGCATCTTCAGCACGTTGTCTTGGATTTGGTCCACTTGTTCTGGTGGGCAGTAGTCATCATGGGAGGACCTGCAAATGGGTAGGGACAACACTTGTTTGAAGATATCAGCGAATTTAATCAAAAATATTACCGATGTATTGCCCGGTGCATAAACCTTCATGAGAATTAGAGAATCTTGTTTTCAGCATCGGCAACCCAATTAATTTTGATGATAAACTCTGCAACTAATGCAACTATGTGCTGCGCCGTATTTGAAATTTTGAAAAAGATGACGTCAACCATGCAACGATTGCATGGATGACGTGAAGTGTGTAAATTTCGTTGTGTCCTGACTCACGCCCTCTCAGGTTCTGTTGCAATGGTTTGCATCTTAATTAATTTATCAACAGCTATACCCTCTCAGTATTTATAGGCAAGGGGCTGATTTCACTAACACCCTGTTTACACTTTATCCCGAGCTTGGGGTCGAACACAAAATTTGGGATCAGCCCCGGATCACAAACTGAGTGTAAACTCTCTCTGGACCAGACCCCGAGATTTTGGGTTCGATCCTGAGCTCGGGATCAGTTTGCGGTTAGATGCAATTAATCTTTACAGCATCCGCTCCACGGCGTAGCATGCGAAATTCAAGTGGCCTTATGCACAACCCATGCACACACTGAGCATGACCTTTGACTGCAACTTCTGGCACCGCGCTCGAGATCAACTACAGAATGTAAACGCGGCACTCTGGATCAATGCGGTTAACACTGACGCATTCTTATCAGGGGATCCCGAGCTCAGGAACAGTGTAAATAGGGTCTAACGCAACTTACCATACAGTGGAATTGAGGATAACGATCGTTTGTCGTCTTACAATGATCGCAAATGTTAGTGAAATCGGCCCCAGGAAGTACAAATCCTTGTCAGTCACCGATGAAGATCCATGAATCGAAATGGTGTCTTAGCAGACACCATGGCCTGGCGACTTTCGTCAAGAAGGACATACAATGGTCACTCGAAGCACAATCCCCCCAGAGTCCACCCTGGAATGGTTGGCTGTCAAGGTCTTGGATACAACCATCATCAATGTATACAAACCTCCACCTGTGCACCTAACTGACGCACCACTACCATCTTTTAGTGCTCCTTGTCTCTATGCTGGCAACTTCAATTGCCACCACACAGATTGGGGATACTCTAGATGCACACAGGACGGGATATGTCTTAACAACTGGGCCTCTGCAAATGATTTGACCCTTCTCTACAACCCGAAGGAGCCCGACAGCTTTCACTCTCCACGCTGGAACACAGGTTCAAATCCGGACCTCGCTTTCGCAAGCACTTCCTTGGGCCACCAGATTCCCGTGCGGCAGGTATTAGAAAGGTTTCCGCGATCACAACACCGACCTTCGCTGATAACACCTCCATTCCTTGTATCACCAACAAGAAGCAAAGCAGTGAAGCGCTGGAACTTCCGCAAGGCTGATTGGGAACAGTTTCAAAGGATAATAACTGAGCGGGCCACAAGCCTACCACACCCAGATAGCGAAGACTTGGACTCCTCATACAAGGCCTATTGCAACCTGCTCATCCATGCAGCAAAGCAGTCAATCCCACGTGGCTACCAGAAGAGTTACATCCCATGTTGGGATGACGAATGCCAAGAGCTGTATGACGACTACATCGAAGCTGAAACAGATGAGAAGTCACAAACAACTGCTTCCACACTGTTATCACGCCTAGATGAGAAACGCCAGGAACGCTGGGCTGAAACTGTTGAGTCAATTGACTTCACTCACTCTAGTCGTAGAGCATGGCACACTGTTAACCAACTTACGGGCAGGGCAACTTCATCACCAGCCAAGTGTCCACTCACTGCTAACTCTATTGCATCACAGTTAGTCCAGAATGGCCGTTTCAAGGATCGGGATTTTGCAAGATGCATTGCTAAGGAGGTAGCCGGGCTCTGGAAGACAGACAGCCAAGACGCAGGGTTAACCAACCCTCTCACAATGGAGGAAATGTCTTTAGCCCTTAAATCTCTGAAAGCAGGCAAGGCCCCATGACCTGACATCATTCACCCTGAGTTCCTCCTTCATGCTGGAAAAGCCGCCACCGACTGGCTACGCCTCTTTTTGTCATCCTCTATGGATCGATGTAAGATCCCCAAGATATGGCGCAAGGCTACCGTGATCGCGCTTCCGAAGCCAAACAAGCCCAAGGACGACCCAAAGAGCTACAGGCCTATCTCATTGTTATGCATCCCCTTCAAACTTCTCGAACGATTGATTCACGCACGGGTCAATCCCATCATTGATCCTCCGCTCCCTCATGAGCAAGCTGGCTTCCGCCAGGGTAGGTCAACCGTAGATCAAGTGACTCTCCTCACGCAGGACATTGAAGATACGTTTGAAAACCGGGAGAAGGCAGGGGCTGTCTTTGTGGATCTAACCGCTGCCTATGACACTGTATGGCACAGGGGCCTCACTGTAAAGCTACTCCGACTGATACCGGACAGATGCATGGTTCGTTACATCTTGAACCTGATCTCAAATCGGAGCTTCGTACTGAAGACCAGTGATGGACAGCAAAGTAGGCTTCGTCGACTTAACAACGGAGTTCCGCAGGGATCTGTACTGGCTCCATTGCTCTTCAACATCTATATCCACGACCTGCCAGAAACTACATCAAAGAAGTATGGCTATGCCGACGATATAGCCATCCTGGCAACGCACAAGCAATGGACACACATCGAGAAGGACCTCAGCAATGACATGGACACTCTGTCAGCATACCTGAGGAAGTGGCGTCTTAAGCTCAGTGAAGGGAAAACAGTATCAACAGCGTTCCACTTAAACAACAAAGAGGCTAAACGAGAGATGAACATCATGGTCAACAACAGACGACTTGCTTTCCAAGCTACCCCAACATACCTGGGAGTGAAACTCGACAGATCGCTTACCTACCGACAACATCTGGCAGGCCTCCGCGATAAAGTCAGAGCACGGGGAGCACTTATCCGCCGCCTCGCAGGCACAGGCTGGGGAGCCAGCGTTTCCACCTTACGCACCGCAACCCTGGCTTTGGTTTATGCCCCTGCTGAATACTGCGCACCTGTATGGAGTAGGAGTGTTCACACACACCTGGTGGACGCGAGTTTAAACAACTCTCTCCTCACCATCACTGGATGTCTCCGCCCATCCCCTGTGGAACAGCTCCCAGTATTAGCTGGAATCCAACCGTCTGACCTGAGGAGGAAGTCACAGACTATGGCCTTGACTCGACGGGCTTTGAACCCAAACCACCTTCTCCATGAAGTTATCAACAGAGACTTACAGCAACCTCGCCTAAAGTCACGGCATCCATTTGCACCAGAGGCACAGAGTTTGATTCAACATGCACAAACTAGGGAGACATCTGCTAACTGGATTAGCAATGCATGGTGTCGACGATGGCAGTCGTCATCCTCACTCCTGAAGAACTATGTCCATGAAACATCTAAAAGTAGCCCTGGCTCGGATTTGCCACGCCATGCGTGGGTGAAACTTAACCGCTTGCGTACAGGTGTGGGCCGCTTCAAGGCCAGCATGCATAGATGGGGCCTCGCCCAGAGTCCAGCTTGTGAGTGTGGAGAGGATGAGCAAACGGCAGATCATATCATCAATGTATGTCATCTCCATCGTCCCCCATGTGGAGCTCTGGGTCTGTCTGAAGTTGATGTTCCTACACGTGACTGGCTGCTCAATAGCAGACTTGAGATCTGACCCTGCCTTTGTTTGGAGCATTCGAAAGAAGAAGAATCAAAATGTTTGACTCCTTAAATTGTGTTATCGGTTTAACAATAACAAAAAATGAACTCTTTTTTTCTTGGTGCAATCCAATCCCACAAAAACTCTTTATAACCTGCCCTTGAGCGGATGTTGGTAAAACACAGAACGGTGAAACGATTCCACACATTTGTCGTTTGTACGACTGCACATTATGTGCAGATTATCCACCAGAATGCTGGACAAATCGTACCCATTTTCTTAATTTATTTTCTTCTCAACGTCCTGACAAACGTGCCAGGAAAAGCCACAGCAGAAATTGTGGCTGAAGTCGGGTCAAAAGTCTGTAAAAGTGCCAGTAATTGCCGACAAAAGTTGCGCCAAAGGTCCCAGCAGAAAAAAAAATAAGTGAAACGGTTTCATAAAAGTGGTACATGATGGAAAGGGTACAAGTTGACAAAGGCAAATAGCAACCAAAACATGCATAGCCATTTTTACCTGGCAACCGTGACCATAACTGGTCTTGGTAGTCGCGACAACATTGTTTCCATAGCAACCACAAGGCTATCTATTTCCTCCTGGGTGCTAACATGGTGTGGTAGTTCTCCGCTGTCGTCACATGTCAACCCGGCCATGTGGATCATTTCTGCATCGAGGGGTTCATCGCTACGGGCAGTTGCGCGGAGAGAGTCAACAAAAGTCTTTACTTTCTGGAATCTAGATCACAGAAACAAAATAATTTTACCAAACTGTCACTCTCATAACAAAATAACCTAAGTCATATTTTGTCCTAAATCCACTTTTGACCCATCATGCCTAAGTAGCATTACTTAAACGTTGTGAAAAGAATATTAAAATTCTAGTAAATATCTCTCAGGCAATTATGTTAGATGGTGTGATGCTATCGTCGGAAAGTAGTTTTGTGACAAAGACATTCTGATGTTGGCATCCATAGCACTTGGTTTTTAAAGTAAAGCAATGCATAGTTCCAACCTGTCAATCAACTGAACCCGCCGACCAATCACAACAGAGCAGACATCACCCACATAGGTCAAAGTGCAATGTTTGCAACAACATAACGCGATGTTCTGCCCCATACAATTTGTACAGTGTTGTATGCGATGATCCGGGTGAATTTTTGGTTTCAAGGCCGGTCGTTTCGTTGTTCAAAAGGTACGAAAGCACGTATGTCATGATATGACATCCCTGTATTACTGGCCCTTTACTCGGTGTGTTCTAAGATAACTGTCGACCCTGAAACATGAATACCTTTGAGTTTTCTCCAACGAATCTGTGCTTTCCGTTGAAAGTCCCATTGCTTTGTGCGTTGTGTGTCGCCATTTTGACGATAGCGTGCGAGCCATAGCAACAATATCCAAGGGGGCGGGGCTAACTAGGCAAACTCGGAACTATGCATTCCGTGCAAAATTGTCATTGTGTTTCTAGGAGAGTCGACCAATAACTTCAACACCCAAATTTGATATAGTATATCGTGTGGGTATCCTATGTGTTTAATCTGCAGAACCACCATATTTTCTCAATTTCTGTTATAAACACCAAAATTTAATTTGCAGTAAATTGACCAGGGCTAGACTAGAAAGTAATTAAAACCAAGACAGCTTTTCTTTATGTCCGTTTATAACCAATCATGTTACATTTGCATGCTCTCGACCAATACCCATTCCTATTGTATGAATTCTAAATCAATAATGCATCAGGTTGTTTTAGTACAACTTTGGCGGATTGGTGACGGTGTTCAAGTTGTGTTTCTACTCTTTTAGCACGATTTAAACTTTTAATGCTGAATATGACAAATGAATGATAACAGTTTTTTTACTCGTATATGAGTCTTTCCACGGTAAAGGGGGCATTTTGGCAACACAGACCATATTTTCTAGAAAATACCTTTGTCTGGCCTCAAAATAAAAGAAATAAGTTTCAGTTGTTCTGAAGAGATAACTTAGGCCCAAAAAGGGTTACAAATACATGTAGTGTAACAACATGCCTTTCTAAAAACCCTGTGTACAAATTGTCCATATACGCTCGTAACCGGGACAGCCTAAAATGTAACAAGTGTCTGTCCCGGTTACGAGCGTATATTATAAATTTGTACACAGGGTTTGTTTAAATTCAAGTTGACAAAGGCTCAGAGTGTTCAATCTTTACAAAACACTGTGCGTAGGTGACATTACCTCTCCTCGGCTACTGAGCCAGTGTTGTCCTTCCCATCAATGGCTAACCGCAATGCAGTTTCCAACTGAGTCAACTGCGTGGCTCTCGTCCGAGTGCATTGCATCAAAGACTGTGCTGTGTCATCTATAGGGCCTTGAAAGCTGTATAGATCCTCAAGCTGATGAAATTTGGACTGTAGTGAAAGACAAGGGTAGAATTCTTAGACTCTGACATTAAAGGTACACACCGGCTTTGTTGGGCTATTTTGGGCTCGAAATTGACCCATACTAGATTCTGAATGCCCTTCCGAAACAAACTAAACATATCCTGAAAAGAAACCACAGAATTTGGCCTTTTTGAGCAATTTTCAAAAAACAGAGGTCACGTGACTTTTCGGAACCAGATTCTGGTTCCGAAAAGTCACATGGTTTTGCGAGTTAGTTTTGTGTCCAGTCGCATGTCCAGTCGTATGAAAGTTTCTTACTGCAGAACTGCACCAAATTCAACTCTGATTTTTCCACAATATTTATAAGTAATTGACAAAAGAGAGACTATTTTTACAGGTATGAAACAAAGTTGAACATAAGTATGAAAATTCGAACAGAAATGTTTGTTCGGAGAATGGGACTCGGCGAGCGCGTGCTAGTATGGCAAACTACGGTGGATCGCACCGCACAACACGGCAAATATCCCTTTTCTTCTGTCTCGGAAAAATGAAAACAAATTAGACAGGCCACTAGTCCAGAGGGTGTGCTGTAATCTGCGCATTACAGACCAAACACGGGAAGTCAGACTTGGGCGAGTCTACCGTGAGTTGAATTATTGGCGGACTGCCAATAATTTTAAATATTGACAGTAATTGTTCGATAACTAAATGTTGGTAAATTGTTTTCATTTATGTCTTATTTGAAAGCCAATAACTGTTATGTTTCAAAAAAACAAATTGTTTTTGGAGGTGCCACACCCAAAACGCACGGAGAATACATCTTTAAGGAACAGTTAGGGGATTCCCAAGTGTCTCTGGCTGTCAGCTGCCAATCAGCTGGCACCACCCACCTACATCTTGATGATTGGTTTGTAAGCTTCACGCAATTCAATCTACGGGCCACAAATTGAAGTTTCATATAAAAGGAACTCACCTCTGAATATATTTCTTTGAATGGATTCCTTGTTGAGAAGAAGTCCAAATCAATGTCCAGTACAACACCCTTACTGTCTTTGATAGCAGAGACAGCAACATCGTGAAGTCTGCCAGACACTGCCCTTGATACCCAAGGCTGCTGTTTTTCAGTAATTCCACAAACAGGAACTTCATCAATACATGTAGTTGCACCATGTGCAGTTCTCTCAATGGTTGTTGCACAAATGTTGCATTGTTCTGATGTAGCTTTGGATGAACAGTCGCTTTGAGTATGCACATGACAACTTGAACAGTCCTGGTTTAAACTTCGACCGGTTGCACTCTGACTCTGTGTTTGAGAGTCATTCTGGACTTTCCCTTTTTCTGCCGTGGAAATTTGACCAAGGTTGCGCACTGGCTCGGTTATGCATGACGTCTTATTGTCTGAATGTACGAGGTTTGTTTCCATGGTAACCACGTCAACTGTGAGCTCCTTTGTGCATTCCAAATCCTCCACGGGAGCATACAGGAGATCACTGAGGAAATAGCCATCGGGCCAGCTGATCCTGTTCACATTGGGATTAAGGAAAGGATTAGAGAAACTAGAGCTTAAGGTGGATTCACACTGAATTTGTTCACATGTTACGCATGTAAATTTGACATGCATTGCTTAGGGTCGTCCAAAGTTGTTAACTTCACAGTTTTACAAAGAGTAGTATCTTCAAGACCCCTTCCTTCCCCCCGAAATACTACTTATCAACATTTGTTGTCACTACCATGAAATGTCAACATTTTACAGTGCATGTAAAGTCCTACGCAGCCTGTGACCCCTCTCCCCCTTACTATGCTTTGCAGAACCGTGAAAATGTTGACAACTTTTGACGGCCCCTTCACAAAATTGTGGCACAGAGGGAATTTGGAGTGAAACGACACATTGAAAGCAACAGAATAAATTCAGGAGGCAAGTGATTATGTGATATTTAGAGCATCGGGTGACACAAAATTCCCTTCTTATCACTCAGCGCAATTTCTCCGGGTACTGCATGTCAAATTTAACATGCGTAACATGTCAAAAAGGTTCAGTGCGAATACGGCCCTAAACTTAAATTGGTGCTTGAGAGGTACACGTAAGAAATTTAAAATTCACAGACTCATGCACCCAGCGACTCATGCAACACATGACCCAGCGAGTTTGGCCAAGTCAAATCTCACTCAGGTCTGGTCAGGTCTTAAGCCAGGCCTCAAGCCAATTAGGTCCAGATCTCAAGCAGAGCCTCAAGTCAAGCTTCAAACCAAGCCTCAAGTATGGCCTTAAGTCAGGCCTCAAGTCAGGCGGAGGCTCCTACTCATTTTGATTAAATCCAATTCAAATCTAAAGTCACATCTGAAGTCATTTTTATAAAGTCCAAGGGCATGTTCACACATGGATAGTCATGACTGGTAATGATCGAATCAACTTTATAATTTGTGTTCTCACATACGGTGACAAAGCATATATCCATTTCGGCATGATCAAGTCACTTTTGAAATGCGTTCACACCTGTGCTTAGTAACGACAGAGAAATTACCGGTCTGCCTAAAGGCTCATGTGTAAACAAGCCATTAGTCGAGTCTCAGGTCTTAAAATGTTATGATGCAAGTGCACCCCGATTGCAATTTAGAGACTCAAGTTAACAACCCTGGTGGAGATGGGACCAATGCCAGTTGGGCATTAGCACATCTTCCATTTGTTCACATCATATCTCAGTTTGGCCACTTTAGCCATAAATACAAACCTAAGTTTCTTTGAGGTTCTATGCCTTCCAACAGTGACCCTTGTGGACCCCTCTGGTAGCTGATCTGACCAGGGTGGCCTGATCCATACGACATGATCAATGTGTCCTGCATACACAGCTGGTAGAATCCAGTTCTCAATGCTAAGGCAACTGCAAGAATTGAACAAAACCCAGAGGATTCTTGAGACAAAGCTTTAAAAAAATCTGCATTCTTTCAAGTAAAAAACCACAGTATTTACAAATAAACTCCTCAAAAAAAGTTCGGAAAGTCAAGTTTGACCGACGATTTCTCTTTTGTTGCAAAAAAACTTTCCTTGAATTTTATATAATTGGAAAGCCCTGTTATTCCTCTTTACGATGATGTGTCATTTGTTATGATTAAGCAATTGGGGGATGTGCAGCACAGCTGAATACGGGGGCGGGTGTAAAGTGAAATGTCACAAAATGCTTGCTATTGTCAAAAATTGCATTGACACATTCCCATCCTCCAAGCAAAAGGGGAATGCACTGCATGACAATAGCAGTGAATTTTGTGACATTCCACTTTCCACCCACCCCTGTATTCCGCTATACTGCACATCCCCCAATTGATTAATCATAACAAATGACACATCACTGTAAAGAGGAATAACAGGGCTTTCCAATGATACCAAATTCAAGGGAAATGATTTAGTAACAAGAGAGAAATCGTCAGTCAAACTTGACTTTCCGAACTTTTTTTGAGGAGCTTATTAAGAATAATGTTGATAAACTGCCTTGTAGAAATTTCAGCCACATAGATGCAGTAAAACTTCAGAAAACTTGAAAAACCTTATGAGTGGTTTTTGTCTTGGGCAAAAAATCATTCATGTGGCGTTTGTTACCATTGCTATCAACACGTTTAGTTGGGTTTTTCTTGTCAACTCATGAAGTAAACATTTTGGGTCACTGCAAATGATGTATCATAATCAGAAAAGGTTATAATCTCAGCAAGGATCTCTTTATAAGGTAACAAATAAACACTCCGTTTAGAAGTATGAGAAGAATTCCTGATCTTTTTTTTCAAGGCCCTAAAGCATATTTAAAGGTAGAACACATGATTGGTAGATCTCGAAAATCAGAAATGTTCACAGATTTACACATATAAAGTTCTTACAATATAAAGATGATGACGGTAGAAAACTTCCCCTGAAATGGTTTTGTCTGAAGTGCTATAGTCTTTGAGAAATAAGTAATTTTTGTAAAAACAATTAATTTTCGTCTCATATGAGATAAAAATTCACTTTGCCATGTACCACTTCGCCCTGAACCACTTCGCCCAAAAGCCACTTCGCTGACTTTTACTCAGGTTGATTTTAATCATGCATATATCTTCAATCACACAGATGAAACCCTTTTTGTAACGGTTTACCAAGCATGTGTTCTACCTTTAAAGCCTGTAGAAGAAAAACCAAGATTAGCAGTGTCCCAAAGGTTTAATAAACCATTTGACTGGAGAAACCTTACTCAAAGTCAAATGGAAAATAAAAGTGCTAAATTCGTTCGCTCGTGTGAATTATTTTAAAAAATCCTTTTACCCAAACACGGACAGTGCAAATTTAATTGGAACAATTCACCTGAACAATTCATCCTTGTCAAATATCGTATCAGCCTCCAACTCTGTTGCTATCTGCAAGTCTGGGTGCGAGTCAAAATGAAGCATCGCAATGCCTTGGAACGGCAGATGACGTGAAGCGATTGCACGATAGATGTGCGGCAGGGCCTGGAATTTTGGGCAAAATTTTAATTTTTATTAAATTACTAGTCAGAACTTTTTACAGTCAAAGCTGATTTTGTAGCCACCCAAAATTAAAGAAACCAAAAGGTTTCAAGACAAGAATAAACAGGGGCCAATTTCATAAAGCTTTTTAGCAGAAAAATCTGCTTAATAGGCCTACAAGATTTATTTGCTTAAAAAAATGGGCTGTGTTCTTAGCATGCTTAGCAAAAACACCAATCAGTTGCAATAGACATCACATATAGGATTTTTACTGCTAACCCATTTTTATATTAATGCAAACAAATTTTGGATTAAGCAATTTTGTTTCTGCCTAATATTAAACAGCTTTATAAAATTTGCCCCAGTGGCCAAAATTGTAAAGGTAGAACACATGATTGGTAAACCGTTACAATTAGTTTTCCCTGTGTGATTAAAACCAACCTGAGTAAAAGTCAGCTCCCTACCTCATCTAACTTAATTCTGAGAAAACAGTCAAAAACTGTGTCATTACCACTTCGCCCCCAAACCACTTCACCCTAGAACCACCACAGCCTGCACACGAAGTGGTGTTTGGGCGAAGTGGCTTTTGGGTGAAGTGGCTTTTGGGCGAAGTGGTCCAGGGCGAAATGGTTTTGGGGCGAAGGGAATTTTCGTCTCATGCAGCATTTGCCCTTAACTTTTTTCCCAACTGGCCAACAGGGCCAGTTGGCTTAAGTCTTAACTGGCCCGTCGGCATTTCAAGTGGCCCGGTTAAAATTTCCGGTTGTTTTTTTTACACACAGTCGACCTTTAATGTTTGCAATAACCACATTTGAGTGAATAAATTAGGAAAGTTTGGTAGTCATGAGGTTCTCCCCAGTACAAGTTATATTTTAACTGGACAGCCGGACCATTTGGGGAGGCTTTCCAACTGGCCCGAGATGATTTCAACTGTCATTTGGCCAACGGACCAGTGCTAATTCGAACGTTTAATTGTTTTACTCATTTCTCAAAGACTATAGCACTTCAGACAAAACCATTTCAGGGGAAGTTACCGTCATCATGTTTATATTGTGTAGAAAGTTATATGTGTACATCTGTGAACATCTCTGATTTTCGAGAATCATGTGTTCTACCTTTAAACTAGCCAATCAGAAACAGTTTAACACTTGGCAAAGTCTCCTTATGTGAAAAATGTATTAAATTAAACTACATTACACAACATATATCACACTGAACCAGACTACATCTTTGATTTCCATCCGAAGGATGGGGCAAGTGAACGGTTATTAAAGCGCATGGCTCGTCCGTCGGGAACCAGCCCTGTACATGTATTAACTCGACAGTGCATTTGACGTCGACTACGTGATCTCGTCATCTCATTGTTGGTTGTTCGGCCACGGTACACTACAACAAGTTTTAGACTTCGTTCTTACGTCGTTGTGATCCTCTACCACCCATACCGGCAAGTCTGTGTAATATCGGGCCTTTTTAACGAAACTTTGAGCCATGGAAATCTATTTTCATCACACAAAAATGGCAAAACATCAACGCGACGTCCACCCCGTTTTTTATAATCAGGCGGCCGCACCGGAATAATCCATTTTTCTTTAGGGGCGTCCGAGTTTCAACACAAAAGAGAAAATAAAGAAATGAACGTAAATATTAATGGTACCTCAACAAACAGCTTAAAAACAAAATATATTCTAATTAATTTTGTATACATATTCAAAATGCATAAAATGTTGATCTAGTTTTGTACAAATGTTTCCAGTGTGAATTTATTCTACCTACAACTTTGGAATAGAATCGTCCCTATTTTCAACATGGCGGGTCAGCAACCACATGTGTCGTGTGGACGGGATATGCATTGTGTGCCAGATATTTCTTCTTCAACTCAACTGGCTTCGGTTGCAGGGTAAGACGTGTTTGGTTATTGACGTAGGACACCACCATCAAGTTTTTATTTGAATTATACGGAGATTTTTTGCATTTGCAGTGTGTAAGATGTGGTCATTGAACACGCCTGTCTGGCTTTAAGGGGTAAGACGTCTATTTTCGACACCAGCCAAACTAGGCATACACCCTCGCCAGTTGAGACTCTATGCACTAAGTCTATGGAGAAAGACATAAACATTGTTTTAAAAACAGTGTTTTAAAAGGAAAACTTGAAATTTTTTTACTGCTAAATTCATGTTTCCTCACCATATTTACACTTTTATGTCATTTTTATTAGGCCCCCAAAAAAAGAACTAGGCCTATGTTTAGCGTAAGTTGAAGTCTCCCAAAATGACGCGGTGACGCTGCTTTTTTTAAGTTTGTTTTTTTGGAGTAGCTATAGAATACAGGGCCCACGCGACAGCACCTTTTCAAAGACGAACGGAGACGATGTGGTCGAAGATACGGCGCCCTTTGGTTTGCGAAAGTATCACTTTGCCTTGACTTAGTAATAAAAAAAATTCTCCGAAGTACAAAGTGATCGAGGAGAGAACTTCCAAGACGTGGGACAGGAGACGGAAGAGGAACGCACTCGTGTGGTCGAAAGCACAACTTTGCCGTGAATTCGTTAATTAAAAGCGCCCTCTGGTCACCGAATAAAGTTAATGATAGAACGCCCTCTGTTTCCAGACTTTATTTACCTCTTTTTAAATATCCCTCTCGTGCCGCGATTATTCCATGTAAAAGGGGTCTCTCTGGAGGAGCGGCGACGCGGAGACGGTTGTGAATGTGCGGGGGTTGGGGGAGGGGGGATCAAATTAAGTTTGAAAGAAGAACGCCCTCTATTTTCAGACTTTATTTACCTCTTTTTAAATATCCCTCTCGTGCCGAGATTTTTCCAGGTAAGAGGGTCTCTCTGGAGGAGCGGCGACGCGGCGACGCGGAGATGGTTGTGAAGGGGGGGAGGGGGGATCGAATTAAGTTTGAAAGAAGAACGCCCTCTATTTTCAGACTTTATTTACCTATTTTTAAATATCCCTCTCGTGCCGAGATTTTTCCAGGTAAGAGGGTCTCTCTGGAGGAGCGGCGACGCGGAGACGGTTGTGAAGGGGGGGGGGGGGGGGGGGGGGGGAATCGAATTAAGTTGGAGCAAAGAACGCCCTCTATTTTCAGACTTTATTTACCTCTTTTTAAATATCCCTCTCGTGCCGCGATTATTCCAGGTAAGAGGGTCTCTCTGGAGGAGCGGCGACGCGGCGACGCGGAGACGGTTGTGAGTGGGGGGTGGATCAAATTAAGTTGGAACGAAGAACGCCCTCTATTTTCAGACTTTATTTACCTCTGTTTAAATATATCCCTCTCGTGCCGCGATTATTCTAGGTAAGAGGGTCTCTCTGGAGGAGCGGCGACGCGGAGACGGGGAGACGGTTGTGAGTGGGGGGGTGGATCGAATTAAGTTGGAACGAAGAACGCCCTCTATTTTCAGACTTTATTTACCTCTTTTTAAATATCCCTCTCGTGCCGCGATTATTCTAGGTAAGAGGGTCTCTCTGGAGGAGCGGCGACGCGGAGACGAAGAACGCCCTCTATTATCAGACTTTATTAACTTTTTTTTAAATATCCCTCTCGTGCCTCAGACTTTATTTACCTCTTTTTAAATATCCCTCTCGTGCCGCGATTATTCCAGGTAAGAGGGTCTCTCTGGAGGAGCGGCGACGCGGAGACGGTTGACATGCGCAAAGACGACATATTACAGATCAAGATGAAGCGCCCTTTACTTGTCCTTATATTTTCCTGTGTGGAATATGTGGACGGGAACCAGTCTAGTGCAAGTCCGTGACTCCGTCGCCGGCGACGGTTTAAGGTTTAAGGGGTGCATTTCCGAGCGCCTGCTTTTTCACAGTTCATTGTAAAGAGGGCGCAATATAGAGGGCGCAAATATATCCACAGTTCATTTTAAAGAGGGCGCAATATATGAATGTGCAAGTCCGTGACCACCGTGACCACGTCTCCGGCGACGTGGAGATTGAAGTATGGTGGGCCCTGCATTCTATAGTTTAGCCGTTTTTTTAGTGGATTTCAAGCAATAAAGCCTAAGGCATGTTTTTATTTAAAACACTCAGACGACCGTTGCACCGACTCGACCGTTGCACCGACTCGACCGTTGCACCGACTCGACCGTTGCACCGACTCGACCGTTGCACCGACTCGACCGTTCCACCGACTCGACCGTTCCACCGACTCGACCGTTCCACCGACTCGACCGTTCCACCGACTCGACCGTTCCAAGCAAGCTGAAAGTTTCAACTTTTGCCCTTTTTGGTAAGAGTTGGGAAGTTGATCAGAAATTTTTTTGAGTGAGAAAAATTTAAGATTTTGTGAGGAAACTCTTTCAGTTTTTTAGTTTGTCTCATAATCATATGTTTTGCAAACAAGGTCTGAAGCCACGATCAACTTCTCAATTCTTACCGATACGTGAGCTGGTCGTCGTATCGTGGCGGTGCAAGAAGTATTGAACTTATGAACTTCCCTTCACAAAAATGGTTTTATTTTTCCTAATGACTGATCAATACGACACAGCGTGGCACCCAAATGGCCGATGCGGGCCGAACATGATATCCTTGCATGGTGACATTGTTCACCCCAGATAATCAGCCTGTGATTCAGTAGGAATCGCCATGCTGTTTAAAAAAATTGCAGTGTCCCAAAAGTTTAAGTTATTCCAACTGTCAAGCAGATGAGATGATATCTTCAATAAGAAAACGATAATTGAAAATGGTTTTCGTGTAGTACTAGTACGCTCAGCGGTCAAATTCGCAGACGGTCCACATGTAGTTGGCAAACGGTCGACTTGACTCAACGTTGGAGTCATGTTGGTTTTTGGTTAACGGACGTCTTGGTTCAACAGTCAAGCTGGTACAGCGGTCAAGCTTTTACAACGGTCGAGTTGGTCGGGATGGTTTGAGTCGAGTTGGCAAACAGTCAAGTTGACGTGCACCCTTGGTGCAGACCTGAAAGCATGTTGGTGCACCAAATGGTGGCACCAACTGCTCCTCGTCGAGACAAGCAGGAGTAAATTTTATTTCATTGGCAAGTTTTTTTGGTTTTTTAAAAGTTTTGTTTTATCTCCAAATCCTTGTCATCACCACCCCATTTTGCAATCAGGTTCGACTTTGCTGCTATGCCCTTAGTGCATCCAAGATTCAAGCGTGAATTCCTCGAGGGTAAAGCCAAGGACAGACAGGGTGCATTCGCCAGGTCGGATTTGTTTCTGTCTAGTCAAGGTACGAGGTTTATCTTAGCTGTTTGAAAATTGCTTCAATTTGAGTGAATCAGAATTTAGAAATATTCATGTACAATGTAATGTAAGGTGACTTTTATGAAACCAAACTCTCCATTTTCAGCTTGAAGTGAAGATGATGAAAAAGTGTGTGAAGCTACCATATAAAGGCAGTTTATGAAAGTAGAATTGATCAAAATGTGGGGTACCCTGGCCGAGCGGTTTAGGTCATTGACTCGCAATCATAGGTGAAAACTTGGGGTTGCAGGTTCGAACCTCCCCACGGCTACGGTACCTGTGCCCTTGGGCAAGGCACTCAACCACACTAGCTTGCTCCATCCTTCGGAAGGGATGTAAAGCCGTTGGTCCAGTGTGTTAGGTAATGAAAACGCACTCTAAAGATCCCAGAGCATTCTTTCGTGAAGAGCAAGGGGGATCATCCCCGGTGTCTCTGGCCATTTCCAATTCTAATTCTAATTCTAATTCTTCATGGGTTTCCTCACGCTTGCGAGTGACAGTGCAATGAGCACTATTGAGGAATCCTTGGTATGAATACCAGAAAGAAATAATAATAATAATAATAATAAAATAATAGACAGATCCAATAAAATGTTTTATGGCTACTCTGTCCATTCTACAAAATATCATTTTACAAAATATCATTTAACAAAACAAAAGGAGCCGAAATTCTTTGTCCTTGCCAGACCAGCGTTTGTGAACAAGATAAAAAACAATACTTGTGTTTGTGGGTACTGGGTAGAGTCCTGAACTTTTAGAGAATGGTAATTTTGCATGCTTCAGTGAAGTAGGTGGTGCACTTTTAAACATTTATTTAAAGGGCCTGTGACATCCAAAATAACTTTGTGCCTAAGCTTTGCTTCATAATGATGGAATACTTGTTCAGCAAGACATACTAAATTGGCCTTTTGCAACTTTGAAGATTTCATTGCAATAAATCACAGACAGAGGGCGCTGTTTTGAGTGCATCACATAAGGAAGACAGAAGGGAAAAGTTAAGAAAAAACATAAGACTTCAAGTTGGACTTGTGGCAAATTGCTGCAGTTTCTACCCCCAGTTTTGTCATGGCTTACAGCAGGCAACATGTAAATCAAACTGCCATGGATTACAAAAGTTTCAGGAAAATTGAGAAAAAAGTGGAATCGTTTGTGCACAATTGTATGTGATTTTCCTGTCTGTGCCTCTTGTGACATCGTGACCTTGGTCATGAATATGCATATTTTCATTAGCATAAAAACTAAAAACCTTCGTTTTAACCCCCAAAGCAAGCTCCAAATAGGATTTTTATGACTTTAACTGAGTAGAGTGGTTTTAAAGCATAGATTTCATTGATAAAAATCCTAAATAAGGGGCCCTTTAATGCTTTGGTACTTATGAGCACAGAATAAATGTTGAAAAATCTGAGGATTGACACGTGCCAAGTCTACCCTCAAAAGACACGCTGCTAAATCTTGTGCTTTGAAATTCTAGCTAAAGTAAGTGCGTCTTTATGATTGCATTCATTCAATTTTTGCAAACAGCATTCACACGTTTTTTGATGATGGGGTTCGAAAATAGAGGTTCAATATTTTTGTTCCATTGATTTTGAATGTTTCCAAAATCAAAATTGAAAACACTCACCCATACACTTTAGTTGTGCCGAGATGTACATAGAACAAAGAGCTATTTTAATAGTTTTTCCCACATTCTGCATCTCTTTGGAACTCCTTGCCTGGTAGCTGTCCCCCCAGCCCCCCTATCCTATGATCTGCCCTCCTTTAAAAGGAACATCAAATCCTACTTTCAACTTTCCTAATTTCTTTTGTTTGTTTGCCTGTTTGTCGCTTTGTTTGGTTGTTTGTGTGGTTTGTTTGTTTGCTTTTCTTTTGCGTTTTGCCTTGCCTGGGTCGATATTTCATTTAAAAAAAATGTAATTTCCAACACTAGTTTCTACATTCGCAGATTGGAGTTCGCTGGTTGTCGGCAAGCTATCACCGTGGCTACAACTCGATTCAGATGATGAAACCACCCGTAAGAACTCACAATCCTCCCTCAAGCAGGAGCTGACCTACGCAGCACATCTCAGTGTACCGGCCGTGCTGGTCCCGCTGACGAGCAACAAGTGTGCTAATCTGGGCCGATGTTTGCTCAGTCACATGCAGGGACATAGCAATCACCAGGTATGGGTGCATTCACTTTAATACAAAGCGTTTTTCCCCCAAAAATCTGTCAACTTGAATCAAACCCCAACACCATGACTGACGGTTTACTTTACCCGTCCATTAGGTATAATTGACACAACGGTACAGGGGCCAATTTCATGAAGCTGTTTAGCAGAACAATTTGCTTTACAAAAATGGTTTTCAGTCAAAATCTTATGTGTATTACAATTAACAATTGACTGGTATTCTGCTATTCTTGCTAAAAACACAGGTTGGCCACAGAACATTTTGACTATTAACCCATATTTAAATAAAAGCAAACAAATTTTGGATTAAGCAAATTTTCCTGCTAAACAGCTTTGTGAAATTGGCCCCAGATGGGATACAAACTAGGGCCACAGAGTACCACTACACCAACTTGAATTGAGACTTGCTCATAAAGACTTGGGACTTAAAGGAGTGTGTCCAGATCACTTTTTTTTACCTATAACTCCCCGGGACTTACCTTATGGGTCATGAGATTTTTATATCATAACATCCGTTATATTTTTCTGATTACGAAACTGAAACTCCCGCGCTTCTAGGCCGCATATTTCCGAGGATATCGTCGAAAATCCACCGCTTATTTGTAAACTTAATTTTCTAGGATCAACGGCCGGTTTCGTCTATAATGCGATTTCGATTTACATGACTAGCGCCCTCAATCGACATCTAAATAAGAATTTATCTTATTGATAAAAATAACGTACACATTTTCAGTTCAGTTTATCACTTTTATTGAAATAAATAATCTATTTGGTCTATAAACTTTTTTATAAATGTAAGATTTATAAGTGTCATTTGTTTGTGGGTGAGAAAATATCGAAATTTTTAATAAATATTGAGGTTTGACTTTTGACCCTGAGACCATGCGTGGACCTAGACTGGTTCCCCTGTCCACATATTTACTTCCCCTTTGTCGTATATGAGCGAGAGCAGCGTAGCGCACATGGACAGGGGGACCAGTCTAGCGATGTTCCGGCTCCATGTAAACCACATGGAACCGGAGACGTACATATAATTAATTTTTCTTCATTTTGTGTTGCTTAGCTGATCAAGAAAAATATTTTCAAGCACAAGTACAATTTATACGTTACACATTTTGTTAAATAAATTATTTAATGTAAACAAATTAAATATCAAGACTAAAAGTACTACGAAGGTGAACATACATATGCATGAGTCAAGACTTCAGCATGATTGAGCGTATTCAGACTGTAGAGGGCGGGCTTCATGCAAAGTTTATCCGCTGAAATCCGACTCGATAGTTTTGTTAAATTTTTTACTGGAAATCGCGAATGTTTTCGGGTTTTTTGGACATGGGAGGTGTGTATAGGAGTTACTTGATAATATTGGTAAGTTACATCGAAAACTATTTTCCAGAAACCCTGGTCATAATCCTTTAAATCGAGACTTCCTCTTAAAGACTCGGGATTTCAGTATTCGCCGCTGATCTTATCAGAAAAGACTAACTGACAATACAAGCTCTTATTATTTCAGGTGTGGATACAGGTGCCAATGTATGCCCCATCATCGCTGATCGACGACCTCATTGAAAACAACATCAAGCAGATATTGACAGGCCGAGAGGCAGTCACACCCACAGAGAATGGTTATGAAGTGCCTCCTGGCCAGGACCCATGGCAATGGTGGAACACACTGCGTAGGATCTGTAATCATCACAAGAGATTAGGTGTAGGTAGGTACTGGTGTCTTGGTGGAATAATAGGGATGTTTCGCAAGGTGACGAATACGGTTATGATAACAGTAACCATTCACGTTGGATGTCCACACTGAACTGGGTTTTGCACTGTGTAATTGACGACCTCATTTTTTTTGGTTAAAATAAAGTAAACGCTTTAAATATTTGTTAAGAGATTTCAGAAAAAATGTCAAATTTGCTGAGAACCACGGACAATATACCTTAATTTGCAACGGCTGAGTTACTTTCTGTGAGGTCGTTATTTTTACATTTTCTGTCCGTAGCTCTAGAGATTTCACTGGATTTGCCGTCTCAATCCGTCATCAACCGTTGGCTGGGAGAACCCCTTAAGTGTGCTATATGCTCGACCTCTCTCTTCCTAACCAATAAGAAAGGCTACCCAGTCCTCTCCAAGGCCCACCAACAAATAGTCAATAAGTTATTCAGGGTAAGTACATGCAGAAATAGCATGAAAATAGCACACAGTGTCTCCTTACGTCGTGTCACGTTTGGAGTTTTTTTTTTTATATGAGGGCATCGAGTAGCTGTCAATTTGCAGGGTTGGGTCTTTGATCCTTGAGGACATGCATGGTTGCACACTTTGTGCTCAAGATGGCAACTATTGGATATAGTCTCTTTATAGTGATGTGTCATTTGTTATGATTAATCAATTGGGGGATGTGCTTAATCATAACAAATGAAACATCATCGTAAAGAGGAATAACAGGGCTTTCCAATGATATCAAATTCAAGGAAAATGATTTTGCAACAAGAGATAAATCGTCAGTCAAACTTGACTTTCCAAACGTTTTTTGAGAAGTTTATTTTAAAGATGTATTATAATTTTGAAGATGTATTAAAATTTTGGGTTGCTGAGATTAGCCGACTTACGCCGTTGCCCTGCAGCCACCTAAGAGGTTCTTCAGTATGGCCACAGAGTGCGAGAGAACAGAAAGAAAAGTTCGGTTTTAGAGGTGGGAGGAAAACCACACGCAACGTGTGTGGGGAAACCCACGGAATCCAGCAGGGATTGAGAACCTAATCCACATACTGACCCGGACAGGATTCGAACCAGGGCAAAGAAAGAACCGCTACGCCAAGCTGATTCTCCTCTATAATTCTGATTATGGGGACATGATTGAACCGTCCTTGTCTTTGACTCATGAATCTACTTGGAGTGAAACTCTCAATTTGTCTCTTAATACATCTCTATTTTTCATTTCTCCAGCTCGATGTTCAAATGATGATAACTGGCATCAATCGGCATCCGGACAAAGGAATCCGAGCGTACCAACAGTACATGGATCACCTGTACCAAAACCAACCCCCATTGACTGGGGTAGAAGCATTCGCTAAGGGCTATGAGGATTATCTACAGTGCCCATTACAGGTAGGTTTGTTGCCTAGCGATAATAATGACCAATCAGCATCCAGGTAAAGGAATAATGACCAACACGGCACAACACGGATTTGATAATCTTTTTACTTTTAATCTAAAGCTTTGAAATGCACAACAGGGTCCTATTTCACAAAAGTTAAAAACATTCTTAAGTGGATTTAGGAACAATAAAATGTAATTTTTCCTATCTTTAAAAACATGAGTTAAGAATGGTTTTTTTAGGAATGTTTATAAGTGGGCTTTATGAAATAGGACCCTGGTTTGTCTTTCTAAATGCAACAGAAAATAAGGAAAAAAACACCAGAAATCTGAAATTTAACTACGTGTTAATAGTGCTCACGCATAGTGAGTTCGATATCCGTGCTGAAATTGCTTCCTCATAACTTTTTTTAACACTGGCCACCTGGACCACTGTGGTCACATCTTGACTGGTCCGCCAGCATCTTGAGTGGTCCTTAATTTTTACATGTAAAAATGCCACCCATGATGCGCTAGTTCCAGGTTTCTTGACTGGTCCACTCGGAATTTTTAAACAGTGTTTTGACTGGTCCACGAGAGTTTTGACTGGCATTTGGCCACCGGAACACTGTTATGTTCGAGCCCAGGCTGTGCAAATGCACAGCAGATATCGAGTCGCCTATGACGTCACATAACTGCAGAAACCTGTGACGTATCTGTCGCGCTATCCGTATCCATGCCCTTGCGAAACCTCATGAAAAAGTAAACATTTTCTTGTTTCATAGGTTTAATCCCACTAAAAAGATTAGACTGGACTTCCAAACTCTAAAACTAGCCTCTCCTCTTTTTGTTTTTTGAAAACTTCAAAAGTTGTCGAGGCAAATCACAATATGAATGTTTTCTTTTGTGCAGCCGCTAGCAGACAACCTAGAATCACAGACCTATGAGATATTTGAGAAGGATCCGGTCAAGTACACCAGCTACCAGAAGGCTGTATTCCAGGCACTTAAAGACAGGGTACCAGAGAGTGAGAAAGACACCAAGATATCGTAAGTACCTGGGACCTGTGCTGTAGACCATTCACAGGACTTCTGCCTAGTACACATCCGCCATAGCTGGGAAACACCCTTTTCCAGTGCATGGACTACGTTTTGCATCAATTGTTAAATCGAACAGCGCACATCCATAATGCATGTAACGCGCTCTTCGCACACACAGATTCACATTGAGCCTTTTTAACCTTGTAGTATTTGACATTATTGTGTCCCCAATTTGATGTCTGAAACCCTGTCTCCCTTCGCAGTGTAGTCATGGTGTTAGGAGCAGGCAGGGGACCCCTCATCACAGCCTCCCTCAAGGCCGCTGAGCAGGCAGACAGAAAGATTGAAGTGTATGCTGTTGAGAAAAACCCAAATGCTGCTGTTACGTAAGTACACAGCGGGTAGACTGTCAACATTTTACATCGCATGTAGATTCCTTCACACGCCAAATTCAAAGTTAAACTGGTTTCAACTTGCACGAATGTTTGCCACAAATTGTTTGACGTCAGATTAACGTCAAGTTCGCGTTGGTAATTCGCTTTCACATGAAGTATAAACTGGGTTTTACTTAATAGGAAATATAATTCGGTTTGGCCAGTAAATGTCTTTTGTGTAAATCAGTTAAAGTCACAAAATTAGTTTTGCATTTTACTTTCCTACATGCATTGCGTTTGTTGTTTTTGTTCGATCGCACGCAATACGCATAATGCCGGCGTGTTGTACACGCACGCACACGACAGGGTACTTATTTTTGTCACGGTGCACATTTTGCTTTCGGGCGTGTGCAGTTTCTATGTGCGTGTGCGTGTTCCATACTTGGGCACGAGCGCAACCGCGGGCAGGACTAGAAAGTATTCAAGACTGGCTGGCCGGGCTTTTATCATCTGCTTAAGACTGGCCACGTGACGTGCTCTCAGCCAGGGATGCATAAACTGTCTTGAGGTATATATGAATGTATCTTTGCAGCTTGTTCACTCTGAAAGAAGACACATGGGGCGACAACGTGACCATCGTACAGAGCGACATGAGAGATTGGAAAGCCCCTGAGAAGGCCGACATCATCGTCAGTGAACTGCTGGGAGCGTTCGGCGACAATGAGCTGTCACCAGAATGTCTAGATGGGGCACAGCAGTTCCTTAAAGGTAAAACTTGAAGAAGAGCTGCTTGATCCCGAGAAAAAGGGGTCGGAAGTTAGACACCCAATTCTACATTTAATACTTCCAATTTCTATTTTTCTATTCTATATCTGAACTCTCTAAAACATTTTCCCCTAAATGAATCATCCTCTCCCAAAAACCAAAATGCTATTTTCTTATGTTAATTCCTAATAAGAACAGATATCTGTTGAATACAGCAAAGGTTTGGGTAACAAGGCACTGATCGACCAATCACTTTCGAGACCGTTTCGCTTCAGTGGTTTTGTCCAGGTCCAAGTGGACCTGTTTGAACAAAGTGATTCCTGTTTCTAGGAGTATCCTGTAGTTAAGGGCTCTCAGAAAATCCGTTTTGTTGGGTTTTATCGTGATTAAACCTGCATTGGTTGTTCTGATTTATGGAGCTTTGCATTTCCAAAACAGCCTTAGAAGTCCAGCAGCTGATTTCACGAAACTTTACGCAATTGCGCAAGTCCACTTGCGCAAGTGGACTTGCGCAATTGCGTAAAGTTTCGAAGTAGACTTGCGCAATTGCGTAAAGTTTCGTGAAATCGGCTGCAGGAGCTTAGGAGACACTTAATCACTTAATACTAGACACCTTTACTATACAAGTAATAAAATGTCAAAATTACACAGGCATGCAACTTCCTCTGTCCCATTAACCACTTGACGCCGGAGGACATTTAAACACACCAAGATTTCTGCATCGGTGTAGCGGAGGACTTGTTAACACGTTTAGGAGAAATTCACTTGTTGAGCTGCTTTTGATGTCTACACTCGCAGTAATTTACGTACGAGAAAAATGGGCAAAACAGTTTATAACAAAGCAGCATTGGCGTGTACAATGAAGGTGTATCGACATAACAACAATATTTTACCACACATGGTTAAAGAGTTCAGTTGTTTTCCTTCCTCCATGCTTCACATAAAAATAAACCCGCGCCTACGGTCAGCAATGTTTGAAATAATCCGGGCATTAACTGGTTAAAAAAATACTGTACAAAGTTGGATGTTTTTTGCATTTTCCTCTTTTTTGATAATGACACTGTTGCATGCCTAATTACAATGTTTGTGTATGACATTTTTTTCCCCCTTTCTTTTTTTAAAAACCTCCACAGATGACTGTATAAGTATCCCCAGCGCCTACACATCGTATCTTAGCCCAATCATGTCCCATAAGCTTTACAATGAAGTACGTCTGTGCAAGGATAAAGACAAAAATCAAGATGTACGTACAAACCTATTCTTTGTGGCATTATATCCGTATACATTGAACAAAGATTTGAAGGAAATTACCTCTTAGAATCAATAGATAATCTTATTCTAAGATATACTTCCCACTTGCCCTTTTGTCGCAAATGTTGCTTTTCCATAGAACAATCACATTAGTGCACAAGATAACCATTCACACG
Source organism: Henricia sp. BOLD:AAB3569 (assembly GCA_037783545.1). Lineage (NCBI taxonomy): Eukaryota > Metazoa > Echinodermata > Asteroidea > Spinulosida > Echinasteridae > Henricia > Henricia sp. BOLD:AAB3569. Next base: position 249,499 of record JBBELK010000888.1, read on the forward strand.
TGCAAGCAGCGTGCTCTATTTTCGTGCTTGCGCACAGACCACTTGCGCTATAATTGTGTGCATTACTCTCGGCAGTAATTTGATCATTTATTTATCTCAGAAATACAACATTTCCGACAGATATAATTTTCACAATTTCCTTTGCACTGACAGGCCCATTTTGAGACACCGTACGTCGTGCACCTTCACAACGTGACCCGTCTAGCGCCCCCTGTACCCCTCTTCACCTTCACCCACCCCAACCATAACAGCCTGGACAACACTCGCTACAAGTCTGTCTCCTTCGCCATGGAGGAAGATGCTGAAATCCATGGATTTGCTGGATACTTTGAAACAGTACTCTACAAAGATATTGCACTAAGTGAGTATAACACTCGTGTTTGGAAGTTATTTTTATGTGGACTTATATCGCACATAACCAGAAAGCCTGCTCAAGGCACCTGCAATATATTTTAGGGCTTCTTTATATCATCTCGCCTCCCTAGGGAGTGTATAGCCCCGGCTGCCTATTATCAGGCACTCAATGGCTAATCAAACACATCAACTGCTAATCAAACCATCAACATTCACTACCCTCTCAGGTACCCATTTTACTCACTATTGTGAAATTTAGGGGTTTTTTATGTATGGCTTTTGAAAACGGATGAAACTCACTCAATAAAATTTGTCGGGCCTTGTTTACATGATCAAAAATTTTGGTTTAAATCTGTTGGAAAATGAAAAAGTTAGTTAAGATCAAAAGGTAGTATTATTTCTAAAATAAACGTAGTATTTAAAAAAAAAACATTCCAGAATTAAATTTGTAGGTGCACATAAGCTTGGTAATGCCCAACAAAAGACATTTCGTGAAACTTGTGAAGTAACTGATAGTTATTCCTGAGCAGCCCGTTAAAGGCACAGGCTCATCAGAAATATGCAGCTCCATAGCAAAGGCAGGGAGCTGCGTATTTCGTGGCACGGATTTGGCTCGCGCGCATTGCTGACGAGGCTGTGCCTTTAAAGGGCATGGATTTTTATTTACATGTCTATTTTTTTTTTCAACAGGTACCAACCCCAACACATTCTCCGAGGGCATGTTTAGCTGGTTTTCAATCTTTTTCCCACTGAAAGTAAGTCCAGTGTTTCTGTTAGGAATCATTTATCAAGTTAGAACCATGTATTCTACATGTAGTACATATAGTCTTGTACCCACCTCCCACCGCGGACGTCCTGACTGCTCTAATGTGTTTTGTACATGATTCCAAATTGCGGACGTCTTTGGCAATCGTGGACCTTATTGTTCCTATTGTTAAACGTCCCCCATTTGAATCAGCGTTTCATCTAGGATTTCTAAAACTGCCTGTCCTTACTTTGGTGCAGTTAAAAAGTACCCGTCCTGTGAGTTGGGTAGGTACATCGATCGGGTTGGTACGACAGTCAAGTTGACTTGCAGCGACACACGCGATCACAATGACAGGATAACAGCACTACAGTCCAGTGGGGACTGTAGTGTTGGTAAAACATGTACGCGACTCGCGAGCTAGCATATACTACGGTTGGCTGGTTGCAGCGGCATGTCGCGCAGATTACGAGCCACTTTTGTGTTTTTTTATTCTAAACAAAAATACAGTTTAGTCGCTCAAGTATGCATACGGATTAAACGGCTAGAATCCCCCCTTCCACATTTTTTTAGTTTTTCTGTTTATCATGGAGGTGTATGTGTCTACAACACTATCACAACTTGTTTTTCACAAAAAAATCGACGGACTTTTGCTTAAAACGTAAAGCAGTTCCGACCCTCTTCACCCAAATTCTGAAACGCTCGAGGTCACTCGGCTTGTTTATCAACAGGGTGTTGACGTCATCCTGAGAAACATACAAAACGGTCTGTGCAGTATTGAATGGAAAATACACGAAGTGAATGTTTATTATGCCTATTTTGTCCTTGTAATTCAAAATACAAACGTGAAAAACACTTCATGTAATATGACAGCAATCTACTATTACCTGTTTTGTGAAAAAACGATGAAATTGTGGCTCACAGTGACTCTCTTTTGAAGTAAATACTGGTGCATTGCGACGGGTGGTTTTGCCATGGAACGAACGGCATTCACAGCGGTCTGTGTACGGTCCACTGCGGCGTAGTTTCCACGTGTTTGGACATCGGCCGTACAAGTTATAGAATGAGCGACTCATTTTTCTCTCTCTTGGTAATAGAATAGAAAATCTTTCTGCTCTTTTTTTTTCATAGTGTCTGGTAAAACATGCAACCACACAGCTACTGGGCATATCTCTAGCTTTTTGGAACAACAAAATTCTTCAAAAAACACCATCTAAAAGAGACGGTTTTCTAAGTGTTTTGCGTGTAAACGTATGGAGCTAACTATCGTGTTGACTTCTCTTTCTCAGGATTGCGTCACGGGGTCACGCGCATATCATGAATACCTAATGAGCGTTTCAGAAATCGCGAAAATCTCATTTTCGAAAAGCGCACTTTTGCTTGCATTTTATCCACTTAAAACCGACAATTAAAAAATAATAAAAATCCACGTCGGCAAGAGGGATGTTTGGACTATCGAAAAAAGCCTAAATGCTGGATTTTCGTCAAGGGGGATTCTTCCTCTTTAAACATATATCCACCTGTCATGTTTCAATGTCCATTTGACCAAATTCTACCTTTTTGCAAAGTGCCCGTCTAACACTATGAACAACTAACAATGGAACTTGGGCACACACCATTGTTAATAACAATGGTTTGTGCCCAATTTCCATTGTTAGTTGTTCATATTGTAAAATCTCTAAGTGGACGGGTCACTAGATAACACGCTGATTTAAATACAGAAACCCGCATATGCTGTTGGACTAATAGTTAACGTAAAGAGCGTTCGATTGAGAGATTGTTTATGAAGAGTGGTTTAGAAGCCTAGTGTGTTAACAACAAAAACCTTGCGGATTACCTTCATATAGCAAAAATATTGTTTTATCTGGAATTAAAACAATTAACAAAGGGTTGGGATATCGATTAGTACCTTATACCCGGTACTCATCCCCGGTTTCTGTGGCATAGGAGCATTGCTACATGTACTCCTCCTGGATGGGATGCCAGTCCATCGCAGGTCCAACCCCAGCAATTGGTTGTGTTCCCCCAACCGTATTTGCTGGTACCCATTTATACAACGTGGAGTGAAGTAGTGACCAGGCTTCGAACTATGCACTTTTCGCATGAAAGTCTGACCACCTATCCACTAGACCACCACGTCTCCTCCTACATACCGAGCTGGCTGGTGTTAAGAGTAGCCGGTTTGAATCGTTTAGCAGCAGGCACCAGGCACCACAACCGAAGGGTCGGGATCTGAAATATTCCATAAGCAGAATGTTGTATTCACAGTTCTCTTGTTTTTGAGGTTCCACTTTATTTTTATTAAACCTTTTTGCACCCAGGAACCTGTACATGTGACAGCCAAGTCGCAACTAGCAGTCCACTTCTGGCGCAACTCCACCCTGCGTAATGTCTGGTACGAGTGGTGTGTCTCGGAGCCAATCACAACACCCGTACACAACATCAACGGGCGATCGTACACCATAGGCATGTAACAACGTGCCTCCCTCGGATAGGACATAACCAAACTCGTGCAAAATGTTTAAAGTAATTTAAGAATAAGAGTGGATTCACACAGAGCCTTTTTGCGCATAAATGTGGCGCACGCCGCGATTACACGCAAAAAGGTTCAGTGTGAATCCACCTTAACGTGATGTGAGGTGCATTCATTATTTATGTCTGTATATCATGGTTAAAACAAAAATACAGCAACTGTGTATTGCAAGTTGTTCAAGTTTGGGACAAGCTAAAGTATCACCCATTGTCTAGCAAGCTTCATTCCATGCTCGTTACCTCTGTGTTACACATTTTAAAAAGTGTAACGATTCGATGTGGTCTGGATATCAGTAAGTATTTGTTTAATAAAAGAAAACAATTTAAGTTAAACTCTTGCGATCTTTTGTTAAAAAAAGAACAGGAAAACCTCAGAAATATTTGTCCCAACTCTGTATTTTCTCGCTCATGACTGTAGAAACTTTAGCATAGAAACCTGGGGTCGATTTCACAAACACTTGCAAAGCATCGTAATTACCAAATCCATCGCAATTCGCCGAACACTATGTAATTTTGCCAAGGGATTGGCGAGTTGCGGTACCTGCGATGCGTCACAATTCACAAATCGACCCTTGTACTTGCAAGTTCTCTAAAACAGCTCTCAAATATTGGGTTTTGATAACACTAACTGAGAGGAAAAACTGTCTTGAATTAGTTTGAGTCATCTCTAAAGGCCCGTCTACACGAGCCAACATGGACCAACATGAAGTTGGAACTTGTTGGGCAGTACATAGATGTTCCAGCATATCTTGACCGCAGTTGGTTGCTGCCTTTACGTGACAGGTGTTCTCATCTGCTATTGGCCCGTTTCTCCAACTAGTTGGATGTTGTGACGTCCACACCATCCTACTTTTGGTCGGCTGACATCGTCAGACACGTGTTGGACCTTGTTGTAGACGGGCTTTAAGACATACATGTACTGTATAGGGCGTCTGGAAAAAAAATATATAATCCGGAAATTGAGTGTTTTTATGTAGAGCTAATTGTATAATTTCCAGGAATCCCAAAATTTAAAGTGCAGGTAAATGCCACAGTTGACTCCAATTCAGAAAACAAAAAATCTTGCAGCTCCAAAGTGGAAAACTTGGCAACAGTTATTTACATTAAGTAAATAATTATTACGTCAGTCCAAAATTCCTTACTTCGTGTAAATTAGTCATCCACTGTAGGACCATCGAACCCACCATGCTTGGTGGTCAAGAGTCTGCAGGAGGTCGTGGGTTCGTGTCCTGAGAAATGCGTCGTAAATGGACAAAATTTGTTTCATTTGGTGCATGAGCTGTATTGAAGAATCTTTGCACTTTGATGAATTTCAAAATAAACGTTTGGATTCTTGGAATAAGACTTAGTTGCAGGTATTACAAAATTCAAATTTCGGGGTTTTTTTTTTTAGACACCCTATACATACATATAGACCCTTTGCACCAGCGGCCATGAAAGGGGACAGTTTTTAATTTTTAAATGATCTGACAATAGCCGCCTGTGCAAATGGTTTGTACGAGGCTTGAGATGAACATGGATTTAGCACAGAGTGCCTGAGGCATGATCTGCCTTTAAAAACAAGATGTCTTGCGTTCAAATGATTCCTTTCTGTTTCCTTTTAAAAAGCAATATAAATCAATCATGGATGTAATTTGTTCCAGCATAAAAATTTCTAACGATTATTATCCAGTAATGTTTTCCAATCATTCGAAGACAAATCAACATTTGCAAAAAGACATTTGCTTGTTGTGGTGTGCATCAACATTTTTCCCTAGTTATTAAACCGTCTTTTGTGTTCCAAACTACATGTGCATGTACTAACAATTACTCTTTTCGCTAGTGTACTGCGCATTACAGTAAACTCTGGTTATAAAGCTCCTTTTTCTAAGTCCCGGCTGTTATTTTCTGCATTGTACGTACAGTATATGCATTAGTTACAGTGCTCTCTGGATATAAAGCTCTAATTATTTCAGTCCCTTGAGCGCTATTATGAGAGTTTACTGTACATATAAACGCGCTTTGTGAGCAATTTTATGGGAGCATAGGAAAGCATGCATGTACAAAGGAACTGTGACCTCATTTACATATGTCTATTTCAATGCAGAAAAGTATGTGCCGTTTGGTGAGAACTAAAGCTTCAAAAGAATAAACTTATTGATGCAATCTATTCGTTTCTGTATTTCTATTCTTTCCCTGAAGTATTTCAGCTGAACTTGGGATGAGAGAAAAAATAAGGGGGCTTATCGGGATTTGAAGACGCTCTACGGCACAGTGGTATACAATGTACATGTACTGTACTTGTTTTTTTTCTTTTTTCTATGAACCCAATTTTACATGATACAACTGGGCAAAGTAACGAACACAATATAGTGCAGGTGCATAATCACCATTGAAATGTAAGAGTATCTGGCTCGAACCCTTATAAGGCCCTTAATATTTCTCTCATCTCAAGTTTGGTTGTTTCAATTCAATGGTGATTAGGGGCCAATTTCATAGGTGCTTAAGCACAAAAAACTTGCTTAGTAGGGAACGTTACCAGTGAAATCATCATGTGCTAGAAGTAGTGTATGACCAGTGTTAAGACTGTCGTTACCATGACAATCTCATGAAATTTTTGCTGGTAACCTAATATTATCAAGCAATGTTTTTCATGCTTAAGCAGCTCTATGAAATTGGCCCCACATATTGCGTATGTTTTTCAAACTATTGTTGGCCACTAATTCAATAATTAGTCAAATTATCAATAAATTAAGTTTTCAGCATAATTTTAAAATGTGTTCGGTCTTGCATTCTACCCGCAACATTTTTTACTCCATGAAGATTCTAAAAATTTCAATCACTTAGGCCAAACAAAATAAATGGTACGGTAATGGCCTAAAACAAATCCAGGTAGGTAGGAAAATAATTTTGTTTTTGCATTTACATGTTGTTTTGCAATGAAACTCACTATTAACCATGTTCATGTACAAGTGTAGAAAATGTTATGTTCGTTGGAAATTATTGCAAATAGTGCTCATTTAAAATTATCAACTTAAAAATTGGCAATAAAAAGTTTGAGGTCGGCAATTTGGCCTCAAATTCCAGGTACATGTAGGTCGGGTTACCGTAAACACACCATTTATTTTGTTTGGCCTTATTAGTGGGAGGTCACAATTCTATGTTAGTGTTGAAAGTCGTGCACAACCCTACCACCGAGTCAACTGTTGCACTAACACGATTTCCCGAGATGCCCTGTTAACCGATCTGTTATACTAACACCAACACAGAGAATTGCAACTCACTGCAATTTGCAGTTCTGTGCACGACTTTCAATGCGGTGTTTGTTCCCGAGGTCACAATTCCGATTAACAGATCTGTAACACACATACAGAATTGTGACCTCACCCAATGTCCAAAGACAACAGAAGTGTGACGAGAGAAGAGGTCACCCAGCACCCGCCCCCTCCCCCAGTTTTTGTTCATCGGATTAGTCTATACCTTTTTAAAAGAGACATATTGGGAAATGTGCACAAGTGAAAACCTATGAAAATGTATAGTGCAACTTGTGAATTTATTTCATTTACAAAATCATCCACACCATGTCAATTACAATTTGGTGATAAAAAAAATAAAACATGCTCAGGAAAACCCAATCCATGTATTGACCTTGACAAGATTTGGATTCAAACCACAGAGGTACATGGGAGGCTGGGAAAGTACCACGTATACCACACCAGCCTGACCCCCATCGGTGGATTCAGAAGTTACAAAATCAAATGAAAAACTGGGAAAAAACTTAATACCGGCAGGGGTCGAAATTAACCTGAATTTCATGCTGGTCAGAAGGACTAGTAGATTAGAGAACTACTCCAGCTGAATATTTGGTGGTCCACCGGTGCTTTTTAAAATGGCACCGAGACACTGCAACACTTTCTGGTTTAAGGTCATTGAGTGCAGGATGGATGGGATTGCTTTTTGATCCAACACTGGGGTATGTCTGGAGAGATCGGAGAAAGAACTATAGTTATCTGAAAATGTCTAAAGCGATCAGGAATGCATAGTTCCGACCTGTCAATCAACCGAACCCGCCGGCCAATCACAACAGAGCTAGCAGAGATCACCCACATAGGTCAAAGTGCATTGTTTGCAACAACATCACGCGATGTTCTGCCCCATACAATTTGTACAGTGCTGTATGCGATGTTCCGGGTGAATTTTTGGTTTCAAGGCCGGTCGTTTCGTTGTTCAAAGGTACGAAAGCACGTATTTCATGATATGACATCCCTGTATTACTGGCCCTTTACTCGGTGTGTTCTAAGATATCCGTCGACCCTGAAACATGAATACCTTTGAGTTTTCTCCAATGAATCTGTGCTTTCCGTTGAAAGTCCCATTGCTTTGTGCGTTGTGTGTCGCCATTTTGACGATAGCGTGTGAGCCATAGCAACAATATCCAAGGGGGCGGGGTTAACTGGGCAAAATCGGAACTATGCATTTTTTGTGGTAACCAGGAATAGACCGATCCAGTAAGCTCCGCCCATTTAGAAAATACCTAGCAACATGCCACACATGTGAAGCACGTGTGCAGTAGAGTCGCGTGGCCGTGCCCTGCGTCAGCGTCCGCGCCCTGGTCAGCGCGTATTGAAACACGCACACGCACACAGAAACTGCACGCTCGAAAGCAAAATGTGCACTTAAGTATCCGGTCGTGTGCGTGCACGTACAACACGCCTGCATTACGCGTAACGCGAGCGATCAAACAAAAACATCTCGACACACATCTAGAACGCAGTGAATGCACAACATAGCAAAACGACAAGCTAATTTTGGTGAGTTTTTCCCGTTTACACAAAACCACATTTATGAAGGGATTAAAAGTAGGTTAGGATAGTCTTATACAATCCGTTTTAAACCGGCTAGGGTCCTCTGCGCTGATAAAAATGATGTTTATGGTGTTTTTGCGTCACTCGTGCTGCATTTGCCGTTGCTCTGTGCACAACATTTTGAGGACTCAGGTAACCAAACATTTTGGTTACCTGAGCCTGAGGCTGTGATTGGTCAATTCCAAAATGGGCGGAGCTTACTGGATCGGTCTATTGTGTAGCTATCAGAGAATGTTTCCATGCGTCAGTAAATGTCTTTGAACACTGGTCCATCGGACCAGCGTCTTTGACAGATCTAGTGGTCCTTCTGCTATTTTACTGGTCTCGGACCACAGGACCAGTGTTAATTTCGACCCCTGTACATGTAGTCACTGTTATGGGCCAGCAGCATGTTGAAATCACAGAGAAGTCTGGCTGCGACAGAGACTCTGCAGGCTATAATTATTGTAGCTCAACGTTCTCCGACGAATAGGCCTCACTGCATCATCATTTGGCCAACTGGACGTGACAAAACAAACACCTTAAAAGAGCGGGACCCCAACACGACAGCTGTAACAGTCTGTATTTGATCGTTCGGTCTGGGAAACTCTACGTCCCCCATGATGGATTAAAGGCCCAGTGGATCATTTGCAATGACCCCAAAAAGTAATCTACGAGTTTACAGGGGAAAAGTTATGAAAGTAAAAATTGAATTAATAGCAACTACTCAATGAAAGGTTTTCGCTCAAAATAATGTAATGTTACCAGAGAATAGTCTGTAAAGATGAAATTATTTGGATCGTTTGCAAACGATTTACTTATTTTGGGTTCGCATCTACGCGGTCCAAAATGCATGGGCGCTGTGTACTCCGTGTGCGTGTTCCAACGCGATGCATTTTTATGGATCGCGCGCACACGCAGTATGCGCGCCAGAGTGCATGACGCAAGCCACATAGTACCCGATCAACTAAGAACGAATATTTGAAACACCCCGCCAAGACCAGGAAAATGCATATGGATTTTCATGGTTTTTTTAAACGTGGTACATTTGACAAAGCTGAAATTTCTTCGGATGAGTTTGTTGATGTCTTTCTTTTGATTTATAATGGTTTTATTCGCAGAATCGCTCAAAAACAGATCATCTACAGGGCCTTTAAGATGGAGGATCATGACGATGTAAGGAATACATGTATGCTCCCATGTCTGATCAGGTTGCTCCTCTCTGTAACAGTTGCTGCATGCATATGGCCACTCCGGCACTCACTAGTATGAGTTCTCATGTGCGCCTTCAAGTTACCCCTCTGTGTGAACGTCTTGTCACAGTAGCTGCATGCATATGGCCGCTCACCAGTATGGGTTCTCATGTGTATCTTTAAGCTATTACTCGCGGAGAATGCCTTACCACAGTGGGTGCATGCATAAGGCCGCTCACCAGTGTGGATTCTCATATGTGTCCTCAAGCTACCACTCACGGCAAATGCCTTACCACAGTGGGTGCATACATATGGCCGCTCACCAGTATGGACTCTCATGTGCGTCTTCAAGTTCCTACTCCCTGTGAATGTGTCACCGCAGTCGTTGCAAGTATATGGCTGCTTAACGGCATGGGTTGTTATGTGGGCCTTCCAGTTACTATTATCTGTAAATGTCTCACCACAGTGGCTGCATGTATGTGGCTGCTCACCAGCATGTGTTCTCATATGCGTCTTCAAGTGACTGCTCACAGAGAATGCCTTACTACATTTGCTGCATACATATGGCCGCTCACCAGTATGGATCCTCATGTGTCTCTTTAAATGACTACCCTGTGTAAATGTCTCGCCACAGTGGCTGCAGGTATACGGCCGCTCACCAGTATGGGTTCTCATGTGCCTCTTTAAGTTACTTTTCTGAGTGAATGCCACATCACAGTGGTTGCATGTATATGGCCGCTCACCAGTATGTGTTCTCATGTGTGTCTTCAAGTCACCACTCAATATGAATGTCTTACCACATTGGCTGCATACATATGGCCGCTCGCCTGTATGGGTCCTTGTGTGCGTTGTTCGATGACCACTCAGTCTAAATGTCTTGTCACAGTGGTTGCACGCATACGGCCGCTCACCAGTATGGATTTTCATGTGTCCTTTAAAGTGACCACTCAGTTTGAATGTCTCATCACAGTGGCTGCATGCATACGGCCGCTCACCAGTATGGGTTTTCATGTGACTCTTCAAGTTACCACTCCGTTTGAATGTCTTATCACAGTTGATGCATGCATAGGGCCACTCACCAGTATGGGTTCTCATACTGTGTGTTTTCAAGTGACCACTCAGTATGAATGTCTTATCGCAGTGGCTGCATGCATACAGCCGCTCACTAGCATGGGTTGTCATGTTTCAATTTTCTTGATCAATCCAGCTCCCCGGGTGGACCAACTCCAACACTAGCTGATATCTTGAATTTTCTGCTGACGGATTTCCAAACTCTTTGTGATGCTGCTGTTAAACTTTGCTTGTTTGACTCTTCAAGTACATGTAGAAGACTGTGGCAGATGGCAAAGATGTGCAGCCAGAAATATGTAATCTTTGAAGATTTATCTGCACTTTGGACATGGATGTCATTCAGCGTATGTACATGTGCATCTGTGAAATTTTGGGAAAAAAAGCAAGAAATTTGTTGTCTATTCGTAACTCTCTCAAGTTCCTCAAATTTCCAACAGTATTTTAGGTTTAGTCAAGCAGTCATAAAGCGAGGACCACACCAGCAACTAGGAAGAAAACAGGAAATTTCCAATCCCTAATTTGGATGTGGAAGCAAAAAGATTGGTATAATCACTGCACAGCTTTATGGAACGAATAAATTAATTTAATAAACTTCGGTGGAATTTTGACGATATCCCTGGAAATATACGGATTGAGAGTGCAAAATTTTAGAATGGTAATGAGAAAAATATGAGACATGATATGGTCTCAATCTCAATACAATAATGTGATCTGGTCATGCTCCTTTAAGCAAGTTAAGTCTAATTACTGCATTTATGTTGCTAAAATCTGTAAGACAGTTCATTAACATTATTGGGAAAAAAAACATACACGTTTGCCAGTTGGGAAATTTTTTTTGAAGTTGATCATGGATTGATAAACTTTTCTCATAAAATCTTAATTTTCTTACTAAATTTTGGTTTTTCCATCAAATCTGCACTTTCCTATGCCATGCTCGAGGTTTATATTTTCAAGAAAAACAATTTCTGATCAACTCAACACTTTATTGATCACGTTCAAATGACGTCACTTCCTACAAATTGCCACATGCATCATGATTTTAAGCGTATTTTTTTTGATGCGCCGTATTTTGAACAAATTTTGAGCAAACATGTTTCAGCGTGTGCATGCGCGTACTTGTGGCGTTTAATAAGCAGTACGTTTTCCTACGAAGAAGGTGTCTGTGAACGTGATTAATACCTAAAAAGGTATTTTTCCGTATTGTCATAAGATTTGAAGGAAAGTACCTTATAGAATTAATAAACAATCTACATGTAGTTTTAAGTACATACATGTATGTATCCTATACATTTGTCACAGATGTTGCTTTTCTATAGAAAAACCAAATTTTTCCTTCAAAAATTGCATTTACAATGTATTGCATGTAGTGCACAAGATAGCCATTCATGCACGCACACAGCGCCCTCGCGAGGTAATTTTGTGTATTACTTTCTGCAGTAATTTTATCATTTATCTCAGAAATGCAACATTTCAGACAGAAGTGCAAGTGGGAAGTAGGCCTAATCTTACTTAGAACTTGATCTAGTAGTAGAATTTGTGTCATGTACGTCGTCCCCGAGTCAAGTCATCCACGGGTGAAGTCATCCCCAGGTCAAGTCGTTCTCTAGTCAAGTCGTACCACTGGCACTGTTTAACGATGTCTTCTTTTGGCAAAAAAAAAGGTTGCCAGTACTCAAAATTACTTCACAAGAAAAACCTCATTAAAAATTTTGAAGGGTGTGGGTGAAAAACGGACCCTCCGGATCCTTCCAGATCTTTTTCAAAAATGGCTATTTAATGAACAGGAAGTGCTTAGTTTGACTTCTTAATACGCTTCCATACCTTTTACCGCCATGTACAGGCCTTATTTTTAAAGATCCGGCGAGGGAAAAAAACAAATTTCTTTTTTCTTAGTGTCCTGCACTTCCTACGCCTATTTCTTCGAAAATTTCACTTTGTGGATAGTCGATGTGGTGTATGATTACAAATTAGTGCAATACATGGTAATAAAAGGTATGTAAGCGTATAGAAGTCAAACTAGGTACTTTCTGTTCGTTAAATATCAATTTTTAACAAAGATCCGGAAGATCCGAAGGGTTCGACTTTCACAGACTGCCATGTTGAAGGTGCTTCGAGTCAACTCGGGCCCGAGTCAACGAACTAAGCCCAATGACAACTCGACCGTCATTGGTATGCTACCGGTACGTGAAGAAAAGTTTGATCTGACATCGGCGTACGACATCGGGCCCAAGAAAATGGTAAGGCTTGGTCTTCAAATTGATCAGAATAAACGAAAGTGAAACACCAAAAATTGTCTCAGTTGCCTTCTTCAGTCCATAGCCTTACGGGTTAAATTGTGTGAATGTTGCTCACTGCCGTTTTTGCGGCGAAATCCTCTGGCTCTGGTTTTTGTTGCTGCCCGCCGAATCGCGCCACACATCGCCTCGTCAGCAGCGAGCATCTAATCGATGACGTCGGGCTAGGCTAGTGAGTACGGTGTCCTAGTGAAACCATGTGCAGAATAAATGGCTGTAATGACTCAACTTGTGACAAGTGCTACAAAATCCTTCAGTGTCCAATTTTATTGGCTCATCTTTCTTTTTTCTTCTCTACTCTGCCTCTCACTCTTTCCTTAAAAATTGTAACATGCTGGAAACTTTTTTTATTGTTTTGCCCTAGCTAGGCCTACATGTATAGTTAATTGGGATGGATGGTTTATCCCTCCGTTATCATAAATATCATCGAAACACAATATTGGTAAGACTTAAGGCTATGCATGGTGGAAATCAACATGTGTATGGGTTTACGGTAGCACCATGTGAATCTCTTTTAGACAGATGGCACCCAAGACGCATCAGGGAAGCCATTGAAATACACAAGCACAACACAGTACCTATACCCCAAGACATTGGCTTCAACATCAGCAATATCTGGCAGTCCCTATACTTATTAGCCAACCAGACCGATGGGTCACCTATATACACCAATCCGGTAACTAATATCTCCTCCCTGCATATCCGCCATAGGTGTCCACTGCATGGGCTGTGCATTTTGTGTTGCTGTTAGAACGAAAAGCGCTCATCCATAACATGCACGAACGAGCCTCCTTCGCGTATACGCGACGCGCCCGCCTTCGCGCGCACACAACCCTACAAAGACGCGCAACTTGTTCGAAGTAAACAAATGCAGCTCCAGCAACAGCAAAAACATACAGTTCATTCAGTGGAAGCCCCCAGCTATGGCGGATGTACAGGGAAGAAGACCTTATTACCGGATTGGTGTATACCCTAGGTCCTCCCCCCCACGACAGCCACTGCCACAGTGACACGTGAGCACACCACAGCCAACCACTTCAGTGCACTCATTGTACACTGAATGCCCTCAACCAGTACTTATAGCCCTGCATCGTCACGAGTCTGGCATTACTCCTGAAGACGAACAGAGCACGCTGTTCAAAACGTTGAGTACACACTCACTGGTTCTTTTCAGAACCACACATATTTTATACAAATGAGATTCACATGGTGCTACCATAAACCCATACACACACGAAACAATATTATTTTGAAATAACCTTGTTTTTGACAAAATTTGAATTTTTTTCAGTATAGAGAATAATGAATGGTGTGAATGCGGTCTAGTGCATCGAACTTAAGTTCCTGTGCTAGTAGGTTCGATTCCGGGCCGCGACGGGTTGTGGCACCTGTGCCCTTAAGCAAGGCAATCAACCACACTTGCTCCCATTCCTGTAATTGGCGGTCCCTCCGCTGTTGGATGTGATGAATAAATAAATAAATAAATAAAAACAAAACAAACATTTCTTGCAATTTTTACAGCTCTGTCCCTTTTTAAATTTTGTTTAAGGTATAATTCACCAAAAATCCATTTTTTTCCTAACACTGTAGAATCCTCAAAAAAAGTATACCCTCTTCTCACAACCCTGAAACATACATGTACATGTACACAGGCCACTATAATGTAAATACAGCTAATAGGCGGAGTGAGTGACATTCAAATAACACGCATTCAGGGGCGGATCCAGGATTTTCCAAACGGAGGGAGGGGGAGGAGGGAAGGGGTAGGGGGAGGGGGAGTAGGGGGAGGGGGTAGGGGGGAGGGGGGAGGGGGTAGGGGGGAGGGGGGGAGGGGGAGGGGGGAGGGGGCGGGGGGAGTGTGAAATGTGTAAGCATGAAAATGGCAAACACGTAGTGCAAAGCCCTAACAGCGTGGGGCAAAAAATGTGGATTCTAGATGCTCTGTGGTGCGATTTCAGGCAATATTTAACCACTTTAAGCAGGAAAACGTGTAATGTTATACGAGGCAGATACCCCAACAAATTTTCTTTTTAAAAGGAAAGGGTGTAGCGTGTGCCCCCTCCCCTCCCCTCCCTGGATCCGCCCCTGGCATTTGCTGTTTTTGTCAATTTATTCATCGGAAGATGTGTTGACACAATAGTTCTTGTGCTCTGCCCTAATTGTTAGACTGGGCTTTATGGACAACTCTGTAGAATAAAGAGAAGAAAAAACATCAAGTTAGGTCATACAACTACTACAAAAAACAAAAAGCACGTTACAGACCATAAAACTACACTCAACAAATTATAGTAAATTACATATACTTTTCTATTAAGTCCAATGTGGACAGCCTTTTCCTCTCAGTAACTTTTCCCGGCGAACTGCTGCCGTGAGGCGACGATAAATCCAATGCAGGCACATCGAGTTGGTAAAAGCACTCTGGAAGCGTACATCCGGGCCGTGAAGGTCATGTATACTGCAAAAAGACACCGCGCATGCTCTCCCATGGTCTTGGTAAAATTTACCGTGTAAAAATCAAGTCCAATGCGGACATGGCTATTGATTGTTTTGTTTCTTAAAAAATGATCCTATTCATATGTATATTGCCATGATGAAGGTTTCAATGTGAGCACATGCGAGTAATTAGCCAGTTGATATGGCATGATGCAAAATCTTGACTTGATGTAGACTTGATGTAAAGTTGGTAACTAGACCGGTTGGTCCTTAAACTGGTTGGTTCGTAAAAATAATAACTGGCAACCCCCGCACCCCTCCCCCACCCACAAATTGAAACAAACTATGGGGGTTGGGGGCCACCCAGCCACCCCCAACCCCCCTCCCCATATGAATAATTCATACCTCGTACCGCCTTACGTAGACATGTGTGCGTATGTGTATACACGTACATGTGTATGTTTGTACATTGTACACGTGTGAACGTACGTGGGTCATTCTATAAATTTGGGGTCCAACGTGTGACATTTTCCTGTCCTTGTTACACCTGACATATTGCCATTTGCCATACAAGTATTATTAAAAATGCCTTCAAAACATATTTTTATGAATTGTACTTTATGTAATAACTCCTTGAAATAGAAAGCATTTAAAGAATATGTCCTGAATTTGCAAACTACAACATTTTACAAGATGTCAGACGTAACAGGGGACAGAAAAATTGGACCCCAAATTTATAGAATGACCCACATGCACTTATACCGGGGTATGTGAAAGTAACGAATGAATGCACACAATGCAAGCAGGGCACATATCGTACTACAAGATGAATATTCATTACCATTATTATTTTTCTGATTGGTTGCTGATAAGAAAAAGGCTTGCATCTCCAATGCATAGTTCCGATTTTGCCCAGTTAACCCCGCCCCCTTGGATATTGTTGCTATGGCTCACACGCTATCGTCAAAATGGCGACACTTAACGCACAAAGCAATGGGGACAGATTTATTAGAGAAAACTCAAAGGTATTCATGTTTCAGGGTCGGCAGTTATCTTAGAACACACCCAGTAAAGGGCCAGTAATACAGGGATGTCATATCATGAAATACGCGCTTTCGTACCTTCGAACAACGAAACGACCGGCCTTGAAACCAAAAATTCACCCGGATCATCGCATACAACACTGTACAAATTGTATGGGGCAGAACATCGCGTGATGTTGTGAGACCGTGCACTTTGACCCACATGTATGTGGGTGATATCTGCTAGCTCTGTTGTGATTGGTCGGCGGGTTCGGTTGATTGACAGGTCGGAACTATGCATTCTCTTTGTTTTTTTAATATATTTTTCGTTAGAGACACTAATCTTTCTAAATTTGTTCGCTTGTGTAAATTAATTTGTTAATCCTTTCACCTAAACACGGACAGTCTCATCTTTAATAACCAGGTATAGGTATCTAATACCCTTTTCCCACTACAAACTGCTTAACCCGGAGATTTGCCGCCCCTGGTTAAGCTTTTCTTACCCCGGGGTTCGTTAACCCCGAGTTCCGTTCCCATTTGTTTCGTTAACCCGGAGTTTCGGCAAACCCGGGGCGAGCTTGCCCCGGGTTAACGCGGTGCGGTTTCCCACTACACGCGGACTGGAAATGACGGAGTGCGCGAGTTGGTCCCGCAATTGTTTTGCACTGGCTTGTCGCCAAGCAACGGGCCCTTTTTCGCGCCACAAGACATCGGTAAATATGATCCCACCATTCGACACATGTGTTCGTTTCGCTGCACTGCCCTTTACAGTCACTTCGCCCCCAAACCAATTGGGCCACACACCCCTCGTGGGAAATTTATAAAACCCGGAGGTCGGAGGTGGTCGGAGGTACCCAAAGGTACCCGGAGGTAGATTGTTTTTGCTAACGTGTAGTTGGTGCGTTGACGGTGGCCCGGAGCTACGCGGTATTAAAATAACAAGCCGGAGGTAGATTGTAGCATGTACTACACGGTCACAACAAATTCTACCTCCGGGTTACCTCCGACTTCCGGGTTTCAACGACACCCCCACTCGTGCAAATAACATTTCGTCCAAACATCCATGACCCACGTGGCAAGCAAGACGTGCAAGCAAGACGCATCACGTGTAGGCCTATACCATTAAAATGGGGGTGTATTAAGACGGTGTTTTCTCAGCCAGGCCTAATTTTTCTTTGAAAAATTATTTCATCAAACGGCATAAAACTAAGTAGCTGCATGTCTGTCAGTCGTGAGCGGGCACGTACGTAGGTTACGTTTGCAGAGTGCCCCTTGGGTAAAGTAGCATTTGGGCGATGTATTCCTACCTCCATGATTGGGAGAAGTGGTCCAGCCGAGGGCGAAGTGGTTTGGGGGCAAAGTACTGCTAATACATCGCTCAAAATGGCGCCAGACACGGAAGCAATATCGGTCGCGGTCCTGATGGTAATTTTACAAATATTGCGAAGGAAACGTCAACGCCAACGTTCTCAAAAGGGGAAGAAGGCAGATAGATGTTGCTTGAGGCAATACGCCAGCAGGATTTATAGCGCACTGAACACGCATTTTCGCGTCACGAGTTTAACCTTTGGACACCGTATTGCGCAATGATTCATGCGTCTTAACCCCGAGATTGCTTGGGGAACACTTAACCCTGCTTGGTTTCCCACTACAATGCTTACCCCGGAGTTTGGCCGTTAACCCCGAGATTGCCATCCTTAACCCTGGTCGCTGGCAGGGTTAACGAACCCCGGGCTAACGGCCGATTTTTTCGTCTTAACCCGGGCCAGCAAAAGAGTAGTGGGAACGCTCGCGCGATATTTCGCTGCCCCGGGGTATCTCGGGGTTAAGGATTGCCGTTACCCCCGAGTTAACCCGGAGATTTTGTAGTGGGAAAGGGGTATTAGTATCATGGTCATACGACCCATGGAAGTAAATTACCTTGGCTAATATATGCTTCAAAAACTCGCTGTTTGATTACGTCATTATTATGTCGCAAAATTTTGCTGAAGGTGTACCTGTACGTTAGACCAAGTTACAACAAACCTAACCTAAAACAAAATCTGACCTTCGGCCTTATTCTTTATATACATACGTACCGGTAGCTGTTTTTCAACCGAGTGTAATTCGGCACCGGGTGACGTCTTCAAAGTTTTGAAAATATGGGCATTTTCACTGACCCTCAGCTAGTTAACAAAAACTTTGCCACAGACATCTGTTCAAAATAGGTTTTGGCGATTTTTCATCACGCCGCTAGAGGGCGCTCTTGTGTGCGACGAATTAACTAACATCTATTTGTTGAATGCCCAAGGGGTCCTGACACTAACACCGTAGCCTTGTTTTCGACCAACCGGAATCACGATACAAGGTCATTAATTGTCTATATGAAATTTAGACAATAGTCATGACCATTCCCGGAGGAATAAAGTTTGTACCTCAAACTGTTTATTTTTTTTGGAGATTTTTGAATATTTTAATGCATTAAATATCAGATGCGGACACCTGATGACGTCATAAAGATGTAAACACGTTGGTGCACGACTTCAGTGTGAGGGCTTTCTTGTGACAAAGTTTCTTGATCCAAAGTTTGCAAGTTTCCCTTAGACTGACCGAGTGCTTTGTCACTGGGACCTGGCCGGGGAAAGAAAAAGAGGAAAAGTAAAACTATAGAGATACTATTGTCTGTTTGATAACGGAGCATAGGACCCTGGTTAATGCATACTACATGTAGTTTACAATGTATGTAACTGCAAACTGTACATGTACACTGTAAAGTTTCCAAAATTCATAACAAGTAAACATACGATGTCATACTAATGTAACTTGGTATGTTAAGTTAATGACCAGGGGCCAATTTCATGGCGTTGCTTAGCACAAAAATTTGCTTAGCACAGGATTTGTTTGCTTTATTTTGCAAAAATGGATTGCCAGTCAAAATCGTAAGTGATGTGTATTGAAAGGTATTCTTCTACTCCTGCGGAGAACATAAGTTGGTGTATAATTTTGGCTTGTAATCCATTTTATAAAGCAAATAAATCCTGTGCTTAGCAAATTTTCGTGCTAGGTAAAACTAAGGCTATGCATGGTGGAAATCAACTTGTGTACGGTTTTACGGTAGCACCATGTGAATCTCATTTGTATATAGTTGTGCTAAATTTTCGTGCTAAGCAACGCCATGAAATTGGCCCCAGGTGTTGACACAGGTTACTAAGTTTCAAGGTCATGTCAATAGACCATATCGCCAATCTTGTTTCACCAACAGGGGGCGCCCTTTTGCAAAGCACTACCTGTATGGGATTAATCAGGGGTCAAAACATAGATGTTTTGACCCCTGATCAATCCCATAGTGCTTTGCAAAAGGGCGCCCTCTGTTGGTGAAACACGATTGGCAATACAGGGCTCGAAATACCCACTGGACCGCTGGACCGAGTCTAGTATTTTAAGCGCCGGTCTAGTGGTCTTTATGACCGACTAGACCGGCTGTCTAGTGATTTATTTCTTGGACAGTGAAACAAAAAGACATGTGGTTTTTTGTGAAATAAACAACTCACACTCAAGTCCCATGTCGCACCATCATTACTGTAAAATCATGCGGCATGTGCGCGTGTAATTGCACTCCGATCATTCCGTAACGTCCGCGTGGACTCGGAGCCCGGTGCACCGGGCTCAACGCAACGCGGACGGTACATGTACGGGATGATCGACCATGTCGACCGGCGTACCATGCGCGTGCATGCTGGCCATCTCCGCTTCGCCTAGCCTGGTTGGTTCCCAGTCCAAAGTACCAGTCACGTTAAGGTTTGATGCACTGTTTTGCAACGCCGGAATACAGTACGTCATATATGAATAATACATGTTTATTTTCATTGGCACGGTACATGCACAAAATAATACACGTGGTAGACGATATTATTATTCATAGTGTGACGTATCAGAGTCGGAATAACACACTGCTGGTCGTGCTTCAGACATGTCGGATGTCATGTTGTCGTTGGACACGGCATGGGAAATTTATAAAACCCGTCGGAGGTGGTCGGAGGTACCCAAAGGTCCCCGGAGGTAGATTTGTTTTGCTAACGTGTAGTTGGTGCATTGACGGTAGCTCAGGAGCTACGTTGTATTAAAATAACAAGCCGGAGGTAGGTTGTAGCATGTTCTACACGGTCATAAACAATTCTACTTCCGGGTTACTCCGGGTTTCAACCAAACCCCACGGCATGCACGGGAATTTTGACTACACGTACGTGCACGTAAGTTTGTACTAAAATGTGGCGATTTTTAGAAGTTGTATCTAAACCCAAAGAGCCTCCTAAGCGGTCTGCAAAAGAGAAACTTGAGGCTGCCCGGCAGTTTGAAAAACGTGGGAAATGGACATTCCAGGAAATTGTGCTTTGTCTTATTTTGAGTTTGGTCCAGTAAAAATATTTTCGGTCTTGTAAATGGTTTTTGGTACTAGACCGGTGGTCCAGTGGTTTTTTTACCGAAATTCAAGCCCTGCAATATGGTCTACCGGTATGTATGATTTGTTCAGTTCATTGAGACCTAGCATGCTGTGAAAGAAGTGTTCAAATACATGTTACAGTTCTTGAGATATGAATTATTGAAATACATGTATTTAACTTTGAATTTTTGTAACCTGACACTTAATGACATTCATGACATCACACTTGTATGCACACCTTTTAAGGTTACAACTAACACAGTTGCAGTGGCGGATCCAGTCTCATTAAAAATACAGGAATACAATGGATATCAGGGGGCTATAGCACCCGCCTTTCCCTTGTATTCTGTATGTTAATGAGGCTGGCTCCACCACTGCTGCATGCCTTAATGGCAGCTCAGGCACTCACCGGTATGGGTTTTCATGTGCGTCTTCAATCTACCCTTCTGTGTGAAGGTCTTATCACAGTGGCTGCATGCATACATGTATGGCCCCTCACCAGTATGGGTTCTCATGTGTGCCTTTAAGCTAACACTCACTTTGAAGGTCTTATCACAGTGACTGCATGCATGTGGACGCTCATCAGTATGGGTTCTCATGTGCGACTTCAGGCTACTACTCATGGAGAATGCCTTACCACATTGGCTGCATGCATAAGGCCGCTCACCAGTATGGTTTCTCATGTGTATGTTCAAGTGACCACTCCCGAAGAATGCCCTACCACAGTGGCTGCATACATATGGCCGTTCACCAGTATGGGTTCTCATGTGTCTCTTCAAGTTACTACCCCATATGAATGTGTCACTGCAGTAACTGCAAGTATATGGTCGCTTAACAGCACGAGTTTTCAAGTTACTATTCTGTGTGAATGTCTCACCAGAGTGGCTCTTTGTATTTGGTTGCTCACCAGCATGGGTTCTCATGTGTGTCTTCAAGTTACCACTCTCTGAGAATGCCTTACTACATATGCTGCATACATATGGCCGCTCACCAGTATGGACCCTCATGTGTACCTTCAACTGACCACCCTGGGGAAATGTCTTACCACAGTGGCTGCAGGTATACGGCCGCTCACCAGTATGGGTTCTGATGTGCCTGTTCAAGTCAGTATTGTGAGTAAATGTCTGACTACAGTGGGTGCACACGTATGGCCGCTCACCAGTATGGATCCTCTTGTGTGCCTTCAACTGACTACTCCGTGGGAATGTCTTATCACAGTAGCTGCATGTATATGGTCGCTCACCAGTATGGGTTCTCATGTGCATCTCCAAGTGATGACTCCGTATGAATGTCTTATCACAGTTTTTATATGTACATACATACGGTCGTTCACCAGAGTGTGTACCCATGTGTCTTTTCAGGTGATCACTCCGTGTGAATGTCTTATCACAGTGGTTACATACATATGGCCGCTCACCAGTATGGATCCTCATGTGTTCCTTCAAACGACAACTCTGGGTAAATGTCTTATCACAGTGGCTGCATGCATACGGCCGCTCACCAGTGTGGGTTTTGATGTGCACCTTCAAGTTACCCTTCTGTGTGAATGTCTTATCGCAGTGGCTGCATACATATGGCGGCTCACCAGTACGGGTTTTTGTTTTTTTTCTTCGACTCATTGTGATGCTAATGTTACACTTTGAGCGTTTGACTCATCAAGTAGTTATAGCACTCCGTAGAAGACTGTTGGGGCTGTTAAAGACGTCTAGCCAGAAATCTGTAAAGATTTTTCTGCGCTTTAAGCATGGATGCTCTTCAGCATATATCTGTGAAAATTTTGAAAAAGAAAGCAAGAAACTTGTTTAGTGTTTTCATAATTTTCTTGAGTTCATAAAATTTCCAACAGTATGTTACCAGCTTTAGTCAAGCAGCAGTGATACAGCAAAGACCACATCATCATCTAGGAAGCAGCACAACTGATCTTTCTCATCGACAGATGGCACCCAAGACAAATCAAGGATGCCACCAAAATACACAAGCACGACACAGTACCCCAAGACATCAGCTTCAACATCTGGAACTCCACTACCAACCAACCAGACCGATGGGTCACCTGCTGCAGTATGTAGTCAGTCCGATAGAAAATCAGGCTGTGCCTAACAAATCGAATATTCAAATATTCGATAGTCTATCGAATATTCGAATAGCATTTTACCAAATCTAATATTTGGTATGTGCTTTTACCACTTCAAACCAAACATGTCTTTCAGCTAGGAAGAAGTAATTCTTTATTCCTTTGCGCAGAAACGGCTGTTTTGATGTCATATTTGCGTCAAACCACAAGTCCAGTACTATAAGGGCCGAAAAACGACGATAATTTCTGCAAAAACCTCTTCGGGCAAGTTACAACATAAAGTACATGTATATAGTTCGAGCACAGATTTTTTTTTTTTGAGGCGGCAAATTCAGGTATAAAAAGCCTGGTGTATTGCTTTGAGCTGTGAGTTCAGATGTGCCAAAATCGAATATTGAATATTCGATCGAAAATGAAACAATTTTTATTCAAAAATGCACAGACCTAAGTAATAGAAAATCGGTGTTGACAAAATCTAAATGAATGTACACATTTCTTGATCATCGGTGCAAACAAGTCACTCGTCAACATTGACAGCAGTCGAGTGAGCTGGCACAACAATAGATTGTGTGGTTTACAGTCAACCCGACCATTTACCAACTCTACTTGAACTAACTTGTTCGTTGTGCAATTAGTTAAAACAATTTGGGATTTTGGACCAGCGCCATTTCTACATTAAGTGCCAGCCTGGCGTTCGTCGATAGTCCAGGGCACTGGCTCCACAGCTAACACGCCTGTTGTCCATGCTGCGATATCGAAGGTGATTTGCATAAACTCGTAGCCATGTGAAGTCACGTATTAGCTGTGGAGCCAGAACAGTACGCTGGACTATCAAACGCCCGACCAAGGCTCAGCCCCACCAAGATGTCATAAAATAGGTATGGCACACGGCAAAATTAAAATTACTCTAATTTAATAAGTCATTTTATTCAACAGTTTCAGAAGGGTGCAGGTCAACTCGACCGTTTGCCAACTCAGCTCTAGTCCTAACAACGCGACCGTCGTACCCAACTCGACCGTCGTACCATAGCTCCATGGTTGTACCAACTCGACCCTTGTACGTTTAATTGCAGAAGTCAACTCGTCCATAATTGTGTCACACTAAACGGTATTTTTTTCAAATACATTGAACACGGATTTGGGTAAATTTATATGTTGGAATCGATAGTTTATTCAATTCTAAGATATACTTCCCACTGACACTTCCGTCGCAAATGTTGCATTTCTGAGATAAATAAATGATAAAATTACTGCATAAAGTAATGCACAAAATGTGCGAGCGGTCTGTGCATAAGCGCGACAACAGAGGGCGCTGCGCGCGCGAGTGAATGGTTATCTTGTGCACTTACTGAAGGCAATTTGAGGAAGAAAACATTTGCGACAAAAAGTGCAAGTGGGAAGTTAGACAGAATAATTATGTCCCTACGGGTATCCCGTAGGGACAGAAGGTACCCCTTTCATACAGTGGATTGTTGCCATTTTGCCCGGAAATTTGAATCACACCCAAATATTTCCTCCTAGTTGTGTCCTACAGTGGTTTGAGATGTCCATGATTGGAAAATGATTGGAAAGAAATACTTACAACACCGTTTTTGAAGCAAAATTGTTCTCCCAAATGCAAACTGACCGACAGATTTCCTCGTTGACGTGTTAATAATTCTGGAGTTGAGAACCAGCCGGAACCTAGCACGAAATTCGGGCCGGAATTTAGGCTGGCCGGATTTTGTACATATTGTTATTTTTACGGCTTCCGGAAATGCTCGAAAGGTCGATGGAAAGTTAGGCACAATTCTACGCACAGATGCCTCGCTTTTCAAATGATTTTGTAAAATCGTAAAAAGGAAAAATTCCACAATTGTTTTCTTCTAATCGGTAAAGAATATCCTCAAGTTTATTTTATAAGCGCCACGAAAGATTTGGTCATGGGAAAACTTCGAATTTTTCCTTTTTACGATTTTACAAAATCATTTGAAAAGCGCGGCATCTGTGCGTAGAATTGTGCCTAACTTTCCATTGACCTTTCGAGCATTTCCGGAAGCCGTAAAAATAACAATATGTACAAAATCCGGCCAGCCGAAATTCCGGCCCGAATTTCGTGCTAGGTTCCGGCTGGTTCTCAACTCCAGAATTATTAACACGTCAACGAGGAAATCTGTCGGTCAGTTTGCATTTGGGGAAACAATTTTGCTTCAAAAACGGTGTTGTAAGTATTTTCTTTCAATCATTTTCCAATCATGGACATCTGAAACCACTGCAGGACACAACTAGGAGGAAATTTTTGGGTGTGATTCTAATTTGGAGGAAAAATGACAACAATCCACTGTATGAAAGGAAAGCTGACTGACTAGTGGGAAGTATATCTTAAAATTACATTAGGCGAAATAAAAAAAAAAACATGTTTCGCGTCCCCGCCCGCTTCCTTTTTTGAGGCCGCCTGGATTTATTTTTTATTTTTTATTTCAAAAAAATGAGAAAAAAATATTAAAAACTACAACAAATCCGTCGGAAAATAAATACTTGCGAGTTCGAAGTCTTCTAATTCTCCAGTTAGGGACCGCACGCGGCGCTCCTGCGCATCTTTTTTCCCTACTGCGCATCCGACACTTCCATGCACAAAACTTTCGTTTCGGGCGCGTCGCAAAAAATCGCTCGACGCGATCGCGATGGGTGCTCTTATCTTCCTGCTATCGCTTCTATTGTGATTGCGCCCTCTCTAGGCCAGTAGAAGAGATGATATTTGAGCAGTCGTAATTTTTTGCGTTCGAAAAAGAAAACAATTGATCAAGAAAATTCCTCAGAAGCTGATTGAAAATCGCTGTTTTTGCAAAAGGTAAGTAACTTTAAATCAATTTTTAAGGTATATGGGGTTTAGGAATGTCGAAAAGCATGTCATAAATGGAAAGTACGATCGTTAAAAAGGTTTAAAAAGTTGACTTTGGTCGCTGTAGTGGTCGCACATTTCAGCGCAAGCCAACTTTATGCATGTAGGCCTAGCCTATGCGATATGCGGAATGGATAAAGCATGATCGGTCGATTCAGGGGCGGGCGGGGGCGTGAGGCGACGCGAAACTTTAGTTGGTGTACAAAAACAAAACATATCTTAATGAATGGAAGCTTAATACCTAAAAAATATGTGATTAATGCAGGCTATTCATTTGAATTTTGTTAGGCCTAATTATTATTTATAATAATAATTTAAAAAAATTATTATTATTATTATTATTATTTTTTTTTAAATATCCTTTGTGGTTGATCATGGCAGTGATCATGGTGACAGGTTTTCCTTCATCGGATGACGTGTCATGCATTAATCAATTTGCTGGCCAGTGCAGTGCCGAGAGGGGGAAACCTATACCCAAAATTGCTATTCAAGGTGCATTTTTCTTGTGACCTATTTTTTATTTTTTTTTTTTATTTCAGATTCGCCTTTTCTGGGGACTGCTTTTCACCGTGGGTGTGTCACTCGAAATATGGTGTCAACGGATTGGAAAATACAGGTGCCCAGGGTCTAAAGCCACTCGTTCCTCTGGGTCCTGCAAAGTATATTTTGCAGAAGGATCATGGTGACTTGGCATCGGTAGTCGTACATTCATTGTCGTTGTTCTACTTTCTACGTTGGGAGCTAGTTTGCTTCAGCGTTGTGGCGATGTAGAGGTCCATCAGAAATGCTTTAAAACAATGGAAATATGTTCAGTTCTTGTGTGGCTAACAATTGTCCCTTTTATTTGTAACATTTCATTTATAGTGAATACACCAGGGATTGCCGGAAATCTCTAATGGCGGCCATCTTGAAAAATAAAAAATAAAAAATAAAAAGCCCCTCTTCCTCCTTTTTTTTGAAAACCCGGACGAGAAACATGTTTTATTTTTTACTCGGCCTTATGTGTTGATTTCAGGAGGTAATTTCCTTAAAATCTTTGTTCAATGTATACGAAAAAAATACCCACTAAACAATGTCAATGTGTTGTTCATGGCTTCAGACCTTGTGCGTGTGCAAAACATATCATTATCAGACAGGCTGAAACATTTGTTTCCTCACAAAATCTTAAATTTTTCTCACTCAAAATGTTGGATTTTTTTCTTTCAAGTCTGCACATTCCAATGCTAGATGAGTCATTTTAAAGGAAAAAAATTACCCACATACAGCGCAGCGGTCGAGTTGCAACGTTGTTAAACGGTCGAGGTGACTCGACTGTGAAGTCGAGTTGGCACGACGGTCGAGTTGTTACGACGGTCGTTAGCTGGTTTAGTAGGAGTCGAGTTGGCAAACGGTCGAGTTGACTGTAATCTGTATTAAAACGTTTCAGAAACTGTTATTACCTCACCTTATCATGCTTATTGTTACCTTACTTCGCCCTGAAAAGATACGCATTAGGTAGGGTATCGTGCAATGCCTACTTTCCGAGTAATTACAGCGGGAATTTCAACCAAGTTTCACCGTTTTGTGTTCAAACTCGCAAGATTGGTTTGTGTACGCGTTGGCCATTCCCGGTAGTGCGCCCTCTAGCTCTTGCAGCACTAAGGCTGCGTTCGGGCGTGCAGTTCTCGTTACTCGGGAGTAATGCGTGCGCATTGCACTCGGGTCACATCACGCGAACGGCAAATCCGCAGTCCGCCTTTCGTGCGCGCGCGAATGGCAATCAGTGAAGATGGACGTCTCTTGCCATCACTGCACAAAAAAAATGCCGTTTCATTGCATGCTCACACGAAACTGAGGAAATACAGGCCGTAAGTCGTGAGAACCTTTGATGCCGTCTAAAACAAACCTTAGTGATAGTTATTGTTTCAGTTAAAGGGCCCCTTATTTAGGATTTTTATCAATGAAATCTATGCTTTAAAACCACTCTAGCCTACTCAGTTAAAGTCATAAAAATCCTATTTGGAGCTTGCTTTGGGGGTTAAAACGAAGGTTTTTAGTTTTTATGCTAATGAAATATGCATATTCATGACCAAGGTCACGATGTCACAAGAGGCACAGACAGGAAAATCACATTCAACTGTGCACAAACGATTCCACTTTTATCTCAATTTTCCTGAAACTTTTGTAATCCATGGCTGTTTGAGTTTGATTTACATGTTGCCTGCTGTAAGCCATGATAAAACTGGGGGTAGAAACTGCAGCAATTTGCCACAAGTCCAACTTGAAGTCTTATGTTTTTTCTTAACTTTTCCCTTCTGTCTTCCTTATGTGATGCACTCAAAACAGCGCCCTCTATCTGTGATTTATTGCAATGAAATCTTCAAAGTTGCAAAAGGCCACCTTTTATTGATTTTACATCCAAACGAACAATAGTATGTCTTGCTGAACAAGTAATCCGTCATTATGAAGCAAAGATTAGGCACAAAGTTGTTTAGCATGTCACAGGCCCTTTAAGCACATACCGCATTGTGAATAGGCAAAATTATCTTTTAAAGATAGTATACATGATTGGTAAACTGTTACAAATAGTTTTATCCCCCTGTGTGATTGAAGATATGCATGATTAAAACCAACCTGAGCAAAAACCAGCTCCGTACATCGTCTAACTTTTGAGAAAACAGTCAAAAAAGAGTTTGCAGTAATTTCGCCCCAAAACCACTTCGCCCTGAACCATTTCGCCCTAAACCACGGCCTGTGCACGAAGTGGTTTTGGGGCGAATTGGCATTTGGGCGATGTAGTGTTTGGACGAAGTAATTTGGGGCGAAATGACACTCAGGCGAAGTGGTTTGGGGCGAAATGGCACTTGGGCGAAATGGTTTTGGGGCGAATTGAGTTTTCGTCTCATGAGACGAAAACTAATTGTTTTACTCATTTCTCAAAGACTATAGCACTCCAGACAAAACCATTTCAGGGGAAATTTCCTACGGTCATCATGTTTATATTGTATAAGTTAGGCGTAAATCTGTGAACATTTTTGATTTTCGAGATTACCAATGATGTATACTGCCTTTAACGTTGGACCGACGCAATAATTACTTACTGCAAGATCCACCATCTTCGTACAAATCACATGACACTTGACAGGAGTACGAGCACACTCCCCATTTGTTGCATCCTGAGATCTCAGGGAATTTCTACTCTGCAAAGCGACGTGACAATACCCTGAGGAAATACACGCAAATATGTGGAGTGAGCCGGCTGTTGTCTTGAGCCAACTCACGCCCGAGTCATTTTGAATTTAATCAATTCGGTCATGTTATGCCGAAAAGAAACCATTTCTATACTTTCCAGAAATTGTATTGGGTTCCGTTCCTTATGACTGTCCCATTCCTACCAAACTTTCAAACGACGATCTTAATTTACTCCGCAGTTTTTCAAATTAATAACAGGGATGCATGCTGACGAATGTAATGGAACGGATTCCCCAATATGCTTTAAATAGCAGCCAATCGCCGACGCGGACAACGGCCAGCATTACCGAGTACATGTATGCACGGTGTTTACAATCTGCGCGCGTTACATTTGAATGCCTGCAATCGTGCTGCACAATGCACTGCAAGCGTCCTGATTGGTCCAGCAGAGGCGACAAGATTTCTGTCGCTAGTCCCACCGCCAAATGGGGCCTTTTTCAACAGGGCCACTGTACGCAGGAGTTAGGCTAGGGAGTGCGTTAAAGGGGCACTGTTATGTTGCAAGAGGATGCATTTGTTGGGGAGTAGTGAGGACCCGAGTGTCGTTATTCTTGCCGTTCACGCGCGCAGGAGTATAACTCGTGTTAACACGAGTACACGCCCGAACGCAGCCCAATAGACTGCGTGCGTTGCCATGGCGATTGGATCTAAACTATCATGGCCGGAAAAGTACCATTGGAAAAGCACTGGGACCCGGTTGAGTGATTTTTAGTTTAGATCCAATGCATATAGTTCCGACCTGTCAATCAACCGAACCCGCCGACCAATCACAACAGAGCTAGCAGATATCACCGACATAGGTCAAAGTGCACTGTCAAACAACAACATGATCACGCGATATGTTCTGCCGGCCCCATACAATTTGTACAGTGTTGTATGCGACGATCCGGGTGAATTTTTGGTTTCAAGGCCGGTCGTTTCGTTGTTCAAAGTTACGAAAGCACGTATGTCATGATATGACATCCCTGTATTACTGGCCCTTTTACTCTGTGTTCTAAGATAACTGTCGACCCTGAAACATGAATGCCTTTGAGTTTTCTATAGTATAATGAATCTGTGCTTTCCGTTGAAAGTCCCATTGCCTTGTGCGTTGTGTAGCGCCATTTTGACGATAGCGTGTGAGCCATAGCAACAATAGGGACCATTAGAAATGATACGCGTACAGGAAACGTATGCGTCTCGGAAAAACTGGATGGTTGTATCAACAGTTTGCGCGGTTATTTTGTCTGCACAACATAGGTAATGTGACTTTCACATCAATATAACCATGTACAGATCCGCACATTTCTTGAACAGCCACGCAAAATTGTGATATAACAACCCGGATTTTGCAAGCCGCATACGTTTCCCGTACGCGTACCATTTCTAATGGTCCCTATCATTGCGTGTGCGTCTGCGCGATAGCGCGTGCAGTCTTCCGTTGTTTTGAGAGAATCACTGTCCGCGCTGCGGGTTTTCTTGAACGCACCGTGACAAAGGTCTATAGGGGAAAGGGAAGATGGCCGCGCCGTAATAGACCTTTATCACGGTGCGTCCATCTTTGTCTTGTTCCCCACTGCATAGTACGTGTACGTGTCGGGCATGATCTGTGCGTGTGCGTGTCTGCGCGATAGCGCGTGCAGTCTTCCGTTGTTGTTTTTAGAGAATTACTGTCCGCGCTGCGCGTTTTCTTGATCGCGCTGCACGCATGTCATTGTGATGCACACAATGAACATTTTCAACACGGGGCCAAACTATTTTAGTTCGGCAAGCCTCGCTTTGGTTACGTTAATTTTAATAGGGGAAAAGGGAAGATGGCCGCACTGTGATAAAGGTCTATAAAGGTCTATAGTCTTGGGAAATCCTCCCAGAAGTTTTTGTCTTGGCTTTCCTAGGGAATTAATCAGCGAGTTACCCGAATACAGCAACGCGTCGGATCTTGCAGCGAGCGACCCAAATACAGCGCGTCGGATGCAGCAAGTGACCCAAATACACGCGTGCACGCGCTTCGAATGGTTTGAAAAATATAAGGCGGCTTACAAGAAACATCGAACATGACCGTTTTATTGTTGCTAATATTTTCGGTGGCATAATTTTCTTGGAAAATGTTTGGAGCAGCGTATTTCGTAGCACGAATTTGGCGCGCGCGCATTGCTGACGAGACTGTGCCTTGTATAAATAATTATGGCAAGACCTTTTTTTGGAAATACATGTATGTCAATAAAATACCCCCAAAACAATATAGGCCTATGTCAGAAAATGTCGTTTGTCACATACTTATCACAAGTATTAAGCCAGACAAAACTCTTCATTTATTAACATGATTCAAATACTCTAAAATTTACAAGGGTATGAATACTTTTGGGCACAAGTATGGTAGTTTATTCAAAACAACATTTTTATTTTGGCCAGTAAAACTGTAAAGAAAACTGATTAAATTAAGTTGATAGTTGTATTTTCTTTGAAAATATTTTGTTTAAGCATCAGTGGGAAAGATTGGTATGAATTCCGTTTACGGGTCGCAAGAGACGCCATGTGTTAAGTCTATGGAACAGAGCAGAACAAGTTGAAATAAAAATCAGAACAAAAACAAAAGAGCTTTCCACAAGCAACTGCGGTAGCCCAAAAAAATTATAATAAAGAACATAGCGGATAGCTAAAAATCTGAACAAAAACAGCTAAAAAATTAATTTATGTAGTCTTTTTAGGTTACAACTTTCTGTAACACAGTTGTTGCATGCATATGGCTGCTCAGGAAATCACCAGTATGGGTTCTCATGTGCGTCTTCAAGTAACCACTCTGGGTGAACGTTTTATTACAGTGACTGCATACATAAGGACGCTCACCAGTATGGGTTCTCACGTGTGTCTTCAAGCTACCACTCGTGGAGAATGCCTTATCACAGTGGCTACATGCATAAGGCCGCTCACCAGTATGGGTTCTCATGTGTGCCTTCAAAGAACCACTCTCAGAGAATGCCTTACTACATTTGATGCATACATATGGCCGCTCACCAGTATGGACCCTCATGTGGGCCTTTAAATGACTACCCTGTGTAAATGTCTCGCCACAGTGGCTGCAGGTATATGGCCGCTCACCAGTATGGGTTCTCATGTGTGCCTTTAAGGTACCACCGTCTTTGAAGGTCTTATCACAGTGACTGCATGCATATGGCCTCTCGTCACTATGGGTTCTCATGTGTGACTTCAAGCTACCACTCTCAAAGAATGCCTTACCACATTGGCTACATGCATAAGGTCGCTCACCAGTATGGCTTCTCATGTGTATGTTCAAGTGACTACTCCCAAAGAATGTCTTATCACAGTGGCTGCACACATACGGCCGCTCGCCAGTATGGGTTCTCATGTGTCTCTTCAAGTTACTATTCTGTGTAAATGTCTCACCACAGTGGCTGCATGTATGTGGCCGCTCACCAGCATGGGTTCTCATGTGTGTCTTCAAGGTACCACTCTCAGAGAATGCCTTACTACATTTGCTGCATACATATGGCCGCTCACCAGTATGGACCCTCATGTGGGCCTTTAAATGACTACCCTGTGTAAATGTCTCTCCACAGTGGCTGCATGCATACGGCCGCTCACCAGTATGGGTTCTCATGTGCCTCATCAAATCACTACTCTGGATAAATGTGTCACAACAGTGGCTGCATACATATGGCCGCTCACCAGTATGGGTTCTCATGTGTGCCTTCAAGCTACCACCGTCTTTGAATGTTTTATCGCAGTGTCTAAATGTACATACATACGGTCGCTCACCAGTATGGGTTCTCACGTGTCTTTTCAAGTGACCACTCTGTGTGAATTTCTTATCACAGTGGTTACATACATGTGGCCGCTCACCAGTATGGATCCTCATGTGTGCCTTTAAATGACCACTCTGGGTAAATGTCTCAACACAGTGGCTGCATGCATATGGCCGCTCACCAGTGTGGGTTTTGATGTGCTCCTTCAAGTTACCACTCCGTGTGAATATCTTATCGCAGTGGTTGCATACATATGCCTGCTCACCAGTGTGGGTTCTTGTGTGTTTTCTGCGACTCATTGTAATGCTGATGTTACACTAGTTCGTTTAACTCTTCAAGTACATGTAGTTATACCACTCCGTAGAAGACTGTTGTGCTGTCAGAAAATGTCCAGCCAGTAATCCCTCACTCTTTAAGCATGGATGCTCTTCAGCATGTATCTGTGAACATTTTGAAAAAGAGAAACTTGCTTAGTCTTTTCATAACTTTCTTAAGTTCCTCACAAATTCCAACAGTATTGTTACCAGCTTTAGTCAAGCAGTCATACAGCGAGGACCACATCATTATCTAGGAAGCAGCACAACTAATCGTTTGCAACTACAGATATATGGCACCTAAGACACATCAAGGATGCCATCTAAATACATAAGTACGACACAGTACCCCAAGGCATCGGCTTCAACATCAGCAACATCTTGCACTCCATATTAACCAATCAGACCAATGAGTCATCTAATAGTCAGTCCGACAGAAAATGGGTATTGACAAAATATATCTGAATGTACACAATTCTCGTGATCATACATGTTCATAGGTGCAAACAAGTTACTAGCAGTTGCGCGAGTTGGCACAACAGTACATACTGTCTGATTTCTTTGCCAACTCTACTTGAAACAACTCGTTCGTAGTCCAATTATTATTATTATTTCTTTCTAGTATTCATACCAAGGATTCCTCAAAAGTGCCCATTGCACTGTCACTCGCAAGTGTGAGGAAACCCATGAAGAATTAGAAATGGCCAGAGACATCGGGGAATCCCCTTGCTCTTCACGAAAGAATGCTCTGGGATCTTTAAAGTGCGTTACCATCACCTAACACACTGGACCAATTGAACAAGTGTGGTTGGTGCCTTGCTCAAGGCCACAGGTACCGCAGCCGGGGGAGGTTTGAACCCGCAACCAAAGGTTTTCACCTATGATTGCGAGTCAATGACCCAAACCACTTGGCCACAATACCCCCATTCGTTAATTTTGCCCATAAATTGGGGATTTAGGACTAAAATCAAGTATTGGATAAATTCGGTTGACCAACATCTACATGTAGAAAGCCAACATAACCCCCTACTGTTGGGTTAAATTGATTTATAACCAATTTATTGGGAAAATTTACATACCCAACAGATAGGTGGGTTAGGGTTAGGGTTAGGAAAGTGGGCAGTTCGTATTATTGAGCAGAAAGTTGTGTTAATTTTAATATTTTTATTTTGTTGAGTATGCACAAATGATGACAAACATTAATTGAACATTGACACACAGGTACAGTGCGAGTAGGCTCTGGGAAGGTACCGGTAATCTAACGTGCTATTTAGAAATGAGCAGGGATGAGGTCACATGTCAAATTATTGAAATGGGACCTTTGCCACCACTGTCAAACCAAATTAAGCAAATCTGCGTGTGCATCAACAGAGGGAGGTTTAGAATCAGTACATTGTATTTTGTTATTATAAATACATACACCTCTCAAAAGAATGTAAACGTGGAAACATATTAAAGTAAATGTCAGTGCAACTTTTTAGGGTCGACTCTCTGTAACACAGTTGCTGCATGCTTCTCATGTGCGTTTTCAAGTAAACACTCTAGCTGTGTGAATGTTTTATTACAGTGACTGCATAAGGACGCTCACCAGTATGGGTTCTCATGTGAGCCTTCAAGCTACCACTTTCATTGGAGGTCCTAACAGTGACTGCATGGCATATTGCCGCTCACCAGCATGGGTTCTCATGTGTCTCTTCAAGCTACCACTCACGGAGAATGCCTTACTACATTTGCTGCATACATATGGCCGCTCACCAGTATGGATCCTCATGTGTGCCTTTAAATGACTACTCTGGGTAAATGTTTCAACACAGTGGCTACATGCATATGGCCGCTCACCAGTGTGGGTTTCGATGTGCTCCTTCAAGTTACCACTCCGTGTGAATATCTTATCGCAGTGTTTGCATACATATGCCTGCTCACCAGTGTGGGTTCTTGTGTGTTTTCCGCAACTCATTTTGATGCTGATGTTACACCAGCTCGTTTGACTCTTCAAGTAGTTATACCACTCTGTAGAAGACTGTTGTGCTGTCGAAAAATGTCCAGCCAGTAATCCCTCACGCTTTATCTGCGCTTTAAGCATGAATGCTCTTCAGCATGTATCTGTGAACATTTTGAAAAAGAAGAAACTTGCTTAGTCTTTTCATATTACTTTCCTAAGTTCCTCAAAATGTCCAACTTGTTACCAGCTTTAGTCAAGCAGTCATACAGCGAGGACCACATCATCACCTAGGAAGCAGCACAACTGATTCCAACTACAGAAAACTGATTAAATTGTAAAGAAAACTGATTAAATTAAGTTGATAGTTGTATTTTCTTTGAAAATATTTTGTTTAAGCATCAGTGGGAAAGATTGGTATGAATTCCGTTTACGGGTCGCAAGAGACGCCATGTGTTAAGTCTATGGAACAGAGCAGAACAAGTTGAAATAAAAATCAGAACAAAAACAAAAGAGCTTTCCACAAGCAACTGCGGTAGCCCAAAAAAATTATAATAAAGAACATAGCGGATAGCTAAAAATCTGAACAAAAACAGCTAAAAAATTAATTTATGTAGTCTTTTTAGGTTACAACTTTCTGTAACACAGTTGTTGCATGCATATGGCTGCTCAGGAAATCACCAGTATGGGTTCTCATGTGCGTCTTCAAGTAACCACTCTGGGTGAACGTTTTATTACAGTGACTGCATACATAAGGACGCTCACCAGTATGGGTTCTCACGTGTGTCTTCAAGCTACCACTCGTGGAGAATGCCTTATCACAGTGGCTACATGGGTTCTCATGTGTCTCTTCAAAGAACCACTCTCAGAGAATGCCTTACTACATTTGATGCATACATATGGCCGCTCACCAGTATGGACCCTCATGTGGGCCTTTAAATGACTACCCTGTGTAAATGTCTCGCCACAGTGGCTGCAGGTATATGGCCGCTCACCAGTATGGGTTCTCATGTGTGCCTTTAAGGTACCACCGTCTTTGAAGG
Organism: Henricia sp. BOLD:AAB3569; assembly: GCA_037783545.1. Lineage (NCBI taxonomy): Eukaryota > Metazoa > Echinodermata > Asteroidea > Spinulosida > Echinasteridae > Henricia > Henricia sp. BOLD:AAB3569. The sequence goes on from JBBELK010000888.1 coordinate 285,611, forward strand.
TCTTATCACAGTGACTGCATGCATATGGCCTCTCGTCACTATGGGTTCTCATGTGTGACTTCAAGCTACCACTCTCAAAGAATGCCTTACCACATTGGCTACATGCATAAGGTCGCTCACCAGTATGGCTTCTCATGTGTATGTTCAAGTGACTACTCCCAAAGAATGTCTTATCACAGTGGCTGCACACATACGGCCGCTCGCCAGTATGGGTTCTCATGTGTCTCTTCAAGTTACTATTCTGTGTAAATGTCTCACCACAGTGGCTGCATGTATGTGGCCGCTCACCAGCATGGGTTCTCATGTGTGTCTTCAAGGTACCACTCTCAGAGAATGCCTTACTACATTTGCTGCATACATATGGCCGCTCACCAGTATGGACCCTCATGTGGGCCTTTAAATGACTACCCTGTGTAAATGTCTCTCCACAGTGGCTGCATGCATACGGCCGCTCACCAGTATGGGTTCTCATGTGCCTCATCAAATCACTACTCTGGATAAATGTGTCACAACAGTGGCTGCATACATATGGCCGCTCACCAGTATGGGTTCTCATGTGTGCCTTCAAGCTACCACCGTCTTTGAATGTTTTATCGCAGTGTCTAAATGTACATACATACGGTCGCTCACCAGTATGGGTTCTCACGTGTCTTTTCAAGTGACCACTCTGTGTGAATTTCTTATCACAGTGGTTACATACATGTGGCCGCTCACCAGTATGGATCCTCATGTGTGCCTTTAAATGACCACTCTGGGTAAATGTCTCAACACAGTGGCTGCATGCATATGGCCGCTCACCAGTGTGGGTTTTGATGTGCTCCTTCAAGTTACCACTCCGTGTGAATATCTTATCGCAGTGGTTGCATACATATGCCTGCTCACCAGTGTGGGTTCTTGTGTGTTTTCTGCGACTCATTGTAATGCTGATGTTACACTAGTTCGTTTAACTCTTCAAGTACATGTAGTTATACCACTCCGTAGAAGACTGTTGTGCTGTCAGAAAATGTCCAGCCAGTAATCCCTCACTCTTTAAGCATGGATGCTCTTCAGCATGTATCTGTGAACATTTTGAAAAAGAGAAACTTGCTTAGTCTTTTCATAACTTTCTTAAGTTCCTCACAAATTCCAACAGTATTGTTACCAGCTTTAGTCAAGCAGTCATACAGCGAGGACCACATCATTATCTAGGAAGCAGCACAACTAATCGTTTGCAACTACAGATATATGGCACCTAAGACACATCAAGGATGCCATCTAAATACATAAGTACGACACAGTACCCCAAGGCATCGGCTTCAACATCAGCAACATCTTGCACTCCATATTAACCAATCAGACCAATGAGTCATCTAATAGTCAGTCCGACAGAAAATGGGTATTGACAAAATATATCTGAATGTACACAATTCTCGTGATCATACATGTTCATAGGTGCAAACAAGTTACTAGCAGTTGCGCGAGTTGGCACAACAGTACATACTGTCTGATTTCTTTGCCAACTCTACTTGAAACAACTCGTTCGTAGTCCAATTATTATTATTATTTCTTTCTAGTATTCATACCAAGGATTCCTCAAAAGTGCCCATTGCACTGTCACTCGCAAGTGTGAGGAAACCCATGAAGAATTAGAAATGGCCAGAGACATCGGGGAATCCCCTTGCTCTTCACGAAAGAATGCTCTGGGATCTTTAAAGTGCGTTACCATCACCTAACACACTGGACCAATTGAACAAGTGTGGTTGGTGCCTTGCTCAAGGCCACAGGTACCGCAGCCGGGGGAGGTTTGAACCCGCAACCAAAGGTTTTCACCTATGATTGCGAGTCAATGACCCAAACCACTTGGCCACAATACCCCCATTCGTTAATTTTGCCCATAAATTGGGGATTTAGGACTAAAATCAAGTATTGGATAAATTCGGTTGACCAACATCTACATGTAGAAAGCCAACATAACCCCCTACTGTTGGGTTAAATTGATTTATAACCAATTTATTGGGAAAATTTACATACCCAACAGATAGGTGGGTTAGGGTTAGGGTTAGGAAAGTGGGCAGTTCGTATTATTGAGCAGAAAGTTGTGTTAATTTTAATATTTTTATTTTGTTGAGTATGCACAAATGATGACAAACATTAATTGAACATTGACACACAGGTACAGTGCGAGTAGGCTCTGGGAAGGTACCGGTAATCTAACGTGCTATTTAGAAATGAGCAGGGATGAGGTCACATGTCAAATTATTGAAATGGGACCTTTGCCACCACTGTCAAACCAAATTAAGCAAATCTGCGTGTGCATCAACAGAGGGAGGTTTAGAATCAGTACATTGTATTTTGTTATTATAAATACATACACCTCTCAAAAGAATGTAAACGTGGAAACATATTAAAGTAAATGTCAGTGCAACTTTTTAGGGTCGACTCTCTGTAACACAGTTGCTGCATGCTTCTCATGTGCGTTTTCAAGTAAACACTCTAGCTGTGTGAATGTTTTATTACAGTGACTGCATAAGGACGCTCACCAGTATGGGTTCTCATGTGAGCCTTCAAGCTACCACTTTCATTGGAGGTCCTAACAGTGACTGCATGGCATATTGCCTCTTGCCAGTATGGGTTCTCATGTGTCTCTTCAAGCTACCACTCACGGAGAATGCCTTACTACATTTGCTGCATGCATATGGCCGTTCACCAGTATGGATCCTCATGTGGGCCTTTAAATGACTACCCTGTGTAAATGTCTCGCCACAGTAGCTGCATGCATACGGCCGCTCACCGGTATGGGTTCTCATGTGCCTCTTCAAATCACTACTGTGGATAAATGTGTCACAACAGTGGCTGCATACATATGGCCGCTCACCAGTATGGATCCTCATGTGGGCTCTTAAATCACTACCCTGTGTAAATGTCTTGCCACAGTGGCTGCATGCATACGGCCGCTCACCGGTATGGGTTCTCATGTGCCTCTTCAAACCACTACTGTGGATAAATGTGTCACAACAGTGGCTGCATACATATGGCCGCTCACCAGTATGGGTTCTCATGTGGGCCTTTAAATGACTACCCTGTGTAAATGTCTCGCCACAGTGGCTGCAGGTATACGGCCGCTCACCAGTATGGGTTCTCATGTGTATGTTTAAGTGACTACTCCCAAAGAATGCCTTACCACAGTGGCTGCACACATACAGCCGCTCATGGGTTCTCATGTGTCTCTTCAAGTTACTATTCTGTGTAAATGTCTCACCACATTGGCTGCATGTATGTGGCCGCTCACCAGCATGGGTTCTCATGTGTGTCTTCAAAGAACCACTCTCAGAGAATGCTTTACTACATTTGCTGCATACATATGGCCGCTCACCAGTATGGATCCTCATGTGTGCCTTTAAATGACTACTCTGGGTAAATGTTTCAACACAGTGGCTACATGCATATGGCCGCTCACCAGTGTGGGTTTCGATGTGCTCCTTCAAGTTACCACTCCGTGTGAATATCTTATCGCAGTGTTTGCATACATATGCCTGCTCACCAGTGTGGGTTCTTGTGTGTTTTCCGCAACTCATTTTGATGCTGATGTTACACCAGCTCGTTTGACTCTTCAAGTAGTTATACCACTCTGTAGAAGACTGTTGTGCTGTCGAAAAATGTCCAGCCAGTAATCCCTCACGCTTTATCTGCGCTTTAAGCATGAATGCTCTTCAGCATGTATCTGTGAACATTTTGAAAAAGAAGAAACTTGCTTAGTCTTTTCATATTACTTTCCTAAGTTCCTCAAAATGTCCAACTTGTTACCAGCTTTAGTCAAGCAGTCATACAGCGAGGACCACATCATCACCTAGGAAGCAGCACAACTGATTCCAACTACAGATATTTGGCACCTAAGACACACCAAGAATGCTATCTAAATACATAAGTACCGGTATGACACAGTACCCAAAGGCATCGGCTTCAACATTTTGCACTCCATATTAACCAATCAGACCAATGAGTCATCTAATAGTCAGTCCGACAGAAAATGGGTATTGACAAAATCTATCTGAATGTACACAATTTTCGTGATCATACACGTAGGTGTAAACAAGTAACTTCAAAATTGACAGCAGTTGCGCGAGTTGGTACACATCTCTACTTGAAACAGCTTGTTTGTCGTCCAATTAATATTATTATTATTATTTCTTTCTGGTATTCATACCAAGGATTCCTCAAAAGTGCCCATTGCACGGTCACTCGCAAGTGTGAAACCCATGAAGAATTAGAAATGGCCAGAGACATCGGGGAATCCACTTGCTCTTCACGAAAAAATGCTCTGGGATCTTTAAAGTGCGTTACCATTACCTAACACACTGAACCAATTGAACCAATTGAACAAGTGTGGTTGGTGCCTTGCTCAAGGCCAAAGGCCACAGGTACCGCAGCCGGGGGAGGTTTGAACCCGCTACCCAAAGTTTTCACCTATGATTGCGAGTCAATGACCCAAACCAATTGGCCACAATACCCCCATTCGTTAATTTTGCCCATAAATTGGGGATTTAGGACTAAAATCAAGTATTGGATAAATTTGGTTGACCAACATCTAGGAAGCCAACATAACCCCTACTGTTGGGTTAAATTGATTTATAACTAATTTATTGGAAAAATTATTAACATACCCAACAGATGTATAAAGTAAATTTTACCAACAACAAAGAAGAAGTGATACTACCGACTGTTGTCTAAAACAATGTATCCAATTTGTTTATAAATCAAACTGCCCAATCCTGCTTGGGAAAATTTGCCCAGGAAAGTGGGCAGTTCATATTATTGAGCAGAAAGTTGTGTTAATTTTAATATTTTTATTTTGTTGAGTATGCACAAATGATGACAAACATTAATTGAACATTGACACACAGGTACAGTGCGAGTAGGCTCTGGGAAGGTACCGGTAATCAAACGTGCTATTTAGAAATGAGCAGGGATGAGGTCACATGTCAAATTGTTGAAATGGGACCTTTGCCACCACTGTCAAACCAAATTAAGCAAAACTGCGTGTGCATCAACAGAGGGAGGTTTAGAATCAGTACATTGTCATTTGTTATTATACGTACCTCTCAAAAGAATGTAAAACGTGGAAACATATGAAAGTAAATGTCAGTGCAACTTGTGAATTTATTCTCAAGTTGCACTTACAAGATTCAGATGCAAGCCACAGAGGTCTGAGGCTTGGATCTGAGGAAAGTACCACTAAACCAGCCTGATCCCATTGGTGGATTCAGAAGTGAATCAATTCAATTACCAAAATAAAAAAATAAAAATAAAATAATATTTAAAAAGTACTAGTTGCATTAGGAATATGTTCCAATGTGTCTTTTGGGGTTATATGACACTCTGTAACACAGTTGCTGCATGCATATGGCCGCTTACCAGTATGGGTTCTCATGTGTCTCTTCAAGCTACCACTCACGGAGAATGCCTTACCACAGTGGCTGCACAGATATGGCTTCTCATGTGTATGGATTCTCATGTGTGTCTTATAGGTACCACTCGTGGAGAATGCCTTACCACAGTGGCTACTGGTACATACATATGGCCGCTCACCAGTATGAGTTCTCATGTGTCTCTTCAAGCTACCACTCACAGTGAATGCCTGACCACAGTTGCTGCACACATATGGCCGTTCACCAGTATGGATTCTCATGTGTGTCTTCAAGTTACCCTTCCATGTGAATGTGTCACCGCAGGCACTGCAGGTATAAGGCTGCTTAACAGCATGAGTTCTTATGTGTGCCTTTAAGTTACTATGCTGTGCGAATGTCTCACCACAGTAGCTGCATGTATACGGCTGCTCACTAGGATGGGTTCTCATGTGTGTCTTCAAGTTACCACTCTCTGAGAATGTCTTACTACATTTGCTGCATACATATGGCCGCTCACCAGTATGGATCCTCATGTGTACCTTTAAATGACTGCCCTGTATAAATGTCTCACCACAGTGGCTGCAGGTATACGGCCGCTCACCAGTATGGGTTCTCATGTGCGTCTTTAAGTTACTATTTTGAGTAAATGTCTCAGCACAGTAATTGCATGCATATGGCCGCTCCCCTGTATGGGTTCTCATGTGTGTCTTTAAGTCGCCACTCAGTATGAACGTCTTATCACAGTGGCTACATTCATACGGTCGCTCACCAGTATGAATTCTCATGTGTCTTTTCAAGTCACTACTCTGAATGAATGTCTTATCACAGTGGCTGCATGCATATGGCCGCTCACCAGTATGGGTTCTCATATGTATCTTTAAGCCACCCCTATGTATGAATGTCTTATCACAGTGGCTGCATACATTCTGCCGCTCACTAGTATGCGTTTTCATGTCTCTTCAAGCTGCTATTCACAGAAAATTACTTACATGTACCACAGTGGCTGCACACATACATGTATGGCTGTTTACTAGTACGGATTCTCATGTGTGTCTTCAAATTACTACTCCATGTGAATGTGTCACTGCAATCGCTGCAAGTATATGGCTGCTTACAAATGTAACAGCATGAGCCTTTAAGTTACTACATGTGTTATGTGTTAATGTTTCACCACAGTGGCTGCATGTATGACAATGTGGCCGCTTACCAGTATGGGTTCTCATATGTGTGTCTTCAAGTGACCACTCTGTATGAATGTATTATCACAGTGGCTGCATACATGTACATACCGCCGCTCACTAGTATGTGTTCTCATGCGTCTTAAATTTTCTTGATCAGTCCAACTCTCTGGTTGGACCAATTCCAACATTGATCTAAAATCTTCTGTTGACACTGCTGAGGGATTTCTTGACTCATTGTGATGCCAATGTGAAACTTTGCTTGTTTACCTCTTCAAGTAGTTATACCACTGAGTAGAAGACTGTTGGGGCTGTCGAAGATGTCCAGCTTGGTGAAACACTATTTGTGATATACCTTACCGGTATGGTTACACTGTGCATGTGCACTAGTCTGGTCACGCACAACCATTATGACGCGAGCCACAGAGTGCAAAAGTACGTTTGGGACCAACTGAGAACGAAGAGACAAAGTTAGAATCAGTCACAAATAGTCACTTTAAAACTCCTCGTCGTGAATTTTCACGTTTTTGGAAAACGTAGATCATTTGACAAATTTGGCAGAGCCGTTTAAAACATCTTCAGATTATATATTTATAATTTTGGGGTTTTTTTTTGTTCCCAGAATCACTTAAAAACAGATCTTCCATTCATCTGTTCATTGCACTGTTAGCGACTTGGAAATACATGTATGATGTCATCAGCCGCGCAGTCGTGACACCATTATTGGTCAAATCTGTAACCGAAGTTCGCAAGCTCGATGGACCGTTACGTGAAATTGCACTGTAAATAATGCCGCCTTTTGTTTCTGTCATTTAATCTGTCAGGCTGATTTCTTTTTGATGCAGGTCCATTGGGGCTAATTTTCTATATTTGTGCCATATACATGTATCAAGCAAATCCACCTGTGCTGTGGTGAGATTTTCCTTGTTTTCCGCCCCAAAATATCACAAAAATCGGCATTTGGAGTGCGCCATCAACTACCTAGTCTTGATTTGAGACACCAATACGGACATGACCATGGACATAACATTAACAAAGCCCGTGCCTATAGCGCCCTAATGCTGTACTTGGCACCACTGTTTAATGTCAGTTGATGGCGCCCTGTTACAGTCTGCTCTTGGAATTTAAGACTAACCAAGAGAAAATAATGTGCTTCGTGTTAAAGAGGGCGCTTTGCATCACATCACAATTTGTGAAGTTGCTGTCTATTCATTTTCATTGACGATTCCGCACGTAAATTGGATGCATTTTAACAAGCATAAAACAGCAGCCGCTTTATGACTTTTTACAACAAAAGTATTTTTGAAATCTGTTGTGTGAAAGTAGTTTTAACTCAAAATAGAAATTTTTTTTTTTTTTCCAAGTCGCTAGCACTGTTGCTCGCAAGTGTGAGGAAGCGATGGATTAGAAAGGCATGGAGCTGCATATTTCGTGGCACGAAATACGCAGCTCCATAGCAAAGGCATGGAGCTGCATATTTCGTGGCACGAAATACGCAGCTCCATAGCAAAGGCATGGAGCTGCATATTTCGTGGCACGAATTTGGCCTCATGCACACTTTGACGAGCCTCTGCCTTTAAACGGCCAGAGACATCTGTAAAGTGCGTAGTTACCTAACACATTGAACCAACGACTTGCCATCCCTTCTGAAGGATGGAGCAAGTGTGTTTAAGTGCCTTGCTCAAGGGCACAGGTACCCCAAGTTTTCACCCAAGTATTGCGAGTCATCACTCATCGGTGGTAACCTACATGTACAGTACGTCTTTTAGAAGGAAAGTGATTTTCTGATAAATTGGGACTTTATGAATTACTTTTAGCAGATAATGTTTTATTGTCCATGGCGAAATGTTGACCATCTATGCACAATCAAAATGGCGTCCATTCTCCAAACTGAAATTTCGCCTTGCAGTCAAAATTTGACATTGAAAAACTTATCATGGAATTCCCTGGAATCTCCAGAATGTACTGCTGTGGTCCATTTTCCCCGATGATTCTTCTAAACAGGAAAACACCTAGGGTAAAAGTGGGGGTATTCGACCGGATAAGGTTCATTTGAATATAAAAGTTGCGTCCGAGGAGGAGCCAGGCAAAACCTTTTAACAATTACATGCCAAGGTAATTGCCTTTCATTCTGCATCAAGCCTCAAAGGACCGATGGATGATCTGAGGTGCAGCTTGGCCACCAAGATGATGTCTTAATGATGTGGAAATCGACCATATAGAGTTGCATTATTCGTCCAATGCAGTCTTATTGCAGAATTGTGGAGCCAAGTGACAAAATATATTGTTTATATTTATTTAACAACATGCACATTCACATCGTAAAAACTTTAGGTATGCATAAGTTTACTGGGACAAAAGACAGTTACAACACATTTGATAATACAAAAATATCCAAGCACTGGAGAGAAATTGTGTTTTTCGACTACCCATTGTTTAAACACAAGACAGCTTTTTAGACCGGCAATTTCTTACTGGTCAAATGAGCAGCATGCAAAATGACCAAAGGTTCATTAAAAATTACCATTCCATCCAAAGGACGTCCAAACTGACGCCACAGAAGAGCGTGTACTTCTTACCCATAAGGCGATCACATTAAATCACGACGCTTCTTCATTTCATGTTTCAAACTCATTTTATTTTTATTGTTTGAGCTATATTGGGTCAGTACCCAAATCGCCATTGATGGTGTACTTAAACAAGACAATTTGTAGGTTAATTTTGATTTTAGCATAGTTGTTCTGTACATCTTTAATTAAGGCTGGTCGAATTTCCCTCGTGGTCGAATATACCCGCTCTTAGGCATAAACAAAAAATATGTTATGTTGGCGTAACGGGCCCCCAAAAATAGGGTAGGTAGGTAGGGATTTTTTTTTTTATTTTTTATTTTTTTTTCTCCCAGCAACGAAAATGACATGTTTTCTAATTGTTTAAGCCGGTAGTAATACACGGTAACAAAAGAAAACAAGGCTACACACAACAAATGTATCCGTTTTAAAGGGCCCCTTATTTAGGATTTTTATCAATGAAATCTATGCTTTAAAACCAATCTACTCAGTTAAAGTCATAAAAATCCTATTTGGAGCTTGCTTTGGGGGTTAAAACGAAGGTTTTTAGTTTTTATGCTAATGCAAATATGCATATTCATGACCAAGGTCACGATGTCACAAGAGGCACAGACAGGAAAATCACATACAATTGTGCACAAACGATTCCACTTTTTTCTCAATTTTCCTGAAACTTTTGTAATCCATGGCCGTTTGAGTTTGATTTACATGTTGCCTGCTGTAAGCCATAATAAAACTGGGGGTAGAAACTGCAGCAATTTGCCACAAGTCCAACTTGAAGTCTTATGTTTTTTCTTAACTTTTCCCTTCAGTCTTCCTTATGTGATGCACTCAAAACAGCGCCCTCTGTCTGTGATTTATTGCAATGAAATCTTCAAAGTTGCAAAAGGCCACCTTTTATTGATTTTACATCCAAACGAACAATAGTATGTCTTGCTGAACAAGTATTCCATCATTATGAAGCAAAGCTTAGGCACAAAGTTAATTTGGGATGTCACAGGCCCTTTAAGCGATCAAAAATGACCGCAGATCCACATTTTCCCTTGATGGAAACAATGTACGCTTCGGAACCGGGCGCCATGTTGATGCGACTGTGTAAAACACGGGGGCCGGGTCGCCGGGGTCACAAAATAGTTTACAATTTTTAGAATGTATATATATCAGTTTTTATTGTGTAAAATGCTGAAAAAATAATTAAAATAATTTATATTGTAACAAACTATTTTTTAAACACAAAATAAATAGCCAAATATTTTAAATATTGTATGTAGCTGTCCGCGCCGTGCAACAGTCTAGGACGAGGCTACCATATTTTTTATGTAGAGCTCCTTCGGTTCAGCGAGCGTGAGGCTGCTCTCTGAGTGGGAGTCGGGGACGCGACTATACATGTACAATGTATACTTGGTGCATCTACGGTATGTCCGTATCGATATCACACCTGTACATGTACATGTACGTACATGTACATGTACATGTACACTGCTGCATGTTCGATCATTGGTGCAACAATGTTCCACGCGCGCCAGCGTCAGACAAGTCAATACAACAATGAGAAACGGTCAGAAATGGTTTCAAACGTATTTATAACTCATTTATATAGATTTTTATCATTAAATTTCTTCCCTTGAAAAAAATAAAAATATCCAGGGTCGGCCGTATTTTTAGGGTCGGTCGGGTTACGCCAACATAACATTTTTTTGTTGTTATGCCTTACCCTACAATGGGAGCGCGTGTGGTCTAGTGGGTATGAAGCGGGACTCCCAATCAGAGGTTGGGGGTTCGAGCCCCACTTCGACTAACGTGTCTGTGTCCCTGGGCAAGGCACTTAATCCCTTAATCCCAGTTGCCTCGTCAACCCAAACAATATATGGGAAGCTGTTATGGGGAATGCCGCAATCTAACTGCTGATAGGGTTGTGCGCCTTGGCCGGGTTGCCACCTAGTTGAAGCGAAATGGTTCTGGTGATTTCCTGATGGCAGCGGTAATAATGGCAACAGCCGCCTCGGAATATGTCTACATACACTGTAGATAGATGGCGCTTTACAAATGCTTGTGATTATTGGCTTTCCGCACTCCTGCGGAAAGCCTTTGAAACTGTTCTGATTTGTTTTTTTTTATTTTTGGCTTTCCGCACTCCTGCGGAAAGCCTTTGAAACTGTTCTGATTTTTTTTTTTGGCTTTCCGCACTTCTGCGGAAAGCCTTTGAAACTGTTCTGATTTATTTTTTTTTGGCTTTCCGCACTCCTGCGGAAAGCCTTTGAAACTGTTCTGATTTTTTTTTTTTTTTTTTTAGCTTTTTTTATTCTTCCGTCAAAACCCCATAGACAAAGCACATGGTCCTTCGGCCTGGCAAAATGGTCACTTGCAAAGCTCGGATCATCATAAAACTTGGTCACAACAATCACCTCATAGTGAAGTACTGTACCAATGTGTTTTCATATTCATGACGTCATCAGGTGTCAGATTACAAGCGTTTGAAATATATGGCCTTCAATATTGAAACTTCTGTAAAAATTCAACCGTTTGAGATACAAACTTTATTCCTTCGCCAATGTTCATGACTATCCAAGGACTAACTTTCGTACACAGACATTGACCTTGAATCTTGCTTCCTATTGGTCGAAAACGAGGCTGCCCTGTCATTTAAAACTGGTAGCAGATACAGAGATCGGGTCAAAAGTGTTAGTCTCAAGACCTCTTGGGCATTCCAAAAATACCAAAAGTTAAGTCGTGACACAAAAGAGCGCCCTCTAGCGGCAAGTTGAAAAATGGCCAAAACCTATTTTGAAGAGATGTCTGTGGCGAAGTTTTTGCAAATTGGCCCAAAATCGGTGCATATGTTGACTGAGGGTCAGTAAACACGCCCATACCTTCAAAAGTTTGATGACGTAACCAGGTGTCAAATTACACTCAGTTGAACATGCGTTCTTCTAACGGTTATATCTAGAGAACGAAAAGGCCGATGGAGGTCAAATTTTGTGTTTTAGGTTTGTTGTGACTTGGTCTAATGCATATTAGCAGCAAAATTTGGTGGCGTAACGATGACGTCATCAAATAAGCCCGTTTGTGCAGCATACATTAGCCAAGGTCGTTCACTTCCTCTAATGGGCGTATGACCTTGAAACCTAGCAGGGACGTAGACTTGGTCATTAACATATAACATACCAAGTTACATTAGTGTGACGTCATTTGTTGATTTGTTATGAATTTTTGAATCTGGCAACCTATACCACAGCATACACACAGTGCAGTATATACGAGTGTACATAAGCATGTACAATATGCATACATCTGCACTACCCCATTTCCCATAGACAAAGCACATCGTCTATCTCGCTGCTAGAAGGGTCGCTTGCAAAGCTTGGATCATCATCAAACTTGGTCACAATAAGGAACCCATACTAAAGTACTATACCAAAGAGGTTACATCTTGATGACGTCACCAGGGGTCAGATTACATGTTTCTGAAATTTAATGCCTTAAAAATTAAAAAATTTGTAAAAATTCAACCGTTTGAGATACAAACATTTTTGTTTCGGCAATGGTCATGACTATCCAATGTCTAAATTTCATGCAGAGACAATGACCTTGAATCTTGCTTCCTATTGGTCGAAAACGAGGCTGCGTTGTCATTTAAAACTGGTAGCAGATACCGTAATTGGGTCAACGTTGTTAGTCTCGGGACCCCTTGGGCATTACAAAAATACCAAAAGTTAAGTCGTCACACGAAACAGCGCCCTCTAGCGGCAAGTTGAAAAATGGCCAAAACGCATTTTGAAGAGATGTCTGTGGCGAAGTTTTTGCAAATTGGCCCAAAATTGGTGCATATGTTCACTGAGGGTCAGTGAATACGCCCATACTTTCAAAAGTTTGATGACGTCACCAGGTGTCAAATTACACTCGCTTGAACGTGCATCTTTTTAACAGCTATATCTAGAGAACGAAAAGGCCGATGGAGGTCAAATTTTGTGTTTTAGGTTTGTTGTGACTTGGTCTAATGCATATTAGCAGCAAAATTTGGTGGCGTAACGATGACGTCATCAAATAAGCCCGTTTGTACAGCATACATTAGCCAAGGTCGTTCACTTCCTCTAATGGTCGTATGACCTTGAAACCAAGCAGGGACGTAGACTTGGTCATTAACATATAACATACCAAGTTACATTAGTGTGACGTCATTTGTTGATTTGTTATGAATTTTTGAATCTGGCAACCTATACTACAGCATACACACAGTGCAGTATAAACATGTATACGAGTGTACATAAGCATTTACAATATGCATACATCTGCACTATCCCATAGACAAAGCACACAGTCTGTCTCGGTGCTAGAAGAGTCGCTTGCAAAGCTTGGATCATCATCAAACTTAGTCACAATAAGGAACCCATAGTAAAGTACTATACCAAAGAGGTTAGATCTTGATGACGTCACCAGGTGTTAGATTACATGTGTCTGAAATTTAATGCCTTGCAAATTGAAAAATCTGTAAAAATTGAACCGTTTGAGATACAATCTTTATTCTTTCGGCACTGGTCATGACTATCCAAGGTCTAAATTTCATGCAGAGACATTGACCTTGAATCTTGTTTCCTATTGGTCGAAAACGAGGCTGCCTTGTCATTTAAAACTGGTAAGCGATGCCGAGATCGTGTCAACGGTGTTAGTCTCAGGACCCCTTGGGCATTCAAAAAATACAAAAAGTTAAGTCGTCACACGAAACAGCCCCCTCTAGTGACGAGTTGAAAAAAGACCAAAACGTATTTTGAATTGGTCAAATGTATATTATCAGCTAAATATTGTGACGTCACGATGACGTAATCAAATAAGAGTTCCTCAAGTATACATTAACCAAGGTCGTTTACTTTCTCCATTGGTCGTATGACCTTGAAAACTATCAGGTGCCTGGACCTGGTCATTAACATGTAACATACCAAGTTACATTAGTATGACATGCATGATTTGTTGATTTATTATGAATTTTTGAATCTTGTCACTGTGCATATTGTACATGTATATGTACAGTATGTATTTATATTGTACAAAGTGTACATGTAGTATTATACAGCATGCAGTTTTACATGCATACAAACATACAAAAAAAGAAAAGCGGAAAGCCATATGCTCTGTTATCAACAGACATACCTCTAGTTTTAGCTTTTTTTATTCTTCTCCCAAAACCCCATAGACAAAGCGCATGGTCTTTCTGCCTGGCAAAACGGTCACTTGCAAAGCTCAGATCATCATCAAACTTGGTCACAACAATCACCTCATAGTGAAGTACTGCACAAATGTGTTTACATTTTGATGACGTCATCAGGTGTCAGATTACAAGCGTTTGAAATATATGGCCTTCAAATTGAAACTTCTGTAAAAATTCAACCGTTTGAGATACAAACTTTATTCTTTCGGCAATGGTCATGACTATCCAAGGTCTAAATTTCATACACAGACATTGACCTTGAATCTTGCTTCCTATTGGTCGAAAACGAGGCTGCCCTGTCATTTAAAACTGGTAGCAGATACAGAGATCGGGTCAAAAGTGTTAGTCTCAAGACCTCTTGGGCATTCCAAAAATACCAAAAGTTAAGTCGTGACACGAAAGAGCGCCCTCTAGCGGCAAGTTGAAAAATTGCCAAAACCTATTTTGAAGAGATGTCTGTGGCGAAGTTTTTGCAAATTGGCCCAAAATTGATGCATATGTTCACTGAGGGTCAGTGAACATGCCCATACCTTCAAAAGTTTGATGAAGTCACCAGGTGTCAAATTACACTCACTTGAACATGCGTTCTTCTAACGGTTATATATAGAGAACGAAAAGGCCGATGGAGGTCAAATTTTGTGTTTTAGGTTTGTTGTGACTTGGTCTAATGCATATTAGCAGCAAAATTTGGTGGCGTAACGATGACGTTATCAAATAAGCCCGTTTGTGCAGCATACATTAGCCAAGGTCGTTCACTTCCTCTAATGGTCGTATGACCTTAAAACCTAGCAGGGACGTAGACTTGGTCATTAACATATAACATACCAAGTTACATTAGTGTGACGTCATTTGTTGATTTGTTATGAATTTTTGAATCTGGCAACCTATACTACAGCATACACACAGTGCAGTATATACATGTATACGAGTGTACATAAGCATGTACAATATGCATACATCTGCACTATCCCATAGACAAAGCACACAGTCTGTCTCGGTGCTAGAAGAGTCGCTTGCAAAGCTTGGATCATCATCAAACTTAGTCACAATAAGGAACCCATAGTAAAGTACTATACCAAAGAGGTTAGATCTTGATGACGTCACCTGGTGTTAGATTACATGTGTCTGAAATTTAATGCCTTGCAAATTGAAAAATCTGTAAAAATTGAACCGTTTGAGATACAATCTTTATTCTTTCGGCACTGGTCACGACTATCCAAGGTCTAAATTTCATGCAGAGACATTGACCTTGAATCTTGTTTCCTATTGGTCGAAAACGAGGCTGCCTTGTCATTTAAAACTGGTAAGCGATGCCGAGATCGTGTCAACGGTGTTAGTCTCAGGACCCCTTGGGCATTCAAAAAATACAAAAAGTTAAGTCGTCACACGAAACAGCCCCCTCTAGTGACGAGTTGAAAAAAAGACCAAAACGTATTTTGAATTGGTCAAATGTATTTATCAGCTAAATATTGTGACGTCACGATGACGTAATCAAATAAGAGTTCCTCAAGTATACATTAACCAAGGTCGTTTACTTTCTCCATTGGTCGTATGACCTTGAAAACTATCAGGTGCCTGGACCTGGTCATTAACATGTAACATACCAAGTTACATTAGTATGACATGCATGATTTGTTGATTTATTATGAATTTTTGAATATTGTCACTGTGCATACTGTACATGTACATGTACGGTATGTATTTATATTGTACAAAGTGTACATGTAGTATTATACAGCATGCAGTTTTACATGCATACAAACATACAACAAAATAAAAGCGGAAAGCCATATGCTCTGTTATCAACAGACATACCTCTAGTTAGCTTTTTTTATTCTTCCGTCAAAACCCCATAGACAAAGCGCATGGTCTTTCGGCCTGGCAAAATGGTCACTTGCAAAGCTCGGATCATCATCAAACTTGGTCACAACAATCACCTCATAATGAAGTACTGCACAAATGTGTTTACATTTTGATGACGTCATCAGGTGTCAGATTACAAGCGTTTGAAATATATGGCCTTCAAATTGAAACTTCTGTAAAAATTCAACCGTTTGAGATACAAACTTTATTCTTTCGGCAATGGTCATGACTATCCAAGGTCTAAATTTCATACACAGACATTGACCTTGAATCTTGCTTCCTATTGGTCGAAAACGAGGCTGCCCTGTCATTTAAAACTGGTAGCAGATACAGAGATCGGGTCAAAAGTGTTAGTCTCAAGACCTCTTGGGCATTCCAAAAATACCAAAAGTTAAGTCGTGACACGAAAGAGCGCCCTCTAGCGGCAAGTTGAAAAATGGCCAAAACCTATTTTGAAGAGATGTCTGTGGCGAAGTTTTTGCAAATTGGCCCAAAATTAGTGCATATGTTCACTGAGGGTCAGTGAACACGCCCATACCTTCAAAAGTTTGATGACGTCACCAGGTGTCAAATTACACTCAGTTGAACATGCGTTCTTCTAACGGTTATATATAGAGAACGAAAAGGCCGATGGAGGTCAAATTTTGTATTTTAGGTTTGTTGTGACTTAGTATAATGCATATTAGCAGCAAAATTTGGTGGCGTAACGATGACGTCATCAAATAAGCCCGTTTGTGCAGCATACATTTGCCAAGGTCGTTCACTTCCTCTAATGGGCGTATGACCTTGAAACCTAGCAGGGACGTAGACGTGGTCATTAACATATAACATACCAAGTTACATTAGTGTGACGTCCTTTGTTGATTTGTTATGAATTTTTGAATCTGGCAACCTATACCACAGCATACACACAGTGCAGTATATACGGGTGTACATAAGCATGAACAATATGCATACATCTGCACTACCCCATTTCCCATAGACAAAGCACATAGTCTATCTCGCTGCTAGAAGGGTCGCTTGCAAAGCTTGGATCATCATCAAACTTGGTCACAATAAGGAACCCATACTAAAGTACTATACCAAAGAGGTTACATCTTGATGACGTCACCAGGGGTCAGATTACATGTGTCTGAAATTTAATGCCTTAAAAATTCATAAATCTGTAAAAATTCAACCGTTTGAGATACAAACATTTTTGTTTCGGCAATGGTCATGACTATCCAATGTCTAAATTTCATGCACAGACAATGGGTCGTATGAATAAAAAGTAGTATTTGCTTTTACTTCAATATTTGTAGTATTTACTACCATCCGTATGAATAAAAATGAGTAAAAGCGTTTACTAGAAAGTATTTTCTAAATGTTAAAAGTATTTACTTGTACCTGAAAAGCATTTGCTTTTCTTTTTAGCGTTTACTTAACTCCGTATGAATAAAAGGGGGCAGATACTACAATTGCAAGTAATTACTTGTCCTTTTTCAAGGTAGCCCCAGAGCTACCTTAGGAATAGAGAAGTAAGGACTCAACGGGAGAAATGGCATGATGGTCAGAATCAACATCACTCATGGCTGACTTGTAGATTTTGGATTTAACTCTAACTTCTAACCTAATGCTGCTTGTGAGCATTAGGTTAGACTGCGTGCGTGTGTGTGGAGTGTACGTGAATGGTTTTACAACACAAAGGAAATAGTTTTATTTCTTCAAAGTCATTCGGCCATGCACGCAGCATGATTTGCAGAAGCATTTACTACAAAGAATTAAGTGAGTGCTTTGCAGTAAAAGAATAAGATTATTCATACGGAATGTAGAAGATGCTTTTACTGAATGCTTCTACTTTGAAGTAAATTCTTTTACTTTTTGCTAATACTTCTTAGTATTTACTACTTTTTATTCATACGACCCATTGACCTTGAATCTTGCTTCCTATTGGTCGAAAACGAGGCTGCGTTGTCATTTAAAACTGGTAGCAGATACCGAAATTGGGTCAACGTTGTTAGTCTCGGGACCCCTTGGGCATTACAAAAATACCAAAAGTTAAGTCGTCACACGAAACAGCGCCCTCTAGCGGCAAGTTGAAAAATGCCAAAACGCATTTTGAAGAGATGTCTGTGGCGAAGTTTTTGCAAATTGGCCCAAAATTGGTGCATATGTTCACTGAGGGTCAGTGAATATGCCCATACTTTCAAAAGTTTGATGACGTCACCAGGTGTCAAATTACACTCGCTTGAACGTGCATCCTTTTAACAGCTATATCTAGAGAACGAAACGGCCGATGAAGGTCAAATATTTTGTTTCAGGTTTGTTGTGACTTGGTCTAACGCATATTAGCAGCAAATTTGGTGGCGTAACGATGACGTCATGAAATAAGCCCGTTTGTACAGCATACATTAGCCAAGGTCGTTCACTTCCTCTAATGGGCGTATGACCTTGAAACCGAGCAGGGACGTAGACTTGGTCATTAACATATAACATACCAAGTTACATTAGTGTGACGTCATTTGTTGATTTGTTATGAATTTTTGAATCTGGCAACCTATACTACAGCATACACACAGTGCAGTATATACATGTATACGAGTGTACATAAGCATGTACAATATGCATACATCTGCACTATCCCATAGACAAAGCACACAGTCTGTCTCGGTGCTAGAAGAGTCGCTTGCAAAGCTTGGATCATCATCAAACTTAGTCACAATAAGGAACCCATAGTAAAGTACTATACCAAAGAGGTTAGATCTTGATGACGTCACCAGGTGTCAGATTACATGTGTCTGAAATTTAATGCCTTACAAATTGAAAAATCTGTAAAAATTCAACCGTTTGAGATACAATCTTTATTCTTTCGGCACTGGTCACGACTATCCAAGGTCTAAATTTCATGCAGAGACATTGACCTTGAATCTTGTTTCCTATTGGTCGAAAACGAGGCTGCCTTGTCATTTAAAACTGGTAAGCGATGCCGAGATCGTGTCAACGGTGTTAGTCTCAGGACCCCTTGGGCATTCAACAAATACAAAAAGTTAAGTCGTCACACGAAACAGCGCCCTCTAGTGACGAGTTGAAAAAAAGACCAAAACGTATTTTGAATTGGTCAAATGTATATTATCAGCTAAATATTGTGACGTCACGATGACGTAATCAAATAAGAGTTCCTCAAGTATACATTAACCAAGGTCGTTTACTTTCTCCATTGGTCGTATGACCTTGAAAACTATCAGGTGCCTGGACCTGGTCATTAACATGTAACATACCAAGTTACATTAGTATGACATGCATGATTTGTTGATTTATTATGAATTTTTGAATCTTGTCACTGTGCATATTGTACATGTATATGTACAGTATGTATTTATATTGTACAAAGTGTACATGTAGTATTATACAGCATGCAGTTTTACATGCATACAAACATACAAAAAAAGAAAAGCGGAAAGCCATATGCTCTGTTATCAACAGACATACCTCTAGTTTTTTTAGCTTTTTTTATTCTTCTCCCAAAACCTCATAGACAAAGCGCATGGTCTTTCGGCCTGGCAAAATGGTCACTTGCAAAGCTCGGATCATCATCAAACTTGGTCACAACAATCACCTCATAATGAAGTACTGCACAAATGTGTTTACATTTTGATGACGTCATCAGGTGTCAGATTACAAGCGTTTGAAATATATGGCCTTCAAATTGAAACTTCTGTAAAAATTCAACCGTTTGAGATACAAACTTTATTCTTTCGGCAATGGTCATGACTATCCAAGGTCTAAATTTCATACACAGACATTGACCTTGAATCTTGCTTCCTATTGGTCGAAAACGAGGCTGCCCTGTCATTTAAAGCTGGTAGCAGATACAGAGATCGGGTCAAAAGTGTTAGTCTCAAGACCTCTTGGGCATTCCAAAAATACCAAAAGTTAAGTCGTGACACGAAAGAGCGGCCTCTAGCGGCAAGTTGAAAAATGGCCAAAACCTATTTTGAAGAGATGTCTGTGGCGAAGTTTTTGCAAATTGGCCCAAAATTGGTGCATATGTTCACTGAGGGTCAGTGAACACGCCCATACCTTCAAAAGTTTGATGACGTCACCAGGTGTCAAATTACACTCAGTTGGACATGCGTTCTTCTAACGGTTATATCTAGAGAACGAAAAGGCCGATGGAGGTCAAATTTTGTGTTTTAGGTTTGTTGTGACTTGGTCTAATGCAAATTAGCAGAAAACTTTGGTGGCGTAACGATGACGTCATCAAATAAGCCCGTTTGTGCAGCATACATTAGCCAAGGTCGTTCACTTCCTCTAATGGGCGTATGACCTTGAAACCTAACAGGGACGTAGACTTGGTCATTATCATATAACATACCAAGTTACATTAGTGTGACGTCATTTGTTGATTTGTTATGAATTTGGCAACCTATACCACAGCATACACACAGTGCAGTATATACGAGTGTACATAAGCATGTACAATATGCATACATCTGCACTACCCCATTTCCCATAGACAAAGCACATAGTCTGTCTCACTGGTAGAAGGGTCGCTCGCAAAGCTTGGATCATCTTCAAACTTGGTCACAATAAGGAACCCATAGTAAAGTACTATACCAAAGAGGTTACATCTTGATGACGTCATCAGGTGTCCAATTGCAAGCGTTTAAAATTTAATGCGTTACATATTCAAAAATCTGTAACAATTCAACCGTTTGAGATACAAACTTTATTCCTACTGACTGCAATGGTCATGACTATCCAATGTCTAAATTTCATGCAGAGACAATGACCTTGAATCTTGCTTCCTATTGGTCGAAAACGAGGCTGCGTCGTCATTTAAAACTGGTAGCAGATACCGAGATTGGGTTAACGTTGTTAGTCTCAAGACCCCTTGGGCATTCAAAAAATACCAAAAGTTAAGTCGTGACACGAAAGAGCGCCCTCTAGCGGCAAGTTGAAAAATGGCCAAAACGCGTTTTGAACAGATGTCTGTGACGAAGTTTTTTTAAATTGGCCCAAAATTGGTGAATATGTTCGCTGAGGGTCAGTGAACACGCCCATACCTTCAAAAGTTTGATGACGTCACCAGGTGTCAAATTACACTCAGTTGAACATGCGTTCTTCTAACGGTTATATATAGAGAACGAAAAGGCCGATGGAGGTCAAATTTTGTATTTTAGGTTTGTTGTGACTTAGTATAATGCATATTAGCAGCAAAATTTGGTGGCGTAACGATGACGTCATCAAATAAGCCCGTTTGTGCAGCATACATTTGCCAAGGTCGTTCACTTCCTCTAATGGGCGTATGACCTTGAAACCTAGCAGGGACGTAGACGTGGTCATTAACATATAACATACCAAGTTACATTAGTGTGACGTCCTTTGTTGATTTGTTATGAATTTTTGAATCTGGCAACCTATACCACAGCATACACACAGTGCAGTATATACGGGTGTACATAAGCATGAACAATATGCATACATCTGCACTACCCCATTTCCCATAGACAAAGCACATAGTCTATCTCGCTGCTAGAAGGGTCGCTTGCAAAGCTTGGATCATCATCAAACTTGGTCACAATAAGGAACCCATACTAAAGTACTATACCAAAGAGGTTACATCTTGATGACGTCACCAGGGGTCAGATTACATGTGTCTGAAATTTAATGCCTTAAAAATTCATAAATCTGTAAAAATTCAACCGTTTGAGATACAAACATTTTTGTTTCGGCAATGGTCATGACTATCCAATGTCTAAATTTCATGCACAGACAATGGGTCGTATGAATAAAAAGTAGTATTTGCTTTTACTTCAATATTTGTAGTATTTACTACCATCCGTATGAATAAAAATGAGTAAAAGCGTTTACTAGAAAGTATTTTCTAAATGTTAAAAGTATTTACTTGTACCTGAAAAGCATTTGCTTTTCTTTTTAGCGTTTACTTAACTCCGTATGAATAAAAGGGGGGCAGATACTACAATTGCAAGTAATTACTTGTCCTTTTTCAAGGTAGCCCCAGAGCTACCTTAGGAATAGAGAAGTAAGGACTCAACGGGAGAAATGGCATGATGGTCAGAATCAACATCACTCATGGCTGACTTGTAGATTTTGGATTTAACTCTAACTTCTAACCTAATGCTGCTTGTGAGCATTAGGTTAGACTGCGTGCGTGTGTGTGGAGTGTACGTGAATGGTTTTACAACACAAAGGAAATAGTTTTATTTCTTCAAAGTCATTCGGCCATGCACGCAGCATGATTTGCAGAAGCATTTACTACAAAGAATTAAGTGAGTGCTTTGCAGTAAAAGAATAAGATTATTCATACGGAATGTAGAAGATGCTTTTACTGAATGCTTCTACTTTGAAGTAAATTCTTTTACTTTTTGCTAATACTTCTTAGTATTTACTACTTTTTATTCATACGACCCATTGACTTTGAATCTTGCTTCCTATTGGTCGAAAACGAGGCTGCGTTGTCATTTAAAACTGGTAGCAGATACCGAAATTGGGTCAACGTTGTTAGTCTCGGGACCCCTTGGGCATTACAAAAATACCAAAAGTTAAGTCGTCACACGAAACAGCGCCCTCTAGCGGCAAGTTGAAAAATGCCAAAACGCATTTTGAAGAGATGTCTGTGGCAAAGTTTTTGCAAATTGGCCCAAAATTGGTGCATATGTTCACTGAGGGTCAGTGAATATGCCCATACTTTCAAAAGTTTGATGACGTCACCAGGTGTCAAATTACACTCGCTTGAACGTGCATCCTTTTAACAGCTATATCTAGAGAACGAAACGGCCGATGAAGGTCAAATATTTTGTTTCAGGTTTGTTGTGACTTGGTCTAACGCATATTAGCAGCAAATTTGGTGGCGTAACGATGACGTCATGAAATAAGCCCGTTTGTACAGCATACATTAGCCAAGGTCGTTCACTTCCTCTAATGGGCGTATGACCTTGAAACCTAACAGGGACGTAGACTTGGTCATTATCATATAACATACCAAGTTACATTAGTGTGACGTCATTTGTTGATTTGTTATGAATTTTTGAATTTGGCAACCTATACCACAGCATACACACAGTGCAGTATATACGAGTGTACATAAGCATGTACAATATGCATACATCTGCACTACCCCATTTCCCATAGACAAAGCACATAGTCTGTCTCACTGGTAGAAGGGTCGCTCGCAAAGCTTGGATCATCTTCAAACTTGGTCACAATAAGGAACCCATAGTAAAGTACTATACCAAAGAGGTTACATCTTGATGACGTCATCAGGTGTCCAATTGCAAGCGTTTAAAATTTAATGCGTTACATATTCAAAAATCTGTAAAAATTCAACCGTTTGAGATACAAACTTTATTCCTACTGACTGCAATGGTCATGACTATCCAATGTCTAAATTTCATGCAGAGACAATGACCTTGAATCTTGCTTCCTATTGGTCGAAAACGAGGCTGCGTCGTCATTTAAAACTGGTAGCAGATACCGAGATTGGGTTAACGTTGTTAGTCTCAAGACCCCTTGGGCATTCAAAAAATACCAAAAGTTAAGTCGTGACACGAAAGAGCGCCCTCTAGCGGCAAGTTGAAAAATGGCCAAAACGCGTTTTGAACAGATGTCTGTGACGAAGTTTTTTTAAATTGGCCCAAAATTGGTGAATATGTTCGCTGAGGGTCAGTGAACATGCCCATACCTTCAAAAGTTTGATGACGTCACCAGGTGTCAAATTACACTCGGTTGAACATGCATTCTTTTAACAGCTATACCTAGAGAACGAAAAGGCCGATGGAGGTCAAATTTTGTGTTTTAGGTTTGTTGTGACTTGGTCTAATGCATATTAGCAGCAAAATTTGGTGGCGTAACGATGACGTCATCAAATAAGCCCGTTTGTGCAGCATACATTAGCCAAGGTCGTTCACTTCCTCTAATGGGCATATGACCTTGAAACCTAGCAGGGACGTAGACTTGGTCATTGACATGTAACATACCAAGTTACATTAGTGTGACGGCATTTGTTGATTTGTTATGAATTTTTAAATCTGGCAACCTATACTACAGCATACACACTGTGCAGTATATTATGAGTATACATAAGCATGTACAATATGCATACATCTGCACTATCCCATAGACAAAGCACACAGTCTGTCTCGGTGCTAGAAGAGTCGCTTGCAAAGCTTGGATCATCATCAAACTTAGTCACAATAAGGCCAAACAAAATAAATGGTTTGTTTACGGTAACCCGACCGACCTGAAATTTTTGAGGCCAAATTGCCGACCTCAAACTTTTTATTGCCAATTTTCAAGTTGATATAAAAATGAACACTAGCCTATTTGCAATAATTTCCAACGAACATAACAATTTCTGCACTTGAAGCTGACTATAATTTGACACAAACATACCTGTCACGAAGGCCCTACACCTGTTTTGCGCAGAATTTTCCGCTACGCAGCGCTACGTACGATCTTTATTGTCGTAAAATTTCACGCACAAAATAAATCACACACAACATTCACGACTGTCGCGAAAAACTTCACGCAAACTTTTTTTACAACCGTATTATGCCTCTCCAGGGCCACCATAATCTTTGGTGGTTAATAATAGATTAAATATCAGGGGTGTGAAATCTCCGGTTTTTAATGAGCGTGCATGCCATAATTTATTTGTTTTGCGCTCCGTATTTTATTTTCCTTTTTTTTTGCTCTACAAAAAAAGTACAACGGGCCATTTTTTTTTACCGAGCATAAACAGCGCCCTCAATCATGTCAATTGATTCATTTCGTGAAGCAAATAACTTGTGCTAGTCCCCAAGCAAGTGCAATGGCATTCGGCGCTTGTGTATGTAGTGTATGCTAAATGTGCAGTGGTGCCGCGTGTGTGTGACTGCAGCGAGTGGCTAAACTCTAATCCCTCAGCAAGCGCCATCTTTTCCTGCATCGCAAACCGGAAGCGGCTGTTCGTGCATCGCGTGCGTGCACGTACGTGTGGTGTGTGATGCGCGCGTGGGGCGCTACATACACCGCGCTCATGATCGGCAGGCAATGGGCCGGGGCAATCCCTGCGCTCAGCAGGCCGGGGCGATCCCCGCGCGCGATGCGGCAAGCATCGCTTGCCTGTCTTCAACGATCAATGTTGCCTAGATTATTTTTAATATTATCCACACGTGTACAAGGTAAATAGGCCTATTTAAAACAAAACTGGTTCTTGGGATAGTAAAAATGTTTTTTTTGACATTGCACATGCACAATGTTGTTAAACGATCTCAAAAGTTGAAGCACTCGTAGTCTGTAACGCCTCTTCCCCGCCCCCTCCCTCAAGGAAGCCACGCCCCGAGAGCTGTAATTAAAAAACAAAAAAGGCAGTGCCAAGTTTAATTCTAAATTTTAAGGTTGTTTTGTTATTGAACTGTCTTTCTTTCTGCGTATTTTGAAGAATGAACAGATAAACTTAACTTACCTCCGAGTCAACTCTGGGTCAGGCTGAAGTTTTCTTTGGAGTAAATTACCCATGGGTACAAGCTGGACTTGGAATTAGGAAGCTCTTTGCCTCGCAAATGCATTTTAATACCCAGAGACTCACAATTCATGTACACATTTTTGTTAGATTCCGACAGCCAGACACATTCAAAACAATGTTTTTACATGAATTGTGAGTTTCGGCTCTGTTAATGTTATGGTACACCTTGCATTACTGAGCCTACTGAGTGAAAAAAAAAGAAGATTTTGCACCCAGCAACCCGGAGGTTCATCAGTCTGGGTAAAATGCAAGTAAGTGTACAACAATGGAATGAAATGTAAACCAAATATACCTTCTCAAATTGAAAATTGCTGAAATACATGTTCACATTCAAAACAGCACTGATCTACATAGGTCTAAATTGTGCCCTTTTATTGAAAGGGGGGTACCCGCTGACAAAGTGCGAGAGATTTGACCACCTTCTGTATTGGCATATGTTTTCTTTCTTATTTTTTTCAGTCAATGCCGATTTTACCAGTTTCCAAATTGAGACAATTCTTTATGACTTATAAACAAAATAGAAATGAGTACATGAGTACATGAACATGGTTAATAGTGTTAATAGTGAGTTTCAAACATTGCAAAAAAACACGCAAATGCATGAACTGAAATGTAAAAATAAATGACAAAATAAAATTATTTTCCTACCTACCTACCTGGATTTTTTTTAGGCCGTTACCGTAAACGAACCATTTATTTTGTTTGGCCTAAGGAACCCATAGTAAAGTACTATACCAAAGAGGTTAGATCTTGATGACGTCACCAGGTGTCATATTACATGTGTCTGAAATTTAATGCCTTACAAATTGAAAAATCTGTAAAAATTCAACCGTTTGAGATACAATCTTTATTCTTTCGGCACTGGTCATGACTATCCAAGGTCTAAATTTCATGCAGAGACATTGACCTTGAATCTTGTTTCCTATTGGTCGAAAACGAGGCTGCCTTGTCATTTAAAACTGGTAAGCGATGCCGAGATCGTGTCAACGGTGTTAGTCTCAGGACCCCTTGGGCATTCAAAAAATACAAAAAGTTAAGTCGTCACACGAAACAGCGCCCTCTAGTGACGAGTTGAAAAAAGACCAAAACGTATTTTGAATTGGTCAAATGTATATTATCAGCTAAATATTGTGACGTCACGATGACGTAATCAAATAAGAGTTCCTCAAGTATACATTAACCAAGGTCGTTTACTTTCTCCATTGGTCGTATGACCTTGAAAACTATCAGGTGCCTGGACCTGGTCATTAACATGTAACATACCAAGTTACATTAGTATGACATGCATGATTTGTTGATTTATTATGAATTTTTGAATCTTGTCACTGTGCATACTGTACATGTATATGTACGGTATGTATTTATATTGTACAAAGTGTACATGTAGTATTATACAGCATGCAGTTTTACATGCATACAAACATACAAAAAAAGAAAAGCGGAAAGCCATATGCTCTGTTATCAACAGACATACCTCTAGTTATTATTATTATTATTACATGCCCTACTCCAACGTAGTTTTTCTTTACATTTTCCCAGCAAACTAGATCGAAGAGAGAGATTTTACAGATAAATGAACATGTCGAATCACGCTCAAGATAGCCCGCCCTCTTGTGGTCACCTCATTGTATGACGTCACTGCAGTACATAAATGAGGCGACCACAAGAGGGCGGGCTATCTTGACCGTGATTCGACATGTTCGTTCATCTGTAAAATCTTTCTTCGATCCAGTTTGCTGGGAAAATGTAAAGAGAAACTACGTTGGAGTATTTTTTTTTTCCTGGTTAGCATTAGAAGAATCATCGGGGAAAATGGACCACAGCACTACATTCTGGAGATTCCAGGGACTTTTTCAATGTTTAATTTTGACTGTAAGGTGAAATTTCAGTTTGGAGAACGGACGTCATTTTTATTGTGCAGAGATGGTCAACATTTCGCCATGGACAATAAAACGTTATCCGCTAAAAGTGATTCATAGAGTCCCAATGTAAACATCAGAAAATCACTTTTAGCCTTCTAAAATAAAAGTAAGTGGTAACCATGGTAACCCAAACCACTGACTTGGCCTACTTCCAAAAAACTGAAAGTATAGGACGGTTTTTACTGATATGATATGCTTAAAAAGCCTATAGGTTTACTTAACTTTCAATAGAACCATTTTTGTTACATGTCCTATAAAAAACGTGGCTCCAAACGGAATATTTAACCATAAGGTCTATTGCTGATCGTGTTTTGCAAGGCATTATGGGATTAATAAGGGATCAAAACATCGATGTTTTGCTCCTTTATTAATCCCATAATGCTTTGCAAAGGGGCGCCCTCTGTTGGTGAAACACGATCAGCAATAGACCTTATGGAGGAAGATTTTTTAACCAAGTCTTTTTACAGGAAATTGCAGTTGTTTCAGTATTAGTATTAGTATCATATAGTTGGCAAAGAATCCCAGGGGAAAACATCACACCAACTTGTTGTGCATCTCGTACGGGGAAACGTCAAATAAACCTTATCGACGTTCTCAATGCATTATGGGATTGGATGACAAAATTGCCCAGCCAAATGTGCATAAACCTATGAGGCGGACACCAACTAGGCAACTTTAATTTTTTACTCATTTTCACGAAAACCAAAAAGAGTTCAAGAATCAACCTCCCACCTATTTAACTTTGACACATATCAAACATACTGACAAACATGTCCCGAAACAGAAATGTTGCAAATGCGAGAAATCATCGGGGATTCCCTTCGTATCAGTAGTCCGAGTACCACGCTCGCAGCTCGGTATGCACTATGCAACACACGCCGTATCGGCACTGCGAGTCGCAGTTGTTGCATAGCGCATACCGAGCTGCGAGCGTGGTACTCGGACTACCGATACGAAGGGAATCCCCGATGATTTCTCGCATTTGCAACATTTCTGTTTCGGGACATGTTTGTCAGTATGTTTGATATGTGTCAAAGTAGACAGAATGATTCTGTCCCTACGGGTGTTCCCGTAGGGACAGAAGGTACCCCTTTCATAAAGTGGATTGTTGTCATTTTTCCTCGAATTTCGAATCACACCCAACTATTTCCAGCTAATTGTTTCCTGTAGTGGTTTTAGATATTCTTGATTTGAAGACAAATAAAAAGCACTACTTACATTGCCGTTTTTGAATCAAAAACGTCTATTTCCGACAATCTTCGACGGAGGAATCTGTCGTACTCCTTATCACGATAAAAACGATTGCAAACGTGTAGTTGTGCATTGACGGACGCCCAAAGAGAACGTCAAACGAAACTATACATTGTATGCCGTGCCGTATAAATGCGCGTGATGATAAGAGCGCCACCCGTACTCTCATTGGGCCTCCGTAGAGGCACACCAACTGTACGTTCGCAAAAAAAGACCACGTCGAACTTTGGCGCGACTCTACACTGGAATCGATTATAATGGGTTGTCCTGGACACAATAAGAAATCGCAATGTACACGTATGTTTTCATACGAAAAATGGAATCGATCTGGAATAGAATTTGGATTCTTTTTTGAAATCGGAGTCGACTCCGAAAATGCTGGAGCGCCCCCAAGCGTTAAGCCTAGCCAACTTTATTTTAGCTGTTCACATCGTAACGACATATTCCTCCGTCGAAGATTGTCGGAAATAGATGTTTTTGATTCAAAAACGGCAATGTAAGTAGTGCTTTTTATTTGTCTTCAAATCAAGAATATCTAAAACCACTACAGGAAACAATTAGCTGGAAATAGTTGGGTGTAATTCGAAATTCGAGGAAAAATGACAACAATCCACTGTATGAAAGGAAAGCTCACTGACTAGTGTCAAAGATAAAGTGGTGGGAGGTTGATTCTTGAACTCGGTTTTCGTGAAAATGAGTAAAAACGTTGCCTAGTTGGTGTCCGCCTCATAGGTTTATGCACATTTGGCCGGGCAATTTTGTCATCCAATCCCATAATGCATTGAGAACGTCGATAAGGTTTATTATATCACCCTTTTTTCTTTTATCATGACAACTTTCATGATGTTTGTAATCAAAATCTCTACACGTTCTAGTTCTACCATAGAGCAAGGAACATTAATTGCTCTATGCATGGAGGTAGGAAAATTCCTACCTCCATGCTCTATGGTTCTACATACCTTCCTAGCCGTAGTACTCTCAAAATTTACACTTGTCTTGGCCATGCCCTACAACCTCATCCAGTCAACGTACCACCAATGTGTTCTTAGATTAACCGAAAACATTACAATTGTTCACCTACTTCTGGATGGACGATTTGAGGGTTGATTTTCGTGGATTTATGTAGTGTTGGTGCTTGAAGATTTTGTGTGAATCACAAACCGTACCCGGCCCTGCATCGACGTTAACCAACAATCACCAAGAGAGGGCGCCATACAAGAATCATTGCACATCAACACTATAACTTATTTTTATCCCATGACATTGACTGTTGATGACATACGTGATTCACTCACCATTTGTTGCTTATTTTCCGAGGCAATCGTTGTTACATGTTTATATGCGTTATTTGTACCGGCAAAGGTGCTGTAACTAAGTTTCGGTGAATCGTGTAGGCCCTACAAAAAGTGTACAAAATGCCAAAAATTGAAGGTGAGTCAGTAGTGTTCGTTCTACTTCTAGTTCTAGCCCCGCGAGCAGTGCTTCGGGAAAACCCTCAGCCCTGTCGTCTAATGTACTCCAAATCTGTGGCAAACTCACGCAAATGAAATTTGTCCCATGGCTCTGATATTTGCTCAATAGGCATGATTAGACGACAGGGCTGAGGGTTTTCCCGAAGTACTGCTCGCGGGGCTATGTTCGTTCTAGCCCGAATGGGGTGATACTATATACCGGAAAACACCGGAAAACATACTAAATACCGGAAAACACTAAACACCGGGAAAACATACTAAATACCGGAAAACACACTAAATACCGGAAAACACTAAATACCGGAAAACACCGGAAAACACACTAAATACCGGAAAACACCGGAAAACACACTAAATACCGGAAAACACACTAAATACCGGAAAACACCCGAAAGCACTTTAAACACCACCCCCACAACCTACAGAAAACACCATAAAAATAGTGTTTTCCGGTGTTTTCTGGTGTTTTCCGGTGTTTTCCGGTAAATAGTACTACCGCCCGAATGCCTCTCACCTCTGGCTGGCCGTAAAACCTTCAGACGGCACCAGCACTCGGGCTAATCTTCCTTCGTTCATCATGTTCATGTGATTTGTCTTCATTATTCATGACTTGAGACTTTTGGAAAAGATACATACAAGTTTAGTGTTTCATAACATAACGGTAAAGCTAATTACGAAATCGTCAATTTAGCCATGATCTGATCTACGGCATCTTGAACAATTTTACAATATTCCTACAACTTAGTACAAGGTTCTGCCCTGATCGACGCCATCTTACTCTTAGGCTAGCTGATCTGCTGTGACCATGGTGGCGCTTCTCGATCATGAGAAGTCAAGGAACCCGGCTGTGCAATATGCATAATTCATATTGACGTCGCGTGTGTTTATCCCAGCTAGCAAGTACGTCAAGCGCACAGTGCAGTAAGGCTGTACAGTACGCACAGGTGCGTGTGCGTACTGTACATGTAGATATGGTGTACGTTTATACATAGCCTTTAGTCAAGGCGCGTGTGGCACCCCGGATGCTGGCAACACGAAAAAGACCCGAGCGAGTGGCAAAGCCACACACTGGTCTTTTTTCGTGTTAATTAAGCATCCGGAGTGCCACGCGCGCCTTGACTAAAGGCTACTTATAAACGTACACCGTCGATCAAAATCTTGGGAAGATCTGCTTTGCACATTCCTTATGCGTCAAATTCATGAACTCGAGTAAACAAGTAGTGCGTGTCATTTATTAAACTCGCCGTTGAACCTACTCGACCATTGTGCCAATTCAACTATATACCAACTCGACCATTGTGCACTGAGTACACACAGCAGTCGAGTTGGTTCGAGTCGAGTTGATAATGGTAAACTGTCGAGTTAGTCGCGGCCACCGAATGACGAACCTGTGCATTTAAAGCCTAAAGTGATTGATAATGTTTTTTTTGCTAAAACATTGTCTTTTTGTTTTTTCTCTATTCCTTACTATCACTAAAACGTGTCGTGTGGCTGGGACAGACGTGCTTTTTCAACTGAAGGTAAAATATAGGCCTTATGTACAGAAGTGCAGAAATCCTTCCCTTTAATATCATTTAAGGGCATTTGTGAAAAAATGAACATGCACGCTAGGCCTAGTGCACGCATATTTATTAAAAACCATCTTCAGTTTTAGTTATCTTTGAATAGATAACTTCTCAGGCAGAATGATTACATAATGTAAAAACATGGATAACTTGAAAGCTCTGCTTAAAGGCCCATTTTGTTTTTCATGAGTTGACAAGAAAAACCTTACTCAAAGTGTTGATAGCAATGGTAACAAACACCACATCAATTTATTTCCGTCAATTTCATGCTGGAAATTGACAACCGAAGGTGGTTTTCTAAAAAAAAGTCCAGTGCACGGGACTTCTTTACCATTCACTTGTACGCAAAATATATATAATATAGATTTTCAAAGTTTTCTGAAGTATTGATGTAAT
This sequence comes from Henricia sp. BOLD:AAB3569, assembly GCA_037783545.1. Classification (NCBI taxonomy): domain Eukaryota; kingdom Metazoa; phylum Echinodermata; class Asteroidea; order Spinulosida; family Echinasteridae; genus Henricia; species Henricia sp. BOLD:AAB3569. The sequence goes on from JBBELK010000888.1 coordinate 317,920, forward strand.
TTCTTTAGGCTAGTTTACCAACATTCTTCCTTGGATATGTTACACTCTTATCTTACAAATCTGTAAAAAGTTTTATCTTGCAAATGATACATAGGGCCTTTAACTCGACCAAAAATCAAAGCCTACTAAGGGAATTTTAAATTAGAAATTTTAGAAAATTGCTCAATATTTTAATTTGTCTGAGTGTTTTATTTGTGTTACAGTTTACCACAAAACAGTTGGAGAGGTCAGCCAAGAAGTGTGAGAAAGATCAGAAAACTCAACATGCAAAAGTCAAGAAGGTAAAGAGACTTGTTTTTAAATGGCCCATGTAATAGATTTATTTTGTAAATTTGTTAATGAATTTAATTAAAGGCAGAGGCTTGTCAATGCGTGCGTGGGGCCAAATTCGTCCCACAAAATATGCAGCTCCAATAGCAAAGGCATGGAGCTGCGTATTTCTGTGAATTGTATTTCCATAAACCCATTTTCATGGAACGAATGTAATACTTAGTGTACTGTGGTGCCTAATCAGTTTTTAAATAAAACAACAAGTTGGGATGAGAGAAAAATTATACTGCAGTGTAAACCTGAGACCTGACTCTGACCTTCAGGGCAGATGTTCTACCAGCTGAGCTGATATACTCCATCGGGTTTTCCCCAAGACCTCTGACACACCAGGCAGATACTCTACCAGCTGAGCTATGAGGCACAGTGGTATACTCCTCGGGTTTTCCCCAAGACCTCTGACACACCAGACAGATGCTCTACCAATTGAGCTATAAGGCACAGTGGTATACTCCCTCAAGTTTTTCCCAAGACCTCTGACACACCGGGCAGATGCTCTACCAGCTGAGCTATGAGGCACAGGGGTATACTTCCTCAGGTTTTTCCTAAGACCTCTGACACACCAGACAGATGCTCTACCAATTGAGCTATAAGGCACAGTGGTATACTCCCTCGGGTTTTTCCCAAGACCTCTGACACACCGGGCAGATATTCTACCAGCTGAGCTATAAGGCACAGTGGTATACCCCTTAGGTTTTCCCTACAAACCCAATTTCTCTCGGCATTGCCGAGTGCCCAACTAGTAAAAGTAATAAACATAATTTTGTGTATGGTGCCTAATCACCATTGAAACTTGTAATTTTTCTGTACTTTCCTCTTGTATGTAGGCTATTGAGCAGAAGAATATCGAGGGAGCCAGGATATACGCGGAGAATGCAATCCGAAAGAAGAATGAAGGACTAAACTTACTGCGGATGGCGTCGCGGGTCGACGCGGTATCGTCAAGGGTTCAGTCAGCTCTCATGATGAAGGATGTAAGCTTTCATCAGACTAGGCCTGTGCATTTTCGAATAATTTACTATTCGAAAATTGTTTTATTATGGATCCAATATTTGATATTCGATGCGTAATAAATCAGCCCTGACCAGGGGCCAATTTCATGGAGCTGTTTAGCAGCCGATTTTGTGCTAACGGAGGCTCAGGATATTTCATGGAGACTGTAACCTTAAAGGCCCTGTAGATGATCTGTTTTTGAGCGATTCTGCGAATAAAACCATTATAAATCATAAGAAAGACATCAACAAACTCATCCGAAGAAATTTCAGCTTTGTCAAATGCTGTACCACGTTTAAAAAAAACATGAAAATCCATATGCATTTTCCTGGCCTTGGCGGGGCGTTTCAAATATTCGTTCTCAGTTGATCGGGTACTATATTTGGCTTGCGTCATGCACTCTGTGGCGCACATACTGCGTGTGCGCGCGATCCATAAAAATGCAACGCGTTGGAACACGCACACGGAGTACACAGCGCCCATGCATTTTGGACCGCGTAGATGCGAACCAAAAATAATTTCATCTTTACGGATTATTTTCTGGTAAAATTATATCATTTTGAGCGAAAACCTTTCACTGGGAAGTTGCTATTAATTCAATCTTTACTTTCAGAACTTTTCCCCTGTAAACTCGTCGATTACTTTTTGGGGTCATTGCAAATGATCCACTGGGCCTTTAAGCACTGCCAAACGTTTGCTAGCTTCAGAGGCAAATTTGCTAAACACTAGTGATGCAACAATGCCTGTTTCCAAGCAGGCGTATGCTTAAGCACGCCGCGGCCGTGAAATAGCCTTAAAGTTAGCACAACTGTTCTGCTACAGTAAGCACACGTTTTTAGCTAGCGCTTATTAAGCAGCGCCAGGAAATTGACCCCTGGTGATGATTGTGCAAGGTAAGATCAAGCAGGGTTACTATGGGAACAAGGATAAAATCATACCAACCTGTGGAAGCTAACTGAACACACCTAAAATTAATCCCAAAAAGGAGGGGAAATAAATTAAAAATAATAGGCCTATTTTGTCCGAGATTGGGTAATAGTAGAATAGGACGAGTTTTTAAACAAGTTTTCCTTTAAATTGTCTCCTTTGTCTATAATTTCCTGAAAAAGATGCACTTTAGAGTTTTGGAGACCAACACTCTCATCTGAAACTCATAGGGCATATTCGAAACCCTGTACCTGAGTGACTCGAGAACGGCATTCTTGGGTTGACGAACTCGAAAGTGCATACGAGTGTGTGGGTTGCATCATTTTCTCAAAATGGTAGAACTTAGTAACGCTCTGGCTGTTGAGAAAATACTGCCTTAAAATCACAGTGAAATTGAACTCAATGTACAGTAGAGGACGCTATCCAAAAGTGTTTAATGCCACTAGGGCAATTTCACTAAAAAGTGTGACACAGATGCCAATTTGAAATTGCCATTTGGGTCAATGCCTCCAATTAAATCTCCCCTGTGCCCCACCCTGCCCCCTCACTCCCCCAGAATTGCTCCCTGTCATTTTGGTAGTTATGTTTTATTTTAGTCAGTTTTATTTTAAAATGACCTTTTTTGGATAATAATTGTTTTATAATTAATTGGCTTTTTTTCCACGCTTCAGCTTACAAAGAGCATGGGTTCAGTGGTAAAAGGCATGGACACGGTGTTGAAATCTATGGACCTCCAAAAAGTAAGTTTGGACTTGAATCCGAATTTTTGAATGTTCGATTTTGATTAACAATCCAGTTTCACAGTTCAAATATTCAAAATATTCAAAATCAATGCAACACAAAAATTGATCCTTCATTTTCAATTGGAAACCCCTGCGTGTTAAGGCAGTTTTGAATGCATCCAAGCAAAAAGACGCATTTATTTTAGCTAGCTTGCCAAAGTGCAAGATGTAGCAGTGCCATTATCTAAAAAATTTAAAGATTCTGAACTTCTGTGTTTGCGCATTGTTTATTTTGGTTTTTTGACATTCGCGCAAATTTAATTTTTTGCTTTCTCGAAGCATAGATGAGGTTCTGGGCAGATGCATACATTATGTTGGTTTTTATCACATGCATTCTCAATCACACATGGAGATAAGAACGTTTCAGTTTCAGTAACAGTTTTCCAATCTTATAATCTACTTTTACAAAGCAGCACCATAACATTGGGCCAAGATGTAAAAACAAAATTGACTGCATTTTGCTTGTGCCAACAGATCGCTGGAGTGATGGACAAATTTGAGAAGCAGTTTGAGGACCTGGATGTACACACTCAGGCAAGTATTTACGCACTCTCCTCCTGGGGCATAGTGGTGGATGGACTAAAGTATAACACGTTGCACCTGCGGTTTAAGGCCTTGGGCCAATTTCATAAAGCTGTTTAGCAGAAAATGTTGCTTAATCCAGAATTTGTTTGCTTTATAAAAATGGGTCAACAGTCAAAATTGTATGTCAACTTGTCTTTTTAGCATCACATAAGATTTTTACTGCTAACCCATTTTTAAAAAGCTAATGACCGAGACTCGGGATTGACTTGGCTTGACAATCGAACCTCAAATGACTTGACTCGACTTGAACTTTTATGCAATTTTTTGTAATTTTGAAGACCGAATTGTATTTCAGCACTACAGAAACTTAAGACTAAGCTTTGTTTTATTATGGAGCATTCTTGGTCAGAACGAAAAAAATATCCTACATAAATGCAAGTTTCAGTGTTTAGACTCATTTTGAAATTATTAGGCCCTAGCTTGAATAAATTTATTGTTGTGACTACTTGACTTGAACCGACTTGACCAACATGGCTGACATGACTTGACTTGACTTGGGACTTGATGGCCATTTCACCTGACTTGACTCTCGAACAGAGGGAGACTCATTACAACTCTGTGAAATACATTTGAGAATGTGAATTCAATCATTTCAACCACTTAAAATGATTTTGAACACCAGAGTATTTTTCACCACTGAAATGTCTTTTCTAGGCCAAAAGCAAGCAGACCAGAGATCATAGGCTACCTGATGGTAGGCCTGCTATTGCCTGAAATGACAGGCCTACCATCTCAAGATCACCTTGGGACAATAGTTTGCACCATCACCCCCATGAACAGTCAATATTTATGCATCATTGCTGAGCCAAACCTAAGAATCAAGGTTTCCCTAGATCCTAAAAGGGAATCTTCTTACATGAAACATAGACTCCGTTCTCACTAGAGAAATCGCTTCGTTCGACGAAGAGTTTTCCTGATGTGAACGCACGCCTCTTCATTCGACAATGATTAGAATCTCTTCATTCGATGAAGCAAATAGCTTTATTCGACGAAGACATCGCTTCATTCGATGAAGCAAATTTGTAATGAGAACGCTCCCTTCGTTTGACGAAAGAATTTGGCAGGCCTGGTTGCACAAGCGCATTGTGTGTCAAGCGCCCAGCAAGCGTTGTTTTTGACGCGCCACTGGAAAACCACACAGCGCGTCTACGACCTAGCTCCCACAGCTTCATTCGATCTTCGTTATAATGTGTACGGTACAGCTCTTCATTCGATCTTCGTTAAGTGATATGTGAACGCACGCTTCATTAACTAACGATGATTAACTAATCTTCGTCAAACGAAGCGATTTCTCTAATGAGAACGGAGTCATAGTCTTTATTTCATCAAAATCAATCAATCGAGACAATCGGGAGTTACGTCACTGTTTGTGCAGCATAAGTCACACCTTAGTCTATGAACCAGATCTGATTATTTTTATACAAGAACTGGCCGCCCAGTTTAGGATAAGTCAATATGTAGTCACTGGCCTTACTCCATTTCAGCCTGATTTTGATAAAAAAGACTCTCGCGTCATAAGAAGATTTCCTATCAGGATCCAGAGAAACAGATTTCGGTTTTTTGTTACACCCTGTATATTTGCTGTTATATTTGCAGGTGATGGAGGGATCCATGGGCCAGGCCACCACACTGACCACCCCTGTAGAACAAGTTGACCAACTCATCCACCAGGTGGCTGAAGAGAATGGTCTGGACATAATCTCGGAGGTCAGTGATGCCCCCATCGCCACCGGATCGCTGTCTGTCGCTTCCTCCTCTTCGAGAAGTGTCAGGGATGAGGACAGGCTGGACCAGAGGTTAAGAACTCTTAGGGAGTGAGAGAAAACGGTTTGAGGGGGAAATTGGGGAGGGGGAACACGGACTGTATCAAATAGCTGCCATTTTGTACAGGGCCAATGATTTTCCGTTTCAGAAATAGGAAAATTCTGTTTAAAATATACAAAATTTCAGGTGTTTTTTAATTGAGCTCTGCCATGTGATCGTGTTGTGTACAATGTTTACTGAAGCGGCGTGCGTGCTCGCTGAAACGATTTTGTATTTTAATTTTTGGAAATAAAAACCAACTTGTATAAATAACAATACAAGGCTATTTTATCATCTTTATTTTGATAATATCCTTTTCTGAAAAGAAAGAAGTAAACAATGTTTTTGTGAAAAACAATTAACAAAATAACTCATTCCGTTTCAAGGGTCAGATGCCGTGAATTTCGTCTGTTTCCCCCAATTGCAGAACATCATTGGCCATACTTGTAGGGCAGTTTCTTTATTCTATGACACATTCATGGGAAATGGTTTAAGGGGGAATTGAGGGAGGGGAAGAAATAAAGACCGTATTAAATAGCTGCCATCTTGTGGGGCAGTTTCTTTGTTCCTTGAGGACATGCATGGTTTCACATTCTGTGTTTTCATGTTGCCCCTACAAGATGGCAGCTATTCGATATGGTCTATACTCTCCCAAAAAAGTAAACAATTTTCTTAGAATATCAATTCTTAATCAGAACAAAGGTTTGTTCAGTACAGTGAATTTGTAAATAACTAGGCACTGATCAACCAATTTATTTCATACACTGAAACGCAAAATAAACTTACCACTTGTTTAAAATGTAATGAATTTATAACAGTTCAAAATAAAACAAACCAACAATTGCTACTTGAAACATTGGCATTTTATTGATGACATGTCAAGTTTTTGACCAAGATACACCATCTCATCAGTTTGTTCGACAGTAAAGAACAGAAGAGGGTGCAATGTCAGTCCCCTTTCAATAGCGTGTGTGACCACCATTGATTTGGATACAGGCGGCGCATACTGCCTACCAGTCTTTGGATGGATTCGTGGCATATGTTGCTTGAAATACCAATTTTGCACTGGCCTTTTTAAAGCCAACATGAAGACATCACATGCAGCTCATTACAATCATTCCATACCCCTTGGCTAATCACTGACAGTCAAAACAGCTGTTCAACAGCTGTGCCATGAAGTGACCATTGAAGGTTCAAGTGACCAGACACTGTTTGGTCTGACAGTGAGGACACTATTGTCCACAAATAAGTTCACACATTACTACACGCAGTGTTATTGTTGCTATTTAAAAGGTGGTAAGTTTCTTTTGCGTTTCAGTATATAATAATGTTACGCCCCAACTACACCAATACAGTACCAATTTATTGTTGAGGTTTTGCCAAAAATGAGTTAGAGCTGGCCCAACTATTGCTGGGGTAGTCCTGACTTCAAATAAGCTGGGACTGTTGGCATAGTTGGGGTGTAACGATATTGGGTGTTTTGTCAGGTGATATGAGAATAGAGCCTTTGAACCGGCGGCCATGACAGGGAGCAGGTTTTCATATTTAAATGTAACAATAGAATCACAAAGTGCCTACTTATGCATGATGCACGGTGACAATGTAACTGCCCCCTGTCATGGCCGTCGGCGCAAAGGGTATATATTACACTGGTCATGAAAATACCGAAGTTGCCTTAGGAGGTATTAATTTTCATGCGGTATATTCTCAAATCACTCTCAAAGAGATCCAATATTATATATAAGTATTTTAACCAAAACCACAACACTGGGCAAGCCCTACCCAGTAGAAAAATGCAGACGATTTGATAAATTAACAAAACTGTCTTTACTTAGTGGCATCAAGGGTGGAGGTATGTTGGGATATGCCTTTATTGGCTCTGAGAAACTAGATTTTTGTTACTTTTCTGTAGAAAACAAACATGACACCAATATACCCTATTCACACATTTGAACGGTTCAACTGTCCCAGAATCAGTTCTATAGAATGCAATATGTTAATTGGAAAGGTACCAGTTACGTATGCATTCCAAACCTCGATCTGAAGACGAGGCTTGGAACGCATAAGTAGTCTGGCAACTTTCCAGTCAGCAGTTTGCATTCTATAGAACTGATTCAGGGGACACGATTGAACTGTTCACAATGCGTGAACAGGGGCAAATTTCATGGCACTGCTAAGCACAAAAATTTGCTTAGCACAGAATTTGTTTGCTTTATAAAATGGATTATGAGCCAAAATTATACGCCTACTTGTGTTCTTCGCAAGAGTAGGAGAATACCTTTAAATACACATCACTTACGTTTTTGGCTGACAATCCATTTTTGCAATATAAAGCAAAGAAATCCCGTGCTAAGCAATTTTGTGTGCTTAGCAGCGCCATGAAATGGCCCCAGGTTCTTTACATTACCTTTCTGTTGAAAATTGAAATGACTTAAAAATTTACTCCATGAATTGACAAGAAAAACCCTCAAGCTAAGTGTATTGAATACCTTATTATTCTTGTATAAATGTATAGCAAATTAACATCTGAAAGTAATTTTTTTTAAAGTGAGTGTGCACACTCATTTCTTAGCATTGACTTACTACAGAATTCTTGATACATTTAACATTGCTGTATATGTGGGTTTAAAATGTCTGCAGGCTAGTAGCAAACATTCTTTTAGACAGGTTATGTTGTTTGAGGAATTTTAAAATTTATTATTTGGAAATGATAAAATGACCTTTAAGATTGCAATGAATATAAATATAGACACCCTACATGCTTTCTCAGACAGTGTGTAAATTAGGGGTAGGGAATTTATGGTTAAATTCAGAAACCGGTTTGCAATTCTTTCAAGTGTCTGTTAACCCGTTGACAGTTAGGCAGACACTAAAAATATTTGCTGGTGTCTATACATTTGCAATGCACACAATACCCCTAGGCCCCCAAAATAATCATTGAACCCTCAAAATTTTACTACGACCCCATACAATTTTTTTTCAGTTTCATGAAATCATTACAAATAACCCTCTAAAAACCATAGTAAATTCTTTAAAATTGGGTTTCGTTTAAACGTTTGGCTAAACCGGTTTTTCAAATTATTTTTGGATTATCTACAAAGGTCTGTAGCTACCATGAGCAATTTCATAATTGTTCTCTCTGTTAAACGTTCCATCCCTAGTGTAAATATTTAGCTTGTATTACAAATCTATTTAGTATATCTTCTTTTACAATCGAGCCTTTTTTTCAGATTTTGTAATTAAGTAAAATTTAATTGATAAAAGCAATCAAGTGTATGTTTAATAACCACATGCTGTGTCCTAAAATGTGGGAACTTTTATTAAGTTAAGTACAATTCTGTCTCATAGCTTTAGAACTTTATATTTTGAGCAGTGAAATGTTTGAGTAAGTGGAATGCAACCCAGGTGAATAAATTATCGACTTCATATCACTAACTGGCAATTGGCCTTTTGGATGTTTCGCATGAATAGCGTCTGGTGTTCTGACGTACTGCCTTTCATATGCACTCTTAGTATCCACTTGACCAGACTAAATTTTTGTCTGCAAACAACTTTTTACAATTCTTGACACAAAATCATGCATGGACTTTTCAGGTTTTCTGAAGTATTACTGCATCTATGTGGCTGAAATTTCTACAAGGCAGTTTGTCAACATTATTCTTCAGTTATGTAATGCTGTTTCTGTTTTAAAAAGTATTTCAATCATGTAATCTGTCCTTTTAACATGCCGAATTAAAGGCAAAAACTTACCACATTAAAACGATGAGGGCGTTCAAATAGCGCGCTAATATTGCCGGTAGTCTGAGAAAGCACCGGTCTTTTTAATAAATTAAAAGTTGGCCAGATCACACAAGTATTATGCCCGTAACAAATGTATAATGTCTTGCTTAAATTTGCTTATAGACCATATATTTGATTTGGGACCATTATGTCCGTTTGAAACATTGTGTGGTCCTGCACATAGGCCTACCATGGAGGTCTTTTCTACCTCCTCCATGGGCCTATGACCCAACGTGGTCGGTCTGTCGTGTCCGAATGGACCTGAAACCATGACGTCATGGTTACTTTGCATACGTGCTTTCCTATAGCCATACATCGTCTTGTATAGATTATGTTTTAGGTCCATTTATTGGCCTTTTTAGATTTGGAAAAACATCATTGGCTGCATCGCTTTCCGCGGCTACCTAACGTCTACTATTGACTTAAGTGTAATTTTGAGCCGCAGCCAATGATTTAGCTTTTGCGTGTTTGACGTAATGACGTCTGGTGTACCGACCTACTTCCTTTCATACGCACACTTGGTATCTACTTGACCAGACTAAAATTGTGTTGCTATGTGGTGCACGCGGCAGGTCTGAAGTACATAATCGATACCGTGTTCACCTAGATAAGAACTAGACTATCGATTGCTAGGCAATGACGTGCACCACGTAGCGATAATAACATAGTATGTGACTTTCTAAACTGCACATGCAGTTTCAAAGTAAATTCGGGGCACCAGCCATTAAGCAGATGTTACACGCAAAAGGCTAAACGGGCTCGTCGCAACACAAATCACATTCCCGTTGAATCTAACCCGAAATCACGGTCAAACGTATTAACGTCACAAGCGTCAGAACAATCAAGGCGGGGTTTTTTTTCAGTCCAGTTCAATTATTTATTTTATTTGACTTGATGAGACCCTGCAGACTTGCCATACGTGGGCAGAACGATTGGCTCAAGGATAACTTGATAACAATCTTCTGAAACTTCACGACCGCAGTAAAAATTGGATCAGCCTGCTTGTTGTCAGGACAATTAGGACGGCTGCCTTCGTGCTTGTTATTCTCGCCACTCCGGAATAATTACACACACGGGACACTTCGCGCGAACAGCAAGGCTACAATCATTGACCTGGGGCGCGTTTTGGTGACGGCTAACTAGAAACTAGACCGTCCGCCATCTTACTCCAGGCGAGACAAAGCTTGCCTAGATTATGACTTTCACTATGTGTTCAGTGGAAAACGGGCGTTTGTATATAGACCCGGTGTCCAGTCTAGCGGCTACGGCGAGTTTTACTTCTCCAATATATTTTCTTTACAGTGTCCAATTGACTGCGATCTCCGCCATAAAAAAAAAAAAAAATAGGTACTTTTTGTTAAAAAGGCGTTAATGTGACCATGAAGGTAGGAATGTGACCATGAATGTAGGAATGTGACCACGAAGGTATAGGAATGTGACCATACACCACGAATTGGCTGATGTATGTAAAGTCGGCCTTGGCCCAAGTCAATCTAGATTTTGTTTTTCAGTTTCAGAAAGAAAACTTTTAAGCTTAAAACTGATGCTTGTTTCAAAAGTGGCGTCAAGGTTCACTGAATGTGGCCATTTCCTAATACACAATTTGCGAGACATCTGGGTTTAAAGTCAAATGACCCCAAATCTAGCCTATTTAAAATATAAAGATATAAATCCAGGCATGCAATTTTTCAGCCGATCAGCTCATTTCCTCTTTTTTGTTTCTTTATCTGTCCCATTGACAATTAAAAAAATACTGTTACAGTACAAAGATAAATTTATTTTTCATTTTCCTCTTTTGTTGTTGTAATGACACAGTTGCATGCCTGTAAATCACCAAATTGCACACGATGTTTTGACCGTATTTTAACATCGCAACAAAGTTAAACCAAATATAATGGACGGTCACAAAAAAATGATTTTTGTTTTTACAAACACAGACAATAAATCCGAACTAAGCTGTCACTCAAGATTGAGGTTCCCAAACCCTTACAGCATCAGTTGCATGTTTCAGTTTCTTGGAATTCTATAACGAAAACGATCAGTCGCTTTTGTCCGTTGTCCTTTTGCTCGGTGTTCTTTCAGTTTCCCCGGCAGAGAGAAGCTTGGCTTCGCTGGCCGGTTTCATTTTCATCGTGGACGCCTTCTTGGCTTTGGCGGCTACGTTTCCAACCCTGCGGAACCACTTATCTTCCCGTATCTCACTGATGTGTATGCGCCGTTTGGCCGGGGATAGGATCCTACAGATTAAGTCTTTGCAGTCATCGGCCACGTTGCGATTGGACGGGAAGATCGGCGATTTCTGTACCTGTTGTAGAAGCACTTTATGGTTGGTGTCATCGAAGGGTAACCTTCCGAACATCATGGTAAAGAGCACCACGCCCATGCTCCAGATGTCCCCCAACGTGGGGTCGTAGGGGATTCCCCTCAGGATCTCAGGCGGTGCGTAGGCGTAGCTTCCACAGTACGTTTCGCTCAGGATCACCCGCTTGTCCACCGGCTTCATGTGGCCCCGGGCGAACCCGAAATCGGTGATCTTTAACACATTGTTTTTGTTCAGGAGGATGTTCTCGCACTTGAGGTCTCGATGGACTACCCCTTGGTCATGGCTGTACTCCATCCCGTCCACGAGTTGATGGAACCATATCCCGGCTTGGGTCTCGGTCACGGCTCCTTGTCCCTTGATGTAGTCCAAGAGATCCCCGTTCTCTGCCAGCTCCATGATGAAGTAAACTCGACTCGTAGTCTCGATGGACTGCAGGAAGCAAATCAGGTTAGGGTGTTTCAGGATCTTCACCACTTGGATCTCTCGCGGAAGGAACTTCTTAAGGTAGTCATCCGGTGCTTTTCTCTTGGACACGATCTTGATAGCCACTTTGCACTTGTGTCTGCTGGAGTAGGCCAGCTTGACGGACGCGTAGGAGCCGTGACCGATGCCTTCCCCCGTCGTGAAGCCGTGTTGTTCCAGCACCGACATGGCCCGTTCTTTGGCCGTCCCCTCGGTGTTCTTCCGGGTACCAGACGCTGAGACATCCCTGCTAGCGGTTGCTTTTGCCTCGCTCGCCATCTCAGCGATAACGGTCATTACGGCCAATTATGTCGTGCCATCCTATCATTTCTCAACCAAAAGGTGTGACCTATTCTTCCTCAAAACACAGGGAAGTCGACTCGGAATTTCTTAAACTTCATAAAATCTGTGTGCATTTTCTGAACTAGGCAACTTGCATCAGTACTTCCACGCGCACATTCTACGACGCGCTTGCAGCCGCTATGTAACGCGCACTACTCGTGTGGTGCGTGTGGCACAGTGAACGCGATAGCTGCGTCACTAGCCGTGTCCGAATTCATAGCTTTGGCTTGAAATTACTGTAACCGAGTTGGTAAGGTTACTGCTAAGGAACGGGATGCAGACAGTTCTTTAAGAAAATAAATAGATAATTTTATTGCCAAAAATACTTAATTACAATTTTACAATTATTGCAACAGTGGGGCCAGGGTAGCCATTTCAAAGTATTTCGGTATTTCAATTTACAACAGGCCTACTTCTGGATTCAATGTAAACTGTACAAAGGTCTACGTGCTATCAAGACCAATGAGAAATATGTTACCGAAATTATTCAAAATTACAGTCCAATATTAACAAATGTGTGGCCCATAAGTACGAGTTCCCAAAATTGACTCAAATTCCCTAAAAAAAGGTATCAAATTCCAGAAACAATTCAAATTGTTCCCCAAAAGAGGCACATGTATATCGGTCTCCAGAAACAATTCTAATTTTCCCTAAAACAGGGAACATGTGCATCCGTCTCGAGGAACAATTCAAATAGCCCCAAAACAGGGAATATAAATGTATATCAGTTCCTAGAAGTTGGAATTCTCAAAACATGTAACTGTATTCATTTCCAAACAAATAAACGACAGCCATAATTGGGTCTAATTTGAGAAAACAAAAACAAAATATAAGTTACGAAATAGTAAGCACATGCTCTAGATGCAATGACAATTAATGTAGTTTGCCCAGTAATTCTGCGCTATACCAAATAGCATCTCGGTTGCATTTTAAAATGTGAATACGCAAGTCAAATTTCTTGCCATTTGTAAGACGCTTCGCAATTAATATTTTATAAAGTGCTTTCTAATCAAACTAGATAATACCGTACAACAATATACAATTCTTATCGCACCTTTATACCATAATTGCACCATGAGTTTAAATATTATAAAACATACCCAAACAGCGTCTGCCCAAAAGAGCAAAGTTGCAGCCAATGCCACGTGCAACTGCACTGTCTGAAGTAGGCTGTAATAAATAACGAGGTTAATCATTTTACTAAAATCTCCAAAATACATGGCAATATGATTGGCAAAAAGTGTAAAGTTGTTCCTGCATGTATAATAATGTTTCACATTATGTTCTAATGACTTTATGGAGGGCGCTAGGTAGACGGACTGGGCCCAATTTCATGGAACCCGTTAGCACAAAAATATGTTTAGCACAGAATTTCTTTGCTTTATTTTACAAAACTGGGTTGCCAGCCAAAATCGTATGTGATGTGTATTACTGATATTTTGCTCCTGTTCCTAAAAATGCAATTTGACATTTTGGCTGGTAACCCATTTTACAGAGCAAATAAATTATGTGCTAAACAAATTTGTGTGCTAACAGGTTCCACGAAATTAGGCCCTGATCATTTTCTATAGAAAATTTCAGAACACCAATCAACACGATTTTGACTGCCAACTCATTTTGTGCAAAGGAAAGAAATTTTGTATTTAATAAGCAGATTTTTCTGATAAACAGCTTTATGAAATTGGCCCGACTTGTTGGGCGAGCATCCCCATCAGGAGCCAATTTCATAGAGCTGCTTAAGCATGAAAAACCTTGCTTGATAAAATGAGGTTACCAGCATAAATTTCATTTCATGTGATTGTCATGGTATAATGAAACAGTCATTAAAGGCCTGTGTGATTGAAGATATGCATGATTAAAACCAACCTGAGCAAAAATCAGCACCGTACTATACGTCTAACTTTTGAGAAAACAGTAAAAAAAATAAGGCTTTACGGTCACTTCGCCCCTAAACCATTTCGTCCCTAAATACTTCGCCCTGAACCACAGCCTGTGCATGAAATATTTTTGGGGCGAAGTGGCATTCGGACGAAGTGGTTTGGGGGCAAGGTGGCTTTTTGGAGCAAAATGGTGCAGGGCGAAGTGAATTTTCGTCTCATGAGACGAAAAATAATTGTTTTACTAATTTCTCAACAAATATAGCACTTTAGACAAAACCATTTCAGGGTATAGTTTACTACCGTCATCATGTTTATATTGTGTAAGTTATGTGTAAATCTGTGAACATTTCTGATTTCCAATGAAGTGTTCTAACTTTAAACACTGCTCGTGGTGCGGTCATAGTGGGCCCAATACGTAACCAGACCATGGGCCATTTTTATAGAGGAGTAAAAACTCAGTAGTATAAATGCAACCACGTGTTAAAATTGGTGTGCTTACACCATTTTTGTAACAGTCTTTACTAAAGTCTTGATTTTGTGGAATTCCTCACGTGCATGCAGTACTTAAAAACATAGCTTGCACACCTTGCAATGGTTCGGGTAGTCCTGTTTACCATTTTGGGTGATGATGGTAGTGGTGTAGGCCTACATGTATGTGAACTTTTGACTTCACATCAAAACTCCACTGCATGACGTTTAGTAAACGATATTACTCGGAACGTAATAGTCCATGGGCTACCAGAACCCCCCCTCCCCCCCCCCTCGGGATTTTTCAAGACAACTTTTTTTGGGAACCTTGACCATAGAGCTATTCAAATCAGGTTGTTTGCAAATTCCCTACTGGTGGGTGTGGCCGTGGGGGCGTATTTTCAAAATGGCCGCCAAAATCCCTGTTTTTGACCATGCCACGTGGGAGGACGGGTTTTTCTTTTGGTACCACCGCTAAAAATGCATTGTAGAAATGGTGTCCCCCTCTTAAATGCTCAAAACCCCCTTAAAGAAATATTTTTAAAAATGGCTAACTATAACAGAACTCTGGAGGGCGCTGTTGACACAATTAAATGACATCTTCCATTGCTATTGTGTGAGGTAAGTTGAAGTACAAATCCTGGTCTGCTTTTTCCAAGTTACAGTACGTCCAATTTAGATTGAAAAGACTTGAACTATATTACTTAAGATAGACAAGCGGTAATAAAAACAAGACGATATACTACGGGTCCAGAAGTCCACCTCAATGAGGTCGTAGCGAGCAACAACAAAAGAGACACACTACCCGCCGCCTGGAAAGCTACTAATAACTAAGAGATTATATCGCGTTCAGTATGTTACAGCAACAGCAAGTCAGCAGTGAGCTGCCCACTCCTGCGCACACTAACAATGTGGCCAAGCATAAAGCGAGGCGACAACATCTGAGCAACACGGGTCATGACGGTAAGACCGTCGGAGCCCACACTACACAGCACTGCGAAACCACTGCCAGAACTCGCAATCCCAGTCGTAAGACTCTAAGCGGTTCCAAGATGATGCGCAACGTTCACCGGCTTTTGGTCGGCAACATCAACGTAACGACGGCATCATGTGCGAGCAAGCTGGTTCAATGTGCGGTGAGTGTGAGACAACTGTCCCAGTCATTATGCTTCTTCTCGGAGGTGCGGATGGCGGGGGCGGGAGTCATTGAGGAGTGGCCGATAGGGTCGCTCTTGGAGGGCTGGAGGTTTGTATTTTCAGGCTTAGCCAGGAAGAAGGCGGCCGGAGTCGGGATATTGCTTTCTCCAGAAGCGAGTCTAGTTGACTACGAGATTATTGAGCCGGGCCGAATACTCTTTGCCCGAATAAAATATCGCGGAGTCAAACTAGCTGCTTGGTCGGTCTATGCGCCTACCAACATGCAGGCCGACGCGTCGAAAGCCAGTTGGTTTAACAAGCTTCGATGCTCCATGGCGGACAAGCAGAAGCCACGCACAGTAATCAAATCCCTTCGCGATGATCCGATCATCCGCCAGCTGTACGCCGAGGCAATAGAGCAACACCTTCCGAGCTTGGACTCTTTGGACGACGAGCTCGATGCCGAGGCGTTGGAGTGCCGGCTACGCACAGCAATAACAACAGCGAGCGAGTCGGCGCTACCGAAACAGCTGGTGGAGGAGAGTGACTGGGTGACGGATGAGTACAGGGGCATGGTGGAGAGGCTAGGTGAGACCAGGGGTGCTCGCGGGCGTAAAAGGTTAGGCAAGCAGGTGAAAAAGTTAAGGTTAAAACTCAAGTCCGAGTTTCATCGCCTGCGAGCCGAGAAGATCAACCGGGCTGCTGAAATGCGCCAGGTTGAGGAGGAATACTGATTAGCCCGCGAGGAGCGCCTCCTATGCACTACCGACCGCCAATTCTGCCCAGTCGAGTCGCTGCACCAACATTTCAGCGAGCACTTCAAGGCGCGCCCCCGGCCGCCGGCGAGCGCACTCGACGAGCCCGAGTACCAGAAGGCCCTGCCCGAGGTCGATGTGGCGTGATTGACGATAGTGAGCCCACCCTGGAGGAGACGAGCAAGGCTCTGCAGAAGCTGAAGAATGGGAGGTGCTTGGGGGTTGATGGTATAGCAGGAGAACACCTCAAGTACGTGGACACTCCACGGCTGGCAGAGTACGTGCACGCTCTAATCCGACGGGTGTGGGTGAACGGGGAGTGTCCAAATGCCTGGACTAAGTCGCGATTGAAGCCGCTGTTTAAGAACAAGGGCTCCATGACTGATGCTAAGAACTACCGAGGCCTAATGATCAATAGCACGGTCAACAAGGTCGTGGTGATGGTCATGTTAGCCCGGCTGACACCGCACTATGAACAGGCGATACTCCCAAGTCAATACGGGTTCCGAAGCAACAAGTCAACGACGGATGGCGTTTTTCTCGCTCGTCAAATCTCGACGAAAACCGCCGATGACGTCTGGGGGTGCTTCGTGGACCTCAAAGCTGCATACGACTGGGTGGACAGGGCAACACTCTGGAAAGTACTCCGGAGGCGACTGGGCGATTCGGGTGGCAAGTTGGTCGATATATTTGAACAACTATACAAGACCACTACAGCCGAGTTGGTCGGGCACAAGGACCCGGTACAGATCGAAGTTGGCTTACGGCAAGGGGCGGCGGAGAGCTGCATGCTGTTTAACTACTGGCTAGATACAGTAATCCGCTGCGCGCTCCGTGACATTGAGCAGCGATACCCCAATGCCGGCATAAAACACAATTATGCGGTCAACAACGAATGTACCAACCGTGCACAACGCGCTGATTTCCCATCACGCGGCACGGCGGTATCGAAGTTGATCATGTACGCTGATGACATTCTGGTGGTGGCGAGGTCCAAGGTGGAGTTGGAAGGGATGATGAAAATCATCGTCGAGAACTTCGGAAACTTTGGACTTCGAGTGGCCGAGTCAAAAACGGTCAGGATGACGTGGAACACACCGCTGGATGTCAAACAAGCGACAACACTGATCAACGTGAACGGCGCTGACCTTGACAACGTGCGCCAGTTCCGATACCTGGGTCATGTGCTCACCGACAACCCGAAAGACCCCAAATACCACCAGCACCAGATTGGTGCGGCCTATGGGAAGTGGAATGAGTGCAAGGGTGTCCTAACAGATAAAGAGATACAGCTCAGGGTACGAGTGAGGATGGCAGAGTCGATCATACGGTCAAGATTGACGTATGCAGTGCAAACCGAGCGATTGAGCGCCGCCCAGCTTAGCAAAAAGTGTGGGCGCGGATGTGCAGGCAGATGATTAGAGGTGGCTTCCAGCGAAGAGCGGTTAGAGCCGAACCCCCGGATGCTGACCCGTCTCGCCAGTACGCCTACAGATATTCAAATGCCGACATCCTGCGGATATGCAAGACCTCCACAGCGTCCACTTTCTGTCAAACCCAACATCTCAAATACCTCAGCCACATCTCAAGGATGCCCAACTCCTCCGAACTCAAACAATGGCTATTCACACCCACTGCACACAAAGGCATAGTATGCCAGTGGAAAAGACTAGCAGGAGACTTAGGTCTCGACCCGATCCAGCTCCGACGAGCACTTTTCGATAAGTGCAAACTAAACGCGTTGCTAAAGGCAACATACGCTCCTGGCTGCTAAGCGCCGAAGTAGCGTCAACCCTACGAACGAACGAAGCACTATTAGCAAAGTTGTACTTTCAGGGGCGGATCCAGGCTTTTAAAAAAAGGGGGGGTCAGGTGAACTTCCCCCTTTCCAACCCTCTTTTTCTGGCATTGTACCAATGGCTGTCGGTTTTTGGTCCCTACCTTATTGCCTGGGATTCAACATAATATTTGCCTTGAACTGATACGGTTATTTCAAAGAGGCCCTTTTTGGTGGTTTTTTTTTGGGGGGTGGGGGGGGAGGGGGGGGGGGGGGAGGGGTAAGAAAGACCTCGAATACCAATATTTTATCCCCAGACCATTTGCCAGGTACTAAAACCATTATGGGGTGACACTTAGAACCAAAATACATACATGTGATGTAAGTCTGTGCTTGCATAACAGCACAAATAGGTTTTTAGTGATTTTAAGGGGGAAATTTGCCCCTCCCCCCTAACTCCTTATTCCACCAGTATTAATTTTGCAAACAAGCAGATATTGCAATGGTACACTATCGGCTACCCAGAAAAAGTGGTCTCCAAAAATCCCGAGGGGGGGGGAGGGTTTCGGTTGGTAGCCCATGGACTATAAGCAAGGCGGTGGATACACCGCCAATGTTTTCTTCCATATCCAAATTGAAGATTATATCTTTTTGTGCATCTGCAAGATTCTTTGCAGTATAACAAATACTCATATTGAAATCTTGTTTAAAGGGCCTTTATTTGGGATTTTTATCAATGAAATCTATGCTATAAAAAAACCCAATATACTCAGTTACATTCATAAAAATCCTATTTGGAGCTTGTTTTGGGGGTTAAAACAAAGGTTTTTAGTTTTTATGCTAATGAAATTATGCATATTCATGACCAAGGTCATGATGTCACAAGAGGCAAACACAGGAAAATCACATTCAACTGTGCACAAAAGATTCAACTTTTTTCTAAAACGTCATTGAAATTGTGTAATCCATGACTGTTTGAGTTTGTTCTTCATGTGTCCTGTTGTAAGTCATGACGAAACTGGGGGGAGAAAACTGCAGCAATTTGCCACAAGTCCAACTTTAAGTCTTATGTTTTTTCTTAACTTTTCCCTTCTGTCTTCCTTACGTGATGCACTCCACATAGCGCCCTCTGTCTGTGGTTTATTGCAATGAAATCTTCAAAGTTGAAAAAGGCTACCTTCGATTGATTTTACATCCAAACGAACAATAGCATGTCTTGCTGAACAAGTAATCCATCGTATGAAGCAAAGATTAGGCAAAAAGTTGTTTAGCATGTCATGGCCCTTTAAAGATGAGTAGGCCCTATGATTGGTAAACTGTTAAAAACGGTGTTATTTCCACTCGTAATTAAAAGCCTCCGTCGAGAAAACTGCATTAATTGTTGAAATTACAGCCACAGAGATGCAGTATACTCAAAATACCTGAAGAATCCACGCATGTTTTTTTGTGTGTGAATGAATTTGTTTGGTGTGTGAATACATTTTCCTCCCACAAAAGTACCATTTTACACGAAAAAAAACATGTAGTGTTTGTTACCATTGCTATCAACGCTTTTAGTCTTTCTTTTTTCTTGTCAACTCGTATATAAGGTAAATTTTTGAGTAACTGAAAAATGATGTAATAGGCATTAAGAATAAATCCATACTGCAATTATGAACTCGTCCACGTCTAGACATGTTTCGTCGTAAGAGGGCACTCAGAAAAATTGCTTTCAAAAGGGATTGAAAAGGCATCCTTGAGACCTTTCGGGAAAATGGCGAGTCGAGAATTCTTCTTCTCGTTTCAGCTAGGTCACGTCGTTATACCCCGATTACAAATATATTACGGGATTGGAAATCTGTTCGTAGTAGATTTTTCTATAGAGCACATAATTATCTATCCTTCATGTGAATAATCAGGGCGCTGCTGCTATTATTACTGCTGCCATCAGGAAATCACCATGCAGAACCATTTCCATTAAATATTTTTTCAAGGCATTTTTAATGATACTTGTATGGCAAATAGCACATGTCGGGTGTAACGGGGGACAGAAAAATGTCACACTTTGGACCCCACATTTATGGAATGGCCCATTTGCGAGACTATGTGTATGCAAAATGTCTTATATAATGGGTCTTTCTATAAATTAGGGGTCCAAAAGTGTGACATTTGGTGTCCCCCGTTACACCTAATGTGTTATTTTTCGTACAAAAATCATTAAAATGGCTTTTAAATCATTTTGTTCTGAATTGTACTTTATGTTCTCACTATTTGAGATGGAAAGTATTTAAAGAATGTGTCCTGAATTTACAAAAACAAGATGTAAAATGTAACGGGGGACACCAACATTGGACCCCTAATTTATAGAAAGACCCATATGGTACATCATTATGTGCATCGCGGCATATGCAGAAAGCAATCACGATACATGTTTGTTTCACAACTTGAACAAACCTACCTACGCGTTCGTCATTAAATTACGGGCGGTCAGCAATTGAATTTTAGCTCCCGGTGTGATCAAGACTGAAGCAATAATTATCTGCACTTATATTTTTATAAAAAGAAAAATGTACTTCCATTTGTGTATTTGGGAGGGAGTCCATTGTATTTTGGTGTTTGGAAAAACACTTCTGTTGGAAAAATCAATATAAGTAGGCCTATACATGGAAGGATTGCACAAGGCCAAAGGCCCCAGCCAGGGGGAACAGTGGCCATTGCCTTTGTGGCCTCCACGAATTTGCTGCCCTGATTTTCAAAATATTGCAAAATCACAAAGGGTGGACCTATAGCTTTCATTTATATTCACGTTCGGCCAAAGAAAGTTTCAGAAGAAAATATGTCATGCGCTGGATTGCATACTCCTCAGGAAGTTGAGAAGGATCGAAATTACTGAGCCCAACGACCAGGGGTAATGCAAAGCGCAATGAGAGTGTGTGTGAAATGTGCTATACAAGAAATGGACATTAATACATTATTTTAAAATCTGAACATTTATAACATCGAAATATTCACATATAACAGCTTCATTATGCCTGGCTGCATAAAGCGTCTGTGTGCTGAAAATTCCCACTCTCAGATTTAGTATTTTTTTAATTAAAAAGTGGAGAGAGTGTTTGCGTTTCTTTTGTTGCTCGATATAGTTTCGACAAAACGAAATAGTAAATAGTTTGTACAGGCAGTGCTGCGCGGTTTATAGCTAGTGGCGATCAGCAAGTGAATTTATTAGCCGATGAAATCAATGTGCCACACGTTCGTCAGTTCCGCGGCAAAAACAGCCCGGCAGTATATAGGCCCTCTTGAAAAACCTGTCAACATAATTCTATCGTTTTCCATGTCCTCCGCGGTGATGTTGTGAAGTAGCGACCGGCAAGCTCAGCACAGCCATTATTTCTCATAGATCGATGCTTTCCGATTTCGACTCTCTTGAATGGTCACTCCGTTAAATGTTATATACAGAGCGATTTTCGTTCTTTTGTTTCTATTTTTAAAAAGACAACCCGAACTAACATTTGTTTTAAATAAATAAAATAAAATAACATAAAATAAACTAACATAAAAAAGGAATAGCAATTTCAACTTGTCATATGATTGAAAACAAGAGTCTCAGTGCCTTCTTTTGTGATAAAATTTGCAAATGATAAGTCGTGTGACGTAATACATGTACAATGGCTCAGCATCTGAAACAAGGCTGCCAGTGCATGCATGCTAATTTGAAATTTGTCTTGTGACCTGATCTGGGAAAAGGTAACATAAGTCGCACAGGCGGATTTCTTCTTATGGTCGCGAAAACTCGACCTAGCCTGTGCGACTTATGAAATACCTTTTCCCAGATCGGGTCACATAATTATATTCATACAAGCATGAGCATTTCTAACATTTTATTGAAGTTACAATTTCGCGTGCCACATACGATGAATAAGGAGACTTAAGCGGGCCTCCCACTGTGCGATTTTCGCTACGAAATTCCTACGAATTGGTACGATTTGTTACGATTGTGTGTAGAGTCAATGGACAGTATCTGGTTATCGTACCAAATCGTAGCTAATCGTACCTAATTCGTGGCAAAAATCGCACAGTGGGAGGCCCGCTTTACTGACACTAACTAAAATAAGTATATATGAGCATAAGCTTTCGTAGCAACAACTACTTCATCAGATGCAATAAAGATGGGACAAACTGAGCAAGGCTTATATTTACACTGCAAACAAGTTAAATAAAGTGAAATGTCATGTGACTTTTTTGCAAATTTAAGCAAAACAAGATGCACAACGCGTAACGACGGGCATGTTTCAACAGAGGGGAGCTATGTATTACATGCATGATGTTTCGCGAAAAAATATAATTGTGTTTTTTGCGTTTTTTTACATGGCCGTATAGGCTGACCGTTCAACCGTCTTAAACACGGGGCGATTTCATCCAATTTGGCCGTGCAAAAACACGAGATGCGAATATAATGCCACGATCAAGGTCTTGTTTTACGTCACAAGCGGCTTCCAGAGGGGAAATACTGTTATCAAGGAGGTATCGGGATTATATTTTCCACATTTATGTAACAAACCGAAAAATATTCGTTGGGCTCAAGACGCTAAATGTCAAAACGGAATACCGATCATATTTTGCATATCTCCCCATGCAATTTTGTTGTGAAAAAAATCTTGACCACAGAAATGTGTTGCATGCCGTTAAACTTGTGGCTAACAAGGCACTGAGCGACCAATCACTTCGGAATTGCCTTCAAAACTGTTCCACTTCAGTGATTTCCTCCAGGTCCAAGTGGACCTGTTTGTGATTCTCACAGCAATAAAATACGATATTTCCTTTTTCTGGGAAAATTCTGTAGTTAAGAACTCTTTATTTTAACCTGCGTTGGATGCGCTGACCTCTGGAGTTTCGCGTTTCCCCAAAAACCATAGAAGTGCACATGGTCAGGATTGTGACAGAGTGGCGCACCACGCCTCAGCGGCTCCTACGGAGGCTAGTGCAGCCATCCTTTCCAGAAGAGGTGTTCATACATGTTTCTGACCCATAAAATACGATACGTCTCTCTCAGATTCCTTTATCTATTGGTCAGTTTTGTGGGTGTAAATATTTAATTTTGGACAAATGGGTCATTCCCAAAATTAGGGGTCCAAAAGTGTGACATGCTTTTTAAGATTTCCAAGTGTTTTTAGTGATTGAAAGTGGTTTCCCAGTAGATAATAATAATTTTTATTTCAACAAATGCCACTTAAATTTAATCTTTGTGTGTAAATATGGCACCAAGGTTAATGCAAACTCATTCTACAGCCAATTTTCATTGGCGTAGGTAACCCGGGACACCAAACTCCTATTCAATACCATGGAACAAATTATAAGCTTTATGGTTTTAAATATTTTTCAGGAATCAGAGAACACAATATTGAAGATCATATTATGATCACAGGCCACAGTCCATTACTGATAATTTGTGATCAGGAGGGGTGATTTTTGAAGTGTCGTACGTAACTGGGACACCAACAATTTTGAACCCCTAATTTCGGGAATGACCCAAATGCATTTACTTTTGGTCGCCCATAGCGCTTAATGTTCACAAAAAAAAGTTCATGTACTCGTAAAATAATTGTTGCATACGCTATTGTGTACATTTTAAAGATATACTGTCGGTACTCAGATCCCATTTCACCTCGAAAAAATAAATCTGAATAAAAAAACCCCAACTTTCTTGGATTACCGCATTTTAATATATTTCCAATGAAGGTTCACCAAACCAGAAGTTAAAGAGAAAAATAATGTGTAATTTATCAAAATGTCCCAGGCAACTAAGATTGGAAAAAATAATTTGTGCTTCAAATATCTCATTATTTTGTAAGCTATAATAATGTCAAAAACAGACATACAAGTATGTCATATTGTCGTTCTGATTTATTGTTCATGTTGAAATTTCCCCAAGGCACGACCAATATCCTGCCGTGACTTTAAATTTCAGTTCCACCGCAGACTCATCAAATTCAATCAACGTCCAATCTGCCTCGCGGAGTTAGCGTGCCGTGTGGAAAATGATATATACAATGTTAATCATTCTTAGGAAATGCAACTGATGCATTATGCAAAACAGATGGCCGAAGATGCGAATGTGCATTCGGAATGTCAAATCCGAAGTGGAATTATATTGCTTCGTTGCAGCCCGTATAATATGAGAGCTATATATGAGAGCCCCTTCAAACGTAAACAGCTCAATCTCCTCTCTCTTCCGTACGAGCGGCTGCCAACGTTGATTTCCGCACGGCATATGGCGCGTGTCATCGGTGATCCAATCACAGAGAACCGCTGGTATCCTGTTTGGAAAGCCTTTGGCGGAAAAATCTTCCACTTCGCCAAAATAAAAGACTTAAATTAAAATCAAGCGAGCGCCGATAATATCTGAATGTGCGGCACTCGTGTTATTGCATGGACAGATGTTGACAAAAGTTGTCGATTGTACTTTAATTTATTTATTATTCATAGTATACCTTTAACAGTTTACGCATCCCTATTGGCTGAAAGCACGTCATGTGGCCAGCCTTTAGCCCGCCGCACACCCTTGCAATTCGTCGGATAATCGGATCATCGGACCACATACCGGAAAGGTACAGGTGTGCGCTGAAACAATTCGGGCCGGTCTGACCGAACACTACCGGAGCAATTCAGACTTGTTTTATTTTTCCAGATCCGATGGTCCGATAGACGGACGATAGAGACCGGCCAGTTTTAAACACTTGCCTGGCCCGCATCAAGCCTTTTCGATATCTCTCGCGCGCAAGGAGTTGTGGTCTAGAATGTGGATAAACAAGCTCACAGCATGGCGCGCCATATAGCAGCCATGTTGTGTATAATATGCGTGTGTTTAGGGGACACCCTTTGCTTATTCCGCGAAAAAAATTCAGTGAAAACTTTTGGCCAGCAAAAATGTAAAGAGGAACTCCTGATTAAATTGCAAAAAAAGTTGATTAAAATATTTCCTTGAAGTGATTTATCAAGCATCAGTGGGTGCAGATTTTGCACAATGACACTTGGAACGCCATTGTGTGCTAAAAACGCAGGGCTGTATTATGGGCGAGTCTTTCTGTCACATTTATAAGTCTAAAATGGTACAAACTGCCCCCAGTACCTGATATCAAGATTTTTTTCTAACGCTGCAACCCCCTGGTCAAAGTATAAATTGCGTTTCTTTGTTAACCGGTTACAAACAGAGCTTATGTTCCGCAGACATTAGGGAGTATTACTTGGCTTAAAGCTAAGCCTCTGGAGACATACTGCCGAACCCATTACGATGAAACATCAAAGTAGGAGGACTCGGTGAAAATTTATCTCCCTGGGCTATGCAGGATTTTCGGAGATGAGTTTTTCTTTGGCTAAATGGCGACAATGTCGAATCGGTGAGTTCAACGCCCGAGACTGCCGTCTGGGGTGCCTGTTAGGAATTACTCTATATATACCTCTGAAAAGAAAATGTTCGGGGGAAAGCTGGCCAAACCGTTTTGTTGTATACAGTGAAATTTGTATACGGGGTGTCCCAGAAAAAAACGAAACCGAGATTTATCGATGTTTAATCATACTTTAATCTCAATCTTGAATAATAAATGACTCATATTTGGAAAGCTTAGTTCCTCATCTTTCATTTGATGCCACTTATATGATACATACTTCACGTATGAATGAAAACAATATGAAGCAGGGCTACCAAAAAGTCGTTTGCACAACGATACCTGAATTTCAGGGGTTTCAACACGCACGTTTTTAATGCACGCAAGACCATCTCCGAATCCATTCATGCGAAAAATCGGTCAGGTGTAAAAAAAAAAACGAATGATTTAAAACAAAATGGAAATTCAATCCATATTTAAATAATATAATAATAATATATGGCATTTATAATGCGCTTTTAACCGAAGGATACAAAGCGCAGGGAGATAAAAAGAAATGAGGGATATCGAATCGCTCAAATCATATAGAGAAAGAGGTGGGTCTTAAGAGCCTTTCTGAAAGAAGTGATATTAGTTGAATTCTTGACTGTAGCTGGCAATTTGTTCCAAAGGCGAGGAGCAGAGACGGAAAAAGCCCTATCGCCAGCTTGAGTGCGTGATCTGGGAATATCAAGACATGTGCTAGTTTGAGATCGTAGTGAATAATGATGAAGACTTCCTAATTCCTAGAAGAGCTGAGGGGTAACCTGGAGAAAGATTATTCAATGACTTGTATGTGTGGACAAGAGTGCGAAATTGAATACGTTTAGCAAATGGGAGCCAATGAAGCTCACGCAGGAGTGGTGTTACATGTGCACTTTGCAGGATATCTCTGTCATCCCTGGCTCATTTTTCCTGACTGAGGTATCATACGAAAGGGCAGGAAATGAACTTTCTAGAAATGTGATTATCTCTTTGAAAATCACGTATCGTAGTGCAAACGACTTTTTGGTAGCCCTGCTTCATATTGTCTTTATTCATTAGTGCGTGAAGTATGTATCATATGAGTAGTATCAAATGAAAGATGAGGAACTAAGCTTTCCAAATATGTGTCATTTATTATTTAAGATTGAGATTAAAGTATGATTAAACATCGATAAATCTCGGTTTCGTTTTTTCTGGGACACCCTGTACAGTTGCCATCCTCGGGGCCGTACAAAACTGGCCACTACAAACAAATTAATAAATATAATTAGCATTATATTTATACCTTTTAGAACCAAAGACGGGTGGCCACTATGAACAGGTTGCATCTTTATCAAGGTGGCTTTAATAACAGGTTTGAATGTACTTTATTTTTTTAACCCGATGAGGAGAATCTCCTCAAGAAAATTACATTATGGGACAAAAAGCACTAAACCGGAATTATATACTGAATATTTTATGTTGTCTTCGGCAACTAAAGCCCTTTGTGCCATCAATGACTATAGAGCCTTTGCACGGCAGCCATGACAGGGGACAGTAACACTGTCACCGTGTGTCGTGCATGAGTAGGTGCTTTGTGGTTCTATTGTTACATCATTTAAATAAGAAAACCTGCCCCCTGTCATGGACGCCGATGCAGAAGCTCTATACGATATAATAGCCAACTTGAAATGACGAAGAACGAGATGCAGTTTTAGAAGTAGGAAACCCGAAGAAATTTGCTGGGGGAAACTCACGCAGTCGAGGAGGGACTGCAAACCCAATCCACAAATTACACGCCCAGGAATCGAACCTGGAACACCAGAGCTGAGGTGAATGGTGGGAAAATAACCACTGCGTCAATTCGACCGCCCCACTAAACTTTGATTGATTACGAAACTCTTGTTTACCGTGCATGATGCAGCGCTTAACCAACTTCGCTGTCAACGTTTTGTTCATTTGTTTTGTTAGTGTTCTTTTATTTTAGTTTTTACGGATAAAGCGGGCCTCCCACTGTGCGATTTTTGCCACGAATTTCTTACGAATTGGTACGATTACCAGAGACTGTCTATAGACTATACACACAATCGTAACAAATCGTACCTAACCGTTGGAAATTCGTGGCAAAAATCGCACAGTGGGAGGCCCGCTTAAAGCGGGCCTCCCACTGTGCGATTTTTGCCACAAATTAACTACAATTAGGTACGATTATCGGAGACTGCCTATAGACTCTACACACAATCGTAGCCAATCGTACCCAATCGTAGCTAATTCGTGTCAAAAATCGCACAGTGGGAGGCCTGCTTAAGACACCGTATTTCGTATTGTTTTCTCGGATACCAGGTTGGTTTTTATCATACACGTCCCCAACACCTGATGATAACACCGTTTGCAACGTTACATGCAGTTTTCAAATCCTGTATCTATCTTTAATTTTTTATATGGCAAACAGTTTGTCCACTTAAAAGTGACTTCCAGCTGTATATAATTTTATTTTGTATATATTGTATAGCCTAGCTAACAAAATGCTTTCCTCAACCATGCAGTATTCGGTTGTGTATAGTTGGATCTCACAACAAAATAGAGAGGAAACTTTAAAATACACGACACGATTTCAAAAGTTTGGATACAGACTGACGGTGATGCTCAACGTTTTCTTCATTGGTTTTGCATGTCGTAAATCGTAATCCCCACTTCATCATTTGGAGCTTTGTGGCACCGAATGGATCGATCCCGCCAAACCATTCAATCTGCTGTCAACATTGTCTGCAGCACCCACGTTGTTTATTCTCGGATCTGCGTGGGTTCACACATGTTTGCAGGATGGATCGTATTTTGGCTGTCATGGCCAGAAACATGTCGTGACATAGCTTCACTTCTTTAACCAGTGATTAGCTTTGGTCGTCCGTCTCTTCTTTCGTATGATCTCATAAAGGAATTTGGTTGCTGGAGATTCGCCGACGTAAGTCGTTGCATGCACTGCAGCTATATAGGGCCCTATAGGAGATTGTTCGGCAGGGGCACGAAGTGCGAGATAACATGACGAAATGCTCACATATAGGCGTAGCAAGCTCTGAAAAAGTCTGGGTGGGGGGGAGGGGTGGGGAGGGGGGAGGGCGCACAGCAGGTCGCTCCAGTGTGGCTCAGTGGGCGTGGGGGGGGGGGGGGGGTGTGCTTAGTGAGCGGGTCAGCGCCCTCACGCAACAGCCGTGGCGTGTTATATTAGTTTCATTAACTTTGTTTTATTTTGGCCGACAGTACTATGACTTTGCCGACAAAATATTAATTATATCATATATGTGACCCGCTCTGCAAAAAAAGGTCTTAAGTCGCGCTGGCTAGTATTCTTTTTGCAACCATAAAAATAAATCTGTGGCATTTCTACGCTCATTAAAATACCTAAACACAAAAGAAATTCCAGGCGTAACGCAGACATTCCAGGGGGAACACACACATTCTAGGCGGTATCTGGGCACCGCCAGGAATTTCCATTGTGTTTTGGTATTTTATTGAGCGCGGATTTGCCGCGGATTTCTTTTGATGGTCGCAAAAAGAATACTAGCCAGCGCGACTCAAGACCCTTTTTTGCAGAGCGGGTCACATATGGGAGGCAAAAAAGTAGGGGGGTGGGGGGGGGGGGGGGGTGGGGGGGGGGGGGGGTGGGGGTGTGCATCATCCCCCCTTGTCCCCCGTCCCCTACGCCTAGCCTATGGCTCATTATGGGAAGAAACCTCCATCCATGAACGTATGGGAGAACACGAACTCAAGCAGGGACTGACAACCCAATCCACATACTGATCCAGACGGGGAGGAAAGAACCGCTACGCCAACCCGATTCCCCGTGCGTCATTCGATCCCTGTTGGAGTGCAATAAGCGATGTAAAACCGGGCTCATACTCTTTAGTGGCTAACATGCATGGACCCGCTGAGACTGCTTGCAATATCCTGATGGCCTTAAACTAAGACTGATCTTAAATTTTAAATCTCAATACATCATTTGCAGTGACCCAAAACTTTACTTCATGAGGAAAAAAGCAATGGTAACAATAACACCACATGGTTTTCTATTGTAAAATGGTACCATTATTGTGGGTGAAATTGCCAACAAAGGATGTTTTATTGAACACAAAGACCATGCTTGGGTTATATGAAAAGGTTTTCTGAAGTATTTACTGCATCTATATGTGGCTGAAATTTTTACAAGGCAGTTTATCAACATTATTTTTTAGTTATGTAGTGCTGTTGCATGTTCCTGGAATTCGTAAAAAGAAAATCTGGAAATGTATAATGGTCCTTTAATGTTGTAAAAATAGCCAACCGGGACAACACTGAAGCCGGAACCTTCAGACTTTTTGAGCTCGTCAAGATGGCGTCTATAATTATACCAATAAAAACGCAAAATGTTCCTACTCACAAAATGCAGATCCATGTTATTTTGGATATAGGCCTACAGTTGTAGTCAGAAGTTTACATATACAGCTGTGTTAAAACTGGTGTGCCTAAACTTGCGTTGTCACCATTTTTGTAACAGTCTTAAAGTCGTTATGTTGTGGAATTCCTCACGTGTTTGCAGTACTTAAAGGGCCCCTTATTTAGGATTTTTATCAATGAAATCTATGCTTTAAAACCACTCTACTCAGTTAAAGTCATAAAAATCCTATTTGGAGCTTGCTTTGGGGGTTAAAACAAAGGTTTTTAGTTTTTATGCTAATGCTAATATGCATATTCATGACCAAGGTCACGATGTCACAAGAGGCAAACACAGGAAAATCACATTCATCTGTGCACAAAAGATTCCACTTTTTTCTCAATTTTCCTGAAACTTTTGTAATCCATGGCTGTTTGAGTTTGTTTTACATGTTGCCTGCTGTAAGCCATGACAAAACTGGGGGTAGAAACTGCAGCAATTTGCCACAAGTCCAACTTGAAGTCTTATGTTTTTTCTTAACTTTTCCCTTCTGTCTTCCTTATGTGATGCACTCAAAACAGCGCCCTCTGTCTGTGATTTATTGCAATGAAATCTTCAAAGTTGAAAAAGGCCACCTTTTATTGATTTTACATCCAAACGAACAATAGTATGTCTTGCTGAACAAGTAATCCGTCATTATGAAGCAAAGTTTTGGCACAAAGTTGTTTAGCATGTCACAGCCCTTTAAAACATAGCTTGCACACCTTGCAATGGTTCGGGTAGTCCTGTTTACCTTTTTGGGTGGTGATGGTAGTGGTATTATGTACATGTATGTAAACTTCTGACTTCAACTGTATACTCACAAAATAATATTATGCGAATATTTTGTTCAGATTGTTCATGTTGTCCGTTGTTTGTCTTCAGAAAATATTCTCGCGTCCATAGCGTAGGTATATATTGGCAGCTGCAAGCTCACACAAAAACAGCGCAAAACCAACAACCATGCCATAACAAATTAACACAAACATCTGTCGCTGCTTGGCTAGCTTGATTAGGTGTAATCATTGAATCCAGCAATAGGTTTCGCCGGCACCGTCCCAGTAGATTATGATAAATTTGTTCTATTGCCTCACCGCAGAAAATGTCACGGTGTCGTCAAATTTACTCCCGAACTTCAAGAGACCAAAGATGACCTTTTGAAACATTCTGCGTACTTACGCATATGGCCAACAGAGGCCAATTATTAAAAGGCATGAAAACTGGAAAGGTTAAGTAATATTGAGATGTTTATCAACGGCCAATTCACTTGGGAAATATGCTTACGCCTTGTAATGTATTTTTGTTATTTTGTTTTCCTAATTTTATGAAATAAATATATTTCATAACAGTATGGATCCTGATTAGTTGCGGAATACGCGTAAAATACGCAAAGCAATTTGGACATTGGGGATTCTTGTTTGTGTCAGCGTATTATAATGTATAGGCCTACTCAAAACGCACACCTATACTGTCATTTGAAATCTTATTATAGTAAAAGTTACGTAACACATATCCGGTATAGACCCAACAAGGTCACAAGCCTGGACAATCAGCGCTGATGATGAAATTTACAATGCTTCTGGAACTCAAATTTCGCTGCATGTGGTAGCTAATTTGCAAAATATTGCTATAGTTAAATATGCGTTTCTTTTTTATTTATTTGAGTATTTTACTTTGTTGGTATGACGTATGCGTAATGGAGGAACACTTGTTTATAGTCCAAAAATCTATACTCTGTTACGAATTCAAGGAACAACAGCATTATAAAACCGTCCTCCAGCTCCCACTGTGCGATTTTTGCCACGAATTTCCAACGATTTGGTACGATTGTGTGTAGGGTCTATAGCAGTCTCTGGTAATCTCATCAAGTCGTAGCTAGGCCTAATCGTTGGAAATTCGTGGCAAAAATCGCACAGTGGGAGGCCCGCTTTAAGCGGGCCTCCCACTGTGCGATTTTTGCCACGAAATCCCCACGATTC
This sequence comes from Henricia sp. BOLD:AAB3569, assembly GCA_037783545.1. Classification (NCBI taxonomy): domain Eukaryota; kingdom Metazoa; phylum Echinodermata; class Asteroidea; order Spinulosida; family Echinasteridae; genus Henricia; species Henricia sp. BOLD:AAB3569. Next base: position 350,051 of record JBBELK010000888.1, read on the forward strand.
GGTACGATTAGCTACGATTGTGTATACCCTGTACACAATCGTAACCAAATCGTAGCTAATCGTACCTAATTCGTAGCAAAAAATCGCACAGTGGGAGGCCTGCTTAATGCTAGGTTCCCACTATCACGATTCGCGCCACGATTGAAATCGTGGAGTAATCGTGGTGATCCTATCAGATCTTATCAGATCTTGAGGTCAGTCGTGGCAACCGTGTTGATCGTAAAAAAGTTTTGGACGGTTCAAAAATTTTCTACGATCAACACGATTAATTTTCAATCGTGATCATCGCATCAGATCGTATTGGATCGTAACAAAGCGCGACAGATCGCATCTAATCGTGCTTCCAAATCGTGGTGATTGGGATCAACCTTGGTCTCTGTTTGGGGGTCCCTCAGTCGGCAGCAGCATCATCATCACCACCATCTCCATTTCCTCCTTCATCCTCTCCACCTTCCGCGTCATGCAGCCCGGCCATCCTTTCCTGCCATGCGACCGTACCTTGTGGTGAATTGAAGAAGGCCGTCAGGAGTTCCCTCTGATGCTTTGCATCTGCTGTAGCTGAGTTGCGAGGTGCAGGAGGTTGATCCACATCTGGCCAGTCCACTTGGTCCCTCCATGCCCCTGGCATAACATTGCGGTTTTCATCCTCATGGTCCACCTCTTTTGCTGCAATGCCTGGATGCCTCTGCCTCAGTAGGTTGTGCAGAACCACTGCCGCCTCCACCATATCCTTCACAGTGTTGGGCTTCTGCTCTAGAGTCATGAGGAGACACCTGAATCTGTTGGCCAGGATCCCAAAGGCATTTTCCACCACTCTCCTCCCCCTTGAGAGTCTGTAGTTGAAGATCCTCTCCTCCCTGGACATCCCTATTCTGCTGTAGGGCTTCATGAGGTAGTTCTTGAGTGCGAAGGCGTCATCCCCCAGGATGAAGAAGGGCATGTCTTGGTGGTCATCAGGGCTTGCAGTCAGATGGCAGGGTGGGGGGAGTCCTAGGGCTTCCTCTTCCAGGCCGTTAAACAGCTCAGAGTCGCCAAATATCTGAGCATCTGACATGTGTCCTTTTCCACCAAGCTCGATCCACACAAACTTGTAATCTGCATCCACCAGAGCCAGGAGTGGTATCGAAAAGAAGCCCTTGTAATTGTAGTACAGGCTGCCAGTGTGGCGTGGCTTCTTGATAGCAATGTGTTTGCCATCCAGGGCCCCAATGGCGTGGGGGATGTTCCATCTCTGCTCAAACTGGTTAGCTATAGGGCTGTCCAGGCTTCAGAGGTCATAGGTAGGCTGAACACCTCATCTTTGTACGCTTGCACAATTGCCTGGCACACTTCTGGAACCATCTCTGAGATGCTGGACACTCCACACCTGAAGGCATACGCAAGGGACCGATAGTTGTCTCCAGTGGCAAGGTGCCTCAGTGTCACTGCCAGTTTCAGTCCAGGTGGGAGGGGTTGCCTGAAACTGGTGAGTTCCCTCTCAATAGCTGGGGCCACCCTCTGCAAGACTTCATCGAAGAGCTGTGGTGTTAACCTTGTGTAGTTTTGGAACGCTACTGGATCCTCCAGCCTCAATTGGGTGTCTAGGAGGCTGGAGAACTGGCCAAGCTGTTGTCTCCTCTCCTTTGTGAGCCATGGTCGCACCCAGAACTGCCTGACTGCAGCTCTCCTGGCCCTTTGTGGTTGGGGTTGTGGCTGGTCTGGCTGCTGCTCGTCTTCTTCGTCTCTGGCGATAATGTAAGCATACAGTAATACTGCAAATGTCACGTTGTCATCATCCTGAACTCCTGCCATCATCAATGATTGTGGGTTGTAGTCTTCACTCTGTAGAAGTTTAAGAAACAATGAAGTCCATGGTCAGTCGGGCTGTATATATACCCGTCGGGGTCCAATCGTGGCTCAAACCGTGATCACTCTCGATCCCGATCGTAAAACACATTGCGACCACAATCGTATCCGATCGCAACAGAGCGCATCGGTTCGTGATGATCGTATCGGAACGTATCCGAACGTATCTGCACGTACCAGATCGTCCCAAATCGGGGACCCCGATCGTGATGATCGTGTCAGATCGGGACCCAATCGTGGACTCAATCGGGACAATCATATCGGAACGTATCTGATCGTATCTGAACGGGAGCTCAGATCGTGACAGATCGTGTTACCTGAAATTGACCAATCGTGACTATATCGCATCCAAGCGCACCAGAACGTATTGACTCGCATTAACTCGTATCCAAACGTGAAATTTCAGAAAAGGAAACAAAAATTCCACGATCAGCTTACGAATGGCCAATCGTGGCGTTCGTAACGGATCGCACGACAGTGGGAACCTAGCATAAGAAACAATGTTGGTAAACTGCCGTGTAGAAATTTCAACCAAATAGATGCAGTAGGGCCTAATATTTCGAAAAGCCTTAAAAATCATGTATAGATTTTGTGTTGAATAAAACAGTGTAAAAAAAATCACCTTCAGATGGCAATTTTATCCTGCCCACAGGAACCATTTTACACGGAAAAAATCATGTGGCGTTTGTTACTATAATTGCTATCAGCATTTTTAGTCCGGTTTTTCTTATCAACTCATGTAAAATTTTGGGTTACAGCAAAAAGAATGGTGTTGCAACGTTTATGCAAGCTTTGGTCGTCATGCATAACATGATATTTCGTCGTGATGGCTAATGGGAAATATTTTTACCACCCACGGAACGATAAATGGTCAGCCAATTTGCTCTTGTTTTCGTCTCACATGGGAATTTCGTAGTAGGCCTAATAGTAGATACTGACCGGGCAATATAGCACGGGGACAGTGTTAGTAAAGCGGTGTATGCACTATACATGTACCTCCGTAATAATCACAATACCGTTGTTAATTTTATGGCATCTTCGGCAACTATAAGGCTCTTTATCAACTATACGGTTTTAGCTTTAGCTTTTATTATTAACTTGAGACAACGAAGGATGAGATGCAGTTTTAGAAGTGGGAGGGAAAACCCCAGAGAAATCCCCGGGGGAAAACCCACGCGGTCAAGTATAGGGACTGCAAACCCAATCGACATACACGCCCAGGAATCGAACCCGGGACGCCAGAGGCAAAAGGCGGGGAAAGATCCACTACGCCAACCCGACGCCTATAATGACAATTTTTGCCCATAGCCAATTCGGTGACAGAGTGTGACGTCAATTTCCGCTCCGACGCGCTCACTTCCTTGACAACGGCTCACGCTACTTGCATGGCAACACGTTTCTCCATTCGTTTTGCACAGGAGCCACAAAGGGAACATTTTCTGTTGAGTTTTTCTGTTACAAACATCACAAAATAAGGCGGTATCATAGCGTATCTTCTAAAAGAATAATAGTAAAATACACTGTGCGCAAACACAATGGATGTAAAACGTAAGCGTGAACCAGTAACCATAGTTACGGTCCATCGCCCGCAATGTGACGTCACGACTCTGCCAGCAAATAAGGTCCCAAAGGGGACACTAATTGGCGACGGTTGCGTCAAAACACCACCCGAAGCGACGTGTTTTTTTGGGCAAGATGGGGGTCGCGCCAAAACTAGATCGCATTATCATGTTAGTCCCGCGCTTAGAGTATACGCCAAGGGAAAACTGGCGCGAAAACGTCTGCCATAATTTGGTAATGACTTCGGTGCCAAAAGCTGAATACGTTAAGATAGTTGATAGCAATGGTAAAAGTAAACAGCACATTCCGTGTAAAATGGTACCTTCGTGGGAGAAATTGCCAACTGAAGGTGTTTATTAATCGTTTGCAAACATTTTTGTTTACCATTCACTCAACACAAAAACCATGCAGGATTTTTTTTCAGGTTTTCTAAAGCAGCATGCTGCATCTATGTGGCTGAAATTTCTACAAGGCACTTTATCAACATTATTCTTTAGTTACGTAATGTTGTTGTTCCTGTTTTTAAAAGTTTTCCAATTATGTAATATGTCTTTGAGGCATTATGAAAAAAAAATCGTTTAAATATACCTTTTTGTCACTACAACAGGGAATTTGGTATGGATTTCTAATTATTTATATTTGAAGAACCTTCATGAAGCACAATATAGAAACGGATATTTTAGATTGACTGTATACCAAATATGACAGGTATACAGGCGCGGATCCAGAGGGGGTGTTTTGGGGGTCAAAACCCCTCCCTGCTCCGACACCCAAAAATATAATGTAATGCATTTTTTGTGTGTCCGCCTGTCCGAAACAAGCTGACATAAAAATCTGACAGGCAAAACCCCTCCCTGGTGGCAAAACCCCCTCCTGGAAAAATTCCTGGACCCGCCCCTGGTATACCACTGAAACGAAAACTATTTCCCCCCCATATATTTCTCACTACGGCCGTAAGCGCCTTTAAACGCCTCACATATGAACTCGAATGCCACATTTTCATGGCAAAATGTTAAAATGGCCGTCGTGCTTAAAATGCCTTTCCCCCCATGTCCATTATGAACCATGCCAGCCCGTAGCCATGCATGTCGTCAGGTGACGTAAACAATTCAATTGTTTTGTTCCATGTCTTTCATTCCATTGCCGGAAATAGTAGAGCCGAGGATGGGGGAAAAGATAAAAATGACAAGAAAAAACAAGAAGAATTTGACGGGGCATTAATAAGAGCTCACGGGACAGCGATTAGAACCTGCATTTCATCTTGGAAATATACCCGTGGGGTTTCGTGAATACGTCTACATTGAATGTACTCCATTAGCTTTCATCTTCTCGCCTCAGTCAATCGTGGGGCGAGAGTGCTTAAATTTTAATGCGATGGCCGCAGTAGATTGGAGGAAAATAGCACTTCGCAATCTTTCTGCAATCTGTATTTTAAAGGTTCCTTGAAAAAGATCTAGAATAATAAGGAACAATGCATCACATTGATGTAGGTAACGATATCGCCTTGAATAATACATTTCTCAGTCTGCCGAATCTATGAGCTTTGAATGCCAGATATTGATAAAATATAAACCGCCAATCAGAGGTTACTGAGAAAGTGCAAATTATGCAGATTTGTAGACCCAGAAAACGTTGTTGAAACGACATTACACTGCAAAAACTGTGGTGTTAAATTAACACCAGTGGTGTTGTCTTATATAGATACCAAGCCTGGTGTTACGTTTTAACACCACAAGTACACCTAGGGTGTAAACATTTATTCCAATTGAAGAATAACTAACACCCATGGTGTTAAATTTCAACACCAGGCTTGGTATCTATATAAGACAACACCACCGGTGTTAATTTAACAACGCAGTTTTTGCAGTGTACGCCCGCAACATTAATAACATTAAAGGCCCATTATCATTTGCAACGCTCAACAAAATTTATGAGTTGACAAAAAAAACCTCACCCAAAGTGTTAAAGGGCAGTTGTAACAAACACCACGTGAATTTATCTCTGTCCAAGATATAGCACTTTTAAAAAAAGTATCAACTGAAGGATTTTGTAAGGCCACAGTACACCATTTGCAGTCACCCAACATTTTACCTCACGAGTTGACAAGAAAAATTCAACTAAAAGCATAGCAATGGTATAACAAAAACCACATGATTTCTTTACCGTGTAAAATGGTACCTTAGTGAGAGTTGCTAGCTGAAGTGCCTAAAAAATATCGGCAGATCTGTTTTTAACCATTCTTTAGTTATGTAATACTGTTCCTTTTTAAAAATGTTTCACAATCAATTGTCTTTAATGTATATCAATGCCAGCACGATAATATTACAAGCAACAGAATGATACATATTTATCTTATGGCCAACATCACACACTGCATATATTGATATAGTTGCTACTTCGAAAGCTCGGGCAAAAATTCAACTCAGCTATATACACCCTGTTAGAAATAGATTAAAATACACTTAACCCATTTTATGCGTTCATCAATGGAACTGAATACAATTACATAGAACATCATGTTTCAATGTTGTTCTCGAGTCGGGAACTGCGGCCTTTTTAACCTATTTTATTTTTTAATGTTTTATTTTATTTATTTGGTATTTTTATTAGTATTTATTTTATTTTTTGAAAGACGCTGATCATCATGGATATTCCATGGATATCTACAAACTATAAGAGGGAATCAAAATTGTAGTTTCTCTCTTCGTTTTTAACTGGGAGTACGACATAATAATCTTGTTGAATTTGAATTTTTGGAAAATAAGACACGAAGCTTTAAATGCTTGAAACCATGATTCAACAAGTTATGTGAAAGTACAATCAACCAATTTTAACGTAAGTGACTGCATAGAACATTGCTGCAATGTGTCGATTTGCCCATTGGAAATTTTGAATTTTTTAAAAAGAAACTCACAGAAAGATGGCGCTGTTTGGGGCATGTCACTTTAGAAACACACAGAAAAGCAAAGAAAAAACATAAGACTTCAAACTGGAATTGTGGAAAATTGCGGCACTTTCCAGCCTTGGTTTTTTCATGGCTTACAACATGCAACATGTAAAACAAATACAAACAAACAAAAGTTTCAGCAAGTTGGAGAAAATACTGGAATTTTTGTGCACAGTTGAATGTGATTTTCCTGTGTTTGCTAATGTGACATCACCACTTTGCTCATAAATATGTAAATTTGCATTGGCATAAAGTATCAAAAACTTGATTTTAACCCCTAAAACAACTTCCAAGTTGGTCTTTTATGACCGTAAATGAATGGAGTAAATGCATAGCATAGATTTCATTGATAAAAATACCATTTCAGGAGCATTTTAATGGCTCCAATCAATTCCTTATTTCGCTCCGTCGAAAGGCTGCTAGTGCAAAGAACGCAAATAATCGAGTGCTGGAAATAAATTGACTGTAAAATATTCCTTTTGACAGCTCTTCAATCAAAATAAATGATCAACTGTGGAGGAAATGGGTCAATGGATATGTTATAACTGAAAGAATATATAGGTTCATTAAATTATGGTGTGGCTGTATTACGCAGCGGTCTATTTTTAACGGTGTCGTAAATTATAGCCGTTTAAAATTAATTCACTCATGCACATTTTTTAGAATTTGTGTCCTTGCCTATAAGGGTGATATTTTTAGAAATTAAAATAAGCGATCACTAAAATGCTAACGAACTGATGGCATGGCAAAATGTTGCGGTTTAATTTAAATGAATATTGAACTCCTACAGGAGTTATTAGGACCTATCATAATGTACGATAAGCCCAGATTATTCCCCCTCCCCTGTGAATTAGCAGGATTTTCCAAATGTGACACCATTTGCAAAATGCCTCGTTTTAATATAGATGAAATTCATTAACCATGTGCAGTGAAGTATTGTTGTTAGGTCGATGCACCGTCATTGTACACCACAATGTCGCTATGTTATAAATTTATTTGGCCATTTCTCCCGGAAATTACTGCAATTGTAGACCGTACGTCTTTAACAAACGAGTTTTTCCTAAACGTGTTTCCTCCGTTACACCGATGGGGAAATCTTGGCGTGTTTACACGGCCTTCCGTCGGCGTCAAGCTCCCGATTTCGAAAACCGTACAGTATAGGTCGATACACTGTGTAGGCTATATAATATAAACCTTTCATTTCTCGACAAAGCGCTGACATTTCGAACACCATCCCGAGGGTTATAAACTAAACCTGCATTGTCTCCTACATGTACCACGCTTGCTAACATGACATTTACATCGTAGGCTAACAAGGGATCTTCTGATCAAAGAAGAAAAACGACCGTGTCGAAGTTTTTAAAGCTGCTTGCCACAAAGTACGGTTTATTCCCAGAAACAATGCACTTAGTAAAAGCAGATTTTAATTGACAAATTACAAATTAGCACAGGCAGCCTTTTTAGGCTGAACCATTGTATTACGTTACGCACCTTTTATTTCCAAATTGTACCACAAAAGAGCGGCACTGAGACCCTCATTTTCGATGGCAATTTAAAATTTCTCTGTCGGATAACGCTGGGTCATAGAGTTAGATATAGAAAACTGTGCCGATATGGACGCCGCCGTTTTGGCTTAACGCTATGGGTGCACGGTGGGCAAAGCTGTGTTGACCATTTTTAAAGGCGCCGCCCACATCGGCACAGTACACAATTACGTGACTTGAATAGCCAGTGCACACTCTAGTTTTCTATATCTAACTCTATGCGCTGGGTCAACCATCGTTCCCAAATGTATGGCAGGGGACGAGGTTTGCGCTGGGTACGAGAAACGTTGGGTAGGAGATCCAAAATGGCGGCGTAAACGTTTCAAACCGACGAAATCCTTTTGGGAGTAAAATGTGTTATAAATTTCTTGTACATATTATTTATCGCCGCGAAGCGAAGAGGCGAAAATCTGAGAGATTCTCTCGTCCATATCAACACACAGAAACCCTTCTTATGAAATATGTTGGCAGATTTGTGTACAAATTGGAAAATACGGTAGGCCTATGTACATAGGCCTATAGTGTTCGTAGGACAACAAGAAGAGAAACCAACCGCGAATGACAAAAGCAACTCGCACTGGTTTCTACGGCTATGAAATAAAACTAACTCCAAGACCACGCGTGATTTATCCCACCAGAATCTCGTTCGGATACATCACGTGACCTTGATTTTTGGAAAATTTTTCAAAAACGGCCAAATTTGGTGGTTTCTTTTCGGGTTCTCTTCAGTCTATTTTGGAATGACTTTCATTAAGAATCATGTATGGGTCTATTTCGAGCCCAAAATAGACCAACAAAGCCGGTATGTCCCTTTAAAAGATCCTAGGACGAGGGAAGGGGACTTTGCCCTGTGTTTATGGTTTGCCGGCCTGCGTCTAGCCTTTAGTCAAGGCTGCCGTGGCGAGTTATATTTTCGCGCGCAGTCAGTTTTACCAACGCTTGAGGAAAGACTAGCACGCACGGACTGTCCGCCCTGCAGTATGAATGTTAGTCTTTCCTCAAGCACTAGCAAAACAGTGCACAAAACAAACCTTGCCACGGACGCCTTGACTAAAGGCTAGCCTGCGTCCTGAAGCGCCACACATCTAAATGTTTAGATGGATCGTGCAAATAATAAAAACGTTCTAATGACGTAATATGTTGCTACATGTGCGCTTTTCTATGAGAACCCAAGGGTTCGTAGCTCGATAGGAAACCCTACATGTAGACAAAATGACGTCACTCATGGGCATTTTACAGAGATTGTCAGCTTTGATGGACACTGTAATAAGTAGTGAATTCACATTGGTGCTACACAGTGCTTTGGTAATAGAAACCTCCAATAAACAACTTTACTTGTATAGTCGACAAAAGCACAATCCGGGGGAACACGACATAATATATAGTGTCTACTGGATTGAATTTCGTCGCTCTTAATGAGAGGGAGAAATTTGAAGATGTACTGTTGACAATTGAAACCGTTTCCATTTACCGTTCACCTTTTCATTAGAGGAAAAATATACCACAAATCTCCAGCTGTCGGCTCAATTTCCCTTAAGTAATCAACCGTTCGCAGAAGTGCGATGACTTGTCAGAGGTATACTGTAATGTTGCCTTTTGTGAATTTAAAGATACAACATCAGGTGATGTAACAGTCAAGGGAACAGGGTTGAACTTGTAGTCGAAACAGCAAATCTTATCAAAGTGAACTAATGTGAACTGCATTTTTTGGCATAAATTGCTATATTGTATTTGTAAACCGTATGTTGTTATCATGGACTGTTCCTGTATTTTTGGACTCGACGAGTCCATCACAAGTCTATCACAACTCCAGAGCCGATAAAATCACAAGTCTGTGACAAGTCCCGCAACAAGTCCGTCACAAGTCCAGTAACAAGAAGCAAAATATAAACACGCACAGAAGAATGCCTTTGTTGGAGTTTATTTGAATAGCTTACACAACATCTAGTATGGTGCCTGATCACCATTGAAATGAAACAACCAAATGAAATAAGGCCAAGGGCCTTATCGGGATTCGAACCCGAGACCCCCGACTCACTAGGCACTATAGGCAGACGCTCTACCAGCCGAGCTATTGGGCACAGTTGGTGTATATTCCCTCGGGTTTTCCCTATGGACCAAATTTAAATAGCTTGTGACTTGAATTAAGACCCAGGGTCTTGTGGTGGACTTGTGAAGGCTTGTGAGCACTTGTGATAGACTTGTGATGGACTCGACTACAACCCTGCAAGGGAAAATTAAAAGTGTATAGTGCATTCCCAATTTTGGTGTGATATCTGAGCATCCTCAACCGTAATGTGGCAGCATGGCTGCATGCAGTATGCCATTTTTTAGGCAACTGCCTCAAATGTTTTTGAATCAACTGGCGGTGTTAGCAGGGTCGTATGTTCCAGAAGAGATATTGAAATTACTTCAGTCCGGCGGAATTTACAGAGATAAAAGGACCTTCTTAATGATAAACCTGTTTTCTGTCGCTAATCAGGAAAGATTAATTCAAAAATGTTAATAATATTTATTTAGATTTGGGCAAGTTAGATTACATGATCAGAACACTGTTACGAACATTATCTCCATGCGTGATTGAAGATGTGTAATATAGGCTGTGTATAAGTCATCTTATAGTTGTGCCTCACCTACGTTCCAAAAAAAACAATGAAAACATTGTCCATACTTACAACAAATTTTACCTCTTGTAGTTTCAAGATTAAGTAAAATTTATTTTGGGTCCCTGCGACCATCCATTTTCTTTGATACTGCCCAAGGGACAGATGGATGATAATTCAAAATTCCACCCTCGTGAAATAAATGAATTACGAAGTCGCGATCCGTAATAATTAAAAATGACAGACACGGCTCCAAAGTAAACTAATTCCTTCTTTGTAAAGATCATGCAAGCTTGAAAGTCAAGGACAAAATAGAGGAGTAATTTGTGTTGGTGAAGGTCTGTGGGTATCAAAGGACTATACATAGAAGTGCACGTTTTTAGTTCATTTAAATAATATATGCTCCTTGTATGCATCTGTTCATAGGTTGTGGCGATTGTTATAAATTTTACGACATTTTGTATACGGTATTAGCTTTACTATACTTTATTATGAACGTAAGATGATGAAGACGAAACTATGCAGGTTTTAGAAGTGGAATGAAAACCTGTTTAGGTAACACAGAGTGTCCTGGAAAAAGTAAAGAAACCCAGATTAAAATGCTAATTACTGAGGAATTTGGAAAACGGCAACCATGAACTATCACTACTTCACTGTATCTTCGTACAGATTGATCTCTTTCTTATGACACCAAGAAATCCGGTATACATGTAGGCATACCTTCATTAATGAGTGAGCACCAATGGTTCAAAGCAACCCTGTCAGAAATACACACGAACAAAGAGGGTGCAACTTACGTGCAGAATTTGAATGATGACGTGCTCGTGCGCCCTTTTTCAGCCTGGTGCAGCAGTGTGCATATATTCACGCGTCTTACTGTGTTTTTCCCCCAAAAAATCCTGTATTAACCATGCGAATATATTTTTTGAAATATGTGACTCGTGAGTCACGAGTCACCATGTTCGAGTCCGAGTCCGAGTCATTTTTTCACGTGACTCGAGTCGAGTCCGAGTTACGAAAATTGTGACTCGAGTCGGACTCGAGTCCGAGTCTTGGGTCCTTTTTCATAAAAGTTAAAAACTTTTTCATAAAAGTTAAAAGTGCATTTAGAAACAATTAAATCTAATTTTTCCTATCTTTAAAAACATGAGTTAAGAATGTTTATTTATGAATGTTTCTAAGTGGGCTTTATGAAATAGAACCCAGGACTCGAGTACCACACAACACTGCTTAGTACATAGTGCATACCGCGTCGTGACGCGTGATGGGCAGAAAATACTTACACTTATCAATTACCAAGTAATTAAAATTTTAATCTCCGTTCCTTTTCCTTTTTAGCAAGGCTGTGATATCACCTCACGTGCAGTTGCAGGGGAATCTCTATACATTTGTGTACAGAATTTTGTAACATTTTCAGGGGGTTCTGATATAGTGTTTGCTTTAGTTTACTCGAGTTGCACATCGGGGTATAGTAACATATTAATGGACCGTTGTATGATTTGCAATTATCCAAAATGTGTCTTCATGATCTGAGGCGATGGTTACGAACATCAAGTAAACTTATTTTTGTCAAAAATTGTGCATTTCTCCAAGAAATGAATAATGACAAATATGCACAGTCATTTTTAGCGTTAAACCATACATAGATTTTAAAGATTTTTTAAAAGCATTTATGCAGCCGTGTGGCTGAAATTTCTGCAGGATAGGCCTATATAGTTTACTAACATTCTTCTTGGGATCGTAAAATGTTTTATCTTGTAAATGATACATTGCGCCTTTAAATAAAGTATCGCAACATAGATTCATTTTGAGTATGTTCGAGTTGACACACATGTAAAATACGACGTATCTTGGACTGAATGCGAGGTTTTCTTGGGACATGCAGTTGAAATTCTATCCCAAGCGAACTTCACGAAATAGTTTCAACGTTAAACCACACCGGACACGTTTTGCTAAAGCGCCTACTATACGACTGAATATCCGCATTACGTATTCATAATATGAATTCGATAAACGGTCTTAGATTTAAGTGTTATGCATCCCGGGGATGCTATTTTGAGACGTCATGGAGTGTTCATAATAGCCTCTTCTGTATTAATCAGCTTCGCTGATTTCGCTTTTTATTTCATAACAGGCGAAAACGGAAATGCAAAAATCCACGCACTCCTTGAATTATACATCTACATAGGCCTATACTAAATCGTCAGAAATCCCCGCAAAGAGTGCGTTTGAATTTACATCAAGATATAGATCCGAGTATTTGGCAGATGCGCGCGCATATGCTCCCGGTCAAAGAAAGCAGAAAATGACTAGATTTGCCCGAGTGTGAAAATGTCAAAATAAAATCTATTTTTATATCACTCGACGCCGCGAGAGATGACAAAAAAAAGGGCATCCCGAGTTATTTTTAAAACTCTGATTGAAAAAAGTAAAAAGAAAAAGAGACAAATTGCGTTTATACAAAGGACTACTCTGAATCTTGTGCATGGACGGAACACAAGTGCATCGTTAAAAGATATTTATTTTGGGCATCACACATGCATGTATATACTTGTCAAATTTATCACAATAATTCAAAATGCATTCGGTTTTAGTCCTAAAATATGACATGCACATATTGTATTGCAAAAAAAGGTGTCGGTTTATTCAATTCTCAGTTACCGAAATACAAGTTACCAAAATACCACGCAATGTGCGTTTGTCTGAGATAATCCTCAACAAAAATACGTGGCGATCCACTGTAATAAAAGGGCTGTTTCAAGTGCACATTGATTTTAATCATTCTAGTTGTCACTAATCGCACTTCATTTAAAGTTGTTATTGGGCCCAAAGAAGATATTGACATGATATTCGTAAAGGTTTTATGCCTTAATTATTGTTTTTATCCTGATTTTTAAGGTGGTCACTGTTGACGAAAATTTGCGTATTAAAGAATCCAGATAAATTAAAACAAGAAATGTGTCTTGTTACGTCCTGGGGCCAATTTCATAAAGCTGTTTAGCAGAAAAATTTGCTTAATCTAAAATTTGTTTGCTCTATAAAAATGGGTAAATGATCAAAATTGTATGTCAACTTGTGTTTTTAGCAAGAATAGCAGAACACTAGTCAATTGTAATACACAAAATATAAGATTTTGACTGAAAACCCATTTTATATAGCAAATTTTAGCAAATTTTTCTGCTAAACAGCTTTATGAAATTGGCCCCTTGTAGCCTAATACGCAATTCAAACTGCATGAATAATCGACCAGAAATTGGCCTTATATACGCCAAAGCGTATATAACTCGAGCCGCCACTGCAGCAAGCTACTTAAACAAGTCTTGCGTGGGACAAAGCAACGCACGATAGGGGTCGTCGTTAATTTGATGTTGTGACTGAGATAAAGCGTATCGCTATATGATACATGTAATTACAAACAAATAATTTTAAAGGGATACTTGTGGAAATCATCCTATTTTAGTTTTGAATGCATCATTTCAGTTTGAATGGCGCTTATTATAGCCCAACTCGGACAAAATTTACCCTTAAAGTTGTCATTAACAGTGAAACATATACTGTGCGCTTATTCGGTTTGGTTTTTTTCAGCTTTCTGTGCAACTTTTCCGTGCAAAACCTTTAAAAAGAAAAAAGTCAGTTATTTGAATGCATAGTTCCGAGATTGCCCAGTTAACCCGCCCCTTAGATACTGTTGCTATGTGCTCACAAGCCATCGCAAAAAAAAATGGCGACACAACATACAAAGCAACGGGACTCGGCATGGAAAGCACAGATTCATTGGAGAAAACTCAAAGGTATTTATGTTTTAGGGTCGTCAGTTACCGTAGCACACACTGAGCGAAGGGCTAGTAATGCAGGGATGACATATATTCATAAAATGCGCTTTCCTACCTTAGAACAGCGAATCGCCCGATATTGAAACCAAAATTCACCCGGTCACTGGCGCATACAACATGTACAAACTGTATAGGGCCTATGGGCAGAAAATCGCGCGATTGTTTGTGATGCAATGTATACTTTGACGTATGTGGCCGCTGTCTGCTAGCTCTGTTGTGATTGGTCGGCGGGTTCGGCTTGATTGACAGGTCGAAACTATGCATTAAAGTGAAACATTTATAAAGCAATTTAGTGAATATAACATGCACCACAAACTCAGGAACAGTTTGTCGCAATATAATTATTTTGTAAAAAAATACATTTGCCACAATGGCAACATTAAATATTACATTGACTTTACAGGTAAATTTAACCCATTTTACTTAGTTTTCTTTCACACGGTAAGTACAACCATGGCTTTGATATATTTTTTGAAATTTTTTGATATTTACAGAACGAAATTGTATTTGGACAAACAAGAAATGTAAGCACGCATCACGTGTGGCAGTGTATATTTGAGCTTAACACAAACACAGGTCGTTGATTGATAAAATTACATGTGTACAAAAATATATGTGTTCATATACAAAACAAAATTGTCTGGCGGAACAAAATTTGATTATCACAACCGTACATAAAAATTACGAATTACGTCCGCAGTTTCGAGGTTATAACTACCGAGGAACTGTGGATTTTTACAACGCCGTGCCTTCACCCAACACACGCTTTAAAATATGCAAAAGCTCGTTTGGTCTATACTCTGCACACTAGTTTGTAATTAGTTTTCCTCGTTTCATTTCAAAATATTTGAATGACGTCACGTTTTGTTAACTACATGTGTAAACTTTCCTGCAGACCCATTGCACTGGCGGCCATGTTTGTTTCTTGTTGAAATGATGCGATAACAGAAACAATATAAAAATCGTGGCCGACACGCGAGGACAAAGCGTTTTGGCCAAAGATAGCGGCTGCGCAAGATTCAATGAGGTTTCATATAGGAAAGCATAGGCCTACATGTAAATAAAGCTGTCATGTATACACTTCCAATATTATAGGGAGGTTTAGATGCACGTAAAACGCGAACGTGAACGCGAATTGGTTTGAGCACACTGTATATCTTTACGAGGTCTAAATAAAGCCAGCTGTACACCTTGCGTTTCGTCCGTGATCCGATCACGATAGCGCATGTTGTGCAGTCGCATAACAAGGTGTACGGGTTTTGCGATGCGTTCCGATGGCGATGTGGTCACGATTTTGTGTACGTGTCCATCGCAACGCAATCGCACGCTCGAAATTTGGCGTGTCTGTGAAAATACACGCAAATCTGTGAAGTAAGGCGGTTGCGTTCAGCAAACACACGCCCGAGTCATTTTGATGAAATTGAATGCATCCTTTTGGTCATGTTATCATGATTATGCGATATGCCGAAAAGAAACGATTTCTATACTTTCCAGAATTGTATTGGGTTCTGTTCCTAATGACTGTCCCACTCCGGCGACGATCCAATTTACTTCGCAGTTTTTCAAATTAATATCAGTGATGCATGCTGACCAACGTGAATGGAACGGATTCCCCGTATATGCTTTAAATAGCAGCCACGGTGCACGGTGTTTACAATATGCGTGCATTACATTTGAATGCCTGCAATGCACTGCCAAGCGTCCTGGGGCCAATTTCATAAAGCTGTTCAGCAGAAACATTTGCTTAAAATAAAATTTGTTTGCTTTATAAAAATGGGTTAGCAGTCAAAATCTTATGTGATGCGTATTGCAATTGACTGGTGTTCTGCTATTCTTGCTAAGAACACAAGTTGACACACACTTGACTATTAACCCATTTTTATAAAGCAAACAAATTTTCGTTTAAGCAATTTTTTTTGGCTGAACAGCTTTATGAAATTGGCCCCTGAGTGGTCCAGAGAAGCGACAGGATTTCTGTCGCTTGTTCCCCAGCGTAATGGGGTCGGTTTCAACAGGGCCTCTGTACGCACGAGTTGGGGGGTGCGTTAAAGGGGCACTGTTGCAACTAGGATGGTTCTAAGGTTTCCTTATAGTAACGACCAAGACAGTGCTCAAAGCATTTGGCGTTTACGTTCGCGTAAACCTCCCTATATTAATTTAGCCTAATTGTATAAATACGCAAGTTTAGTTGGCAAAAGGTGCAAGACAATGCTCAAAATTAAATTGCAAATAAATTATCAAAACAGGCTTGTATATTAACTGCGTACGTGCTGCTATTAGTACATGTTCTATGCACAGAATAATGATGGCAGCTGGTAGCACTGATGTAGTAGCGTGAAGAGCAATCTTGTCTGTTGATCGAGTGGTCAAGAGATGCGAAGTAGAGTCATTATCACGTAGTTCGTGAAGATAGTTTTTTTGTGGATGTATTTTCTGATAACTTGCGCGAATCAGAGTCCCTGTGTTTGAGCCGTGGGGGTTTCGGCGGTGGTCGGCTTGGCCTGAATTTCAGGATCGTTGTCACGCTTTGGAGTGAGTGGGACCGGCCGGCCGGGCCTAGCGGGCACAGCTTCCAGGCTCCAGCCGTGCATCCTCGGCCACTCCCAGACAGTTCCCGGTGCCACTTGGACTTGCCTCTTGTTGTCAATACGACTAGCAACCAGGATGAGAAGACACGACATGGCCGATTCTAGAGCTCGGATAGCCGACTGCAAACACCACCAGACCCACGGATTGATCCGGGCCAGCGCTGCTTCGGGAGGGGTCTTGAATCCGTACTCGGTGACCGCAGAGAAAATCTGCATCATGATGGTGACAAGGCCCACAGAACCACAGGCGAGCAGCAGCACGGAGAAGTGCCGCAGCGCCCCGCTCTCTATCGGGCTATTGCTGGTTCGTAAACTGTTGCGGATTTTACGGGCAACGTAGAAATAACCCAGCATCATGATAAGACCCCAGATTGCAAAGATAACCAGTGAAAGAACGTTGAAGATGGTGGCGGCGGTGGGAACGGGGAGGTGCTGCAATACATCCTTGAGGACAAGCACGGTGGTATAAAGCATGGTGCTCGTAGCGAGAGTCCAAGTGCGGTGAATGATACAAGGCCAATTGGGGTAGAGTTTAGTGGTCTCGAGTATGACTAAAAGTAGAAGGCTAAGCGCCACGGCAAGGCAGGGAAAGGCAAGAGACCACAGCAATCCCACGATGAGTGGATGGGCTCGGCAGCGAGAACCGTAGGGGTCTAGTAACAAACCTGTAATACGTAGAAGGATGAATATGAGAGTGGCCATGTGCATGTTCGTCTTGAACTGGAAACCACTCATGAGGCGACCGGCCCGGAATGTGTAGAGTTTGTAGAGGCGAGCTAGGGAGACGACCGCAGTAAAGGAATACACCACGATAAACCCGTAGACGTGGATGTCTAGCCCCGCTCCCAGTACGGTCATGGTGTAGGCCCAGTCCGCCGAGCAAGCAGCCCCTTGCGGGGTCGTAGCGAGAGGTCGATGGGGCGTCCCCGTCCCATCACGGCCAGCGATTGTAGACGCTATTGTCCCCGGAACCGTTCCTCTATCTGTGGTGTTTAGATCCATTATATCCCCTTCATCTAGCCATCACGAACTCACAGCCAGGGTGCGGATGAACTACGATGGTTTACAACCGCTGATTTATATCCAAACAATTCCGACCTGTGTTTCTTATATACTTTCATGCTCGATTATGATGCTGGCCGACAGTCACGCGCGGTGTTTCCAGTCACGTGCGTTAGGAAGACAAAAATACACGTGTTGCTACAACGGCTTGCATATTTTTGGACAAGCCAAATACTAAAACCACGACGAACATAGCTCAATATGTCCACTTCGGGCATTAGCACCGCAATCGATGTGCATGCATTTCTATACTAGCAGCATATTTAAACCCATGCCCTCTGTCATGCTAGTTTTACACGTCTCTGATATCACCGTTTCGCCATCACAGACCGGCTCTTTTTGCTCACGCAGTCGCTATAGGAACTCCGAATTGCGCACGCATGAGCTCAGAAGGCCGGCCACAATATTCAGCACCACTCGTGCGGAATATCCATGGAAACACATCGAATTAAAATGGCTGGGAGGTAAGGGAAAAAAAAGCAAACCCCTCTCCGGCGAACCGTCCGTGTGATTAACATTCAACTGCCGTGTATGCCAGTAGTTGCGGAGTTTTTTCCCCTCCCTATTGTCAAGACAGCACGCAACGTGACCCGAGGATGGTTTGGCTCCTGCGGTACATGCGTGAGATTACTGCGGGACAAAGCGAAGACAAGCGAATGAATGCGTCAGAAGTGGCCTTCAATATCGCCAGCATGTTGGCCATTAGGTTTAAACATTTAGCGGGCCTCCCACCATTAGGTACCCACAGTATCGAGCAACATATAAACTAAAGGAACACACATTTGTGGACGTACATTTGGCATAATCATATTAAAAACGTACCGACGATAGGCCCGTTACTAACCAATGCGTTGATATCTCAGATCTGCCATTCGTTCCTGATCATGCAGCAAAGTGTGGCTGCATGCATCTGAATAGACCCAAAACATCGTTTGTTTACATGCGTATTTTCTTGTGGCCCTACGCCGTCTGATACCCTAAGATATACTGAAATTCGAAAGAAACGTATAAAGATTTGTTTTCTTCTATTTTCAGCAGAAAGGTCAAATTGGGCAGTTCACAAATAGAGTGGCACTCAAGCATGTCGTGCTCAATTTCGGGTTACCAAAAGGTCAAATTAACATTTAGGAATCAATGATTTTCGTTTTAACACAGATGCATACAAAAAGAAAAGAAACAATCTTGGTAGGTTTCTTATGATGTTCAATATAGCATTGTACCTATGTAAACAAACGTCATTATGACGTCAATATGCTTCTGGTCTATTAGAAGGCTACGTCTGTCATTGGTAGACGGCTTGATTACTCATATATCATTTTAAGATTTAGCTATAAAATTCGGACACGGCCCGAGTTGCGACTTCGTCTCACTGACCTCTAAACAATGGGCAGAAAACAATGCATAGTTCCGATTTTGCCCAGTTAACCCCGCCTCCTTGGATATTGTTGCTATATGGCTCACACGCTATCGTCAAAATGGCGACACACAACGCGCAAAGCAATGGGACTTTCAACGGAAAGCACAGATTCATTGGAGAAAACTCAAAGGTATTCATGTTTCAGGGTCGACAGTTATATTAGAACACACCGACTAAAGGGCCAGTAATACAGGGATGTCATATCATGAAATACGTGCTTTCGTACCTTTGAACAACGAAACGACCGGCCTTGAAACCAAAAATTCACCCGGAACATCGCATACAACACTGTACAAATTGTATGGGGCAGAACATCGCGTGATGTTGTTGCAAACATTGCACTTTGACCTATGTGGGTGATCTCTGCTAGCTCTGTTGTGATTGGTCGGCGGGTTCGGTTGATTGACAGGTCGGAACTATGCATTGCCTAGACTGTCTCCCGATCCATACGATCGCTTGCACTTCCTGCTATAGAGTAAGATATGGCGGACGGTTATAATTGCTGTTTCTGGATTTCGTTAAACAAAATCATCTGTAGAAAATACAATGGGCCTTTAAGCCCAGTTGTATTTCCTCTTGAAATGGAAAATCCACTGCAATGTGTTATTTTAGCTGCCCCGGGCGGAATGATTTTTTTTAGTGAATATCGAGACCCTGAAAATGCTGAAAACACGCGAGATTACACGCGTGTGTCGGCTTCAATCATCACAATTGCATTCGATCTTTCAGCGAGGTTCGGTAACGATTTATAACTCATGTACGGGACTACTACGGGCTAGGTTTGTCTTGATTATGGATTTCCATTTTGTCGCGAGGATAATTTTAAAACCTTGGTTTGGAAAGTGCTGCTGGACCATGCTAATTTTCCCGTGCATGGGAGGGTTGGGGAGGGGGTTCTTTATTTAATTACAAAGATATTTTCTCTCACATTTACATCTATTTTATTTTTCACCAACTGACAAAATAGGCAAGTGCATGCACACTGAAGTGTTCATGAGTGTTTTTCAAGTGTTTCTAAATTTATATTCTTTGTAAATATCAACAGTTAAATTTGGATCGAGTTCAGTAGTCTTTGTGCAAAACGTTCTAACTAATGCACCTATCAATTGTTTCCCCCACCCCTCCCACCCCCCCCCCCCCCCCCGGGCTACCCCACCTAAGAGGTGGGGATTGTCACTTTTTGCGTGATAAAATCCCCACCCCTGGGGCAACATTTAGGTGACAAAAATCCCCACCCTCGGGTGCAAAACATGCGCAAAATGCACAAAAATGCACAGAAAATGGGCCAAATGCCCCACCCTGGGGCATGAAAAATGTGACCAAACCCCCACCTAGGGGGTGGGGCAGCGCGGGGGGGGGGGGGGGGGGGACAATTGATAGGTGCATAATACGAGCGACAGTTCACCGTATGTATGAACTGGAAACTTGTCCGTTTTTCAGCGTTGCACTGCGACAGTTAGAACGTCTTTGGACTTTCATTACTCATGAGTCACTTTTTTTTTTACCTTATAGAGTGATTTAAAAATTACATATAGGGTTCTAACAGTCCGTAAAAGTTCCCAGTCCCTATATACGGTGAAATGTCGCTTGCGCGTACGTATACACGAGTAGTGCAGGGTACCGAGTAAAAACTTGGGGTTGCTCGCAATACTCGGGTGAAAACTTGGGGGTGCAGGTTCGATACCCGGCTGGGGTACATGTGCCCTTGAGCAAGACACTTAAACACACTTGCTTCATCCTTCGGAAGTGATGTAAAGCCGTTGGTCAAGTGTGAGTAACGCACTTTAAAGGCAGTATACATGATTGGTATCTCGACAATCAGAAATGTTCACAGATTTACGCCTAACTTACACTATATAAACATGACCGTAGAAAACTTCCCCTGAAATGGTTTTGTCTGAAGTGATATCTTTGAGAAATGAGTAAAACAATTAGTTTTCGTCTTATGAGACAAATTATAGTAAGTGCTATTTCGCCCCCAAATCACTTCGTCCAATCAATACATCGCCCAAATGCCACTTCGCCCTAAAACCACTTCGTGTGCAGGCCGTGGTTCAGGGTGAAAGGGTTCAGGGCGAAGTGGTTTTGGGGCGAAATGACTGCAAACTCTTTTTCTGTTTTCTCAACAGTTAGACGAAGTACGGAGCTGGTTTTTGCTCAAGTTGGTTTTAATCATGAATATCTTCAATCACACAGGGAGATAAAACTATTTGTAACAGTTTACCAATCATGTATACTATCTTTAAAGATCCCAGAGCATTCTTTCGTGAAGAGCGAGGGGATTCCCGGTGTCTCTGGCCGTTTCTAATTCATCGTTGCACATATTAATAGCCACGTGTAATCAAGCCACGTTTGAGCCATTCACACTGAACACATGCTGCGCGCGCTGTACGCACGAGTGTCCCAATGATACTAAAAGCAGTATACGAGATTGGTTTTTGCTGCCATTTTCGGAAATGGACTGATTTGGGGGTTGCAGAGAAAGGTTAAGGTAATGTCGCTCCACAAGCTTGGATGATCACGCGACCAGTGGCCCCATCCATCCACAATGACACGGAGTGACTAGGGGCATTGCTGCCCCTGGATGGGGTACCAGTCCATCACAGGTTTACCACCAGCAGTTAGTTGGGTTTCCCCAACAGGTCGTTAGTTTCCATGGAATGGAGTGACTATAGAGCATTGCTACTTCCCCTGGATGGGATGCCAGTCCATCACAGTTTGACTTCCCAACCAATATTTCCTGGTACCCATTCAGGCACTTAAGTGTAGAGAGACAACGTGGAGTAAAGTGTCTTGTCTAAGGAGTAAGGACATGTTATGACCGGGCTTCGAACCATGGACCTCTTGCCTGAAGGTCAGACGCGCTATAACTCCTTATAATATGGCAACACAACATAATACACAAGGCTCGAACTCCCATTCAAACACGTTACATGTTTTACAGTATTAATCCCCATGTATCCCAAATGTATCCAGTATACATGTATACCATTTATCAGTTTCTCTGTTAAAGTTTCTGTATTATTGGATGAACGCAATATATGGTATTGTGCCTAATCACCATTGAAACGAAACAACAAAACTTGGGATCAAAGAAAAATCATATGAGCATATTTTATTATTGAATGTAATACCAAAAAAGGTGAAAAGTCATGTTTTCTATAACGGAATGTTTTAAGACCTCCACAGGAGATGGTCCTTTCAGACCTCCCCAGGAGATGGTCCTTTCAGACCTCCCCAGGAGATGGTCCTTTCAGACCTCCCCAGGAGATGGTCCTTTCAGACCTCCCCAGGAGATGGTCCTTTCAGACCTCCCCAGGAGATGGTCCTTTCAGACCTCCCCAGGAGATGGTCCTTTCAGACCTCCCCAGGAGATGGTCCTTTCAGACCTCCCCAGGAGATGGTCCTTTCAGACCTCCCCAGGAGATGGTCCTTTCAGACCTCCTCAGGAGATGGTCCTTTCAGACCTCCTCAGGAGATGGTCCTTTCAGACCTCCTCAGACAACAGACATTTGTTTGTAAACTAGTACTTGATTTAAATAGTTTTAGTTTTATTTATTTTAAATCTTCAGATGTTAAAATTCTATTAGCCTTTTTGAAATATGGCGGACACAACAGGAGGGCGCTTCTTGATTTGGGTATAAATTATAATTATACGCAAAATAACTGCATTTTTCACTTTGCACTTATTTATTTTATTTATAATTCTGTCTCTGTATTATAATTACAATATGTAAATCAAGTTTTTGGAAAAGAATAGAATTGTTAAAAAATTCATTCCCAAATAAAATTGCGCCCTCTCCTTTTGTTCCGCCATACTTCTAAAAGGCTAATTACGTCATTTGCAGTGACCCAAATTTTAACTTCATGAGTTGTCAAGAAAAACCCGATTGATAGCAATGGTAATAAATTTCACATGCCTTTTCCCGTGTAAAATGGTACCTTTATAGGAGAAATTGCCAACTGAATGTACTTTAAAAATCGTTTGCAAACGATTTATTTTTACCATTCATTCAACACAAACCATGTGTGGATTTTTAAGGGTTTTTTGAAGTATTACTGCATCTATGTGGTTAAAATTTCTACAATTAAGGCAGTTTATCAACATTATTCTTTAGTTATGTGATGCTGCCGTTCCTGGAATTCGTACAAAGTTTCATCTGCAAATGACGTATTAAATGGAACTTTTTAGACATAAATTATCAGGAGGGGCTGTCCCGTATACAAAAGTCACTTGTATAGCCAAACTCTCATCAGTAATATAATAATAAACGGGAAGATTTTATTCAAGTAAAAAAAAAAAAAAAATTACAAGTACAAACACTCATACTCATAGCCATAAAAGCAAGATACAAATTCACAAATGAAGTCATGGTAAAACAGGCAGACAAACAGACATCCGTAATAACCATGTCGTCTCACTATAAGATGAAAATCCGTGTTACCCGATCTATCGTCTCGGGTATCGACCGCGCCGGGGGAAAAAAAGGACATTTGAGCAGCCAACGAACTCTAAAGATGTCAGACGTGCTTTCAATCTAATACCACTGATACGTACTATACTCTCGCCGGCGATGGTGGATCAAGAATGCTCTATGAAAGTGAGAAGGGTTTATTTTGATCCTGCGCCGCACTCGGCAAAAATTCATGCATCGTTGCAAGAAGGTACTGTTTTCACCAGAACATGGGAGTTAGGCCTAATAATCTTGTTGGTCGAACACAATCCTTTATCAAAGTGCTTATACCACTAGAGATTTTTTATCTTAAACAATGGCATGATGATTTCATTTTCGAAGAAAAATTCCCTGGGATGAATGGCATTTGTTTTGTATACAAATATATGTGGGTCTGTTAAAAGCACATACATGCTCGTCAGCAATGCGTGCGCGCCAAATTCGTGCCACGAAATACGCAGCTCCATAGCAAAGGCATGGAGCTGCGTACTCCGTGGCACGAATTTGGCGCGCGCGCATTGCTGACGAGTCTGTGCCTTTAATTAGGGTTTGTTTTGCCGGAGAGTCTGGGTCTGTCGTGGAAAATCTTCAGGTTTTCACCAGGGCTGCGTTCCAAACACGCGAACGTTGCCAACGTTCGCCACTGGTTACAGTACTTTTGTGCACTCGTCTATGAAAAGCCGGGTACCAGTTCTTGGCGAACGATGAAAACGTTTGCAATGTTCGCGTGTTTGGAACGCAGCCCAGGGCTTAAAGGCACAGGCTCGTCAGCAATGCGCGCGCGCCAAATTCGTGCAACAAATACGCAGCTCCATAGCAAATGCATGGAGCTGCGTATTTCGTTTCTTTGTCTAAAAGGGGACCTTGTGGATTTTTTTAAAAAAATGACCGAAAAACTTAAAATTAACTATTTTTTAAAAAGGGGGACTGCTCAAACGAACTGCAGTGTATTGAGACGCATCCTTCTAATTTGTTTATATTGAGTTAATTTGAAAATGTTGCCTCTTTACGATGTTAACATATTCATATCATATGCAATGTTTAAACAAGCATTTTCATGCGAAAAGGTCGTCGTATAGGCATTGTATTTGAGTTGTCCGGTATATATTAATTTTGTTCATGCTATTGTATTGGTTACTTCCGCGACATTTGAAATCTAATGGGAATGATAATTTGTCTTTTTGACCTTTTAAACACTTTTTGATATTTGCAAAGGATCGAGTTGCTGTTAATTTTACAGCATTTATGGCACTCGGGGACCTTTTTGCCACAAACTACATGTAGGCCTATATAGGACAAGCTTAAACTTATTTGAACTCAACATGAGAGAGGGGGTGGACAACGTAGAAAGAAATAGAAAAAAAACCTGAGATAGGCCTAATCCCCCATGCGTCAAGTACCGAAGCTGATAACCATTTACATATGTCGAAGCAAACCCGGGACGCCAGCCGGAAAAATAATGCTATAGAAAGCACGATAATCCGACCTAACCAAGCCATTTATAAGGTTAGATGTCAAAACAAAGTCGACATTTTGTGCAGAAATCTGTGGCCTCTGTGGAAACTGGGTCCTTGGTAGATGTATGATACATGATTTTCAATGTCTCAAAAACCTTTTTAAAAATGGAAGAAAAAAGAGGTTTCGGTGCATGATTCCGTCCGAGATCTTTTCATTGAAAATAATTGATAGATTTACCATATAATGACGGGATGATTGGTTATCTAAGGTAAAAGCTCCTGGATTGAATGACATTTTGTTTTGTATACATACATGTACAAACATGGGACGCGAACATGTATTGTACATTAATGTATGGGCCGACCAGACAGGCTGGGATTGCCCTGGAAAATCTGGATCATTGGGGCTTAAAGGTGCACTCACGGTTTTTTTGCTGCTTGAAATGGAAACTTGTTTGAACTAATTTTGGCCGAAAACAAACAAGAGTTGATTAAATTTTAAAAATTAAAAGGACTGTTCAAGACAGATTACGTCAGTGCAGTGCAGGGTTAATGTACCTCACAGTGCAAGGTTATTTTACTTAAGAAAAAGAATTATAGGAACAACAGCATTACATACTAAAGAATAATGTTGATAAACTACCTTATAGAAATTTCATCCACATAAATACAGTAATACTTCAGAAAACCTGAAAAATCCATGCATGGTTTTTGTGTTGAATGAAATAAAAAAGAAGAAAATCGTTTCCAACGATTTTTTAAAAGCTTCTTCAGTCGGCAATTTCTCCCACAAAGGTACCATTTTATTTACGGGAAAATCATGTCGTGTTTGTTAAGTGTTTGATATCAACACTTATATTCGGGTTTTTCTTGTCAACTCGTGAAGTAAAATTTCGGGTCACTGCAAATGATCTATTCCTCCATTTTACAATAGCCTTATAAGCTGGGTTTATACGGCTCATCTGCGGTTTGGACGCCCGGATTAGTTTTTATCTTGTGGTATAAAGCCCACTAAAGTTCACTTCTACATAAATCAGACTTCCAGAAATATCAACGGAATACATGAATATAATTGCCATTTCAAAGTGTTCCCCTGTGCACTCATTCGCTCTAGATACGGTGCCCTGCTTTGAAGATAATACGCAATGGGATTTGTTCTTTTTCTAACTTCCGTTGGCAACCTCCGTTGGCAACCTCCGTTGGCAACAGGCAATTAAAGACAATTTTGCATGATTTCGGAAGACTTAAAAACAGAAACAGCTTCACAATTAAGTAATGTTGATAAACTGCCTTGTAGAAATTTCAGCCACATAGATGCAATAATACCGTACCTTAGAAAAGATTCAAAATACATGCATGGTTTTTGTGTTGAATGAATGGTAAACAAGTTGTCTTGCAAGTATGCAATTTCGCCCACAAAGGTACCATTTTACACGGAAATCATGTGGCGTTTGTTACCATTGCTGTATCGACACTTTTAGTCAGGTTTTTTTCTTGTCAACTCTTGAAGTAACTCATGGGTAACTGCAAATGATGTATTGGGGCTTCAATTGTCTTGACGCGCAATGTCGGGAACGCTTCGCACGCGCAAAATTTGAACTGCACTTGGTCAGAAAACAATCGCTGATAAATTTCTTGCTGATGGGCGTAGGCTAGGCCCGGCTAGGCCCAACTTAGGCCTAGTAAAAAAAAGTCTACGACTGTTCAGTGTCGTGACGACACTGAACTGTGACAGTCTTGATACCGTGAAACCTGCTCTTCAGGCCACCTCTATAAAGAGGCCACCTGTCTAAAGTGGCCACATTTGTTCGGTCCCAAACAAGTTTGTACACAAACATATGGAGGTGGAACCTTGATATTAGGGCCCCTCTCTAACGCGGCCAGTGGCCAGGGCACTAGGATTCCTGTGTGTACAATCCTATGGCAGTTGAACCTGGATAATCTGGCCACACACAGTAAATTGCCTCAATTAATCAAGCTACTCAAGAAAATTTTATGAGAAGCTTTTAACAAAATTCAAAAACTGAACAATTTTCAACATTTTAATGAGGAAACCTTTCATACACTTCACTTTTAGCAGTTTTTCAACTATAGACATGCATTCTGGTATGTTTTTGATGTTTGAATATTCCTGCATCTGTACGCTAAACCTCTATACAAGGGCCACCTGCTTATACTGGCCACATTTTGTCGGTCCCTTGGGTGGCCACTATATACAAGTTTCACTGTATTTGAAAATTTCCCCATCATGAAAGATGGTGTACATATTATATCATACCTACAATTTACATTTTTTCAATGCACATTAATTTGAAACTTTCAAAGTCCTGTGGAAACGCAGCAATTTTGTCTGAAATAAACGGTGAATTGGTCTTTAAAATACAGAAACCCTCTTATACCTTTGAAGGATAGAAAAGTACATGTATAACACTGAAGACCTTTCAAATTTGTGGGAAAAAAACCAGGAAATGTCTTAATTTTTACAATTATATTTTGAAGTTTGCAAATGTTGATTTCCATCATGACGTCAACGGTAAACCGAAAAGTACTCGTTACATGGCAATTATCGACCATTTCGTTTGGCCGTGATGTGGAACGAGTATTCGAGGCAATCGAGCGGAAGCCTCAAACTGATTAAATTCCGCCAACAGTTCGCTCAAATTGGACCTTGTCAGCCCAGTTTCCGTAGCGGGATACGCGCGTGCCTAAAGCCGTTTAGCTAGAGGGCTATCGTGCTAGATTTTAACAAGAACGTTGGCCTACTCATCACGTCTCGATCTGGCACAGTTATTAACAGGTTATTGGTACAAAAAGGCGATTTTAAGAATATGGCGACACACAAAGTTTCGGACATTGTGTTTTTTGTTCCAATGCTACATTTGTGATTTTGTACGTATAGTTACGCCATTTAATCCTATCCAGTGAACACGGTTATTGATTCTGCATTTCACACCTGCCGCGTGCACCATGTAGCCGCGTGCACCATGTAGCAATACAAATTTAGCCTGGTCATCTGGATACTAAATGTGCATGTGAAAGGAATTCAGTGTTAGCACAACAAACGCTATTCGTAAGGATATTTTAATTATCGTATTAAACCTATAGCGTACATCGACCTTGCAACCGGAAGCAACTCAACTGATCAGTTGCTGTCGATGTGTGCGTAATGTAATGGTGGACATTTGTATAGCGCACATGTCTACCCTTGGGTACTCCTGGCGCTGTTGCCATTAACATCAGGAAATCACCAGAACCATCTCGCTTCAATTAGGTGGCTACTTGGCCAAGGCGCACAACCCTATCAGCAGTTAGATTGTGGCATTCCCCCTAACAGCTCCCCAAATATCGCTTGGGTTGACGAGGCAATTGAGATTAAGTGTCTTGCTCACGGACACAAACACGTTGGCACAAGTGGGGCTCGAACCCGTAATCCTTCGATCACGAGCACGGCTGGATACCCACTAGACCACACGTGCTCTCATACCACGTGCTCTCATAACGCACATATATCGACAGCAACCGTCAAAGTGCGCAAGGGCCAGACAGGTCTACATTTAGAGCGCGCACATCGACATGACAAACGATGAAGAATGAAAATAATACTATTCTGTCGGTCGGTACCACGTCACATCCGGTAGGGCTGGAATGAAAACAACGGTGTGCCCATGGTGACAGACGAAAGAACAAAGCCGTTGTCTACACAACACGTACACGTATCTAAGTAGGAACGAGTTTGTTTTCACTCCAGTCACAGTGCTATGCCCGTATACGAAGGGCATATGACACCGGGTCACAAAAGTGCCAGGATGAGCGACCGACAGAATAGAGTATTTGCACCGGCAGCCATGGTTAGCAGGTTTTCAGATGACAATACATGTGGACCCACAAAGTATAACTACTCGTGCATGACGACGCACAGTGATCATAACTGCGCCCGCCCGCCCGCCGCCGCCGCCGCCGCCGCCCCCCTCCCCCCCCCCCCCCCTCCCCCCCCCCCCCCCTCCCCCACCCTCCCCCACCCTCCCCCCCCCCCTCCCCCACCCTCCCCCACCCTCCCCCCCCCCCCTCCCCCACCCCCCCCCCCCTCCCCCCACCCGTCTGTTCAAACAGTCTATAAAAGAATTTAAAAATGAAGCACTTACCCGGTAAAGTGTTTTTCTCAACTTGCAAGTGCCATACAGTCGCATGTGGCATTTGCTTGTTGCATTGTAGTCCAGGATATGTCGCCGCATCGATGCCACGTCCATACTGCAGTGAATTGCGACGAAAGCGGCAACCGACAGCGACGGAACTAGCGGCCGGTTGTCGTTTCTGGGCGTTCATTCTACTGTCGGTGAAATGAACGGGTCCACACCGTGCAGAGCGGGGGTCAGTTTCTTGACATTAGTTCAAGCATGGTCCAAGAGGGGTTAAGTTTGGTCCTCTGTGGGGACGCCACTTTGAAAGCTAGCCAAAACTCAGTCCAATGCAAACATTTTGGTCACTAATCCTGTTGTTTTGCCTTCCTGGAGTTTCTCAGTCCGTCTACCGTGCATCACGGCCCATTCTACAAGATGCATTCGTGTAATGCCAACCCCTTATTTTTCCCCGGTTTTGCGTACAGGTTGGCCCCCGGTGCATCCCGGTGTCTCTGTGCTATGGTCGACCACGGTTTTGGCTCCAAACCGGGATGAATTTCTGATCTCATGATTCTACCACGAAATGCCGAGAAGGGAGCCGGGAAGTCTAAGGGCAAGTCCAATGCCCCAAGAAGCAACAGCAGTGTCCCGGCTCCAATAGGATTGACCAAGGCGGCACTAGGGGCCCCTACAGGCCACTGCGGCTATGCTGGCTGCCCTATAGAGTCCGCTATCGGGTCCTACTAGAGGTTTTACTACGATTTCGATTTCTTAATTCCCGATTCCTGGCAATGTATTGCACGCAAAACTCAACCGGGACTCGTTGAGGAATGTTTACGGTTGGTGAGCTGGTAATAGGTACTGGCGACATGACAATCGTGGCATGTTAGTTCTGGCGAATAGTTGCTTTTCTGGCATTTGGAAACAACAGAGTGCAGCACTATACGTGACTGAGGGTACCCCCTATCACTATGAACATCTAACAATGGAAATTGGGCACACACCATTGTTACTAACAATGGGGTCACAATGAACATGTACATGTTTTGCTCATAGTGTATACCATTGTATCCCAAATATTCAAAGATTTTAAAGGAATTCCTTTTAGGTTTTAGGGTAGTTGTACATATGCAGCACGATATGTGGCAAACGGACTCCCCCTACCATATGATTGTTCCCCTATTAATATTGTGTCTCAAACATCCAAGGAATTTCCAAGGAATTCCTTTCAGTTTTTAGGGGAGATTGGTGCGTTAACAAAAGGAAAGAGTGTGTTGAGGTATAGGGGCGTTTAGGGGGGAATCCCTCTACCGCATATCGTGCTGGGTATAATACCAAAGTCACAATTAAAACGGAGGCCGGGCGGCGTGTGCGATTTATAGGCATCGGTCGGCGTGTAGAGGTCGGCGAAAGATCGCGCGATTGGGCGGTCACAGTCACAATTAAAAGTGCTCCGCAAGCTGCCGGCCATGACGGAATGGGGTCGATTTCTTGGCCCGTTTATCGGCCGGTGTCCGGCAGGCACTCGTCCGATGTCCTGCCTATGTCACTGCGATACCCCGGCCGATTTCCGGCCGGGCGCCGCCAAGTCGGCCGGACGCCGCGGGCAGGGCCCGGCCGGCGTCTGAGCAGCGCGTCTGGCCGATATATGGATTGTTTGGGTTGTCAAAAATTTGCCCAAAAATGACCCGGCAGCCGCAAGGAGTCCCTTTGTCACATATCGCGCTGCATATGTGGTATGCAGTCGTGGCATCGTTCCCTTTTGTAAACAAACCAATTCCCCCGAAACCTGGAAAATAATTCCTTGGATGTTTGTGACGCCAGTTACCATTTAGCCACGATGCGATTCGAACTTTGGCCACCGAGGTGAAAAAGAAAAATCACAGGTATAATCTCCATGTTAGCATAGACAATGGAACAAGCTTTAAACCAAACCTAGGTCAGCAAAATGACATGTATCTTAAGTTTCAAACCTTGACGATTTGCAGCATTGAAATTCATGAACACTCTGCCTAGGTGAATAAGTTTACCTTAAGACGTCTAGACGATCCTGTATAAATAGCACGAAAACCAGCTTATGCAAAGTTTACGTGGCACGTAGGTTTTATATTGTCCTACATGAAGAGTTTTTCAAAAGGTTAACTTATTGTTTCATGGCTAATTCATGATTTTTGTGTCTATACACAAAGAGACATATACAGACATATCGAGTATACAGTTTTCCTGTACTCCATGTCGCCAAATCTTGCCTGACAATCAAGCATATATTTCACTGCGTGCAGAACTGTAAAACAAAGAATATCAACATGTATTCGAAAGTTGTGTTAAAGGCCAATCATTTTGTAAGATGAAACTCTTTACAGATTTCTGGAATGAGGGCATATTATCTATGTCTACATGGATGTATCAATGCTTTACAAACCTTCAAGATCCATACATGAATGGTTAAACAAATGTGTGCGCGCACGCATTACAAAGAATAATAATTAAAAAAAACTTTCAGTAATTTCTTACATAAAGTAGGCCTTACATTTTTGACAGAAATCAGGTCTTGCGGTGTTTGTTACCATTGCTATTAACATTTTGACTGGGTAAAGTTTGTTCTTGTCGGTTCATATTGAATGTCTGGTTATTGCAAAATGATACAATAGCCTTTAAAGGGCCCCGAAATGGTGTTTTTATCAATGAAATCTGTGCAATGGAACTAGTCCATTAATTTACAATCATAAAAACTCTACTTGGAAGTTGTTTGGGGGGTTAAAATCAAGGTTTTTGATTTTTATGCTAATGAAAATTTACATATGCATGAGCAAAGTGGTGATGTCACATTAGGAAAACACAGGAAAATCTCATTCAACTGTGCACAAAAGTTTCCACAATTTTATCGAACTTGCTGAAACTTTTGTAACCCATGATTGTTTGGGTTTGTTTTACATGTTGCCTGTTGCAAACCATGAAACAACTAAGGCTGGAAACTGCAGCATTTTTCCACAATTCCAAAGTTGAAATTTTCAAAGTTGAAAAATCCCACTTTTTATTCATGGGGCATCAAAATGAACAGTAGTATTGTCTTTTTACACAAGTAATCCTTCATATGCAGCAAAAACTGTGCATAAAGTTATTGAGCATTTCAGGGGCCCTTTAAACTGAATTTTGAAGCGAAACTCTGAGACTAGTACCCCACTGATCCGTTTCAAGGTTTTTTTCTTGTCACTTCCTTTTATTTTCTTATATTGGCTTCTATATTTCTTGCAAAAATGCCACCAAAGGAGATATTTAATTAACTATTCTTTTGGTCTTGTGTGTTTCTCATTATATAGACAGCCGAAGCGTTGCCATGGTAATTGGCTCTAAACACCATTGCAAAAGCACAGGGACACGGTTTAGTGATTTTTAGTGTAGAGCCATTGCCTAGGCAACTGTTGCAGTCTATAGGGCCTTTTAAATTCCTAATTGGTGAGAATAAAATTTATTAACACGGATATTTTCTTTCGATCTCAAACAAGAGAAATACTCCACATAACTTTTTTAATTTTATTTTTAAAAAAACATTCATAACAACACAAACGCAAATAAACTGCAAGACAAAAAACAACAACAAATGCATTGACGTTCTTGTTTCATAATTCGCCACCTGTGACGTCAAAGATGGAAAGCATAGTTCCGAGATTGCCCAATTAATCTCGCCCCCCTTGGATATTGTTGCTATGCCTCACACGCTATCGTCAAAATTGTCCACACATATTGCACAAACCAACGGGACTTTCAACGGAAAGCACAGATTCATTGGAGAAAACCCAAAGGTATTCATGTTTCAGGGTCGACAGTTACCGTAGCACACACTTAGTAAAAGGCCAGTGATACAGAGATGATATATATTCATAACAATTCGCTTTCTTACCTTTGAACAGCGAATTGCCAGGTCTTAAAACCAACAATTTACCCGGGCAGAAAATCGCGTGATGTTGGTTTGTGAGGCAACGCACTTTGACCTATGTGGGCGCTGTCTGCTAGCTCTGTTGTGATTGGTCGGCGGGTTCGGTTGATTGACAGGTCGGAACTATGCATTGACTAAAGGGTGCCAATTTAACATTACACAAATGCTATCCGAGAAAATGTCGTGTGGTATTTGTCTTTCAATACATATTATTGGATTCCACGTTCAGTTTCCGGTGACGTCATTTACAGTTAGGTAAGTATCGAAATTCCAGTGAATTACGCAAGTGAAATTATTAAGACATCTCTCTGTGTAGGCAGGCCCCGATTTTAAACGGAAAGCCACGGGCCAGCGTGGGCTCGGAGTGGGGGCGATAGGCGTATACACCCTTTGCACGCGGCGGCCATGAAAGGGGCAGTCACATTGGAT
Organism: Henricia sp. BOLD:AAB3569; assembly: GCA_037783545.1. NCBI lineage: Eukaryota > Metazoa > Echinodermata > Asteroidea > Spinulosida > Echinasteridae > Henricia > Henricia sp. BOLD:AAB3569. The sequence goes on from JBBELK010000888.1 coordinate 383,845, forward strand.
GAGGTCACAATTCTGTGTGTGTTACGTGTTAGTGTTAGTTTAACATATATGTTAACACGGCATTAATCTCGACCTCTAACTGAACGTCCAGGTTAGCACCATGTTAACAGATCTGTTAACACGGTGTTAACAGATCTGTCAATACGGTGTTAACACCATGTTAATTCTCTGCACTGAACATAGGGCGAAGTCACAACTCTGGGTTGCGTGTTAGTGTAACAGATCTGTTAACTTAATCAGAATTGTGACCTCAGAACAAACAGCGTGTTAACTCGATGTTAACATGGTGTTTAGGGCGTGTTAGTGTTAAATCTCATATTAGTTCAACACCTCGTGTTACAGATCGTGTTAGTATAACAGATCTGTTAACAAATCTGTTAAGTTAATTTGAACGAAGTGGGTAGTGTTAATTTTGATTATTTTAGAACTTTCGTGATTCCCAATGAATTGAGTTTCATTTTTCAACATTCTACCCACATTAAGACATTTTTTTGCTCCGTGAAGATTTTTAAAATTTCAATCACTTAGTTGTTTAGCTCGTGTAACACGGACCTGAGGTCGCAATGCTGTGTTAGTGTTAGTGTTGAAAGTCGTACAGAACCCTATACCGACTTGACATTTCCCAAGATGCCGAGTCAACAGATATGTTACACTAACACTAAAACGCAACACGGAATTGCGCCCTCACTCGCTGCAATTTGCGGTTCTGCGCACGACTTTTAACACGTCCTGTTAACACGGTCTTTGTTCTGAGGTCACAATTCCAAGTAAGATAACAGATCTGTTAACAGATCTGTAACACTAACACGTAATACACAGAATTGTGACCTCACCCATTGTCACTTGCCCCCTTTCATGGCGGCCGGTGCAATGGCTCTATTAGGGTAACTCGAGCCTTTTCGCGCGTGAACTATAATGCGTCGTGCTTACAATTTCACTATTCATTTTTTCTAGTCTTAGACATCACGTAAGCTAGGAACAGCAACGAGAGCTTTAAAATATTTACGAACATTTTTACATTTATAAATTAACAGTTCACCGCTCAACACAACCCCCCACCTCTACCACCCCCTCCCTCCCCCCCCTCCCTCCCCCCCCTCCCTCCCCCCCCACCCCCACCCCCCCACCCCCAAAAAAAACCCCAAAAAACCCCGCATCTCCACCCTGAGGTTTAAATGGACACTATTTAGTGTACATTTTAAACGTTTCCCGGTCGTTTTTTTTTATCCTTCCTTTGTCGCGCTTTTGGAACGGAAACCTAAGACTATTTTACTAAATGAATGAAAACGTCTAATCCCCCTTTTCCCTTTTCATTTAAAGTCTATGCTTGCTATACCGCTTATAAGTAGATAGCATATCGATTGGCTTATTAATGTCATTCTGTTATTGCAGTCTCTGTCAAACATCTCCACTGCCCCAGGCTTAGGATCTTTGACGTTGATTCGTCACAATAAAGGCAAATTGTGCACTTCGTCAAGCGAAAATATCATTTTCGAGCAGAGACGAAAGCTTCTACATGTGTAACGAGTGGCGGTCATATTTTGCGCACTTCGTGGTGGAGCCCTTTTAGATCCATGCAGTGCATGTTATCGGCTATAATCTTTCGTTACCTTGGCAACCATATCTTTTTATTTTTTTAAGATGGTGAAATCAGGCGAAATAGAGAGGAACGTGGCAATGGATACGGAAGATCCATCGATATACCGCGTGCTTTTCCCATCAAACGCCGTTCGCATTGCCATTAACACTGCCCACAGTGCTATACAAAATCTCTCAGCGACTCGATGCATTTATAGCTAATGGATAGGGAACATGAACAGTGGCTCTCTTAAAATCTGAAATCATTTTATGGCGACAATAACTGTGCCTTATAAACGCTATGGACAACAAATGCATGAGACGCGAACCACGGTATTAAAGGTGCAATTCAGCCGGGCTGAAAGCTTGAAGCTACTTGGCGAGGAAAACAGTTATTTTATAAAAGGGATGTTACTTGATAAAGTTTCGTTTTTCTTATCTTTATTGCTGACTTTATATTTATTAGAGAGAAAAATGAAAAACTAGACCGTGTTAGTCAACCGGCAACATGCCAAAATGAAAAACGGGGTGATGACGTCATAATGATATGCATTGACCCCGCTACGTCATATAGCGAGGAGACAGTCACTATTTTGCAAAGCAAGTTCCATGCTTTCCGCATAGCATAAACCAACAGTCGTTATTTTTCTGTAAAGGTTTTCAAAGTTTTCGGTGTATTCTCTCAGTGGTTGTTACACTGAATTCATTTTTGATATCAATAAAATGCCAGCTTCGTGCCTTGGTGGTGGTAACACTTGCAACTCTATGGAAAATCCGCGGTTCCGTGCGTGCATACAACGTGTACGTGTTTGCTGCGAGGAGCTAGGTACACGACCATAGTCAGTGAAGCAGTTCTGTGTGTTTCCTCGCTATGACGTCACACACATAGCTCGAATTGATTGACGTAACCTTTCGTTTTAAGTTTCGCGTGAAAAGAGTCCCGGAAAACGACTGAAATTTTCTGACTTTTCCAGGATGAAATTCTGAATAAAATGTTCTTAGTACATAAATGACTATATAAAGAAAGGAATAGTGTTGAAAACCATGAAAGTGAAGGGAGATTTCCACCCAGCTTTAAATTCAAGTACATGTACATGTATATTCAATTATTTGTAAAACGCTTCGTAAAAGCGTAAATGGATGAGATGTAACGCAGGTACTTTGCCAGGCATTGCTTCTCTCCACCCAGGAATAAAAGGGGTATACCTGAGAGTGTAGTGAATGTTAACGCGTTTGATTAGCCATTGAGTGTCTGATAATAGGCAGCCGGGGCTATACACTCCCCAGGGAGCTGCTATGGTATACGGAGTGATTTAATGGAGTCATATGATCAGGGGTAATGATAGTGCCTTGATCGGGGTTTAGGGTCCATAATCATAGGATTATCACGAGCTTTATGCGCAACTTGACCTTCACGTATGCTCTACCATAAAGGACGGTTTTCTTAAAATATCAGTTTTTGATCAGAACAGAAATTTGTTGAAATACACTGAATAGTGATACATAACGTGACGTCACGGTGACTTGTGGACTTTTGAAGACTTGTGCTGGACTCGACCAAAAAATGTTGAAAACATAGGCAGTTTTCTCCCAGAAATATGTTGGACAGAAAACAAGCCGTTTTAGACCCGAGACAATAGTTCAACTGCCATGGCAAAATGACAGTCACAGCATCTTAATGCTATGAATATTCTCGCCGTGCTCGACCGTATGTTATTCCCTTGTTGAAATCATCAATTCAATAGAATTTGCCAAATCCTGCGATGCTTTTCAATTCTAGCTTTTTATCCGTTCGTCCATGCATGCACAGACACGAGCGATTTGTATCGCTCTTTTTGGCGTTTTTTCTTTACAGCTTACATGCTTTTAACACCGTTGTAGTGCATTATTCATTGTGTAAGATTTGAATGTATAATTAGAAAAATGTAGCTTTTGATGGGGATTTTGCATATCGTACTGCAGTGAAGAGGCATCACATTCGTCAATGCTTCTTCAGGGTTCATCAGACTTCCTGAAGAATGGCGGACACAATAGGAGGGCGCACTTTAATTGGGATATTCGAAGTAAATGCAAATTTATCGCATTTTCACTTTGCATTGATTTATTTTATTATTTTTAAATTCTGCCTCTGTATTATAATTATAACATGTAAATCAAGTTTTAAGAAAGAAATACAATTGTTAAAAAATACAATTGTAAAAAGAATATATTCATACCCAAATGAAGTTTCGCCCTCTCCTTTTGTTCCGCCATATACTTCTAATATTGCGTCATTTGCAACAACCCAAAATATTTTACTTAATGAGCGGACAAGAATTACCTTACTGAGAGTGTTGATAGCAACGGTTTAAAAAACATAACATATCTAAAAAGGAATGTTGGTAAACTATCCTGAAAAATGTTCCAGCTACAGATGCAGCAATGCTTTAGAACAAAAATCCATGCATAGCTTTTTGTGGTGGATGGATGCTAAAAATGCGCGCCACAATGTTTTCCTACATGCAGGTAGGGCCTCACCATCTTGGACAAACAAAATTCAAGTGGTGTTTTTGCCAATGGTATCAACACTTTGTTTTAAAGGCAGTATACATGATTGGTATCACGAAAATCAGAAATGTTCACAGATTTACGCCTAACTTACACAATATAAACATGATGACCGTAGAAAACTTCCCCTGAAATGGTTTTGTCTGAAGTGCTATAGTCTTTGAGAAATGAGTAAAACAATTATTTTTCGTCTTATGAGACGAAAATTCAATTCGCCCCAAAACCATTTCACCCAAGTGCCATTTCGCCCCAAACCACTTCGCCCGAGTGCCATTTTGCCCCAAATCACTTCGTCCAAACACTACATCGCCCATATGCTACTTCGCCCCAAAACCACTTCGTGCACAGGCCGTGGTTCAGGGCGAAGTAGTTTTGGGGCAAAATGACTGCAAACCTTCTTTTTTTGTTTAATGTTTTCTCAAAAGCTAGACGAAGTACGGAGCTGGTTTTTTCTCAGGTTGGTTTTAATCATGCATATTTTCAATCACACAGGGAGATAAATCTATTTGTAACAGTTTACCAATCATGTATACTATCTTTAAAGGTAGTCTACTTGTTTGGTAATTACCCTCCAAAACAATTTCTGAATTATTATCTTTAAGCTTACTTGTTATCAAGATGATAATGGTAGTAATCATCCTGTGAAATTATTTTGTCTAAATTGCCCCCATTCATGAGAAAAATGACAAAACTATTTGAATCGCCTGTAGGCGATCTTTGGAGCCATTCATTCCTGCACAAAACCGTACTTGGATTTTTTAGGTTTTCTAAAGTATTGCTATACAAGGTAGTTTTCTCGACCTATGCTTTTAATTACCAGTGGAAATCATGCCGTTTTTAACAGTTTACCCAACGAGTATAAACCGTATCGAATAGCCGCCATTTCGTGGGGCACTTTTTATTACTTAAACCGTTCAACAATGGAATTTTTTGAGGGTCACTACCACGAAGTGTCAACATTTTACAGTGCATGTAAAGTCCTACGCGGCCTTCGACCACCCTCCCCCTTCCTACTCTTTGTAAAACCGTGAACATGTTGACAACTTTGGACGGCCCTAAATTTTGGGGTAATTGCAAATGGTACAATGGACTTAAAACAAAATAAAAGTGGCCACCAGTCTTCGGTCCTAAATGCCATGTGTATAATGCAAATGCAATCTTTATAAAGGGGCCATCTGTTTTTGTGACTAGTTTTACGGTCCCGAGGGTGGCCACTATATACACGTTTCACTGTTCATATTCAGGAATATCAATACTGTATCAATATACTGCAGGTCGATGGCTTTGGTGCAGCATAATGACAAGGTGTTATACATTATCAGTGACCGTAGATCACCTTATATCTTTCCTTTTTCGATGCTTGAATTATTAAGTGCTTTAATATCCAAACTGTCAAAGTAGGTGTCATAATCTTGACATCTGACGAGTGTCTTTTGATGAATATCGATTTAACGCAGAGACAAAATGTCCATAATGGAGAACCAGTCGCGAATTAAGAGCATTAAATGTCGCCAGCTAATTTAGAAATTTTAACAAATTTCGTATTTTCAAACGTTTTACCAAAGTTAGACGGGGAACAGGAAAAACGCCAGCATTAACATTTTAAATGAAATTGCATAAATGTATTGGTCACTAACCACTGAACAAAATACGTTTGCATTGCCTCGTGAAATGAACCAAACATGTATTAAACGTCAAGTTGGTGCACCCGGAGCTGGAGGCAACGGAAAAGCTGTCTGCTGCCACCAAGTATCGATACTTTGCCAGGGCCAACACAATTTAGCAGAGTGCGCATAAAATCGCACCATTGGAACCTATGTTATGCTTAATATTTAAATATTAAAATACTTAAAATTCTCACATCGTCTCGGGAAAAGAAAGACACCCCTTAAAGTCTCGTCTTTTCGATTCCGCACATTGTTAAGGGGGAGTCCGTCACTTTTGACAATTTTCACTCGAAATAAAACTACCCCTGGAAGGGTGAAAATTGCCAAACTGACGAGCGTGTATTTTGGGCGAGTCCCACACGCTACTTAGCAAAATAGGGCCACCCAGAATACCCCAAATACTTCACAATTTATACACTAACCACACAAATGTTGAGGGCATACAAAATATTCATGAGCTCGGTGCACCAATCTTTGGCTGTACAGGTAGGCCTACATAGGGTATAATAAAGTAAAAACGTCACCCTTTGTGCGTTGCAAAATTTACTGGGTCCACACTAACAAAACCAGCGACGTTTCCCTGCGCTTCAGCAATTTGCCTCGTTGGAGTATGGCGGACACAATAAAATGATGCACTTTCATTTGGGTATGATTTCGAAGTAAACGCAAAATAACTGCACGAAAAATCTCCATCATGGATAGTGTGGAAATCAGCATAAAAAAACAGACCAAAAAACAGAAGGAACACAAATTGAGTCAATTTAATCTCACATCTTCCTTTTAAAGCTTTTGAACTTTTTTATTTTCATTTTTCTCTTTTTAATTTTAATCTTTTTTACGCATATGTACATCAAAGGATAAAATTATAACCTCCCTCTTTACTACATACTTTAGTGGCGTTGTAAAGACAGCACGCCTGGATCTCTTTAAACGGCGCCCTCTGGTTTTAAAGAGAAAATTATTTTGATGCACAGGTATTCAGCTGGATATTTTTTAGAACAATACTGTATTTAAGAAAATGGAGTGGTTAGGGCGTTCAATTTGAACAACCGCATAGTTTCTACGTTTGTGCGTTGAGGTAAAAGCGCATGCGTCTGTGTGGGGCGATAACTTATTAATGTACTCGGATTTCCTATTTAACATCAGTCAAAATCACATTCGCAGACAACCCGCCCTGTGCAAATTACACTGCAAAACGCCACCCGTGACAAATTGGGCGACAACGAAATATGCCAGCAAAACAATCATATACTAGTAGTCTGGTGTTGTAAACACAAACTACAGTATTATGTACAAAACGTAATATTAACGGTCAGTTGGTAAAGTTCCTCCACACAACTGGGTCAGTGTAACACGGTAGGATAAAATAGGATTAAGGGTACATTGTCTGCATGTTGTGGAACATTTCACATAGGCCTACATGTACATGTATATTGAAAAATAAATTTAGATAATTGAAAAGTTGCTACCTGTCACATGAGACATAACACTGAAGTAAACGTAAACAGGAAATGCACGCATATGTGAAAGTGAACATTTTATGAATCTTTTGGGACGTAAAACTATATAAATTTCACCTTTTTGGCATTCCATAACTTAAAAAAATCCACATGACTGCTGATGTGGATGAAACTGAAGTATGGTCGTGACTGAATCATTTGCTTATACCAATTACACACGAGTGATCAAGCCGTCGACCTAGCGTCTACCATAGACTCCTGTGTAATTTCAAGTCGTAGCCACAATCATGCCTTCCAATGTAGTCTGGTACCACTCCGATCAGCAGTTTACATATCATAACACTGATTCAGGGGATATGATTAAAAATGGCTACCTTGTGAATGAGATTGTGTCTGAATTCTTGGCTGTGGCTTGAAGCTACACACAGTCAATTGAAAACGCAAGGTAGCCGGCTTGCTTACTTTCCATAGATTCATGTGCATAATTTCAAGACACGACCAAACAATTAGCCTTTTTCACATACTATGCTGTTGTTGCTACGTGGTGCAAGCCAATGCCTAGCAACCAACAGTCTGGTTGCTTTATAAATGCCATTCTCTCCTACGATGAACAAGGTATTTATTCTGTACCTGCTGCGTGCATCACATAGCAACACAAAATTAGTCTGGTCAAGTGTATACTGAGTGTGCATGTAAAAGGAAGTACATCAATACACTATTCATGCGAAACATTCAAAAGGCTAATTATTGGGAGAGGCCGATAAAAATGTATGGCTGTTCCCCCATAATACATCTAGAGGAACAAAACAGTTTACTTGGTATACAGACAATGGTCAATGCATGGTTCCGAGATTGCCCAATTAACCCCGCCCCCTTGGATATTGTTGCTATGCCTCACACGCTATCGTCAAAATGTCCACACACACTGCACAAACCAATGAGACTTTCAACGGAAAGCACAGATTCATTGGAGAAAACTCAAAGGTATTCATTTTTCAGGGTCGACAGTTACCGTAGCACGCACTTAATGACATATGTTCATAACAATTCGCTTTCTTACCTTTGAACAGCGAATTGCCCGGCCTTGAAACCAAACATTCACCCCGAACACCACATACAACGTATGGGCAGAAAATCGCGTGATGTTGGTTTGTGAGGCAATGCACTTTGACCTATGTGGGCGCTGTCTGCTAGCCCTGTTGTGATTGGTCGGCGGGTTCGGTTGATTGACAGGTCGGAACTATGCATTGCCACTCTAGTTGAAAATATTTCACAACAAAGAGCTATAAAATCCCTGTGTATTTAACTCAGACACAGGCCCCGTCATATAACCTTGAGATAACATCTTTTAACCGAAATGTAATGCACACTTATCTTGGAATAAATTACAGGGCATGAAAAACACTTGTGTAATGCTTTTTACTATACAAGAACTACACGTACATGTACATGTACATGTACAAAGATGGTTTAAGGAAGGCACTAGCCGAAAAATTGTCCAGGAAGTGTCAACATATCTCAGAAAATTATTTAAGAGAGAAAAATATACGAGACAACATGAAATAATTAAAATATTTCGGTAATAACGTACATGTATATACTTAAAGAAGCGTGACCAGATCACACTTTGACCCAGTCATATTTTGATTACCACATCAATTTTTCTCATTACCATTCTGCGCAATCAATCCGTATATTATCAAGGATAATTTATCCGGTTCTATAAAGCAGTGCAGTAATTACACCAACATTTTTGCTTCCACATCCAAATTGGAGATTGCAATTTTCCAGTTTTCTTACCATGGACAGTATTTTAGGGAGGTAATTTATTTGATTGTTAGGTTAAAACAAAATCCATTTTCCTGAACGCGCTCCTTTAACCTTGTTCTACACTGAGCAAAAATCCATATACCGGTACATGTGGGGCCTGCCAGACAGTCTGGATTTGCCCTGGGAAATCTGGGTCAAACTTGTAACGGTGCTTAAAGGTGACTTTTTTGCCCTTTCTGAAAAAAAAGGTGGGGTTTGAAAACGTGTGGCCGAAAAAGTAATTTTTAAAAAGGGGATTAGTGCAGCAATCTCATTTTTGAGGATGTGACTTGATTGTCATTTTTTTGTCACAAAATCTCCACCCCTGTGACAAAATGTTGGTTACATAATTTCCACCGGGGGAAAAACAAAAATGCACATTCTGCTCCTAGGTGCATTAAAAATCGGATTTCTACCGTTCTACATGTCGATTTCCCCGCCTTGGGGCATAGAAAACGTGACCAAATCCTTATATAATGGTGGGGTAACTGGTGGGGTAACTGGTGGGCAGGGGGGGGAGGACAACTGATAGGTGCATAATAATCCCAGGATAAAATGTAACACTGTATGTGTGGAATGGTGTCATGGGGAAACTCATGTCTAACAATAATGCACAGGGCACATAACTTGGTACGTGTACCACTGTGTCCAGGCCGTACACATTGCATTCCGACTCTGTTGCGATTGCACAGACAGGCCAAATTTCGAGCATGCTCGAAATTCTGCGATTGCGTTTCGCATCGCAAAACCCGTACACCTTGTGATGCGACTGCACAACATGCGCTATTGTGATGGAATCACGGATGAAACGCAAGGTGTACGGCCGGCTTAAAGCGGGCCTCCCACTGTGCGATTTTTGCCACGAATGTCCTACGAACTGGTACGATTTGGTACGATTACCAGAGACTGTCTATAGACTCTACACACAATCGTAACAAATCGTACCTAATCGTTGGAAATTCGTGGCAAAAATCGCACAGTGGGAGGCCCGCTTAAGATGCTTCCAGCATCGTAAGAGCACACCCCAACATCGTGGCCCAAGAATTTTGTACGATGAAAAAATCCTGCGACGTATGTGACAGGGGCTTCAACAGGGAATGCCTAGCACAAACAAAATACAAACATTAAATGAAACAATATTCTGAAGTACATGTACGACTAGAAATTCAAAAAAAAACGAAAGCTATTTGCACAACGAGTCTTATACTTAAACCTTAAAAAGCCTGACTTCACTATTTACAATCAGTTGCGGAGGATCTGATATTAATGTATTAACAATACCTGATGTGGCCACAATGGCTAAGTTAAAACCCTCAGAAACATGTCAAAATAAAACTGTGGTATTCAGAATAAATGAAAGGCAAGACATTGCATTGCCCAATTTGAACACAAACAATTTCTCAAATTGCTTTTATGAGGTACTAAAAACTAAAAAGAGATGGACAAAACTTGTGGGACTAAATTTAGAAAATTTGCAAAGATCAACTCTACTGCGCCTAGCACAAGATACAAGTGAACAGTTGTCCTGTTCAACTAAACGTAAAAATAAGTAGCTCATGGAATATATAAATTACTTTCGGAGTACTGGTACGACATCTATCTTACTGAATTATTAAAAAGAAAATTTATTCTGAAGAGAATTTTATCATTCCTAGATTTTATGTTGGGGGAGGGGGCAAATGCAATGCAACAACATGGGTAGTTCACGTAAATGCACAAACCATAACCAAAAGCATTTAAAGGGCCTGTGACATGCTTCATATGATGGATTACTTGTTCAGCAAGACTTTACTATTGTTCGTTTTGATGTAAAATCAATAAAAAGTAGCCCTTTTCAACTTTGAAGATTTCATTGTACTAAATCACAGAAAGAGGGCGCTGTTTGGAGTGCATCACTTCAGGAAGACACGAGGGAAAAGTAAAGAAAAAACATAAGACTTCAAGTTGGAGTTATGCAAATTGCTGCAGTTTACACCACCATTTTTTTCAAGGCTTACAACAGGCAACATGTAAAACAAACTCAAACGGCCATGGATTACAAAAGTTTCAGCAAGTTTGAGAAAAAAAAGTGGAATCTTTTGTGTAGGCCTACAGTTGAATGTTATTTTTTCCAGTGTTTGCCTCTTTTGACATCGCAACCTTGGTCATGAATATGCATATTACATTAGCATAAAAGCTAAAAACCTTTGTTTTAACCCCCAAAACAAGCTCCAAATAGGATTTATAGCATAGATGTCATCGATAAAAAATCCCTAATCATGGGCCCTTTAAAGACAGATTACATGATTGGAAAACTGTTACAAATGGTGTTTATATCCCCACATGGATGTGTACATAAAAACCAACCTGTGTGAGTCAGCTCAGTACCTCATCTACGTTCCGTTCCGAGAAAACAATGAAAAACAGTGTCCTATTTAACCTGGTTTTGTGGTAATACTGCACAGACAACAGTCATAATACTATGGAAGTCAGGGGCCCAGTTTCTTTCCAAAGAGGGCGCCCTTGTAAAAAAAAATGTGTGTGCACACACATCTACATGAATTAATCTTTAATTATTGTTTTCTTATAAAAAATACCATCTCGGGCGGAATCATTACATTGGACAGTTGGAACCACTTCTATCTTCCATTTTTTCTGGCCAAATGGTCGATTCACATTTTGGGATTTATGTTTGCAAATAAACGCAATATAAATGAATACTTTGGACAGAATATTCTGTGTGCCTTTTTCAACATCTGAAACGAGCCTACATGTACCAGTGCCAATTTGAAATTTGTCAACACTGCATATAGAACGGTGTAAAGTGAAAATGTATCAGAAATCTCTAAGCAGTTTTTTTCAATGTTCTGCACATTTAAGTCATTGACTAACACTTGTAGTTTGAAACCATACATTAAATCAATATTTTTATTTGGCAGGGTATGAAGGGGGAATGGAGGGGTTGCAGGGAGGGCAGGTAAATAAAGGAATTTAAATAACGTTTCCTATTATACTGATTTTTAAATTAACTTTTCATAGTATTACATCGACTCAAAATAGTTTAGCCTCCTCTCTCTTTAAGAAACTAGAATTATATGCGTATTGCTATTCGCATTGTAAAGTCAAGCTGAATTTGAAGCATTTTTTATGTAAAAATACTCTGGCTACTGAATGGGAACAAATTCCACAAATGTTGGCTTAATCACTGCTCTAGAACCAAACACTCAAAAAATTGGTTGAGGCCTACATCGACATTGCAACTGGAAGCAACTCAACTGATCAGCGGCAACTGGGAGCATCCAGCCATGTCTACATTTCCAGAGCGCGCACTTCGACACGGCAACTAGGTAAAGCCTAGAGTACATTGACCTCGCAACTGGAAAGAACTGTTGCTTGCAGTTGCTGTCTATGTGTGCGCACATGATCAGATGCACGCGAGCAACTGGCAGCAACTAGTTGCAAGTACGCGTACATCGACGCAACTGTCCGCAACTGGGTACAACCATGGAGGAAGGAAAGTCTTCCTTCCTCCATGGTACAACTAGTTGCCAGAAAGTAAAACATAGCAACTCGCGGCAACTGGGATTTTTTCAGTTGCCAGTAGTTGCAAGTGCGCGTACCGGTACATTGACCTTTTCAAGCAACTGATCAGTTGCTCCCAGTTTCCGCGAGTTGCTTCCAGTTGCAATATCGATGTACACTAGGCTCTACATTTTAATGTGCGTATTAGTGTATAGCGGGTAATCGCATATTTATGACTATCAGTAGCTTCTTTCAATGACGACGTCAAATTATCAATATGAGTGATCTTAATGGGATAAAATCCATAGTTTAAACAGGATCACTGCTGTCAGCAAATTATTTTTACATTTTAATTAAAAATGAATGGGGAAATATAGGTAAATCTTTGTCAATTTTTTGGCACAAAAAGAGCCTAAATAATATGTAAAAAATCACAATTGAGTTACATCCAAGTAATATTAAACTAAAGTTGACTCATTCTGCAGAAAATGTGTTTGAGGGTTTATGCACAAGATATGGGGTTTTAATTTTTTACACCACTCAACGAAATTGAAGGATCAGACTCCCCCCCCCCCCCCCCCCCCCACCCCCCAAGAAATGTTTAAACACAAATGACCTCTTAAGCCCCTGGTGAAACGTATGCCGAGCTCCAGTGGAACTAATGTGGTTTGTTTTCTGTTGACAACTTGGTAACCAATCGCATGGCAGGACTAACACGGTAATTTCTGTTCATAATCCACTTTTTGAAGAAAAAAAATACAAAAGTCTGATCTTTTAATTCTGTTGAGTAGTATAGACATCAATAAAGCATTGATATCGTGACATAATTTTTAATGGCCTTCCAATACGGAACTCTCCTGCCAAGTAACCAGGGTCACAGAGTGCAGAATGTTTTGGCTAGGGGGGCCGTGATTTAGATTGGGCCCAAAAAATTCTCATAGAAAATACTGCCCGAGTAAGCATGGTTTAAAACAAAATCGTAATTACAGTAACATACTGCACAGGTACTGCATTAGAGACAACCTAATTACCAGTGGTCAAACTTTAGGGAGGTAAGGCTGTTTAACTAAATAAATCTATACAATAAAATTAACTTTTCTTCAATTTTCTTTCTTGAAAACCATGCCTGATCATGGATTATTTTTCTTTTTCTAAATCTTGATCAGTTTTTTCTTCTAAATCTTGACTCAAACAAACAAACAAACAAACAAACAACTATTTACACATATCAAAGCCGTCGCTGCAACCAAGTTTCAGTCTACAACTTGAGTGATTTTCCCAAGCATTAAATAAAACAGCCTCTTTGTTGTCATTATGGCAACAAATTTTGAATACTGCGGTTCAAAAATCAAAATCATAACAAACTGATCAACATATTTCTCTTGATTTGTCTTCCAAATGCAAAATCTCACTTATTACGGAGAATTTTACAACGTGGTTGTATAAAACACAGCCACATGAATTATGCAACATCACTGATTTGCTCTGTCCAGCTCTAACAGATGATTGGTCAATCATTCACTTAATGAATTATTCATTACCTTGGCATCATCAGTTATTCATTACCTAGCAGCACACGCAAAGGGTTATTTTAGAAATGCACCTCCAACATGTTGTCCATTCGTCCATTTTCTGTTTAATATACAGCAGTAGTTGCTAAAGTTGGCAATAAGGTTGTGTATTAGCTGTTGGTGTTGGATTCAGTAGCTGGTTTGTAGTCCAACCGGTAACCTGCAATAGATAATTGTTTGCCCAATCAGGGGTTGGGAAAATGCGATTTGGCTTGCGTCGGGGAAAATTAATATTAATGAGGGTTTGTTTTGCCCAACCCGACGTAACTTGATTAAACAATATTTGTGATGCGTCGTAACAATTGATGAACCGGTCACAAAGTTACGACTACCAAATAGGTAATTGTAACTTTGTGAAGGACTCTCCCCAATGATTGTATAGCGCTGTGTAGCGGTTTTGCCCACAACTTGTTTTGCCCACAGCTTTACATCCCCTTCCGAAAGATGGAGCAAGTGTGTTTAAGTGCCTTGCTCATGGGCACAGCAGAGCTGCCAACCCTCCCGCATTTTTCAAAAAAATTCCTCTAAAATTACCTATTGCGGGACTCCTATCACAGATAAAATACCCTCCTGGATTGTCAATTAACAACCTCAGAGATTTTTAGATGTGTCTGAAGTCGGGAGGTCAACCTATTTTCCAGGTTTCTTCTCCAAAATATGGGAAGTTGGCAGCTATGGCACAGGTACTACAGCTGGGTATTGAACCCGCAACCCCACGTTTTCACCCGAGTGTTGCGAGTCAGTGACCCAAACCACAGGGCTATGGTACCCCAAAAGAGTCTCTCCAGTACTGCTGATAGCATTCCTGCTTGTTTCTTAAAATGCTCGTTTCCACTCTAATCTTATTTCCAACATTCCAAGACTGACTTACTCTGACTGTCCATAGAGGGCTCCCTGCAATCAGCGTAGCGATGTCCAACTCCACCACAGTTATAGCAGGTCAGTTTCTTGTTGCCACCGTGGGACCCATGGTTGGCCCTGTGTCCATACCCCATCCCACTCAGGTACAAATGTCCATGAGGCATGAAGCCTAGCTGCCCGTTACCTCCGTAATGCATCTCGCTAGGGACGTTTTGGAAAGGCAACATGGGAAAGCGGCGATTTCCCGGTAGGGGAGAGGTGATGAGGTTGTTAGTTAGGGGCAGTCCAGGAAGGTTACCGGGGAAGAAACTAGGGATGTTTTGGTATGCGACTTGGGTGGATGGGTAGGCATTGTGTAAGGAATAATGATGGAGTGATCCGTGGTGTGGCCCATCGTTCCCACATTGTCCGCTACAACCACATGATGTACAACCTGGGTTAGCCGCCATTGGGTAACCACTGTGAGTGGTATTGTTATACATCATATTAGGGTTGTTTTCGTACACGCTACTGTTGGACAGATTCACCGATGGCGTTTGCGCCATGCTGGTTACGTAAGTCACTGACGTTAAGTCTTGGTAGTGTTCCCCGCCGGGCCGCATGGTGTAAGTCCCGGGGACGTTAGGCGGCGCAAAGCTAATTGTTCTTGAGCCTGGGAAGTTGGGGTTGACTGGACTTGAGAGAAGCCGCGGGCTGCTGGCTCCGGACAGGGTTGGGGTTAACACCTCGTTCCTGGGAGTCAACGGAAGGGACGATGGAATGGACAAACTTGAGGAAGCGGTCGATGTCGGGATGACGTCTGGTACGGCAATAGACGACATTTTGTATATGGCTGAGTCGGGGCACTCCACAGAGTACTGAAGTCCTGGTATGCTTGGTTGCTGCAGCTGGGGTTGTGCTGGAAGTTGCTGTAGCTGCTGCTGCTTCATGTTAAGAACCTGCGGCGGAATGTTCGACCCGACGTCCATTTGGTTAAGGGCAGGCAGCAGAGGAGGGGGAATGTTTGGTGGGGGTACAGTCATCAAGTTGGGATCACCAACGTGGGTCATCATTTGCATCTGCTGCCTTGCTACCGGTACATTGAGGCCCGACCCATTGATCCCACCACCGCCACCGTTTCCGGCTTTGCCTAACTGATTACTCATATCCATCATTGGTACGGGATTAACGCGATTATCCAGTTGTCGTTGATTTGCGTCCATGAGTCGCCTTAGATCCACCGGCCTGCCTGAAACCTGATCCGTGTTTTGAGGACAGACAGCATTATAGTTGTAGTAGTTGTTAGCGGGTGGATTGGGGCCTTGAATGGCCGGCTGGGAGAGCTGAGTGTTCCCTGGAAGAGGAGCTGCCTGCGGAGGCGCCATTTGGGTTGGTGTGTAGGGGGGGTTGACCATTTGTGTCCGGGTTTGTGTGCTGCCGACATTTTGGGTGGAAAGTTGCTGCTGCTGCTGCTGCTGCTGCTGCTGCTGCTGCTGTTGTTGCTGCTGCTGCTGCTGTTGCTGCTGTTGCTGCTGTTGTTGCTGCTGCTGTTGTTGCTGCTGCTGTTGCTGTGTCAACTGATGTTGTTGTGTTGGTTGGCGCTGTTGCTGATGCTGTTTTTGCTGCTGTTGCTGCTGCTGCTGCTGTTGCCCAACAACCTCTTTATTGGAAACTGCTCTGGATCGAATATCAGGCGACGACAACACAGACCCTTCACTCCCCTCAGATTCTGCAGACAAAGAACAAAGTTTTAGTCAATCTCATGGATAGCCGGAGGCGCAGAGGTTTAGTGAATAGTGCATCAGATTTCCAGGCGATAGGTCCATGGATGGTTCGAGGCCTGGTCACTGCTATCACTTTGTGTCCTTAGACAAGACACACTACTCCATATTGTCTCTCTCCACCTAGGTCTATAAATGAGTAACAGCAAATACTGGTTGAGAGAATGCAATTTGGCTTGCATTGGGGTACATCAACAATGCAACTGGAAGCGGATGTTTCCGGCAACTGGAAGCAACTCGCAGCAACTGGAAGCAATTGATCAGTTGCTTAAAAAGGTCGATGTACGTGTACTTGCAACTACTGGCAACTGGAAAAAGTTTCAGTTGCCACGAGTTGCTCATGTTCTACTTTCTGGCAACTACATGTAGTTGTATCCAGTTGCGGTCAGTTTTATCAATGTACGCGTACTTGTAACTAGTTGCTGTCAGTTTAACAATTGTGTCTGAATACGTTAGGCGCACATCGACAGCAGCTAGTTGCTTCCAGTTGCAAGGTCAATGTACCCGAGTTGCCGTGTCGATGTGCGCCAGTTGTGCAATTGACCAGTTGCTGTTGATGAGCGCGCTACGCACACATCGACAGCAACAGGTCAATCCAGTTTCAAGGTCGATGTACGCTAGGCTTTAATTAGGGTTTGTTTTGCCCTACCCAACGTAAAATGATTAGCTTTGTATACTCAGTGCTTCCCCGAGACACATTGAGAAAAAAAAACTTCATAGCATGCTCAGGTGGGACTCGAGTCCCATAGAGAATGATAGATGTAGCTTATTTTATCGGTCAGTAATGTGTATGAAGGCAAGGCTGACTGCACCAGCCTCCGTAAGAGCCACCGAGGCAGTGTGTGCCACTCAGAACCTGTACTTCTAGGGCCATTTTTTGAGAGGCACAGCTCCAGAGGTCAGCTCATTCCATGCAGGTTTACCATGTTGAAACCCAACAAAATAGGTTTTCAGGGAGGTCTTACGCTACAGGACTCTCCCAGCAACAGAAAATGTCGCATTTTATTGCTGTGGGAATCACTTTGTTCAAACAGGTCCACTTGGACCTGGAGGAAATCACTGAAGCAGAACAGTCTAGAAAAGGATTACAAAGTGACTGGACAATCTCTGCCTTGTCATCCACGAGTTCACTGTATTCAAACAACTTGTGGTCTGATTAAGAATAGCCTGCAAGGAAATGACTAACAATACCTCTCTGTGCAAAACATGATGGGCTAAAATGGAATACTCGCCGAACTGCCGCTCATTGTGTTTGTGTTGAGTACATTAAACTGACTGTAGTTTTTATCGCGCTCTTTAACTGAGTGCAGTTAGACCTCTGCACTACAGCCACCTCCGAAGAGTCACAAGAGTCTCTGGAGTATTTCTGATAACAAATTTTTACAGTAGCGCAGCACCCACGACTTAAAAATCACGGACCATCGCTAATACCCCATAGGCCATTTCTTCAGAGTACTCCAAACAATCCCATAAACCTGTGCGCGACGTGGTTTTGTTTACATTGTTGACGTCATCTCTCATTCGATCAATTGATATGAAAGAAAATTGCATCCGTTTTTTGTGAGAGAATAATACTTAAAATGCTTTGTACAAAAATGTACACGTGCAAAAAACAAAGTCCAACCATCTTACCCCTTTCATTTTCATCTGAACTCTCCCTAGGACTTGACGGTGAGCTAGACCCTTCAGACCCCGTACCCTCCCCTGCGCCTTGTTGCTGCATGAGGAACTGTGACAGCACGGCGGTGCTGTATGGTGGATACAGCTGGCCATGATGGTAGTAGTAAGATGGGGGTGGCGTGTGGCTTAGTAGCTGGGACATGCCGTTTAACCCACTCTGGCCCGTTTGCCTGAGAGTTGGTAACAATAGAAACAACAAATTTGGAGACAATTTTGAACCCTCGGAGGGGAGCTTCCGGAGGGCACATTTTTATATCTTTTTAATTACTAAAAACCTTTGGGCCTATTCCGCTCAAACTTCATATAATCCTCAATTGATTAGCCTAGTCTGTGCCCCGGTAGTCGCCTTTAATGTTGACTTCACTTACCGGTCAGGTCCACCCTTGGAAATCTTGGCCTCAAGCCCAGGCCCATTGATTTGTGTACAAACATATGTTTTTATATATGTTCTTTGAATAATGCCCCTGATACACGTACAAAGTTTTTCCTGATATAAAGCTCATTATTTAAGTCCTATCCTCGCTCTAATCAATGGCCCAAACCACTCGGCTACGGTACACCACAAATAGTGGGGTACTGTAGTGGGGTGATAACGTGACAGTGCCTTGAGCATTCTTGGGATGGATGTGCATGATATAAATGTCTCAATTATTAGTATTATTATCTCTGTGAATATTACAAACCTCAGCTGTTCCAGTTGCGTCTTAATTCGGCCTTTAGCTCCTTGTACAATGTCCCAGGAATCAACCTCCTTGTCACTTAACTGCAGAACCTGACCAAATTGAAAGACGGAAAATTATTCAAATACCAGCCAAACTTTGGCACCCTAATACAAGCAGTTGTAAACGAGTACACTAAAATATGCAAAAGTTAAAAAAAAAAAAAAAAATTAAAGGCCTACTGTATCATTTGCAATGACCCAAAATATTAATAAATAAGTTGACAAGGACAACCTTCCTCAATGTAATTTGTAAAGATTGAATTGGTAGCAACTGTCCAATAGTATAATTTTGGGCGGTCCGAAATGGGCGCTGTGTACAGGCTGCACGATTCAGGCTTCGCACACTTTCCATAGTTAGGCTACACTGTGCATGTGCACTAGACATGCTAGACTGGTCTCGCACACAACCAGTATGACGCGAGCCACAGAGTGCATACATCCGTATACAATTGTTAGGCTATAACAAAATCCATTTTTCTGAACACGCTCCTCAAAAACAAAACTTATCTTCTGTAATTACCTGTTCTATACTTTTGCCTTCAAAATACTTGGCATACTTGTGCAGTCGCTGTTTCTTCAGCCATTCTTGGATAAGCGGATCGACATTGTCCCTTAAAAACTGGTGATAGTAGGGCAGGGTCATATTGCTGTTGGGCGGGGCCATGTTGATGATGGGCGGAGTCAAACTACTGCTGGGCGGAGCCATGTTGGTGTTGGGCGGCGCCATGTTGGTGTTGGGCGGCGCCATGTTGGTGTTGGGCGGAGCCATGTTACCGCTGGGCAGAGCCATGTTACCGCTGGGCGGGGCCATGGTGCCGCTGGGTGGGGCCATGGTACCACTGGGCGGAGCCATGTTGGTGTTGGGCGGGACCGCATTACCACTGGGCGGGACCATGTTGCCACTGGGCGGGGCCATGTTGCCACTGGGCGGGGCCATGTTGCCATTGGGCGGGACCATGTTCCCACTGGGTGGAACCACGTTACCACTGGGTGGAGGCATGTTACGACTCGGCTGAGACATGTTACCACTGCATGTAGGTAGAACTGCTAGGCTGTTAGGAGGGGCCACATTACTGCTGAAATGAGTTAAAGGTAGAAAACATGATTGGTAAACTGTAAAAAGGGGTATTATTTCCACTCATGGTTAGAAGTCCATGTGGATAAAACTTCCCTGTAGATATTTCAGTCACATAGGTGCAGTAATACTTCTGAAAACTTGAAAAATCCATGCATGGCAGAAGACTTTTTAGAAAACCACCTTCAGTTGTTAATTTCTCACACAAAATACCATCTTGGACTGAAATAAAATCACCAAAAAGCACAAAAATTGCTAATTACAATATTAAAAACTAGAGTACTACAGTGGTAAATTGGTCACTGTTGCACCTAAAAAAGGGACGACCCGTTTAAGTGTTTCTCCGTGTAATTTTGTGAAAAAAAAATCAGAATTAAACCTAAAAATTTAACCTAGGTTAGGCCAAAAACAAAAAGAACTCTGTTTAGCGTTAGCGCGCGTCACTTTCAACCCTGCGCGTTAAAGCTTTTTTTTAAAATAAAAAATATATATCATTAGCCTGTTGGCTTCATGTGAACTTGACTATATTGCTTGGAATCCACTTACCAAATAAAAAAAAAATAAAAAAGCCCTGTCACCGCGTCATTTTAGGAGACTTCAACTTACACTAAACATACATGTAGTTCTTTTTTTTAACTTTATTTGCAGCTTCCTGGGTTAAAAATGACCCAAGTGGGTAGTGTCAAGAGGTCCATAGACAATAATACTCACCTGGTATTTGAGTGTTTGGGTACTTCTTTGCCATTTGCTGCCTTCAACTGCTGTGAATTAGATCCTGGGGAAAACAATTACACTATAATTACTATCACTGAACAAACTGCCACTCAAAACAAACCAAAAAACCACTATAAAGTTAGTGGCCTCTTGTTCCAAACCAGAGTTTTTTAAAGACAAAATTACTAGAAAAAGAGCACATTACATGTAAAACACGATGTTGGAAGGAACACAAATACCAGAAATACCGGTACTCAGGTCGAAAGAGGGGTTAGATTTAAGCCAATTAGGGGGTTCAAAGGGCAGGTCTGGGGCTGGAGGGTGAACAAAATGGGGATTAGGAGGGTCATTCCGCGTCAAATCAACCAATTTTCTAAAAAGTTCCCAGGTGACCCTCTTAGATTTTGATGAAATTTCATAAGAATGATTGAGTGTGGCCCAAATGAACACATACAAAAAAGTAAAATCATACTCCATGTCGTTTTCGAGATATGACCAGTTGAGGGCCATTTTGTGCGAAAAGTGATTTTTGTGATATTTTCCGACTTTGAAAGCTCATACCGGTAGTTCAGTCTTTGTACCAGGTAGAGAGATCAAATTTGGTATTCTAGCTTACTTCTTGGCAAGATTCATGAATCTGCACTCAATTTAACTGTATCTCCTTTATTTTTCTGGTTATGGTCACCCAAAGTAGGCACTTTATTCAGCCGAAAATGTTTTTTGTGAATTTTGGGGTCACCCTGTGCCCACATGATGGGTCAAATAAATCCTATATTCCCTAGGTATTATCTATGGGTGCATGTCTATACCCATAAGCAATTATAAGCTCACCAATGCATTAATTAAGAAATGGCATGGGCCCAAAGTTGGCTCCAGCCAGAAAAAGGTCAAAAAGACCCCTCCCGTCTTGACCCCGCGATCAATTGAATTTGTTTTTGAAATTTACACCACTTAAACATATATCTACTTACACACTAAATTTCAGCTTTGGCACTCAACTCCTTCATGGTGTGGTGGCAAATTGAGAAATAGACGTTTTTCGCACCTTTTTCCTTGATTTGCAAAAATGCGTATTTGTCAAAATGCGTAATTGTTTATTTATTTGTTAGCTTAAGATGTAAGGAACATTTCCAGAAAGATTTGGGATGGCCACTCTTACAGTTTTTTAGTTACAATAATTTTAACATTGGCTAACATGTACATGTAAATACCATGTAAATAACATGTAACTGTGTCTGTACATGTGCTGTACATGGTATTTACATGTTATTTACAATAATAAAAACAAAATCAAACTTTTTCTGATGAATTTTAGTGTTGAATATACTTTTTTTCTAGCTGCAAAAAATAAATTACACAAGCTTCAAACTTGAAATACACTGTATGATGTTAAATTACTGTACGGATTTATGTTTAAATGAGCGAAAAACTTCTAATATTCAAATTGCCACCACACCATGAAGGAGTTGAGTGCCAAAGCTGAAATTTGGTGTATAAGTAGATATAATATATATGTTTAACTGGTGTAAATTTCAAAAAATGTTTATTTGATCACGGGGTCAAGACGGGGTTTTTGACCTTTTTCTGGGTGGAGCCAACTTTGGGCCCATGCCATTTCTTAATTAATGCATTGGTGAGCTTATAATTGCTTATGGGTATAGACATGCACCCATAGATACTACCTAGGGAATATAGGATTTATTTGACCCATCATGTGGGCACAGGGTGACCCCAAAAATCACAAAAAAAACATTTTCGGCTGAATAAAGTGCCTACTTTGGGTGACCATAACCAGAAAAATAAAGGAGATACAGTTAAATTGAGTGCAGATTCATGAATTCTGCCAAGAAGTAAGCTAGAATACCAAATTTGAGCTTTCTACCTGGTACAAAGACTGAATTATGAGCTTTTCACGACACGCGCGAGCAGAAAATGGCCCTCTTGACCAAATTTCAACTGGCCATATCTCGAAAACGACATGGAGAATGATCTTACTTTTTTGTATGTGTTCATTCGGGCCACACTCAATCATTCTTATGAAATTTCATCAAAATCTGAGAGGGTCACCTGGGGACCACTGGTTGATTTGACATGGAATGACCCAGGAGTACCAGGAATGAGGGGAGTGGGAGAAAAGGACTGTGGAAGGAGATTAGAAAGGACAAACAAGGAATAGAGGGGTGGGGGAGAGGGGTAGTAGGGGTAGGAAAGAAAAGGGACAAATGATGAGAAGAAATTAGAAAAAGAAAAAGGATGGAGAAAAACTACTTTAGTATAGTAAGGTAGAATATGGTATCAGAAAGTATCAGAAATAGATGAGCCACAATATTTACATGTACATATTTACATGACAAGAGCCTCTGTACTTTCAGCAAACAAACCTAATATGGATGCAACTTTCATAATTTAAAAAAATATATATTCTGAGGACGGCTTTGTGTACCACACAGTTTTCTGTGAGGAGACATTTTTGAGATTTTTTCCCTGTTAATTTAAAAATTGTACAAGTTTGTTTTGGCATTAATAGACCACTCTCACAGACGGCCATCTCCGTAGGAAAAAAATGTAATTGCGTATTAAATACCACCAGGTACCGGTGCATGTACGAACATCATGGAAAATGTTCCAAACATGAGCACGTGTTGCTCAATATTTGTTCAAAATATGACACAGCCGATGCGCTTCATAAAAATTTACACTTAAGACCTGTGCATGTGCAATTTGTAGGAAGTGACGTCATTTAAGAGAGACCAAATGCCCTGGATTCAAAAGATAGACCAAGCATTTTATACAGTATAGCCTACCTGCATTGGTTGAGGTACTATGAGCATCTCCAGATGGACTGCTTATGGACACAATGCTCGCCACTGATTGGTTGTAAACAGAACCGCTTCTCGCCGTCGTCGTGACAACAGTCGCAGTAACTGCGGTGCCTTGCTTACAGGCACCGAAGTTACTGCTGTGTGTTACAGGCAGCGGCGGAATGTTAGGCGTCGATAGGTTAACCTGATGGTGTTGGGATATGTGCATCTGACTGACTAGCGCCGTGAGGTTGTGGTGATTGGTCGGTTGGGATGCAGGGGGCGTGGCGTTGGACTGAACGCGACGTGATTGGCCGTTATCTGCCGGGTGGTGATGCGTTTGTCGCGCTTGCTGCTGCTGTTGATGCTGTTGTTTGGAGTACTTGATAAACTGTTTGGGAGTTAAGATTTCCTGCTGCGAATACAATTCTTGATAATGATGATGGCTTGAGTGGTGCGGTCCAAGCTGGTTTAAACTGGTTGAAACCGGATGGGACTGGTTCTGAGGTGCCTGTATGCCTTCATGCACTGCTAAATTGACTTGCGGTTCTTGCTGTTGCTGCTGGTGCAGTTGCAGCTGCTGGTGCTGTACAAGTTGTGGTGGCATCGATGTTTGGGAATACGGAGTCGGTGTTAAATGTTGATGCCTGAGCTGCTGTTGCTGGTGCTGCGGCTGTTGCTGCTGCTGCTGCTGCGGATTAGTCATCAATTGCTGTTGGTAGTGTGGGTGAATTTGGTGTTGTTCCAGGTCCGGCTGCAATGGATAATGTTGTTGCTGCTGTTGTTGCTGTTGCTGTTGTTGTTGTTGTTGTTGCGGAAGCTGGTGATAGACCTGGGTCGGGCCGGGGCTTGAGGTCACATCTATAAATGAAGAAAAGATTAAGTGTTTGGCAAGTACTACAAAATCGGAAAATATAATTAAATAACGACAAAGAGATGTCTCGAGGCTACATACATTCACTTCACAAAACCCGTATTGTGCCGTCAAAAGGAATTCATGCACACACTTCATGTAATCTAGCTGCGTATGCACAGTGGCGTGCATTTTGCTGTTGACCAATTAGCGCTCACATTCTGATCACATGATCCTCGTCTTTAGCCTTATACTATTGTCGATAGCGTCATGACGCCAATCTTGCATTTTGCTCTGATGAGTGCAAGTCAAAAAGTGCTTTAGCATGTCTTTGTCGTTATTTAATTCTATATTCTGAAAAAAGGATAGGACTGCACAGTAATATTTGCATGTTTTATTCATAAATACCTTAGACAGTTTACGCATCCCTATTGGCTGAGAGCATGTCACGTGGCCAGTCTTAAACGGACAATAAAGACCAGTCTTAAACACTTTTTTTGCACGCGCCCGCACCCTATTCAGCGCATATGGAATACGCACACACAGAAACTGCAACGTGCCTAAAAGCAAAAATGTGCACTGTGACAAGTACCCGGTCGTGTGTGCGCACGTTATGCGCGCCTCGAATAAAAACAATTTAACGCACAGCAGTTTAAACGAACGCAATGCATGTCATGCATGTAGGAAACAAATGTTGCAAAACAACAAGATTATCAAAGAATTTTGGTGAGTTTTACCGATTTACTAATCCTCACCAAAAGATCATAATTTGCAACACTCCGAGGCGGCCGCCACGGCGTGAGATTTACTACACTGACAGGTTGTCCACAGACATTAAGTTCATGTTCAAAACACGGTGTGTACAAATGAATGGTGGACAATGAATATGTTTACATGTCAACCGTGGAAGACGGCGGCAAAGCTGACGTTTTAACTCGTCAACGGCCCATGTGACTATACATTGCCAGGACGTGTTAACACGTCCTCCGGCGTCAAGTGGTTCATTATTGAAACTGCTGAATAAAGAGTGCAGAGTAAATATTGACGACAGCCATTTTATTACTGTGTTTCCCATTTTACACAAACCTAGTTTTGGAGTCGCTGAGTTGGTTTGGTTTTCAGTTTTCCCTGGGTTGGATGAAAGGCTCTCAGACACGTCGGATGAGCGGAAAAAGCTGTGTGTGAGTTCACACTGAAGGATAGACTGTGGTATGAGAGAGAGCTTCCTGCAAGACACAACCAGAAAAACAACAAGGAGTAAACTACACATTAAGGACTACACACAAAAAAATGATTAAAATATTTCAAAATAATGTGAAATAACCAACGGCAATTTATGAATGGGATGAGAGAGAAATCATTATTTTTAGTTTACTGTACATGTACATGTAGTTCAACCCACAAATTTGTGGAAATACAGACACTTAAAGATAGTATACATGATTGGTAAACTGTTACAAATAGTTTTATCCCCCTGTGTGATTGAAGATATGCATGATTAAAACCAACCTGAGCAAAAACCAATTCCGTGCTTCGTCTAACTTTTGAGAAAACGTGCAAAAAAGAGTTTGCAGTCATTTCGCCCCAAAACCACTTCGCCCTGAACCATTTCGCCCTGAACTACGGCCTGTGCACGAAGTGGTTTTGGGGCGAAGTGGCATTTGGCGATGTAGTGTTTGGACGAAGTAATTTGGGACGAAATGGTACTCGGGCGAAGTGGTTCGGGGCGAAATGGCACTTGGGCGAAACAGTTTTGGGGCGAATTGAATTTTCGTCTCATGAGACGAAAACTAATTGTTTTACTCATTTCTCAAAGACTAGAGCACCTTAGACAAAACCATTTCAGGGGAAGTTTTCTATGGTCATCATGTTTATATTGTGTAAGTTAGGCGTAAATCTGTGAACATTTCTGATTTTCGAGATTACCAATGATGTATACTGCCTTTAAAGCTGGGTGGAAATCTCCCTTCACTTTCATAGTTTTCAACAGTATTCCTTTCTTTATATAGTCCTTTATGTACTAAGAACATTTTATTCAGAATTTCAACCTGGAAAAGTCAGAAAATTTCAGTCTTTTTCCGAGACTCTTTTCACGTCAAACTGAAAATGAAAGGTCACATCAATCAACTTGAGCTATGTGTGTGACGTCATAGCGAGGAGACACACAGAGCTGCTTCACTGACTATGGTTGTGTACCTAGCTCCTCGCAGCAAACACGTACACGTTGTATGCACGCACAGAACTGCAGATTTTCCACAGAGTTGCAAAAACAATGCATATCATTATGACGTCATCACCTTGTTTTTCATTTTGGCCTGTTGCCGGTTGACGAACACAGTCTAGTTTTTCATTTTTTCTCTAATATAAAGTTAGCAATAAAGATAAGAAAAAAAAAACTTTATCAAGTAACATCCGTTTTATAAAATAACTTTCTTCCTCGCCAAGTAGCTTCAAGCTTTCAGCCCGGCTTTAAAGGAGTGTGACCAGATCACTTTTTTTTACCCATAACTCCCCGGGACTTACCTTATGGGTCATGAGATTTTTATATCATAACATCCGTTATATTTTTCTGATTACGAAACTGAAACTCCCGCGCTTCTAGGCCGCATATTTCCGAGGATATCGTCGAAAATCCACCGATTATTTGTAAACTAATTTTCCAGTATCAACGTTTATCCGCTGAAAGCATACTCGATAGTTTTGTTCAATTTTTTACTGGAAATTGCGAATGTTTTTGGGTTTTTGGGACATGGGAGGTGTGTATGGGAGTTACTTGATAATATTGGTAAGTTACATCGAAAACTATTTTCCAGAAACTCTGGTCACGCTCCTTTAAGTGGCATTTACGGTAGCTGTCCTTGTAGTTACATGGGAAATTTGTACAGGGAGGTTTGAGAAAGTTACAGGTACATTGATTTTTCCATTTCCTTTTTTATTAAAATACAAATAATTCTTCAGAGACCTAAATCAGTTACCATGAAATGAAAAAAAAAAAAAATCACAGTCTACGTATCTCATTAAAATACAGACACATACGGGTACGTTTACCAGTGTCACTTTTACTAACACCGCATCCCCAATCAGCACTGCCCATCACAATCCCTCTTGGGAGGAAGGTACGTAATTACACGACAAATTACGTCCTGTAAAGAATACTGCCAGCCCTCTCTGCATGGATGGCGATGACCTATCATGTTTGCATCAATCGGGTTACATTACACTAATCTTTGGAGCAAACATGGACAATGGCATTGTTGGTACTGATGTGTGCTTGGCATGGGCGATTCCGGTTAGTTTTGTAATTGGGTACCTGATTTCCAAAAACAATTTTCGTTGTTTGTATTACCTGGACAAATTACTGGATAAACTACTGGACAATATACTGGACCAAGTGCAGTAATTTCATCAATAGTCAAATTTTTCTTTTTTTAATTTAATTTTTATATTTTTTCTCCACGAGTTCACCTTTTTTTTCCTGCTCTGGTGTTGTACAACGTTTGAGTCACAAGCCCTGTTGTCTAGTAGAACCTGAAATAAACCCTTTCACGGTTATCGACGCCATGTTGTTCACGGGACAGTTCAAACACGCGTTGCTGTCTGCGTGCGCGGATCGTATTCAAATGCATTGTTAGGTCACTGTGCAGTTGTTACGATCCGCGCACGCACACGGCAACGCGTGTTCGAAGTGCCCCGTGAACAAGATGGCGTCTATAACCGTGAAAGGGTTTATTCAAGCTCCACTGGTTCACAACAGATGATTATTTTACTGTTACTACATGCCCATATGTATACACATTTACCGTATGAACACGGACATTGACATTAACTGAGGCCTCGTACCCTGCTGATTGGCCCTGATGCCTCTTCAAGATATACACTTTCTGAGGCCAACTTGGCCAGCATGCCCCGTTCTCTTAAATTTCATGGGGCTTGTATGTGGGTCTTTTCACACTAATGGGCCTATTTAAAAAATAAGTCAATAACTTCTTTCAGATGTCTTCAGTTTATCTCAAACTTAATGAAATGCATAGTTCCAACCTGTCAATCAAGTTGCTTTGTACGTAGTCTCGCCATTTTTTTGCGATGGCTTGTGAGCACATAGCAACAATATCTAAGGGGCGGGGTTAACTGGGCAATCTCGGAACTATGCATTCCCTTGTACTGTTCTCAGGAGATAACTTTTGCCCAAAATTGTAAGAAAATGCTGCCACAACATACATTTCTGAAAAGCTTGTGTACAAATTTTCCATATATGTATGTAATGGTGGACAGACAAAATTGTGACATTTTTGTCTGTCCACCGTTACATATGTAAATGGAATTTGTACACAAGCTTTTCAGAAATGTATGTTGTGGCAGCATTTTCTTTCTTTTTTGGGCAAAAGTTATCTCCTGAGAACAGTACAAGGGAATGTCTTTAAGTTTGAGATAAACTGAAGACATCTGAAAGGAATGATTGACTTATTTTTCAAATAGGCCCATTAGCGTAGAAAGACCCATGTACACTAATAACCAGTGCTGGCTGTGGTGCTCTAGTTGGCTTCAATGTCCATCGAAATGAAGACAAAATCAAGGCTGGAGTGATCTGCCCCTTTTTACATAACGTCAAGGTCTGACTAATGTCTGAATTATTTCAGTAATCTCCCAGGGAGACTTACTTTGTATACTCTGAAATCTCTGGTAGCATCTTCTCAGCCAAGTCTCCCTTGTGTGCTGTGCTGAAGATCCGCGTACCTGTTAGTGAATAAGATGGATACGGGTTATGGGTATAAAGGCATGATCAGAATGCAGGGTTGGCTGGAGTGTATGAGTTTTGTAGCATCAATTCGGGCATTTCACAATAAGCGTTTCTGTCAGGGAGGCACAGAGCGGTCGACATTGGTGTCAGGGGTCGAAATTAACCTGAATTTCATGCTGGTCTGAAGGACCAGTAGATTAGAGAACTCTACTGGTCCTGCTGAAAATTTGGTGGTCCACTGGTGCTTTTCAAAATGACACCGAGATACTGCAACACTTTCTGGTTTAAGGTCATTGATTGCAGGATAGATGGGATTGCTTTTTGATCCAACACTAGGGCATATCTGGAGGGATCGGAGAAAGAAATGTAGTTATCTGAAAATGTCTAAAGCGATCAGGAATTGTTTGTGAAGGAATTCTTCGCATTGAGTAAGAAATGTTTACTGTGGATTAGGCATCAGAGAATGTTTCCATGAGTCAGTATATGTTTTTTACTGGTCCATCGGACGAGCGTCTTTAACAGATCTAGTGGTCTTTCTGATTTTTACTGGTCTCAGACCACAGGACCAGTGTTAATTTCAACCCCTTGCTGTATTCGTTTAATTCACAAACAATTCAGATTTGATTTAAAAACGAATACTTGATTTAGAGGTTGATGTTTATTCAGGAAACCCAGATTTGTTTAACACAATGTTTGCAAGAAAAAAATTTCAATTAGTGCTCTTTTCTTGAGAATAGACGGCATAATAGGGCTTGGGAATGTGATGTCATGCAACGTCACAATGCAGTGGTTTCCGCCATGTTATGTGGCAGTAACGTGCGCGATGTACGTTCAGCTTGTTTTGTTCTCAGGCGTGTGGAATTCTCACGCGTGTTTGCGTGATATGGAATCGCGCGGGCGCTGCACGCATATCCAAACTTGACGATGCGGAACGCCAGTTTGCATAGCAACCACTCACTACCTTCAAGTATGGCGGCCCTTAGTTACCGAGAATTACGTCAATAATGGCATCGTGACGTCGATTCCCAAGCCCTATAATATACTTTATCACACGTTTAGCAATGCTCGTGTCGACCTTTTTCCCCATGAGTGACACACGCGCACGCACATCGAATGTAGCCTTTCCGCGTCAAACTCTTGGTGGCGCCTGTACATGTAGGGGCCATTTCACGGTAATCGTTACATGGGTTTCAAAAGATGAAGTTTAAATTTTGTTTTTCATGGGTTGACAAGAAAAACCTTACTCAAAGTGCTGATAGCAATGGTAACAAACACCACATGAATTTATTTCCGTCCAAGATGTTATTTCATGCTGGAAATTGACAAGCGAAGGTGGTTTTCTAAAAAAGTCCTGTGCACGGGACTTTTTTTACCATTCACATCTAGATTTTTATGGTTTTCTGAGGCATTTATGCATCTAAGTAGCTAAAATTTCTTCAGGCTAGTTTACCAACATTCTTTCTTATACGAAACCCATCTTTAAATGCAAATTATCAGAAATCTGTGCAATATTTCAAAAAGAGGTGTGTATGTAGGGAAAGTCCAGACTGTCCTCTGTCCAGAGGACCAGGGTCATTATGTAACTGTCATGCATGACTGAGCAAACATGGCCATTATGAAAGGTGGTGAAATAATCACTGTGACAAGTTAGCACTTGAAAGTGGGATAAGGGCAATGTAGTAATGAAAGAACACAACATTTCTTTTCAAACATTACCTTAGAGATAAATTCAGAGGGTGTGTCCTCGACATGCCCACAATTTCTCTCAATACACAGCTCACATCGTCCCCTAATTTAGCAACTTTTGGCCTCCATATAAACTACTGTACTCACATTGTGGGGTGTACTGTAGGTATATATTATATTGAGGGTATGCATTCCGCTTGTATGATTTTGTATATGATTAGACAATTGTATCTGCATAACAGACACACCTTACCACAGGAATGGGTGAAAACAGTCATTAAAAAAATATCAAAACTGACAATATACCGTACCAATATCCCTAACTTATTGTGAGTAGTGTACATGTACAGTATACATGTATCCTGTACCAAAATGTCTCAAATTAGACTTGCCACCATTCCCCAAGTGACTAGAGATTCTACCATGGGTCTGACTCACCAGGTAGGTATGGGATGATTCGCTCTTGATGTTGGTCGCTTGCCTCCTCAGGAAACAGCTTAAACAGCTGCAAGATGAACAAAGATCAAGAAATATGTGTAAGTCATGTGTGATTCACCATGTTCACTTAATCCTGGTTAGTCTAGATCTACTACCACAGATTTTCTGTTGGAACCTGTTAGATTGAAAAACCAGCAATATTTTGTTCCCATTTTCAATAAATTACATGTAGTCTTGCGCGTGTGCGTGTGCTAAATCCTTTCAATTTTTGACATACGTGCGCGCTCAGAAGAATGTAGCGTAATTTCGTTACACAACGCCATTGGTTTGTGTGCTTAAATGTACATAGTCCACTTGGTACGTGCTGCATGGGCAATATACAGTGTTCATAAGTGTTTACAATCTGCAGAATTCAACTACATACATGTAGTACACCGTGTTGCGCACCTTCGTTCGATTTCGCATTAGCAGCGCACGCGCAAGATCTATCATCATCAGTTTAGACGGAGGCGGCAACGGTGTCTTTCCATCACAGAAGATGTGCTGTAAAATTGCTGTCGGGACCAAATAAGCATACCAGTTTGGGTGGAAATCAAGGTTGAACAAATTGCTGTATCCAATTATGTCATTCATATGATTCGATGTCGTTTCTGTCATGTTTTGTCGGGTTTTTTGATGGGATGAAAATACTCTCTTCCAAACGAAAGCCGCACACCCGGTGATACTGATGTTTGACGGCTTAAAAATATGGCAAAGAGTGCCATTTCAAATAAAAAGTTATGCATCAGGACAACCTGACAGTTGACAAGTACACTACTGCCAGAATTACTAAAGAATTGTAAGAGATGGCCAAGATTGAATAGGATAACTTGAAAAAGTTAGCCTAACTTTTTCACGTTTTGTGGCGCATGCGCAAATTGTGACACAGCCCCTTTAACTTGAGTGTAATATTTGCATAAAGGCTAGCACTCCAAATTCTTCACATTCAAATGAAGATGCAGTTTACACAGCCACATACTATGCTGTTGTTGCTACGTGGTGCACGCCAATGCCGGACAACGAACTGTCTGGTTGCTTTATGCCATTCTCTCCTGAGGTGAACACGGTATTGAGTGCCGCATGCACCACATAGCAACAAAAATTTAGTCTGGTCAAGTGGTTACCAAGTCTGCATGTGAAAGGAAGTACGTCGGTACACCAGACGCTACCGGTATTCATGTAAAACACGCAAAAGGCTAACTGGACCCTACATGTATTTCTAAAAATAAGCTTCCTATACCCTGCAAATGTATGCACACTAAATTTTTTAATTAAAAATTTCTGAACAATTTGGATGACCAGGGAAAATTGTTTACATTGTACAAATAAACAGAGTACATATATGGTACGGTGCATGTACGGTATGAACATGTTACATATGTAATTACATATGTAATTATACCGGTACATGTAATGTACATACAGTATTGCATGACCGTACACGTACATATTCAGACGTAATTAAGTACATGATTCATGTAAACCTTATGCAATTTAGCGTATCATGATCAACAAGCAATTTGGAACATTTGATGAACTACATGTACATGTACAGTAGTAAAGGATTGTACCTGTAGTATAAGTTATCAGGGCTTGAGTCAGTGTATCGCAAATGTGGGAAATAAAGCTTTGAAATTTTGTTAGTTGAAATGCTCAAAAGATCAACATTTAGCCAGCTACATTTGTACTTGTACATGTACATGCTACATTTTTACCAAAAACCCTACTAAAAGAGTTTTTAAATAACAATGGTACCAAACACCACATGAATTTGTTTCTGTCCAAAATGGTATTTTGCGTGAGAAATTAACAACCAAAAGTGGTTTTCTAAAAAATGTCTTTTGCAGAAGACTTTTCTACCATTCAACTCAACACAAACTCCATGCAAGGATTTTTCAAGTTTCCTGAAGTATTACTGCCTCTATGTGGCTGAAATTTCTACACGACAGTTTTATCAACATTGGCTTCTAATCACAAGTGGAAATAATGCCCTTTGTAACAGTTTACCAATCATGGACTCTCTACCTTTAAAGGGCCCCTGAAATGCTCAATAACTTTATGCACAGTTTTTGCTGCATATGAAGGATTACTTGTGTAGAAAGACAATACTACTGTTCATTTTGGTGCCCCATGAATAACAAAAAACTCACAGAAAGAGGGCGCTGTTTGGGGCATGTCACTTTAGGAACACACAGCAGAAAAGCAAAGAAAAAACATAAGACTTCAAACTAGAATTGTAGAAAAATGCTGCAGTTTCCAGCCTTAGTTTTTTTATGGTTTGCAACAGGCAACATGTAAAACAAACCTAAACCGTCACGGGTTACAAAATATCAGCAAGTTGGAGAAACTTGTGGAAACTTTTGTGCACAGTTGAATGAGATTTTCCTGTGTTTTCCTAATGTGACATCACCACTTGCATATGTAAATTTTCATTAGCATAAAAATCAAAAACCTTGATTTTAACCCCCTAAACAACTTCCAAGTAGGGTTTTTATGATTGTAAATTATAGACTAGTTCCATAGCATAGATTTTATTGATAAAAACATCATTTGAGGGGCCCTTTAAGGATCACCTGGGGCAGCTTGATCCTCTGTCAATATTGGCTACATGTACCCAGCAACAAAGCACGTGCACCAACTGACAACAAGACAATGTGCACTTTGTGTTTACAATGTCTGTACCATAGTGCAATTGCTGATGTGAGCCCGAATTGACGTACGTAGCATGTACGTATAGCAAGGTACATATCCTATGTAATTTTTACAGAATCTGTCAACATTATGGACGTTCCCTCGTGATGTATTTGAAAATAGGGGCCTAACCCATAGCATGCTTGATTGGGACTCGAACCAACGACCTCCTGCATACAGTACTTGAACCACGTACTTGACCATCGAGCATGCCGGTGCCAAATAGCTGGTTCAAATTATTATTATTGGCTTTCCGCACTTCTGCGGAAAGCCTTTGAAACTGTTCTGATTTTTTTTTTAGCTTTTTTTATTCTTCTCCCAAAACCCCATAGACAAAGCGCATGGTCTTTCGGCCTGGCAAAATGGCCACTTGCAAAGCTCGGATCATCGTGAAACTTGGTCACAACAATCACCTCATAATGAAGTACTGCACAAATGTGTTTACATTTTGATGACGTCATCAGGTGTCAGATTACAAGCGTTTGAAATATATGGCCTTCAAATTGAAACTTCTGTAAAAATTCAACCGTTTGAGATACAAACTTTATTCTTTCGGCAATGGTCATGACTATCCAAGGTCTAAATTTCGTACACAGACATTGACCTTGAATCTTGCTTCCTATTGGTCGAAAACGAGGCTGCCCTGTCATTTAAAACTGGTAGCAGATACAGAGATCGGGTCAAAAGTGTTAGTCTCAAGACCTCTTGGGCATTCCAAAAATACAAAAAGTTAAGTCGTGACACGAAAGAGCGCCCTCTAGCGGCAAGTTGAAAAATGGCCAAAACCTATTTTGAAGAGATGTCTGTGGCGAAGTTTTTGCAAATTGGCCCAAAATTGGTGCATATGTTCACTAAGGGTCAGTGAACACGCCCATACCTTCAAAAGTTTGATGACGTCACCAGGTGTCAAATTACACTCAGTTGAACATGCGTTCTTCTAACGGTTATATCTAGAGAACGAAAAGGCCGATGGAGGTCAAATTTTGTGTTTTAGGTTTGTTGTGACTTGGTCTAATGCATATTAGCAGCAAAATTTGGTGGCGTAACGATGACGTCATCAAATAAGCCCGTTTGTGCAGCATACATTAGCCAAGGTCGTTCACTTCCTCTAATGGGCGTATGACCTTGAAACCTAGCAGGGACGTAGACTTGGTCATTGACATGTAACATACCAAGTTACATTAGTGTGACGGCATTTGTTGATTTGTTATGAATTTTTAAATCTGGCCACCTATACTACAGCATTATTATGAGTATACATAAGCATGTACAATATGCATACATCTGCACTACGCCATATCCCATAGACAAAGCACATAGTATGTCTCACTGGTAGAAGGGTGGCTTGCAAAGCTTGGATCATCTTCAAACTTTGTCACAATAAGGAACCCATAGTAAAGTACTATACCAAAGAGGTTACATCTTGATGAAAAATCTGTAAAAATTCAACCGTTTGAGATACAATCTTTATTCTTTCGGCACTGGTCATGACTATCCAAGGTCTAAATTTCATGCAGAGACATTGACCTTGAATCTTGTTTCCTATTGGTCGAAAACGAGGCTGCCTTGTCATTTAAAACTGGTAAGCGATGCCGAGATTGGGTCAACGTTGTTAGTCTCGGGACCCCTTGGGCATTACAAAAATACCAAAAGTTAAGTCGTCACACGAAACAGCGCCCTCTAATGACGAGTTGAAAAAAGACCAAAACGTATTTTGAATTGGTCAAATGTATATTATCAGCTAAATATTGTGACGTCACGATGACGTAATCAAATAAGAGTTCCTCAAGTATACATTAACCAAGGTCGTTTAATTTCTCCATTGGTCGTATGACCTTGAAAACTATCAGGTGCCTGGACCTGGTCATTAACATGTAACATACCAAGTTACATTAGTATGACATGCATGATTTGTTGATTTATTATGAAATTTTGAATCTTGTCACTGTGCATACTGTACATGTATATGTACGGTATGCATTTATATTGTACAAAGTGTACATGTAGTATTATACAGCATGCAGTTTTACATGCATACAGACATACAAAAAAAGAAAAGCGGAAAGCCATATGCTCTGTTATCAACAGACATACCTCTAGTTATTATTATTTCTTTCTGGTATTCATACCAAGGATTCCTCAATAGTGCTCATTGCACTGTCACTCGCAAGCGTGAGGAAACCCATGAAGAATTAGAATTAGAAATGGCCAGAGACACCGGGGATGATCCCCCTTGCTCTTCACGAAAGAATGCTCTGGGATCTTTAGAGTGCGTTTTTATTACCTAACACACTGGACCAACGGCTTTACATCCCTTCCGAAGGATGGAGCAAGTGTGGTTGAGTGCCTTGCCCAAGGGCACAGGTACCGTAGCCGTGCGGAGGTTCGAACCTGCAACCCCAAGTTTTCACCTATGATTGCGAGTCAATGACCTAAACCGCTCGGCCACGGTAACCCAAATGTAAGCGACTGCAGTTATACATGTATGAAAGAGGCTAATTATTGCTCTAGTCAAAGTGATGTTAAAGGAGCGTGACCAGATCACATTTTTGAGCCCGCATTTTTTCTACATGGAATCTTATTTTTGTCCAAACGTTATGCAGTATACATGCACTGTACACTATAGTAAGTGCTTTTCTTCATTCCAAAGATCACGTTACATGTAAAAACTCAGTTCGGTCATGTAATTGGGCTAATTTTTAATATTGTTTTTTCACATTGCAGGTTTGCATGGCATGTTTTCATTTCATTTTGCACTATTGGATGTATACCTTAGGGGGACAATGTAATTTCAGAGTCTATGAGCAAAGCATCAGCTTGGAATGCAGTTTCACTGCCACAGAGATTGACTGGGCCAAGGTTCAGAGAATGAATACATTACACAGGTTGCAATTAGGCAGCCCAGTGCATGTATTCTGCTGTTATGATTTTATACATTCTTCATTGGCCATGAACTGGTAAACAGGCATCATGTTTAGAAAATGTGCAACCACACAAAAAACACAAATGCCAAAAAGAAAATTGGTGCAATGTTATAATAATCTGCATAAAATGTAGTTTACCCAAGTGCGTGTTTGTAAAATGTGTGTGCAAAGCGCATAAAATGTACGATCAAAGAAAAAGGCACAGTACTTTAAATGAATGCAATGCATGTAACAAAATCTTTAGAAAAGTACACAAAACGGCAAAACGGTGAAGTTCACTGTCGAAGAATTGGGGAGGTTTTACTGATTGCACAAAACACTATACATGAATAACACCATGTACATTGTACGTGTTGAGTTCTGGCCATTGCATGTACACATGTATCAGCATTGAAATTAACCTGAATTGTACGCTGGTCAACAAGACCAGCAGTTTAGAGAATTGTTCTAGTCCTGCTAAAAGTTTGGTGGTCCGTTTGATTTTCAAAATGGCAACGTGAAACTTCAACACTCCTCCCCCACCCAATTAAAAAAATTTAAATGTGAAAAAGATGGATGGGATTGTTTTCTGATCAATGTTTTCAATTTTATTTCTCTAGTTCATTGTGTACGATGATTGGGGCATGTCTGGAGAGATCACAGAAAGAATTGCAGTGATCTCAAAATCTGTAGCGATCTAGAATTATTGTGGCAACCAGAAATTCTTTGCATTGAGTATGAAGTGTTTGCCGTGGATTGGATACATTTACAGTGACTGGAGAATGTTTCCAGCAGTCAGGAAATGTTTTCACTGGCCCATCAGACTAGTGTTTTTGACAGGACTAGTGTTTTTGACAGATCTAGTGGTCCTCCTGATTTTCTACTGGTCTCAGACCACAGGACTACTGTTCTGACGTGGCCGAGTGGTTTGGGTCATTGACTCGCAATCATAGGTGAAAACTTGGGGTTGTGGGTTCGAACCTCTCCCGGCTGGTTACCTGTGCCCTTGAGCAAAGCTCTCAACCACACTTGCTCCATCCTATGGAAGGGATATAAAGCCGTTGGTCCAGTGTGTTAGGTAACGGTACTGCACTTTAAAGATCCCAGAGCATAATTCTTTTGTGAAGAGCAAGGGGATTCCCCTCTGGCCATTTCTAATTTCTAATTCTTAATGGGTTTCCTCACGCTTGCGAGTGACAGTTCAATGGGCACTTTAGAGGAATCCTTGGTATGAATACCAGAAAAAATTAATAATAATAACATCTGAACATCTAAACTTTAGATCCTGCTTCAGATTCAAACACAGGAAAGAAAGAAAAACAAAATGTTATTCACCTTGCATTGGAAGTCCAGCAGCTGTCCATGGGTTTTGCTGACGTTAGTGACTGTCCCATCTGACCATTGAACCTATAGGGACAGACAAATGAAGAACACACACACATCAACCAACACACAGATGGGACAGAGATGCAACCCAATTATATTCTGGGTGAGATGACAAGTGCTCGCAATGTCATCCCAGTTATTTGAGATGTGGGACTATGAGGTCATTGCTGGTTGGTTACATGGTACATGTACATGTACATGTATGTATGGTATGTGGTCTGCCATTGAGAAAAATATAGTTTGAAACACTGTGGATTGCACTGTAAAATTTGACTTGTAAAAATGGGTTATCAGCCAAAATTGTATATTAAATTGTGTAGGAAAACAAAACAGCAAACTTTACTGTCAGAGATTTTTGTGGAGTTTTACTGACTTTACCGAAAAAGTCCTGTATTTATGAGTGACAATTGGCTAGTGACCTGGAGGCTGATAAAGGGCATTACCAGCATCCAAGTTCCCAGCCAGTCTTGGGCCAGGGTCACACGAATTACGACATCCAAATTTATTGTAGTTTTACTATAGTATAATTGTGTGTGTGACCCCAAATTTATTGTAATCGTATCATAATCAGTCAATGTCGTGAATTCTCATCATTCGATTGTAATGCGATTGCATGTGACCCCTTCTCGGAATTGTATTACAATCTATCCTATAAGCCCCTGTGGTAACAATGTATGTGCGCGCACACTTTCTGCATCACCGTGTAAGCCTGGCTTACTTTTCCATGCACAGGGCACCAGGTGCGCACGGCGCAGTGAGGCAGCAAGCACGCACACGCAACATGGAGAATGAGACAGATTATATTATGATCACAAGATTGTGTGAGTGTGTAACCCCACTTTATTATAATACGATTACAATAAGTATGTCGTGTGATCCTGGTTGTCGCTGTAAATATTACAAACGTATCACAATCAAGTAATTTTCAAATTTCCTGTGTGACCCAGACCTTGAACATACTGTTTAAGACTGGTCACCGCACCTACGTATATTTCCTTATTGTGAACAGCCTTTTCTTACTGTACATATTTGACTCACCATAAAGATGTACTCATATCGCTTGTCTGTCTGTCGCTTCTTCAACCCTTTGCATTCTATACTGCAGATGAAAACTGCAACAAAAACATACAAGCTGGAAAATTACACTGTATACACAAGAGTTCAATATCTCACCGTACGATAGTTAAGTACAAGATTTCTATTGTTTGGATTCAACACGTTCAATGGGGGAAAACCGAGGAGAATGACCTGCATGGTATGTTTTTCAAAGTTTGATTTTGACTGTAACATGAGATTTCTGATGACAGGTGTAAAATAATTAAAGTAGAGAATCTAACACTGATTTGATGGCAGCCGCCATGTTTTTGCAATCCACTAAACGTGACTCTTTCAGTGTCCGTAGGTCAATGTAAAATGCCACTTTCAGCCTTCTGAAAGTAGATTCGCGTATAGAGACTTCAGGAAACACTAAAACCATTCCTTGAGAATAGTGCTAAAACACGTATACATGTAGTGTGTTCCACAGTAACTTTATCTACAGTCTCAAAGTAAATGTACAATGTACCTACTGAACCGCTAGATCAAGGGTTCAATAATTTTGCAATGGTCTACTGCATTCTGTGACCATACATGTACCGTACATGTACTACACTAGTGTAATGGTATAGTATACAAATATTGACTGCAATGAGGGGCATGGTTAAGATTATAGGCCCAAGGTGATCTCGAAGCCATGACTATATGCCCCGAGGCGGACGCCGAGGGGCATAGTCATGGCTTCGAGATCACCAAGGGCCTATAATCTTAACCATGACCCGAATAAACAGCAGTCAATATTTGTTTTATATACCGAATGTGTAGATTTTTGTCATCTGGTTGGTTAAAAGTAACGATACATGTACATCATACAGTCATGACAGTGGTCCTTCGAGTTTCGATTTCGGAAGCTGGTCTACGGCGGAAAAGTTGTATATTTACAGCAAACATTTGTAGCATAATCACCTGGCACTAGTAGCACATTTCACCTGATACAGTTTTCACTGTAGGCCACTCTCTTACTTTAAATGACTTCATCATCTGCGACAGACGACAAAATGACGTCGAGATTCCGCCATTACCGTCCTGATGAATGTTTACGTGACGTGGCGCCCAGCTGCATAGTTGGTGCACAGCTATGCTAACAGTAACACATGTAATGCGCTCGTCCGGAACCCGCTAAATTACTATGCCCGGGGCATGGCAAAGACTATTGCCCGGTGGGCATATACGCGCCGGGTATAGCCGATTCAATGCCCCACTTTTATCCAATCAGATGACAGGAATCTACGCATGAGGTATATAATGCTTTTTATCACTTTTTTTAACAATATTCAACAAAAACATGAGGCCACTAATTTTAAAGTGTGATATTTCACTACACGTTCTGCTGATTTATACTTTTCTAACAAAGCAACCAGTACAAGTTCTCTGTGAGGATTTATTTTTTAAAAGTGAATGGGAAGATACATGTAGTATTGTATATTTTTAGAAAACTACACTGACTCACTCAGTGACTATTTGTGTGTGTACTGAAATCAGTGATCCTTGCATCTGAACGTCACCTACATGTACCAGTACTATACCGTATACAATACCGGTATGTATCCCACTCTGGAAAAAGGTGGAAGAAGTCGCGCAGGCTAGGTCAAATTTTCACGACCATAAGTACAACTCTGTGGCAGGTCCACGCTCATTAAAATACCAAAAACACAATGGAAATTCCAAGTGGAGCGCGGACATTCCAGGCGGTATCTGGGCACTGCCAGAAATTTCAATTGTGTTTTTGTACAGTATCTTAATGAGCGTGGATCCACCACAGAGTTCTACTTATTGTCGTGAAAACTTGACCTACATGTACATGTGTGTAGCCTGCGCAACTTATACTTGTACCTTTTTTCAGAGTGAGTCACATACAGTGACACATATGTACAACACAAAACATGATAAAGCTTGCCAGTAAAATCCTGTCATGTCAGCACTACTTTTTGGATGTCTACAAATTCTGTATCTTCGATCTTGCATATGATAAATTCTCTAAAACACATGTTCATGTATGTAACTCTTTGTGGGCGCTTCTATGTGTACAGTGTACACGTATCCACATTCCTATAGCTGCATAAACGTGATTTCCTGCCACATGTACATGATCTACATGTATGACCAGCGTTTCCTCGTGTCCAAAGGCACAAGAGATTTGGATTTGTTTCTTTCAATGCTGACAGCTACATGTACCGGGGTATGGACGGCTGGCATGGTGCCAAATCTAGGGGAATTCCCTCACCTCTTTTGTCTCTTGGGGGGAGGGGGGAGGGGGCCCGGAAATGAGGTCTCACAGCACTCCTCCCTTATATTGTGTTTACACTGGTCCCAAGCTCGGGATCAAGATTAATCCCCCGATAAGAATGCGTCAGTGTTAACCACAATGATTCAGAGTACCGCGTTTACATTCTGTAGTTGATCTCGAGCACAGCGCTAGAAGTTGCAGTCAAACGTCATGCTTTGTGTGTGCAATGTACATGTACATAACAATGCGGTAATGTACATACATGTACAGTGTGCAAGGCCGCTTGAATTTCACAGGCTTTCTCCCCGCAATGGCTGAGGAGCGGATGCGGTGAAGATTAATTGCTTATCTAACCGCAAACTGATCCCTAGCTCGGAGTTCGACCATCCGCTGATGCGAGACCAAAATCTCGGGGTCTGATCCGGAGCCAATTTGGTCCCGAGAGCATTTACAATGTACACTCAGTTTGTGATTGGAGCTGATCCCGAGCTCGGTGTTCGACCCTGAGATCAGGATCAAGTGTACATGTAAACAGGCTGTTACTCACAGGGAATCATGTTTGGGGTTTGGGTTGAACTACAGGTTTCAGTATTACCAAAAGCACACATTCATTAAGTTAAATGAACATCTTTAAAGCCAAATACATTTTATACAGGTAGGCCTACAGTGGTAAAAGTCCTACATGTACGGTAATGCATGTTTATTTTGGTTCTCACCAAACATCCATACAATGGAACTTAATTTGCCCAAAAATAATGCAGTATGGGAAAAATGTATTTTAAGCTCAGGAACAAAAACATATTGATCATTGTATTAACAATTATGCAGTTACACCAAAAAATGTGCCTTATGGATCTCATTTGCAATTTGCCAGTTGAACCCATGACATAGTTTTCCATTATCTACATGTACATATCCTGATTAAAGACGCATTATGTCACAGTACCAAATTATCTGACAATTTGCAATCAGATTAAAAAAACCTACATGTAGTTGTACATGTACATAACTATGGGAAATTGTTGGCTGGTCACAGCAGTGCCTGGGAGCGGTATGCCAAACGAATCAGCCGAAACGGCCCCTTTTTTTGGTGTCACATTATGTGTCCAACTACAGTCCAGTGTACATGTACAAGTTAGGGGCCGTCCATAAAGTATGTACGCATGAAATGCCGACTTTTTAGACCCTCCCTCCGCCCATGTACGCATGACGTATGTAGTGGCTCTGGCTCCGACTCCCCCTCCCCACTGTACGCATACGCATTCCATATACCTCAGCATTGGTTAGCATTGGTAAATGGTTCAGTACTACATGTATAGTGCTATACTACTAGTACGATTCACATGTCGCCTCCAAAGTCTTAAATAAATGATAAATTTATTCTGCATTTTTTAAACATAAAATGACATCAAGCCTCAGAAACTGCAATTGAGCAATGAAAAAAATGTGAGATGAGTGAGAAAAATGTGTGGCCTGTCTAATATGTTTTGTACATAAGGTCTGGTCAACTTGTCCATCCTTTCCCGATTTAGTAAAAGCAAATTTTCAGTTTGCGTACATACGCATTGGCTTTGACACCCCCTCCCCACCCTGTACACGTGGTGTACGCAATGTCAACAACCCCCCTCCCCCCTCACCCCCTCGTACTTTATGGACGGCCCCTTACAACATGAGACTTATACATGTAGTTTGTACAGGGCGGAGCCAACATTAATTTATGCAAAAAGTGTACTGCCCCTAACCATAGACCTCACATTTTAATTTG
Organism: Henricia sp. BOLD:AAB3569; assembly: GCA_037783545.1. Taxonomy (NCBI): domain Eukaryota; kingdom Metazoa; phylum Echinodermata; class Asteroidea; order Spinulosida; family Echinasteridae; genus Henricia; species Henricia sp. BOLD:AAB3569. The sequence continues at coordinate 427,411 of JBBELK010000888.1, forward strand.
CATAATGGATCCTGCCCCTTCAGTTTTTCCCATAAAGAAATCTCAGCTCAAACCATAGAGCTCAATGTTGTAACTTAGAAGTAAATCGAGCATTTGGCTTCAAAGAAGACTGCTGAAAGAATCACAAACATCCTGCATACATGTAGCACATACCGGTATGCAGGAAGTTGGTCCAGATAACACTGCAAAAGATTAGGTGAACATTTTTGAAAAAGTTCACGGAGCGAATATCAAATATTTAATCGAAAAGATTAATCGAATTTTCTGCGGCGTCTCTCTGTACGTTTTACATGGTGGTCGCGGTAACTTTACAGGGACGTTAATTCTCAGTCCGCCCCATTGGACTTAATTTTGTTACTCTCACGCACAACCACGGGAGATTTACCCCCAAAAAGTCCAATGGGAACACCACTTTAGTGTCTTTAGAAAGTGTCTCCTTACAAGTGATCCAGATTTACCATTTTAATGTCAAACAGAAATTTAAAGCAATTTTTAGTATTACTGTTAATTACTTTGACCTTGAATGCTTGGCCTTGCTGATCAGTGAAGAAGCTCAGAGAGGTACTTCAGGCAGAGTGGCACACCCTGCCTTAGTGGCTTTTACGGAGGCTGGTGCAGTCAGCCTTGCCACAAGAGGTATATGTACACGTTACTAACCGATAAAATATGTTATACATCTCTTAGTCATTTACCGTAGTAGGGTTCTACACTAGCCCAGGTTGGACGTCGTCTTCATTGCATTACGAGTGACGTCCAGGTCACGATGTCTCTAAACAGGGGGACTGAAACTTCCACATAATTTTTAAGCTATATTACCTTTTAATGGACGTCGAATCTATGTCCATATATGCTTGACGTCTTCATTTACAGGAACGGGAGGTTTAAATGATAACAAAATTTGATGAACAAAATAGTGAAATCTAAGGCACAACCTAACGTTAAAGTTCAGGGAAATATATAACAGCTGCCGTCACGTCACGCTTCGTAAAGTTTGGATAGGCTTGCGCGTGCGGCGCCACGATTTCAGGCAGGCAATGCGCCGAGGCCATGGCCTAGTTTAGTTGCGACGCGCGCACGGCCGGCCGGCACGCGTACGCGGGACTACGCGCGCGGTTAGAACAAAATAAGCTGAACGTATTAACTTGGCTGTCTGTATTGTAGGGATTTTTTTTGCACAAATATATAGCAAATTAGCAAGACTTTTTGCCGTTTTCCTCTGGAATATGCAGTTCGGTGATGTGGAGTGGATTTCTAAATCCGGCAATCCCAAAGATTAGGACACATGGAACTTTGTTAGCACATTACTGGCTTCCAGCACAAGGTAGAAATATTGATATTTTTTTTTACAAAATTTTTCCCCTGTTTTTGGAACTTCATACCCTGGACTCCGTATCCCCATGTAGTATGCGGTACAGAGTCCAACCTGGGCTAGGTTCTACACTAGCTTTTTTGTCTTGGCGCACCGCCCGGACAAAATCGTAGCGCCCGGACAAAGATTTGCACCCCAGGACAAAAAAAATCGGCCGCGCAGACATAAGAAATCCATTTCAGAAGTACATCTGAGATATTCAAAAATTAGGTGTAACGTCATCAAACATGATTCGTTGGTCGCTGGTGTCATTATTATTCATTTACCACACATATATCTATCACATCAGCAAGCCAATCCGCGGCCGATAACGGCGTTTTAAACAGCACTCTCACGCAGCGAACAAGGGGTTGGTCAGTGTTCGCCGCATGAGGGCGCTGCTCAGCACACCTGGACAAATTGATGACCAGTGGAGAACACTGGCCTAGATCCTTCGGTCAAAATAAGAAATTTGCGTTTCTGTTTTTTAAAGGCAGTATACATGATTGGTATCTCGAAAATCAGAAATGATCACAGATTTACGCCTAACTTTAATACACAATATAAACATGATCACCGTAGAAAACTTCCCCTGAAATGATTTCGTCTGAAGTGCTATAGTCTTTGAGAAATGAGAAATGAGCAAAAGAAATAGTTTTCGTCTCATGAGACGAAAATTCAATTCGCCCCAAAACCACTTCATGCACAGGCCGTGGTTCAGGGCGAAATGGTTCAGGGCGAAGTGGTTTTGGGGCGAAGTGACTGCAAACCCAATTTTTGACTGTTTTCTCAAAAGTTAGACGAAGTACGGAGCTGGTTTTTGCTCAGGTTGGTTTTAATCATGCATTTCTTCAATCACACAGGGGGATAAAACTATTTGTAACATTTTACCAATCATGTATACTATCTTTAAACCGTCTATATACCTCTACTTTCGGGATCATGATGACTCGAGTTCTTCTCGTTTTCCAAGACCGTCGTCGAGTCACGGCAGGTTGATCCTGTTTGTACCGGTACAAGACTGTCACCTGGGATGCTTGAGCTTTGCTCTTCGAAAACAGGCTCCGATACATTGTCTTCCGAAGGTGGCTGATGTGGGGGGTCCTTACAAACACCAACTATGTCCTTCACTTTGTTGGCTTCGTCGACATTACTCTGGCGATTAAACAAAACAAGAAAGACTATATTAGCTCCAAATGCATGCTGAGCAATTATAATCTTAGAATAGAAAATACCGGTACCACAACTTATTTTATTACCAGCACATGTGCAAACAACCTTAAAAATTTATTAAACAAATCATACAAACGCCACAAAATCTTACAAAATTCTTGAATATTTTGAAGACTATGTCTAACCCTTTGTAAGTTATTTCAAATATTCTACCTTATTTAGAAATTGCACAGAAATTTCTTTAAACAATTTTGTTAAGGCCATTGGAAAGGCCATTTATGCATCAAAATGTCACACTTTGGCTCCTGTTTTTATGGAAATACCCATATGGCAGTAGTACAGTGAAACCTGCTCTTAGGGCCACCTCTATAAAGAGGCCACCTGTCTAAAGTGGCCACATTTGTTCGGTCCCAAACAAGTTTGTACACAAACATATGGAGGTGGAACCTTGATAATAGGGCCCCTCTCTAACGCGGCCAGTGGCCAGGGCACTAGGATGCCTGTGTGTACAATCCTATCGCAGTTAAACCTGGATAATCTGGCCACACACAGTAAATTGCCTCAATGAATCAAGCTACTCTGGGAAAATTATTAAAACTAAACAATTTTAAATTTGTTAATGAGCAAACCTTTCAAACACTTCACTTTTAGCTGTTTTTCATCTATAGACATGCACTGTGGTATGTTTTATGATGTTTGAATATTCCTGCACGTGTACGCTAAACCTCTATATAATAGTCACCTGCGTATACTGGCCACATTTCGTGGGTCCCTGTACAAGTCATGTAAATGACAACAGAAAGTTCTGGACTTAAATCACCATTTGCAGTGAACCAAAATTTTACTTCATGAGTTGACAAGAAAAACCCGATTAAAAGTGTTGATAGCAATGATACTTTTGTGGGAGAAATTGCCAACTGAAGGCGATTTTTTTAAAATACTTTGCAAATGATTTTGTTCACCATTCATTCAACTGACAAAAACCATGTATGGATTTTTGAGTATTTAAAAAATATACCGGGGCGGTATATATTTATTAAGGCCTACTGTATCTACATTGTACATACATGTATGTGGCTGAAATTTCTACAAGGCAGTTTATCAACATTATTCTTTAGAACATTCCTATTATTTGTAAAAATAAATAAAACTTTTATTTGCAAATTATAAAATGGCCCTTAACCAAGGCCACCAAGGCCAATGGTCTCATCATGCCCTGCCTGCTGATTTGGCCCTAATGCCCCTTCAAGTTAGACACTTTGTGAGGCCAGCTTAATTAGCCAGCATGTCTTTATCTCCACATTTGGTTTTCCTTGAACATTATGACATATAAACCATGTAAACATTTTAGTTGGATGATAAAAGTGCAAAATTAGGAGAAAAAGTGTCATGGTATTACTATTACTAGTTTATTACTAAGGGGTCGTCCATAAAGTACGTACGCATGAAATGCCGACTTTTTAGACCCCCCTCCCCCACCCCCCCTGTACGCATGGCGTATGCAGTGGCTCCAATCCCCCCTCCCCCCCTGTATGCATACGGGTCATTCCATGTCAAATCAACCAGAGGTCCCCAACTGACCCTCTCAGATTTTCATGAAACTTTGTCAAACTGTTCCACTATGGCAAAAATGAACACACACCAAAAATTAATTTCATACTCCATACCGTTTCCGAGATACGGCCTCGTGAAATTTGCTCAAACCTCCCCTTTTTTGAACTCCGCCCACGCGCCGCGTCGCAAAAACGCGTCGCCGTGCTATTTTTCAAACTTTCAGAGCAAATAATTTGATAACGATACCAGCTATAAGGCTGAAAATTTGTATGCCTACTAACTTTTGGCCCTAGATTCATAATATTGCCTTAAATAATAGATATCTCATCTAACTTTTAAGTTAATTGCCCCCAAAGTAGGCACTTTATTCAACCAAGAGTGACTTTTGACGATTTTCGGGGTCACCCTGTGACCACATCAGGGGTCACACGGATACAAAATCTCAGATAAATCATCTATAGGTGCATCTCTATCACCAAAATCAAATCTGAGCTAAATAAACTATTTATATAGGATTGGCACTCCACCAAAGTTGGGTTCAGGTGAGAACAAATCCAAAAACACCCCCTCCGTCATTCGCGTGGACCCCCCTGTGGACAGTTAATTTTTAATTTTTTTTTTTTAATTAGCTGAACATGTATATTAGGTCTACCTATATACCAAGTTTCAGCTTTGGTACTCATTTCCTTCATGGTTAGGTTGCATTTTAAAAATTACACAATTTTGCACATGTTTGGTGACCTAAATTTGACTAACATGTAGATGGGCATTTATAAACAAAATTACCATGCATTTACTCCAGGGACTAGCTTCCAGAATACTCAGTTGCAGTAGTTTACTTGATAAATGCTGGTAGTTTGGCTTGAATGATATTAAAGTCTGTTTTAGATAACTTGTATTAAAGGCCCCCTTGTCCCTGCAGTTCTGGAGCACTGATGGTACATATCACATCCTCAAATGGTATCCAACACTCATTGCGGGAGCCGTGTGGCCAGGACAGTGTATTTTAGCTCTTTGATCTTCCCATGAACTTCACATAGACATCATTTTGTTCTTCTAACCTCTCAACAATTGTGCCAATGTACCATTCATTGTCATACATGCAAGCAATGTATTGACCAGGTTGGTACTCTGTTGCGTCAGTACTTTGATCAGTTTCTGCATGATCTCCAATAGAAACAATCGTATAAACGTTGTCGTCAGAGAGTCGCCGCATATTAATTTTCATCTTTCCATCACCCTCAGGTACAAAACTAAAACTATGATGTGATCGAATACCTGATATAGTCTTACTCTTCGATGAGGAGAATCGATCAGCTAACTTGTACTTTTCTTCATTAGCTTTGACATCATCATTACTGACATAAAAGAACTTGATGCCATTGATGTTTTTATCGGCCCATGTAAACATCTGCAGTGGTGTCAGAATCTGTTCATTCTTGGTAGCCTGCAAACTGGCTCTTGCCACCAGCCTCTTTGTGGTGCCACCCAACCCATCACATGGACTCTTCCCATGGTTGGTGGCAAAAAAATGCCATTCGGCTTCAAGTCCATGGTCAGATACATGTACATGGTAGCAAAGGTTCGATAAGTTCTTGTGATTTTTGTATTGGCTGGCTGCCCCATCCCTGAAAAATACTAACTTGCCTTTGCTTGGAAGCTGCTTCTTGATAAAAGCAGTATATGCAGGCTATCAAGAATGAACAGATTCTGACACCACTGCAGATGTTTACATGGGCCGATAAAAACATCAATGGCATCAAGTTCTTTTATAAATGTCAGTAATGATGATGTCAAAGCTAATGAAGAAAAGTACAAGTTAGCTGATCGATTCTCCTCATCAAAGACTATATGTATATCAGGTACTCGATCACATCATAGTTTTGTACCTGAGGGTGATGGAAAGATGAAAATTAATATGCGGCGACTCTCTGACGACAACATTTATACGATTGTTTCTATTGGAAATCATGCAGAAACTGATCAAAGTACTGACGCAACAGACACAGAGAATGGTACATTGGCACAATTGTTGAGAGGTTAGAAGAACAAAATTATGTCTATGTGAAGTTCATGGGAAGATCAAAGAGCTCAAATACACTGTCCTGGCCACACGGCTCCCGCAATGAGTGTTGGATACCATTTGAGGATGTGATACATGTATACACATGTACATGTACCATCAGTGCTCCAGAACTGCAGGGACAAGGGGGCCTTTAATACAAGTTATCTAAAACAGACTTTAATATCATTCAAGCCAAACTACCAGCATTTATCAAGTAAACTACTGCAACTGAGTATTCTGGAAGCTAGTCCCTGGAGTAAATGCATGGTAATTTTGTTTATAAATGCCCATCTAAGTCAAATTTAGGTCACCAAACATGTGCAAAATTGTGTAATTTTCAAAATGCAACCTGACCATGAAGGAAATGAGTACCAAAGCTGAAACTTGGTATATAGGTAGACCTAATATACATTTTCAGCTAATTAAAAAAAAATATTTAAAAATTAACTGTCCACAGGGGGGTCCACGCGTATGACGGAGGGGGTGTTTTTGGATTTGTTCTCACCTGAACCCAACTTTGGTGGAGTGCCAATCCTATATAAATAGTTTATTTAGCTCAGATTTGATTTTGGTGATAGAGATATACCTAAAGATGATTTATCTGAGATTTTTTATCAGTGTGACCCCTGATGTGGTCACAGGGTGACCCCGAAAATCGTCAAAAGTCACTCTTGGTTGAATAAAGTGCCTACTTTGGGGGCAATTAACTTAAAAGTTAGATGAGATATCTATTATTTAAGGCCATATTATGAATCTAGGGCCAAAAGTTAGTAGGCATACAAATTTTCAGTCTTATAGCTGGTATCGTTTTCAAATTATTTGCTCTTAAAGTTGAAAAAATAGCACAGCGACGCGTTTTCGCAACGCGACGCAGGGGCGGAGTTTAAAAAAGGGGAGGTTTGAGCAAATTTCACGAGGCCGTATCTCGGAAACGGTATGGAGTATGAAATTAATTTTTGGTGCGTGTTCATTTTTGCCATAGTGGAACAGTTTGACAAAGTTTCATGAAAATCTGAGAGGGTCAGTTGGGAACTTTTCTGAAATTTGGTTGATTTGACATGGAATGACCCATACGCATTCCATATATACCTCAGCATTGGTAAGCATTGGTAAGCATTGTTAAGCATTGGTAAAAATGGTTCAGTACTACATGTATAGTGCTATATATACTACTACGTGTAGTACGATTCGCATGTCGCCACCCAAGTCTGAAATAAATGACAAAATGTATAGATTTCTTTTGCATTTTATTTTTTTTAACTTAAAATGACACATCAAGCATCATTAAACCGGAGATTTAATGGGAAAACCTAATTTGAGGAGTGAGAAAAATGTGAGGTGTGAAAAAAATGTGTGGCCTGTCTAATATGTTTTGTACATACGGTAAGGTCTGAAGCCATGGTCAACTTGTCCATCCTTTCCCGATTTACTAAAAAGAAATTTTTGGTTTGCATACATACGCATTGGCTTGGAGCCCCCTACCGCCCCCCCCCCCCCCCCCCCCCCCCCCCCCCCCCCCCCCACCCCCCCTCCCCCCTGTACGCATGGTGTACACAATGTCAACAACCCCCCCTCTCCCCCTCCGTGCGTACATACTTTATGGACGGCCCCTAAGGGAGTTTATTACTTTAAAGGGAAAACTTTGAATCTTTGAGAGTTGTTCCATTGGTAAGGTGTATGGGGTACGGTCCCAGTGGGTGTCCGTGTATGGTAATCTTTCCAAATTTTGCAAATTGTGTGGACGAATTGGGTACACTTTTTTAACTTGTGTTGAATGGTATGATGAAAGTAGTGAAGAGGCCTCTCCAAATAGCAATCTTTCACTGGAAGGGCAAACTACACAAACATTTTTGCAGTATTTTTCCAGGATTTTCCAGCACACTCACTTCAGAAGGTGCAACGCTGCTAGCAGCACTGTCGACTGCTTGCAGCAGTGCTGACAGTTGCAGTCTGAGGGCTTGCTTTTCACTGAACGTGAATGCCGGATGGTTCACGGCCATGACAGCGAGAAGGACAACTTTTTCATCCGTCTCTGAAATAGGCTCCCTCGGACAAGCTCCATTCAAGATGGTGTTCGTGTGTTCTTTGAGTGTTTTAAACAAAATCCTTGCACCATCTTTACGAGTTGAATACATAAGCGCCAGGCTCGTTAGTACTTTATCAAGTATCCGTATATCCGAAATGTTAATTAATTTCGATAAATAGTTCACATCATTTGCGTTGAGTTCCATTTCTCGTAGGCGGTCGTAATCTCGCCGGCCCAGGTCTTCGATGTACGTTCCCAGAAATCGCAACTCCAGCGGGCCACAACAATCCGTCAACGCACACAAAAACTCGATCCTTCGGTAGGCACTCATCTCGCGAAACCAGTTAATAACTTCTTTTTTACACACCATGATGGCGCGGAAGCGTTTCTGGTCCTGAGTAATCCTAAAAACGGCCACAAAATTCACCGTCAGTCCACAAGTTTTCCCAACACTTTCCCAGACCCGTCCGCCATTACTCGTTGGGATGACCATCCGGGAGTTTTCATTACGGTGGTACCGTCCAAAAAGAGGGGTGTTGAGAATTGAGGTACACTTCCGTACGATAAATAACATAAATACTTCTGGCAAATACCTTTCTTTCATAGACCTGAAATTGTTCTTTAATTAAATAAAGTATATTTTAAGTATAAAAGAGATCGTTGTTGTGTCATTGTTCAAAGACAAAATAGTTTTTAAAAACATGAATAATTGCACACCCCTTTTTATTGCCGTATCTTTAGCCCAATGCAGTTACATGTAAAACTAAAGGCCTGTTTTCGTCAATTATTTTGCTGACTCGAAGATTTTTTTTAAAGATGAATTTTCAAACACGGAATAAGATCAGTTTCAAAAGAAACTAAGGCCCTTACAAATGTATTGTGGAGTAACACAAAAGCAACCGAACGTGTGATTGTACTACATGTACATTGAACCGGTGTGAAGTTGGTTACTTATTCGACGTTTGACGTTCAATATTCAACAAGAGCTGTTACTTATTCAACATTCAATAAGGAGCTGTTACTTATTCGACATACAATTGCACAGAAAATTTTATTTCAAAGGGTCAAATGCCCCACCCTGGGGCATGAAAAACGTGACCAAACCCCGACCTAGGATGGGGCAGCGCGAGGGGTGGGGGTTGGGACCAATTGATAGGTGCATAAGTATAAACAGCTCCTTATTGAATGTCGAATAAGTAACAGCTCCTTATTGAATGTTGAATAAGTAACAGCTCCTTATTGAATATTGAACGTCGAACGTCGAATAAGTAACCAACTTCACACCGGTGTACATTGATGTAGTGTTTGCCTTTTCTCTCTACCGTACGTGGGATTCCAATGTCACAAGGGGGCGCTAATCCTCTTCTACAGTGGTGCGCTCATCTTGGGGACCCAGCTCGCTCAGATCGCGGTGTTCGCTCGTACCCATCGCCTTACATAGGGCGCACGCTGGGACGGGCTGATTGTGCCGAGATTTCTGTGAAGGAAACACGTGATCTTGTTGACTCGCAATCATGGGTGAAAAATTGGGGTTGCGGGTTCGAATCCGGCTGCGGTACCTGTGCCCTTGGGCAAGGCACTCAACCACACTTGCTCCATCCTTCGGAAGGGATGTAAAGCCGTTGGTCCAGTGTGTTAGGTAATGGTAACGCACTCTAAAGATCCCAGAGCATTCTTTCGTAAAGAGCAAGGGATTCCCCGGTGTCTCTAGTCATTTATAATTCTAATTCTTCATGGGTTTCCTCAGTGACAGTGCAATGAGCACTATTGAGGAATCCTTGGTATGAATACCAGAAAGAAATAATAATAATTTGACATTAGCACAGTTCTTGATCTAAACAACCACTTGTAATCTAAATTTTGAGGATTCTAACTTGAATTTTTGTGGTTCAAGAAAATCTGTTGAAAAACACTGAATGTCATACCTGCATTTGCACAAAATCCCATTTGGTTGACTGCTGCTTGGAGGTTTTGTTAAAAATAACGGAGGTTTTTAATTTATCTCAATCAGCCGCTGGTATTTCTGTGTACTATTGGCAAATGAAATTCACTAGTCTAATAGCTCACTGGTGTAATGGGGACGTATGATCCCAACTTCATGAAATGACCCATATATACTAACCAAGTAAACAAATACATGTACACCATTTATCACTGCTCTTTATTTGAACTTCTCAAGCAAAGCCAATTAATTAATTTTTTTTAAATACATTATTACGCTAATTTGTGCAAATTTGAAAACATCTAAGTACTTTACAACAATTAGTTTCACGGCACGCGAACTGCACATATACATCTACATGTTCGTAAATGCTTTAAAACTTGTCAAAAAGAAGTAATTTTGCTTTAAAATAATATGCAAAATTTACAGTCAGAAAATAAAGCCAAATTTGAAATTGTTGGGGAATGTGCCAAAATAAAAAAAAAACGAAATGATAAACTGTTAAAAATGGTTATAAAAACAAAGATCACTTATAATGTTGAGTGGAATCAAATAAACCCATATGACCTCCCTAATACATGCCCGTTTTCAGCAATATTCTTAAACTTCAAACTCTAGAAATTCAAATTCACTACAAATAAAATTTTGCAACCCTCCGAATGGCTCCGCTGAGAACAGAGAATTTATGAGAGAACTACTAATTCATGAAAAGCACAGACCTCTAAACAATGGATAGGATGTGCTTTTGCATTCCACTTAACACATACTGAAATTAGTATAGCTAGCCTATGCAAGGCATTGGGCCGAATAAATAAAAACTGGCAAAGTTCTGCTAATAAGAAGCAGTACCGAGCAAAGCATATAAGCTCATCAAGCAGAAGCAAAACGTAAAAGCAATTGCTTGAAAACATATTCATAACCCTTTGCTTTGGTCGACGGCTTTTTCTTAAGCTTTCTTAGCAATTGCTTGGGGTTCTGAATAATGGCACTATTAATCAAGGGGAAGGCGGCGTATTATGTAACGCATGGGTTTAGACTAGTATCAGCAGCAAAAGCAAAAGCTTGTTTTTATGGATACATTTTAAGCAATTGCTAATCTGAGAAGCTTTTGCTTAGAGGAAATTAGTTCTTGATTTTGCTTCAAAGTAGAAGCTTTTGCTTGTGAGCACTTGCTTATTTTTATGTATAAGAATGTAAGTAAAAGTATAAAAAAAAGCATCCCCCCACCCCCTAGTTTTTGTGTATTCGGCCCATTGTCGAGCGGACGTTAGCTTTAACCAGTCCATTGTATCAGTGATAAAATCAATTCACATAAATTCCCCAAAACACTGCAAACAATTGTGCATAGATCACATAGATATATTGACATCACAAATTTAATTATATGGACATACATTAGCATAAAAATACACCTCCATCAACTGTCAAACGAAATTTACATGTGTGTAATTGTAAATGAAACAAATTTAGACAAATAGTTCCACAACATTATTTATTGCTATTCAAATAACTATACCTTGCAATAAAAGAAACGCATAAATTGTCTTTACTTTTTTATTTAAAAGGCAATCAATAGGAGTGGGAATTTTCAACACAGAAGCATCATGCAGTCATGCATAATGAAGGTGTTCAAGGCCTTATATGTATCATTTGCAAGATTAAACAACCTGCTTTTTCGCGTTTAGGTCGACCGGTTATGGGTAAAAAAGGCGTATTAGGACGACCGACCGCATTAGGGCGACCGATAGCCGATCGTCCTAACGCCAAGTGCTTTAAAAACCATCTTTATTAGGTTCTTAACCATTTTTATTAGGTCACAAACCATTTTCGTCTAGGTCGCAAAACATTTTTTTAGAGAATTAGGTCGAGAAAATGGGTGTCAATTCATAAGTTTCTTTCCGACAATTTTGTGGTTTTAGTAGTCTCTGTAAGCCTCATGAATGGCTTGTGATGGCCCCGCAACGACCCCATGGAAGCCCCACGACGACCCTATGGCAGCCTAGCGACGACCCCATGGCAGATTTTACATGGCCCTGTGACAGCTCCGTGGCAGATTTGACCCGCCCCTGTGAGGGCACGTGTGGTCCGTTGGGTATAAAGCAGGGCTCATAATCGGAAGGTTGTGGGTTCAAGCCCCACTATTGAGTCTCGCTGGGCAAGACGATCGATCCCGATTGCCTCGTTGACCCATGCGATAATTGGGTAACTGTTAGGGGGAATGTTACAAGTCCTAATAGGATGTGCGCCATGGTCCGGCAGCATGCATAGAAGACGGATAACTGTACCGATAACGGTTCCAGACAAGAGCGGAAATAATGGCAACAGCGCCTGACTCTCTGATTATAAAGTGCTATTTAAGAATAGCTATTGTTATTATTAAGGCCCATGATGGTCCCATGACGACCCTGTGACGGCTCCACAAAGAAGCCCATGGTAGATTTGACACACTCCTATCAGGCCCCATGACAGAACAGCCTCACGACGTCCCTGCAGGAAACTCATGACAGCATTACAATGGCTTTTATCCTACTTCATGCTACGTTTTCTTTTTGTCGGCTAAAATGAAGCAGTTCTTAGCCAGCGAATGTACATTAGCCAGATGATGAGGCATTGGTAATGATGCTAGCCCTGCCTTGCCAAGCTCTCTGATGCCTTCTAGAACGCTAGGACCTTCAAACTTTACCCTGCAGCGGAAGGGATCTTTGTGTAGGCCCATGGCTGGGGCGAAATCGGACCCACGAAATCTTGTTGTTAACTGGCATTGGACAGAGGGGGAAAAAAAGCACAATAAAAAGGCATGACCAATAAACAACCTGCGGTATGTGACCCGATCATGGGAAATTATCCAAAAGTCGTGTAGTCTGGGCTGAGTTTCTGCAACCAGTTCTACAAATCAGCAGATGATCCATGATCATTAAAATACGAAGATAGATTCAAAATTCTTTAGCCGAAATCATCTCCTTAGATCCGTCTTAAGATATTTCCTTTGTTTTGAATGACACTGTACAGAGATCCTGGAGGAAAAAGTCTCTCCAGTATTGAAAACAGACAAGTATATATTGATAATCAGTAATTGATTTAGGGTTGATTTTGCCCTTACCCGACGTACATTAGCACTGTATACTCAGTGCTTTCCCGAGACACTATGAAAAATTTTCCTGAGACACTAGGACAAAACAAACCCTAATTAACATTCATTCTTCCCGACGCAAACTAAATCAATTACTGATTAATTGCGATCCCCGTTGCTAACTGATTCGAACCAGCCATTCAACACCGGCTAGCTCGGTGGTCGAGTGGTTAAAACGTCTGCCTTGTTTGCAAGAGGTCATGGGTTCGAGTCCCACCCGAGCACGCTATGAATTTGTTCATAGTGTCTCGGGAAAGCACTGAGTATACAGTGCTAATGTACGTCGGGTAAGGGCAAAACAAACCCCAATTAACATTTATATTGATAATCTCAAAGTTATCTTCTTAGAACAACTTATTTCTTCTATTTTGAGAGAAGATAAAAAAGCACCTGTAGAAAGTAACATACATGTATCTTGATCATCAAAATGGGCTCTAGACCAAAGAAAGACTTATACATTTGTAAACAATTCTCTTTCTGTTGCCACACTTGCACAGGGTCTTTCCACATTAAAGGGGGCATTTTGGCAACACAGACCATATTTTCGAGGAAATACCTTTGTCTGGTCTTAAAATAAAAGAAATGAGTTTCAGTTGTTCTGAAGAGATAACTTAGGCCAAAAAAGGGTTACAAATAGTGTGACAACATGCTTTTCTAAAAACCCTGTGTACAAATTTCCAATATTCGCTCATAACCGGGACGGACACTTGTGTTACATTTTAGGCTGTTCCAGTTACAAGCGTATATTGGACATTTTTACACAGGGTTTTTAGAAAGGCATGTTGTCACACTTTTTGTAACCCTTTTTGGGCCTAAGTTATCTCTTCAGAACAACTGAAACTTATTTATTTTATTTTGAGACCAGACAAAGGTATTTTCTGGAAAATATGGTCTGTGTTGCCAAAATGCCCCCTTTACCGTGGAAAGACTCATGTATATGTGCACAGGAAATTTGACATTAAATAATGATTCAACATGTTCAAAACTGGACAGACACTTACAATTACAACAAAGTGAGATGACAAACTCTTACTTTGTATTCAAGCTTTTCCAGCTTGGGTTGCTTATTGGAGCCAAACGTGTGTAGAAGGAGCTGGTCCCGAGAATCCTTATCTTTCTGATTCTCAAAGATAATATCGGTGTTTGGAGAGTCTGATTGTGGCGCTGTTGAAAACAATAGTCCACAAAGATTGTTTTTACTTAAAAGGTACAGGCTCGTCAGCAATGCGCGCGCGCCAAATTAGTGCTACAAAATATGCAGCTCCATAGCAAAGGCATGACGCTGCGTATTTCGTGGCATGGATTTGGCGCGCACGCGTTGCCGACGTGCCTGTGCCTAAACCCCTTGTTGCCAAGATTTCCAGAGGAACTAATTAGTGAGTTGAATTATTGGCGGACAGCCAATAATTCGAAAATATTTACATTAACTGTTCGATAACTAAATGTTGGTCGATTTATTTTTCCCGTTGATGTCTCATTTGAAAGCGAATAACTGTTATGTTTCTATAATTATGAATAATATCAATTAAATGTTTTTCTTCTTTTTTTCAAGGTGCCACACCCAAAATGCACGGACAATCATCTTTAAAAAGGTTACACTAAATGGGCTTACCTTTTCGCTTTCTAGATGGCCTCTTGTCTAGGGGGTTGGGATCAACTTGCTCTAGTCTAAACTGTGAGAACCATCCTTGACTCTTGCTGTGTAGAGCCAGTAACATGAGGGAATCGAGGTCACGACCTGTTAGTTGGATCTCACGGATGTCACTACAGTGGAGGCTGATTAGCAAAGCCTGCAGAGAAATACAATAGACTACTAAAGCGAAAACGTCCCCCTTTGTGTGTTGTCATGGTTTTTGGGTCTACACTAAAAACAAATGAACGTTTCAAATTACCAGCGAATGTTTAGACCAAATTAGACCAAATCATACTTTAGGGTTGCGTTCGAGCGTACCATTCTCGTTACTCCGGAGCACGCTGCACTCGGGTCACATTACGCAAACGGCAAGTTTGCAGTCCGCATGCGCAAATGGCCATCAGTCAATATGGCTCTTTTTGGCTGTTTCTTGTCATGACTGCACAAAAAACACTGTCTCACTGCTCACAGGAAAGAAAATACAGACGTACAGTCGTAAAAACCTTTGCAGAATCATTGATGCCTTCCAGAAAAAAACCTTAGTGAGTTGTTTCAGTTATCGAGTTGACACATTAAGCAAATTCACAAAAAATTTGTCTGGCGAGACGTAAATTCATTTCGCCCCAAAACCACTTAGCCCTGGACCACTTGGCCGTGAAGAACTTTACCCAAAGGCCATTTCGCCCCAAAACCACTTCATCCAAACACTACCTCGCCCAAATGCCACTTCGCTTCAAAACAACTTCGTGCACAGGCCGTGGTTCAGGGCGAAGTGGTTCAGGCTGAAGTGGTTTTTGGGGAGAAGTGACTGTAAACCGTTTTTGACTGTTTTCTCAAAAGTTAGACGAAGCATGGAGCTGGTTTTTGCTCAGGTTGGTTTTAATCATGCATATCTTCAATCACACAGGGGGATAAAACTATTTGTAACGGTTTACCAATCAAGTATACTACCTTTAACCATGTTTGCGAAAAAGGTTCAATTGGTGCTCTTTTCTCAATTGGTGCTCTTTTTAGCAATGCTCGTGTCGACTTTTCCCCCATGCATGATGCGCGCACATCAAATGTAGCCTTTATGCGTCAAACTCTTGGTGGTGCCTTCATTGTGAAACACCCTAATTCCTAAGATGTTGGTAATTTACCTGCATAATGAAGTCCTTGTGTGCCACCTTAATCCTGGACAGTATGATGTACGATGAGTGAGGATGATGTACCATGTAGACCACGTTACTAGGCAAGAGTCGCTGGGACTGGGGACCTTCATGTATGCCAAGACGCACCCACCACGAGTCACCACGCTTCCTCAAACAAATATCCTTAACATGGGTTAGAAAAGACATGACTGAATTACAGTTAAACATTAATAATATAAGCACTTCTAATACAACATTCTTAACTTTCAATTTCTCTCCTGTATGCATGTAATGTCTGGGAAACATTTAGTTGGATTTATTTGACCCCATTTTTAAAAATGTTTAAGTTTAAAGATAGTATACATGATTGGTAAACTGTTACAAATAGTTTTATTCCCCTGTGTGATTGAGGATATGCATGATTAAAACCAACCTGAGCAAAAACCAGCTCCGTACTTCGTTTAACTTTTGAGAAAAGTCAAAAAAGGGTTTGCATTCATTTCGCCCCAAAACCACTTCGCCCTGAACAACTTCGCCCTGAACCACAGCCTGTGCACGAAGGGGTTTTGGGGCGAAGTGGCATTTGGGCGAGGTAGTGTTTAGACAAAGTGATTTGGGGCGAAATGACACTTGGGCGAAGTTGTTTTGGGGCGAAATGGCACTTGGGCAAAATGGTTTTGGGGCGAATTTAATTTACGTCTCGCGAGACGAAAAATAATTGTTTTGCTCATTTCTCAAAGACTATTGCACTTCAGACAAAACAATTTCAGGTGAAGTTTTCTGCCGTCATTATGTTTATATCGTGTAAGTTATGTGTAAATCTGTGAACATTTCCGATTCTTCGATATCAATCATGTGTACTACCTTTAACTTTCTTGTTGGTTTTCAAATAAGTAATTTAAATCATAATACTAAATGTTTTATCATAATGCTAACTTTTTTTCTCTCTCTCCTTTTAGTCAACCATTTCTGTGATTGAATGAAAGAGGTTCCACCTACATGCTTGAAATAAAATGACAGTTGTTTGCTGAGTTGGTCACGGAAGGCCTCAGGCGTGGTGACAACATGCTTCTCTTTGTATTCTGGAAAGAAATAAAATCCGATGATTTAATTTACTTGATCGTGTACTGTCATTATTAGGATTAGATGAGGCCCCATTTGGACATGCCCCGTTTTTAACAATAAGTTTGAATACATGGCAATCTACATTCATAAGACCACTTTCTTTACATAAACTCTTCGAAATGGCTGTTTTATCAATCAAACTGTACATACAGTGTATGTATAAACAGGCTTTGATGTTATGAAAATAAGAGAAAGGTCATCCGGCCTTGATTCTGTCTTAATTTCAAAGGGCACTGAGGCCAACTGGAGGGGGCACCACAGCCAACTTTGTTCAAAATTATTAGTGTACACAAGACTCCTGAAATTTAAAGGCACAGGCTCGTCAGCAATGCGTGTGCACCAAATTCGTGCCACGAAATATGCAGCTCCATAGAGGCATGGAGCTGCGTATTTCGTGGCACAAAATTGGCGCGCACGCATTGCTGACGAGCCTGTGCCTTTAAGAAGATAGGGCATGCTGGCCAAGTTGGCCTCAGAAAGTGTATATCTTGAAGGGGCATCAGGGCCATCTCAGCAGGGCATGAGACCATTGGCCTTGGTGGTCTTTGTTAATGTTAATTAGTATCCCACCTGGTTCTCTAGTCAACTGGAAGACACTCCACTTCTTGTTGTTGGGATGGTGTTGATTGTCTGTAGATTAAAATCAGTTTTAAAAAAATCAACTGAAAGTTATGAATTCCGTTCACTGGTCGCCACTGAGACGATGTGTGTTAAGTCTATGGGACAGGGCAGAATAATTAAAATATTAACACATTTTGGTGGTTATTTAAAGGGCCCCTGAAATGGTGTTTTTATCAATGAAATCTGTGCTATGGAACTAGTCCATTAATTTACAATCATAAAAACCCTACTTGGAAGTTGTTTGGGGTGTTAAAATCAAGGTTTTTGATTTTTATGCTAATGAAAATTTACATATGCATGAGCAAAGTGGTGATATCACTTTAGGAAAACACAGGAAAATCTCATTCAACTGTGCACAAAAGTTTCCACAATTTTCTCCAACTTGCTGAAACTTTTGTAACCCATGATGGTTTAGGTTTGTTTTACATGTTGCCTGTTGCAAACCATGAAAACAACTAAGGCTGGAAACTGCAGCATTTTTCCACAATTCCAGTTTGAAGTCTTATGTTTTTGCTTTGCTTTCCTGCTGTGTGTTCCTAAAGTGACATGCCCCAAACAGCGCCCTCTGTCTGTGAGTTTATGTGAAGAAATTTTTAAAGTTGAAAAATGCCACTTTTTATTCATGGGGCATCAAAATGAACAGTAGCATTGTCTTTCTACACAAGTAATCCTTCATATGCAGCAAAAACTGTGCATAAAGTTATTGAGCATTTCAGGGGCCCTTTAAGTCATTATAAGGAGAATAAGTGGCAACCAGTAAACGGAATTCTTTCCCAACAGAGATTTATTTAGACAGTCAATGTATGTACATGTAGGATGAACAAGAAATTATGCATTTTTGACAACTGATTATTGCACTTGATTGTTGAGAGAACAACTGGACAAACTACCATACACCCTTGCCAGTTGAGACTCCATGCACTATGTCAATGGAGCATGACATAAAAAAAGTGTTTTCTAAGAAAAATGTGATATTTTCTCACCTAACCAAATTTAAACTTTCTAGGGCATTATCATGTCATATTAGGAAGAATTAGTGGCAAATGTGTATGGTATCTATACAGAACAACCTGCGTGGTACATACAATGTATGTTTTTCAAATTTTAATTTTGACTAACATTATATTTGTGACACCTGTAAACTAAAGTAGAGAATCCAACACTGATTTGATTGTGGCCGCCATGTTTTTGCGATCGACTGAAAGTGACTCTTCCTGTCTATAGCTCAGTATAGGTCAATATAAAAAAGTCACTTTCAGCCTTCTGAAAGTATGTTATGCTCTTATTACACGATTCCGTAAAAGATTTTGCAAATCATTGAAGAAACTTACAAATCAAATCAAGCTGAGCAACGTCATGATGGGTGAGCCGATTGGTCTGAAGGGAAGAAATAAAAAAAAAGTCTCGGTCAAACTCCCTTTCAAGTTGGTGCCTACTTTCAGAGCCACAGACTAGGAACGTGACAATCGGACGTCTCGTGACCACATTCGTGCGACTAACTTATGTTCAGTTTTTTGTCTGTCGCCTGAGGTGTATGATTTTCAAACATCCATATCTGCAATGTTTTAACTTTGTTTAAATATGAGTTAGTCCTACATTGTACACAATGAAACTATTTATAGCCTGATACCCAAAATCTTGAAATCGTCAAAGCTGCTCAAGAGAAAAAAAATGGAGTAAAAATGAGACCACAACATTGAACAAACTGTTAAATTCCTATCTTCATGGGCAAAAGTAGCATTTCTAAGGAATAGAAAATGAAATCGAGATTTATTCATGCAATGTGTGAAAATTTGAAGACAGTTTCTTGTTGCGACGATGGTTTGCTTTGATTCGGAAAATCTGTTATCATAAACCGACTCGCCACGTGCAAGCTAAATGAAACCCCTGTTCTGTGACCAATAATGGTATAGTCCAACTCTAGAAAAAGCCCCGTTTCATGGATCTGTAAGCGAATGTCAACCAAAAAGACCATTGAAAACAAAATCACATGACTCGTCATGGAGCTTTGCGGCATGCAGGTGTCAGTCGAAGAAAAATTAACCAATCATATTGCACGTTTCTCATAATGATTATTCAAACTCTATGAATATTTATACCTGTATTAGGTTGATAAAACGATAAGATTTTGTTTTGTCCTGATTATTTGTTTAAATCATCAGTGCACGCTATCAATTAAGTCATACATGTATAATTAATTTTTTATTATTGTTATTATCATTATTACTACTTCTTTCTGGTAATGAAACCATGGATTTCTCAAAAGTGCCCATTGCACTGTCACTCGCAAGCGTGAGGAAACCCATGAAGAATTTGAATTAGAAATGACCAGAGACACCGGGGAATCCCCTTGCTCTTCACGAAAGAATGCTCTGGGAGTGCGTTTTACTATTACCTAACGCACTGGACCAACGGCTTTTCATCCCTTCCGAAGGATGGAGCAAGTGTGGTTGAGTGCCTTGCCCAAGGGCACAGGTACCGCAGCCGGATTCGAACCCGCGACCCCAAGTTTTGCGAGTCAATGACCCACATCACTCGGCCACGGTACTTTAATGACAAACATTAAAACTAAAATAACAATTTTCTTGACGGAGGCCGTCATGTTTTTTTGCAATCACCTGAAACTTTTAGAAAGTGACACCCCAAGGTCAACATAAATGGTCATTGAACTTACATTGCTGAGTTGAAGGACGCGATCTACGAGGCTTTTGCGCGTGCCTTTCTGCGCAACGGCTGTTTCCACTTCTTTCAAACGGCCGGGTTGCATTGAGCCCCATTCTCTCAAATTTCTCACGACTTCTTCCCGTTTGAACCTCACAAGGACCTTTCGAAGACTATTTTCAACATCCGTACTGATCATTATTCATTTGTAAAATAATTAATCGTTAATTTTGTTATTAAACACGATACACTTCGTTTAAAACTACGCCTACATTCCCGCTTCGTCAATCCGTCCAAGTAAATAGTCTGGATCCTGAAGATTACCAAATTCTGTATCTATATGCTACGTCTGGGTACGGTACTTGCTAACAAAACCACTGTTATTTTATAGAGGGCGCTATAGCTTGTCAACGGAGCACCTGTTAGTTGCGTTCGTTTAGCTACCCGATGTCGCCACGGGAGACAGGGATAACTTCACTAGTGCGTTCGATTTGCCAGAACGTGATACTCGTTTATGACAAAATACTATTTTACGGTCATTAACGAGTATGCACGTGGTTGCACTGAAAACTAAAAATAGGAGGGAAATGCGGGGGGGGGGGGGGGGGGGGGGTGGGGGGGGGGGGGGGGGGGGGGGGGGTGTCATACTGTATGCCAGTATGAGCTCATGTGCATTCTTACTATACAAAAATTGCTCTCTTTTGAAGGCCAAACAAACCACCCCCTACCCCGCAAAATTTGGAACGCACATGGGTAATAATACCGGCATACAGAGCGATTGCGTTGCGACGGACACGTACACAAAATCGTGACCACATCGCTATCGGAACGCCCGTACACCTTGTGATGCGACTCTACAGCATGCGCTATCATGATCAGATCACGGACGAAACGCAAGGTGTACGGCCGGCTTTAGGCATTGAAGTGACGCTGGCTCCATTTTTCCTCGTGAGCCAAGTGACAGTAGTATTTTTAAACGTCCTTTAACAACCTTTGCCCTGTTTCCCTAAATTTCAATGCGAAACCCCACAATATTGAATTTCCCGTTTTAGCTCTGTGTATATCAGATTAAGCTACTCGAACGCACCTTAGTTAGTAGTTGATACACGGACGTATATAAATTGATGACACTTTTATTGCTGTTACTTTTCCAGAGGAAAATTTGTACGGTACCATTTTTTTTGTAAATATGTTTAAGTCCACTTAATTCCTTCAAGTACATTCAGATACAAATGCATTGATAATAAACCAATATAGGGCCTAGTAAAACTTTACAATCACTTGACTTTGAAATTTATATGAACATGCTGATTTTCAAAATTACAATGTAGTTCTCATTTTCTCTGGAAATACATTTTCCAAATGCCATAGCAACCACTGTGCGGTCTCCAGAATCCCACATAGCATTAGCGCACGTCGATAGCACGCTCGTGTCCTGGCGCCTGACTAATTGGGAAAAGGTTTTGGCGATCGTGTTTGTTGTCGCGTTTAGTTTGCGCTGTGTTTTGTCAATTTTCTGATTCCTCAAGTGTTTTTCTGTGAAGAGGGACATAATGGTAAGCTATAGTTAGTAAATTATAAAAGTGTAGTAGTTTGTCTTGAAATTGTTTTGAATGTATAGACGAGATTGTCAATTGCCTGCCCTGGGCTCAAAGTAAACCCTCCCCGGTCACGAACCTTTCGCTGCCGGTGTCGCGTGTAAATTTAACCGCCATGTAAATTTATCCGGGATGACCAAATTTGGTCATCTACGTAATGCAACGTCATGCGCACTGTATAACCAAAGTGCACCGCTTCGTGCTGTGCTGAATCTTCCGGCTCAGCATGTACAGTGTACACTACGTACGGTAGCATGCACGTACGTACACACATACATATTTGCACGTGGCGCATCTCAATCTTTTCAGCGCGAAACTTATAATCACTGACTGCGGTATAGGCTAGGTACGTGTGAAAAAGGGTACGGGTGAAAAAAGGTTGCACGCATGCACACGAAAGGGTAGTAATGCTCACACAGCCAAGGCAGACGTACATACGTGAGCATGTTTTGTTTTTGTACAGCGCTATACATGCCGTTCGTATTGAGTATCCGGAAGTGTGAGCACGCCCGGAATGAAATACATTCACCGCTACGTGCTGGAAATTCCTATTGCGCCACCCGGAAGAATTTACATGGCGGTAACATTTACACGCGACACCGGGTCCACGTATTAAACTGGTTCCCGGTCCACCATGGTCTTGGGCCAAGACTATTGCGCACTTGGAACTGTACCTTATTTACACTGCGAAGAGCGCCCTCCCACGTCCATAATTATTTAAACAGCGACGAGAAAAACTATCGTTGAGTTTGCACGTGGGAGAACATTTTGACTTCAAAAACGGTGTTGTAAGTATTTTTTTCCAATCATTTTCCAATCATGGACATCTCAAACCACTGCAGGACACAACTAGGAGGAAATTTTTGGGTGTGATTCTAATTTCGAGGCAAAATTACGACAAACCACTGTATGGAAGGGGGTTCTTCTGTTCCTACGGGAAATCCCATAGGGACAGAATCATTGTTTCTAGCGCAAGAGCGGAGGTCAACAGGCTGCGTTCGAGCATACAGTTCTATCTCATTGACCTGCGTCAGTACGTGTCGTTCACGCGCGCAGGAGTATACTCGTGTTAACAGGTCGAGTACATGTACATGCTCGAACGAAACCCTTGTATTGACCTCTCGTACTTGACCTCCGCTTTCACGCATGTGCACATTTGATTTGGGAGCAAACTGCCTTGTTTTTATCACACGGAGGGTAGAAATTTTGCCCCATGATTTCACCAAAACTAGACATTAGATTGATGCGTACTCTTCGAAATATTTACACACTTGGCTGTTCTCTACAAGCTTCTGCTTACTGGAACAGCCCCTCACTTCCGTTTTGGTATTAACAATTTTAATACTGTGTATTTCATTTCGATGGAAGTATGGAAATAAATGTGAATCTGAAACTGAAATTAGTCATTTATACTACCAGTAAAAGCACGTCCGATTTCGAGGAAGTCCTGGTTTTCGGTGGCGAAATCTGTCTCCCCCTCTCTCCCCCTCCCCCCCCCCACCCCCTCCCCTCCCCCCTCCCCCCACCCCCTCCCCTCCCCCCTCCCCCCTCCCCCCACCCCCTCCCCCCTAAACGAGAATTTCCCCCAAACAGAGGACAGATTTTTTTCTAGCAGGCTTGTGGGTTACACCATTGACACTAGGGTCTTTTAAGTGGCCTCATTGGATTCCTCATAAAAAAAATCTTAAAAGCTGCTGTTTAAAAAAAAATCTACCGTTTACTTCTTAGGTTACAATCGGAAAAATAACACGGGCATCATTAATCGATACTTTTATTCTTACTCCAGTTGTGGAATCAATCAAAACACCTTTGTATTGTGCACAGTTGTCTGCATGTAATCGATACTGGTTATGTTTACAATATATTCAGTTTGGCATGCTGCATATAATCAGATTGCATCACCACTGTCCCCCAAAACACGGACAGACTTGGAAAGGCAGGACAGTTCCACGTCAGTTGTCCCCATAAAAGGGGACAGTCCTCTAATTCGGGGATGTCCCCGTTTTTGGACGTGTGCCTCTACTGACTGCTGCACGTACTTGTGCTGTAATGCCTAATCTCAGCTCATAGAGTAAACTTGAGATCATCTGGGCCGAATATTCGATCGATAACTAAATATTCGAAAATGTTTATGAGTGATGACTGATGAGTTGCTCAGTAAAACTAGAGAAAAAAACAAACAAGAAGGTGTATTCTCTAAGTTGCTCCAAACGTATGCAGCAGACTCGGTGCATTTCTAGATTGATCAAATTCAGTTAC
Source organism: Henricia sp. BOLD:AAB3569 (assembly GCA_037783545.1). Lineage (NCBI taxonomy): Eukaryota > Metazoa > Echinodermata > Asteroidea > Spinulosida > Echinasteridae > Henricia > Henricia sp. BOLD:AAB3569. The sequence goes on from JBBELK010000888.1 coordinate 451,676, forward strand.
TGCATTAAAATTTTCTCTATGGTATAAGCTAACGGGGTTGTAACGAGTCTCACTCTGCTCCAGTCCTAAGTCAAGTCAAGTCAAGCTGCCTTCGAGTCCCAAGTCAAGTCAAGTCAAACTGCCTTTGAGTCCCAAGTCAAGTCAGGCATATTGGTCACGACAGTAAATTTGTTAAAGCTAGTTTCAAAATGAGTCTAAACACTGAAAGTGAAATTCATGTTGCTCTGGCCAAGGTTTCTGTAGTGCTGAAATGGGTCTTTCCACGGTAAAGGGGGCATTTTGGCAACACAGACCATATTTACCAGAAAATACCTTTGTCTGGTCTCAAAATAAAAGAAATAAGTTTAAGTTGTTCTGAAGAGATAACTTAGGCCCAAAAAGAGTTACGAATAGTGTGACAACATGCCTTTCTAAAAACCCTGTGTACAAATTTATGCTCGTAACCGGGCCGGACACTTGTGTTACATTTTAGGCCGTACCGGTTACGAGCGTATATTGGAAATTTGTACACAGGGTTTTTAGAAAGGCATGTTGTCACACTATTTGTAACTCTTTTTGGGCCTAAGTTATCTCTTCAGACCAGACTAAGGCATTTCCTCGAAAATATGGTCTGTGTTGCCAAAATGCCCCCTTTACTGTGGAAAGACCCAAATACAATTTGGTACCCAAAATGACAAAAAAAGCATAAAAGATCAGATTTATTTTTGGCAGACTCAAGTCAAAAAGTCTGAGTTATGTCAAGTCATTTGGGGTTCGAGTCTCAGGTCAAGTCAAGTTATTTATGGTTCGAGTCTCAAGACAAGTCAAGTCATTTGAGGTTCGAGTCTCAAGACGAGTCAAGTCATTTGAGGTTCGAGTCTCAAGTCAAGTCAAGTCAGTGAAAATCGGGTCTCGAGTCCGAGTCATTACAACCTTGTAAGCTAAACGATATTCAATATTTGATATTCAACATTTGGTTAGAATATTCAAATAGTAAATTTTTCAAATTGACTTAGCCTTAATGTCCTTGTGTCTTGTGAGAAATGTTACTCTGATTCAGTAGGTCTGTAACATAATTTTCTTCTTTTTATTTGTAGAGTGAAGTTGAAGATAATCTGAAAAGGATCCAGTCCTACAAAGGAGTTATTGGAATTATTGTTGTTAATTATGATGGTATGTTTAACGGTCAGTTTGTTTCGTTTGTTAAAGCCTCAATACATCGTTTGCAGTAACCCCAAATGTTATGTTGATACATGTAGCAATGGTAACAAATACCACACAGGGCGGAACTGCCCCGTTATATTTTCCACAGCAGCAAAGCGTCCCGTTTTGAAATACCATGCCTTGTTTAACCCCTTCGCGGCGGCTACATGTAGGCATTTTCCAATTTATTCCCCTGGAGCGGGAGACTGCACTAGCAGTTTTGGTTATACAGTATACATGTCTCCGGGGCTGGAGACTTGATGACTAGTTTTTATTTCAAGTCGTAAATCAATGTTATTTCCCAAGTCCAGTCACAAGTCATTTTCTCCCGAGTCAAGTCACAGGTCGAAAACCAAAAACTGACTTGACCCCAAGCTAACAAGATGAGAGACCAGCTCTGCCCTGGTAAAATGATTTCTTTGTGGACAAATTTGCCAACTGAAGGTGCTTTTTTTTTTTTAATGTCCGCAGACACTCATTAAACACAAAAAACATCCATGGATTTTTAAGGTTTTCAAAGAATTACTGCATCTATGTGGCAGAAATTTGTACAAGACAGTTTATCAACGTTACTCTTTATTATGTAAAGTTGTTTCTGTTTTTAAAAGTTTTCTAATCATGTAATATGTTTTTAAATGATGTGACAATAGATCCATGAAGCATCTGGGTCATTCTATAAATTTGGGGTCCAATTTTTCTGTCCCCGTTACATCTGACATCTTGTAAAATGTTGTATTTTGTAAATTCAGGACATATTCTTTAAATGCCTTCTATTTCAAAGAGTGATTACATAAAATACAATTCATAAAAATATGGTTTGAAGGCATTTTTAATGATACTTGTATGGCAAATAACAGTATGTCAATTTATAGAATGACCCATCTACTCACGCAATTGCCTCGTAATTGCCTCCAAGATATGTCTGCCATGTAAAAGGTCTATAAATTGCTCCGTTTTGTGGGCCGAGTGAAAATTGCTCCTTTTTTCATTTGTACATGTATGCAGGTATTCCCATCAGGACCACTCTGGATAATTCCACCACAGTGCAATATGCTGGCCTGATGCACGCACTGACGGCCAAAGCACGAGGCACGGTGCGTGAAATTGACCCAATGAATGACCTGACCTTTCTCCGTGTACGCACCAAGAAGCATGAGATTATGATTGCACCAGGTAAGCCCCACTCACCCCAGAAAGTTCCACTCACCACCTAAAAGCCCCACCCACCCCCAAAAGCCCCACCCACCCCCAAAAGCCCCACCCACCCCCAAATAACCCACCCACCCCAGAAAGGCTCACCCACCCCTGAAAGCCCCATCCGCCCCAGAAAGCCCCACCCACCCCCAGAAAGCGCCACCCACTACTAAAATCGTATCCCTTTATTTAAAAAAAACCACCAACTATTTTCAGAGCAGAACGTTTCTGAAAGGTGAAAAATGGATATAGTTACTTTGTAAATTGAGATGCCTTTGCCAGATTAAGGGGAAAAAATCAGAAAGATGGTGGAAAATGCGTGCTGCAGCCGAAAGCTTCTGAAGGAATGCAGGATGACCCCCTAATGTCATTGCACACCACCTTGATTGTTTCTCACGACTCATCAAGAGGTGCAAAGGGACCTCTGACATCGAACATTTTCTTGACAATGGAGGACGCCAAGCCGAGAGTGGCAGATTCTGAAATTGAGTTTTTGTTCTCGTAGGCCGGTGGATTTTAAATCTCACCCTCTCAGAGAAAGCTGATGCAAGTAGCTCAATGGAATTTGTCATGCCTTGTATAGATATTGAGGATCAAAAGTAGTGCTTTTTTGACACGTAATATATACATGTAGCAGGGCTTACAGGAATGGTCTATGATGTGACGTGACTAATGATCCCTTTTTTGTTTTGTCTTCCAGAAAAAGAGTATCTTCTAATTGTCATTCAAAGCTCTACGGAATGATCTGCATAGTTTTCCCTTGTATTGTACAGCAAAATGGGTGTTCCAGTGGTTGTATATATAAAACTTAAAAAACTTGACACAGGTAAAAGTAAGATATAGAAAACTCTCATTGTAGCACTCTTTAAGAGACCGAAATAATTTGAGCTTTATATCCAGAGAGAGCTATAACCAGTGCATACACAATGCAGAGAATAATGGCTGGGACTTGGAAAAAGGAGCTTTATATCGAGAAGAGCTTTTTATTAGGGGGTGTTATAACGAGAATTGACATTTGGACCATTCGTTTATTTTTAACGGTATCAAATCCCACAATTTGTACACAATTGTTCATAGGACCAGGGGGTTAGGGTTAACCTTGTGTATGTTGTCGGTTTAATGGTGATCCTGTCTCTGACATTTGTCTCCGACAAAAAAAGTTTGGAAACTCAAGTTTGACTGACAGTTTCTCTCTTGTTACCAAGTCATTTTCCTTGAATTTGGTATCATTGGAAAGCCCTGTTATTCCTCTTTACAATGTGTTATTTGTTACGATTGAGCAATTGGGGGATGTGCAGCACAGCTTAAATATGGGGGTGGGTGTAAAGTGAAATGTCACAAAATGCATTGCTATTGTCAAAAAGTGCATTGACACATTCCCATTCCCCAAGCAAAAGGGGAATGCACTGTATGACAATAGCAGTGAATTTTGTGACATTTCACTTTACACCCACCCCCCGTGTTCAGCTGTGCTGCACATACCCCACCTGCTCAATCATAACAAATGACACATCCCAGTCCCGTGTCAAGTCAAGCTGCCTTCGAGTCTCAAGTCAAATCAACTCTAAGTCAAACTGCATTCGAGTCCCAAGTCAAGTCCAGTCAGGCATATTGGTCAAGTTGGGTAGTCACGACAGTGAATTTGCTCAAGCCAATTTCAAAATGAGTCTAAACGCTGTAACTCACATTCATGTTGCTCTGGCTAAGGATTCTTTAGTGCTGAAATACAATTCGGTCCCCAAAATCACCAAAAAAGAAATGCATAAAAGATCTATTTTATTTTTGGCATACTCAAGCAAAAAAGTCTGAGTCAAGTCATTTGGGGTTCGAGTCTCGAGTCAAGTCATTTGGGGTTCGAGTCTTGAGTCAAGTCATTTGGGGTTCGAGTCTCAAGTCAAGTCAAGTCTAAAAATCAGGAGTCGACTCGAGTCCGAGTCATTACACCCCTTGTCCGAAAAGCAAGTTTTCTTTGTTTCTTTTACACTTCTCGGGATAGCATTCTGCAGCCTCAATTTTACCCGCACATTTGAGGGAAAATCTTTTTACGGTATTATTTGGAAGTTTTTAGGCATTCTGGTCCAATTGCACACCTTATATCAGGACTGTTTTTTGGTCAAGTTTCTTTTGTACATATTCACTTACTATAATATCTTTTTGATGTGTCGGTTGGGTTTGTTTACTACTATTTACAGTGACAAAATTGCTCTTTATGGTTTCTGACGCTTGATTTTTATTTATTTTTGTATTGTTAGGGTGAGAGTAAATAGCACGTAGATTCTGCAAGTTCAGATTAAACCGCAAAGCATTTCAAGTCTGTACATAAAATTTGCAGTCGGGGCCTAGATTAATTCACAAGAGGGCGCTGTTGTAAAAACAAAAATGTGTGTGCACACATTTGTATAAATTCTCTTCATTTGTTTTCTTCTATAGACCGTATCGAATAGCTGTCATCTAAATTGGTCAATACGTAAGCACAAAATGTGCCTCAAGAAACAAAGAAACTGCCTGCCAAGATGGCAGGTATTCGATACGGTCTATTGTTATCAGACCTGTGGATTTTACCCTTTACACACATAATTTTTCATTGCTCATTTAATATTGGATCATTTGAAATATTGGCAAAACATTTTAGATGTGGGACTTTAACTAAACAAATCAAAACTCAAATGAAATTATTGAATTTACACTAAAGATTAGCCGACACTAAAGATTGTTGCTGGTGTTTTTAAATCTGCATGTACAATGTACACAATACCCCCAAAATAATCATTGAACCTTTATCTGGTCAATATTTTCGGACCCCATATAAATTTATTTCAATTTCATTAAGTCATTAAAACTATTGTAAATTATATAAAATTGGGTTTCGTTTTTTTAAGGCACAGGCTCGTCAGCAATGCGCGCCCGCCAAATTCGTGCCACGAAATACGCAGCTCCATGCCTTTGCTATGGGGCTGCGTATTTCGTGGCACGAATTTGGCGCGCGCGCATTGCTGAAGAGCCTGTGGCTTTAAACATTCGGCAAAATCGGTTTTTAAATTTTTTTCAGTTAACCGGTTAAACATCCCATCCTAACCTGTACATGTACCGTATGTAGTGTAATTTTGTCAACAGACGTTTACATTGATTTATCCACATAATGGAATGGTCTGTATGGAGAGACGATCCAACTATCTATTGTATATATTGTCATATTTAACTGACTGCATTTTTAGTTTCATTTTCTTTTCCATTTTAATTTGTTTCAGTTTTAAGTTTTGCTCGGTTGAGATTTCAAATAAATTGGTTTTGCCCAGGATGATCTTTAAATGGTTTTGCTTGTTTGCATGCAAATGTTTAAATTTGAGACGTCCTTGTGAGAACAAAAATGTGGGAATGAGTTCATTTAAATTTTTCTTTTGGCAATTGGAAGAAAACGCCACACAGCCCTAATAGAGGTGTATATATCGAATAGCCGCCATTTCGTGGGGCACCTTTTGTTACTTAAACCGTTCAACAATGGAAGCACAATATGTGCAACCATGCATGTCCTCAAAGAACAAAGAAACTGCCCCACGAAATGGCGGCTATTTGATACGGTCTATACATTTGCAGTGACCCGAAATTTTACTTCACAAGTTGACAAGAAAACACGAGTATTGATGGCAATGGTCACAAATACCACAAATTTTGTCCGTGTAAAATGGTACCTTTGTGGGAGAAATTGACAACTGAATGTGCTTTTTAAAAATATCATCTGCAACTATCCTGACCTGGAGATTGTTGCAGTATTAAAGGCCATGTATCATTTGCAAGATAAAACTGTTTACAGATTCGTGGAATAGAGTGTAACATATCGAAGGAAGAATGAAGAAATTTTAGCTATTTGCATCAATGCTTCAGAAAACCTTGAAAATCTATATATTGCTTTTGTGTACATTTTGGACGGAAATGAATTCATGTGGTGTTTGTTACCATTGCTATCAACACTTTGAGTAAGGTTTTTCTTGTCAACTCATGAAAAACAAATGTCCTTTAATTGGTCCGTTTTTCATCCGTTTCAAGTGTGCGCCGCGCGCCCACTGAATTTTGTAACATTTTTATGGATTGAAAACATGATTTTTGCTCCTAACTTTAACCAGGCACCAATCCCACAAATGCTGAGTTATGCAGAGTGCTAGGTTATGGAAGTGTACTGTGTTTTATCACATTAACCATGCATGAGCTATGTTTCCGACGAAAACACGTCGCGAACCGCGGGTACGGGTACGGGTACGGTACGGACCAGGGGTGGATTGCAATAAGGAAGTTAGGACATCCTAACTCCTAGGACGTCCTAACTCGGACATCACTAAGACATCATAGATTATTTTGCCTTGCAATAAACATTTATGTATCCTAACTTGTGTCCTAGGACACATCAAATTTAAGACACCTAAGTAATACGTGTCCTAAGTTATGTCTTTAGAAAATTGTTCAAAAGTTCCTGCTCAATTCAGACAAAAGGAGCATTGTGACTAAGATCAAAAGTTTATTTTTTGATAGTTTGTCTTTCTTAAACTCAGTTTTCACTGAAAGGAAATTACGATTCAAGCTGGGCCTATGTTAATTCTGAAAGTTTTCACGATGTTTTTCACGCCACTGTCACGCGTACGTACAGCAGCAACAACCGGCAAGTAATGTAATACACATGCGCGATGGTATGCAAACACACGAATGCGATTGAAACGCCGCTCACAACAGTAAAGACATACAAGCTTTTATGTCTTAGCTAAGACATCCTAACTTTTGGATATTGCAAGGCATTTTTCAATGTGTCGTAGCTAAGATGTCATAAACTCAGTTAGGACATATGATGTGTCTCAGACTTAAGACGGTTATATTGCAATCCACCCCTGAATCAAGCTATCACCGGATTCAGCACCGCATTCAATCGTCAAATGAGCACCACATTCAGCACCAGATTCAATCGTCAAGTGAGCACCAGATTCAGCACCAGATTCGACTAATATGCACGTACGCACGTCGTACGAAACTACGGAAGCCTATCAACTTATAAAGCACAAATGGTCAAAGTTGTTTCCGTTCTTTTAAAACGCATCCTGAGATCGCAGGGAATTTCCACTCTGCAAAGCGACCTTCCTCGGTACGCACAATCTGGAAGTGCGTTAAAGGGGCACTGTTTTAAGAGGATGTTAAAAACGGTGCATAGGAATTATTTCATACTTTGACAAATTTCAACCCATATACCCGGGTACATCGATCCCAGAAATTCCTGGGGTGGTCCGGGATTTTCTTCTTTATAAATTTTAAACACCAAACTGAGCACCAGATTCAAGGGTACGCCGAGCGGCAAACGGGTCCGTTCTGTCCTTGTTCGCCTACATGGCAGGGCAGCAAGAGCAGAAGCGAGCAAGCGCATGGTCCAGGTTGTTTCCGTTCTTTAAAAAAAAACGGTGCATAGGAATTATTTCATACTTTGACAAATTTCAACCCATATACCCGGGTACATCCCCAGAAATTCCTGGGCTGGTCCTGGATTTTCTTCTTTATAAATTTTAAACACCAAACTGAGCACCAGATTCAAGCGTACGCCGAGCGGCAAACGGGTCCGTTCTGTCCTTGTTCGCCTACATGGCCATGCAGCATGGTGCAGGCAGGGCAGCAAGAGCAGAAGCGAGCATGAAGCTCATGGTCCAAGTTGTTTCCGTTCTTAAAAACAAAACCGTGCATAGGAATTATTTCATACTTTGACAAATTTCAACCCATATACTCGGGTACATCCCCAGAAATTCCTGGGGTGGTCCGGGATTTTCTTCTTTATAAATTTTAAACACCAAACTGAGCACCAGATTCAAGCGTACGCCGAGCGGCAAACGGGTCCGTTCTGTCCTTGTTCGCCTACATGGCCGTGCAGGCAGGGCAGCAAGAGCAGAAGCGAGCAAGCGCATGGTCCAGGTTGTTTCCGTTCTTAAAAAAAAAAGAAGGTGCATAGGAATTATTTGATACTTTGACAAATTTCAACCCATATACCCTGGTACATCTCCAGAAATTCCTGGGGTGGTCCGGGATTTTCTTCTTTATAAATTTTAAACACCAAACTGAGCACCAGATTCAAGCGTACGCCGAGCGGCAAACGGGTCCGTTCTGTCCTTGTTCGCCTACATGGCCGTGCAGGCAGGGCAGCAAGAGCTGAAGCGAGCAAGCGCATGGTCCAGGTTGTTTCCGTTCATTAAAAAAAAACGGTGCATAGGAATTATTTGATACTTTGACAAATTTCAACCCATATACCCTGGTACATCTCCAGAAATTCCTGGGGTGGTCCGGGATTTTCTTCTTTATAAATTTTAAACACCAAACTGAGCACCAGATTCAAGCGTACGCCGAGCGGCAAACGGGTCCGTTCTGTCCTTGTTCGCCTACATGGCCGTGCAGGCAGGGCAGCAAGAGCAGAAGCGAGCATGAAGCTCATGGTCCAAGTTGTTTCCGTTCTTAAAAACAAAACCGTGCATAGGAATTATTTCATACTTTGACAAATTTCAACCCATATACTCGGGTACATCCCTAGAAATTCCTGGGGTGGTCCGGGATTTTCTTCTTTATAAATTTTAAACACCAAACTGAGCACCAGATTCAAGCGTACGCCGAGCGGCAAACGGGTCCGTTCTGTCCTTGTTCGCCTACATGGCCGTGCAGGCAGGGCAGCAAGAGCAGAAGCGGTAAGGCTTATAATTTGCATTATACGATCCTTGCAGTATACCCACCTTGCAGCATCCGGAGTTTCGGGAAAGCTCAGATCATGAAATGCGCCTTAATTGCGCAAATCGAAGCTGAAACTGTATGCACTGCTTGACCAAAGACTTGCTGAGAAATGCTAAACAACTCACCCACAACTATCTGGAATGACCCACATGCAAAGAAACGTACAGCGCAAGCTATAATCTTGAACAGAATAGTTTTGGACACCCCAGCTAAACCCCGTGTAACTCCCCCCAAACCCCCCCCCCCCCACCCCCCCCCCCCCACCCCCCCCCCCCCCCCACCCCCCCCCCCCCCCCCCACCCCCCCACCCCCCACCCCCCCGCAAAGTTTGGTCGTTGGGATGCGCGCCACCGAAATCTGCAGCAGTCGACGTCAACATAATACTGAAATGCGATCTCCTAACGCCATCAGCTGACATGTTAAAAAAGCTCGACTGGCTTGCCTATCCAGAGAGAGTTAAATGCGATAGCTGGGGGGCTTCCACTGAATGAACTGTATGTTTTTGTTGTTGCTAAAGCTGCATTTGTTTACTTCGAAAAAGTTGCGCGTCTTTGTAGGGTTGTGTGTAAGGCAGGCGCGTCGCGTGTACGCAAAGGCGGGCGCGTCGCGTACGCGAAGGAGGCTCGTTCGTGCATGTAATGGATGAGCGCTTTTCGTTCTAGTATCAGCAACACAAAACGCACAGCCCATGCACTGGACGCCCCCAGCTATGGCGGATATGCAGGGAGGAGATCTTAGTTACCGGATTGGTGTATACACCAATCTGGTAATAAGGTCTTCTTCCCTGTACATCCGCCATAGCAGGGGGGCTTCCACTGAATGAACTGTATGTTTTTGTTGTTGCTGAAGCTGCATTTGTTTACTTCGAACAAGTTGTGCGTCTTTGTAGGGTTGTGTACGCGCGAAGGCGGGTGCGTCGCGTGTACGCAAAGGTGGGCGCGTAGCGTATACGCGAAGGAGGCTCGTTCGTGCATGTAATGAATGAGCGCTTTTCATTCTAACAGCAACACAAAACGCACAGCCCATGCACTGGACGCCCACCCCCCCCCCCCCCCCCCCACCCCACCCCCCCCCCCCCCCCCCCCCCCCCACCCCCCCGCCCCCCAGCTATGGCGGATATGCAGGGAGGAGATCTTAGTTACCGGATTGGTGTATACACACTTCAACTGTCCAAACTATTTTGTCTAGGATTGTATAGCTGTAGTACAGACGGAAGAGGATGGCGTCTTTGTGATGGATGTTCTTCCAGTCTTAGAAACCGCAGCAACTCATTGAATGTGTCTTTGGTAAGTCGATAGCGTTTAATAAAACTGACGTCATCATAATCCTCTAAATGATTGCTCCTGTCTCTAATTAATACTCGTGGCATACATCTTCGATCCTCATTCTCAATTTCATTGTCATCTTCTTGGGCAAGTTCCAGTATCTGCCGCGCGTCTGTACCAAGTTTCCTCATCTATACTGGTTGGTTTGAAATGACGCTATACGCCTGCAAAACTACCCCGTACCCATGTTTAAGAATTTCCATTGTTCGTTAAGGACAGGCGTTTAATATGACGCATTATTTTGTCCGCGTGTACCAATGAAACTGCTTCGTTGTGGACGACTTAAGTTAAGCGCACGTTTTAGACGGTCTTCATCTGATTTGTACGCGTACAGCAGAAAAACACCTTTCGTAGTTACGGCCCTTTAATATAAAATATTTTGTGTGTTTATAAACTAAACACTTTAACATGTTTATTACAGACTGTAACACTTTTTAAACGTGTTCACATGTTTATACAAAACGAAGTGTTTATCTTTTAAACATTTCAATTGGGGTCAGTGTTTATATCCAGTGTAAAGCTGTGGCAGTATACAAATATTGACTGCTTTATCTCGTGGTATAGTAAAACTAGCCTCCCGAGGTGACCCACGGAGCATTCTATTTTCCCTCGGCTTCGCCTCGGGAAAATAGAATGCTCCGTGGGTCACCTCGGGAGGCTAGTTTTACTATACCACGAGATAAAGCAGTCAATATTTGTTTTATAACACCTCTCCCACATATTCTGCTTAATTTTGGCTTAAATACAAATGAAATCAGTTTCATCAATTTTTTTTGGCATTCACTTTTCTACAGTGTCCACCGCGTTCGTACGTACAACTGCTAGCTGTGCGTGAAGTTGTTTTAGTTCGATCGCGCGTGTTACGCGTAATGCAGGCGTGGTTGCGCCCACACACACACGACCGAGATCCGCGCGCGGGAGTTGCTAGGGGTATAGTACTTTTCGGAATGCATGGTATTGATTGCTTTCCGGTGACGTCACCCCTTCCATCCACCATTTTGGTGGGCATTTTTCATGACCCACGTGGCTCGAGTAGTAACCGGCAAAAAGACCAAGAAAAGCGCATTGGTTGCACTTACCTCTGTTGCTTGAAGTTGCTTTATGTTGTTGCGCCATGGCTGTTGTATCGAGAAAGATAAAAACACATTTCTTCAGGCTAAACATCGCGATCAACTATATAAAAGCACTTTTGTTTTTAAGAGCCGAGTGCATGCTCAATAATTTGAACGTATCACAACGCCCGCGTGCGGCATCTTCGAATGAAAATACGCTGGTGAGTATTTTTTACGCGTGTTCATGAGCGTCTATTGGCGCGTGCATGTTCGCGCGTACGTGACCGTTGACCACCAGACATTCCCGGATGTTGTACGTCATCGAAAGCAATCAATACACCAATCCGGTAACTAAGGTCTCCTTCCCTGTACATCCGCCATAGCTGGGGGGCTTCCACTGAATGAACTGTGTGTTTTTGCTGTTGCCGAAGGTGCATTTGTTTACTTCGAACATGTCGAACAAGTTTGGCGTCTTTGTAGGGTTGTTATACGCGAAGGCGGGCGCGTCGCGTGTACGCGAAGGAGGTGCGTCGCGTGCACGCGGTGGGTCGCGTTTGTGCATGTAATGGATGAGCGCTTTTCGATGAGCGCTTTAAGTCCTAACAGCAACACAAAACGCACAGCCCATGCACTGGACGCCCCCAGCTATGGCGGAATATACAGGGAAGGAGACCTTAGTTACCGGATTAGTCTATAGTCATTTTTACCCGAGTTATGTGTGATAGACCGACTTCTGGATTGTATTACATGTACGACGATTCCAGGGGCATGACTGTGTAACAAGGCAAGGCGCTGAGGAAAAGCAAATCACAATATTATTGCCCTGTCACACCCCCTTAACGGTAGACGTGAAAGGCAATAGGTGTTCTTGTTGTAGCTCTGACAACATGTGCCCTCGAATTCTTGCCATCTGATTCTGGTTAAACCGTGGTGAATACCCATGGGCTATTGCTCTGGCATACAGCAGCACAAACACACCACAGTCAGTGTCGTTTGTTTGTTTGGGCCATCTTTTCTCCTCTGCGTATACTGTTCTCCATTGGCCCACCGATGACCGATTGACTGCACCCTCATACTGACTGCGTGCCTCAACAAAGGACAGAAATCGGCCAAGTCCAAACGTTGTCCTAGTGTGCATGGGGTCCAGTGCGTAGATAACTCGACTTTGCGCATCGGCAGCAAGTAGAATCCAGTGAGTCATTCTGATATTTACAGGGCATAATATGAACCTGCAAGCAGCAAGGCTCATGTCCTTGTACCATCTTGTTGCAACTTTCCGGACACCTTTATTCCCATCACTGAGCATTCTTTGATCTTGAAATGTGTTGCATACAAACACCCCACCTTTTGTGCGAGTGCTGTTCTTGATAAGGATCATGTACGGGTTGATGATTTGATCGTCTAACCAGTTGTTTACAGCAAGCCGTTTCCTGGCATTGTCGATGTCAATACTGTCTGCCGTCCTCTTATCTTGCGTTGCCACCCCCTGCAGCAAACTGTTTTCAGCTCGCGTTTCGTAGTCCATCTTCAACTTCTTTGGGGTGCGTTTCCAGGTTTCTTTGAGCAACATGGTGTTCTTTCGTCTTTTCCGGACTGTTCTTGTTCTGTATTGAAGAGCAAACTGTCTTTGCTGGGTTTTTGTGGCCTTGTACATTTTCTCTGCGAGTTCATCCAAACGGAATCTGAAACCTGATAGCTGAATATGCTTGAAAATCTTGTTGTAAGATTCCATGTAGCCTTGCGATGTTGGTTAATGCTGTATAAAATACCGACTTGTGTCGTATCTGAAATCGATGTATTTCGTGTTATGCCTCCGTAGATCCCCCAATAGCAGTTGTGTCCAGATGGGAAGACTTGGCATGAGAAATTTAACAAATTTATCGAGGAGGAGTTGGCCATGAAACTTATTCGAAGTGTCTGATTGTGGGATGCTTCGAAGGACCTCCTTTGCTTTGTCCATTAACAACTCACTTTCATTGGCAAACTCAGGTGGCTGTTGCAACAATGCCTCCTCTTCTGTCATACATGCAGTTTGGGGCATTTCGTTGTCTGCCAATAACTCATTCTCGTCTTGCATATCGTGTAACTTAGATGCAGATATGTTTCGACTTCGGATCATGATACAGAGTTTGCGAAAGTGACTTTTACCGACATCGGATTTGTTGCGGGACAGCAAAACAATGCAAAATTAGTAAAACACGCTGCGGAACTCTTCCATTGTGCGGATCAGAGTAAGTACTCTAATTACTCCCATTGGAAACCATTGGACATCCTTATTGCCGTAGTACTTACGACAGAGAGCCTTTACATCTCTGAGAAGATGGTTTGCGTCAGTATGGATAAGCATCATCGTTAAATCGTCTTCCCGTGCCTTTCCACTTACAATTCTCCATGCTCTGGATAGAAACTCTGGTAAGTTCTCTCCTGAAAACACCTTCAAGGAAGAGTTCATAAGCACTGCGCTCCGATCGCTGACAATCATACAAGGAGTTGTGAGATTATTGTGGCCATACTTTTTTTTTTCTGCATGCCTGAAAGTCTGTAACCAGTGTAAGATAGACGGCTCGCTCTGGTTATCGGTCACAATCTCGCTGACTGGACAGGGTGAAGATTTAATGCGTTCCCCCTGTAATATTGGGTTGGGCATCACCATAGCGTAATACAAGTAATCGCTCTGGTTAGATTTCCAGGCAACGGAACCAGTTGCATCCCAGTGCACTGGCACTGTGGTGGCGAGATCGTGAAATAAACGTACACCGGCATCGGTAAATGTAATAAGGAAACTGGGAGCTAATCCGATTTGTCGCAGATACGGAGAGAGATGTTCCCTTTTCTTAATTAACAAGCTTTCAAACATTTCATTCGATTCCCTGAGTTGGCGTCTTCCTTCGTTGGCAATTTGTCGAAAGATTCCTGCGTCTTGACCTACTCCGGTTAAGTTACCGCTTTCAAACACGTCAGACTTCATATCGTGCAGGCGGTCATTCCTGAGACGGGATGGGTAGTGACTGGACTTCAGCTCATTCTGCAGTTCTTTCCTCACGTTTGCTCTGATAGGGCGTTGTCCTGTTTTATCACCTGGGTGGGATATCTTTCCTCTGTATGTGACCTCACACTCGGCCTCTCTCCGCATTACAACCGTTGCATTTACAGAACATGTTGGGATTGAGCATTTTGCGTGCGCTCGAAAGATTGGACAGTTAATTTTTCGGCTTCTTTTCCTTGCTACGAAATGTCTTTGAAACATAAGTGGGCAGTACGGATTGCTTTTTGAAATACCATCATAAATTGCGTTTACCCAATCCATTGGCAGTTTATTTCCAGTCTGTTTTTCTCTGAGTTGTTGCCACTTCTTGATGTCAATTGAGAAATGTGCCTTTTCCGGTATGTCAGCTGTGAAAACGTCCACAAGATTTGCATTAGCACACGCTCTTAAACTTTCAAGTGAAATCGGCTTACCAAAAGAATTACTACGCTTATTCATTCCTTTTTCATCTGTCGTTGACTTTATGCTGTGAGTCGGCCATCCCGACTGTAGTGAGCCATCGTCTGAAATATGGTCTGGAGATGTTTGATCAAACATGTGGTTTTCATTGGATCCAGAAGCGGACTAAAATTCTACATCAAACGAATGCTCCTGTTGAGGTTCGTACTCAAAGTCTGGTAGAGGTACATCACTTGCTGGCTCGGACAGCGAATCATGCTCATCTGCTTGATCCCACAAAGGTGGAACATGCGTTCGGTCAGGAGAAGGGTTGTCTTCACCCGCTGTCATGGACTCTAAATCGTCAGGAGATACCGGGGAAAAAAATGTAGCATGTGAATGGGATGGGGGATTTTCTGCATGGCAATCAAGACTACCGAAGCTGGTTTTTCATGGTGACTTTCATGGTGACTTTCATGAAATGTTGTGTCATTCATGGACTTCAGGGCATGCATGAGTTCGTGAAACCGCTCAGTTTGAACGGGCACGGGAGAGCTAAGAGTCAGCTCCTGAAGTATTGCCTTCAATGTGTAAATAACATCCCGGAATCGTGAACCTGACGGGGTTTGGCACTCTCGTATCAAATATCCGATTGGGGTTGGGTAAAGAGCTTGCATTAGCGACGAAAACCAACAGGAGCTTCCAGCATTTTGGATCCCTCTTGTACATTTTGGAGCACAACTGTTACAGGTGAAACTCGTCGATTCTCTTTTCAATTTTGCTGTTCGTTGGGGGGTTGCCGCCAAACCCATACAAGAAAAATGATACCACGTGCCACACGAATCGCACATGACGTAGGGTTTGCCATCATTTGGCATACAGCAAATGCAGAAATTTTCCCTCCTTGACGGACACGAAACGAAGTAGTCCTCCAAGTGACATGGGGGTTTCTTATGCCGTTTCCCGACCCGTTTTGTACTTTCGTATCTCTCAGGCCCGACGTAATTAGTGTACTGCATTGGCATGTCTGTGCAGTCAGTTTCTTCAGTGGCAAGTTGGGCATCTTGGAACGGGCTATCACAGGACGGCGCGTCAGGAAAAGAAACGCCTTCGCCACTGATCTTCGAACCATCTGCAGTTTCTTCAGTGGCAAGTTGGGCATCTTGGAACGGGCTATCACATCAACAGGACGGCGCGTCAGGAAAAGAAACGCCCTCGCCATTGGTCCTCGAACCATCTGCAGGTTTAGTCTCATTACTCTTCTCACTGTAAAAGAGCTGTCTGAGAAATTGTGTGTCTGCAAACCTCTTATATAGACTGTGACGCAAATGTTGTTGCGATATGCCCAGCTCAGAAGACACTTGACTCCAGAAGCAGTTTGCTGGCCTCCATGATCTCACGTCTATCCACTCCCAACTGGTTTTGCTGAAAACTACGAGAAAAGTGTGGCAAAAAAATAGATTTATTAATTAATATATCAATTTAAAATGTATTCACAGACCACAAGGCCCCACGCGTTACACTCACCATAGTTATTATAATGGAAAGAGATAATCTGGCGGGTAGGTGAGGTCATAAGTTGTTTCGTTCAGTTCGTTGCATACGTTCAAGACAATTTTTTGACAGTGGGGTCTTTCTATAAATTAGGGGTCCAAAAGTGTGCCTTTAGTGTCCCCCGTTACACCTGATATGTGTTATTTTTCGTACAAAAATCATTAAAATGGCTTTTAAACCATTTTGCACGAATTGTACTTTATGTACTCACTCTTTGAGATGGAAAGTATTTGAAGAATGTGTCCTGAATTTACAAAACCAAGATGTAAAATGTAACGGGGGATACCAACATTGGACCACTAATTTATAGAAAGACCCAGTTGGTAAAAGTAATAGACTTTTGACCTTTGAGACGCTTATAGGGTTCAAGCGTGATGCCCGCGGCTTGCATTAGGAACCAAACGCCTAAACTAATCCATTCCCTTTGTTCAAAACCACATGAAAACAAAAAACCAAACCGTTTCAGGACCTTATTGAGGGGTATAGTTGTAGAAACTCAATTTGTTTGGCGATTAATTTGGTAGCCTTGTAAGAAAGACACAATACACTGTTTGACTAATCAGAGGTCCCTCATCGAATCCTTCCGACCCCTCCATACGTGGCAGATGTCTTATACACTGTTTAAAAAACAAATTGGTAAATTTTGCCCAAATTGTTACCCAACGTTGGTTCAAATATCAATATACCCATCTTTGGGCCGCAAAATACCGAACTGGTGTTGGGTAACAGCCTTATCCAAGCCTTGGGTGATACAGTATGCATTGGTTAAATTTAATCAACCAATCTTTCGGTGAATGTGCATATCCAATAATTATTATTGGTAAAAGTTAAACAGCTAGAATCTCCCCTTCCACATTTATTTAGTTTTTCTGTTTATCATGGAGGTGTATGTGTCTACAACACCATCACAACTTGTTTTTCACAAAAAATCGACAGACTTTTGCTTAAAACGTAAAGCAGTTCCGACCCTCTTCACCCAAATTCTGAAACGCTCGAGGTCACTCGGCTTGTTTATCAACAGGGTGTTGACGTCATCCTGAGAAACATACAAAACGGTCTGTGCAGTATTGAATGGAAAATACACGAAGTGAATGTTTATCATGCCTATTTTGTCCTTTTAATTCAAAATACAAACGTGAAAAACACTTCATGTAATATGACAGCAATCTACTATTACCTGTTTTGTGAAAAAAACGATGAAATTGTGGCCAACAGTGACTCTCTTTTGAATTAAATACTGGTGCATTGCGACGGGTGATTTTGTCACGGAACGACCGGCATTCACAGCGGTCTGTGTACGGTCCACTGCGGCGTAGTTTCCACGTGTTTGGACATCGGCCGTACAAGTTATAGAATGAGCGACTCATTTTTCTCTCTCTTGGTAATAGAAAAGAAAATCTTTCTGCTCTTTTTTTTTCATAGTGTCTAGTAAAACGTGCAACCACGCAGCTACTGGGCATATCTCTGGCTTTTTGGAACAACAAAATTCTTCAAAAAACACCATCTAAAAGAGACGGTTTTCTAAGTTTTTTGCGTGTAAACGTATGGAGCTAACTATCGTGTTGACTTCTCTTTCTCAGGATTGCGTCACGGGGTCACGCGCATATCATGAATACCTAATGAGCGTTTCAGAAATCGCGAAAATCTCATTTTCGAAAAGCGCACTTTTGCTTGCAATTTATCCACTTAAAACCGACAATTAAAAAATAATAAAAATCCACGTCGGCAAGAGGGATGTTTGGACTATCGAAAAAAGCCTAAATGCTGGATTTTCGTCAAGGGGGATTCTTCCTCTTTAATTTCTTAACACTCAATACTCCGAAATACAACAATGGGAGGACTTACCGATAGGCACGCCTACCCCTTTATTCACACACATGAAACATACATGTATAAACTTTAACCATACAATTAAGCATTTGCCTTATTTTTCTTGTACATTTCTCAACTTAAGTGGACTTTATCCGCATATTTGCGGAATGAAACAAAAAACTATAGACCGTATCGAATAGCCGCCATTTTGTGGGGCAGTTTCTTTGTTCTTTGAGGACATGCATGGTTGCACATATTGTGCTTCCATTGTTGGACGGTTTAAGTAACAAAATGTGCCCCACGAAATGGCGGCTATTCGCTACGGTCTATATACAGTGGATAGGGGGAAAACCTTACAAATGTTGCGGACAAGTCACTTTAACGAATAATTAGACAGTTTCGGCATCTCAGTTTAATGGTACGTGTTCGCAGACGTATCCGTGTGCCATACGCCAGTTCAGTATAGCGCCCTCTGGTGGTCGCCTTTACTTCACTTCCTGTTTTGGTTTTCACTGTTTGGATTGTGTTAATACTTGACCTGTTTGCAGTATTAAAAGCCGTAGTTTCTCATGAAAACGAGTTCTATTTTGATCGTGTATGTTTGGACATCCAACTACTACTCCTATAGTGGCGTGGTGGCAGCGTTTCGAAACAATCCTACGCATCTCGAATCCAGTAAACGGACGCTATTCAACACAACGGATAGCTCCCTGTTTGTGGCCGTCTACGGACTCCAGTCTCTACGTACATATCACGAATAACGGTGAGCGATCAGCCAGCTGAACACGCAGCTGTTTTATTTACTTCTCGTATTTCTCTACGGACTACTCACTCCCTATCTCATTATGGCTTCTTCACATAGGGCTCCGAAACAATGGTCCCTCAGCAAGAATGAGACAGTTAATTCCTTCGAGAATTGGAAGCATAATCTCCAGTACACCCTCTCCCTCGATCCAAACTTCGCCCAATTTCTCACCGAAGACTTCAAGTGGGAGAAGAAGTCCAAGTCTTCCCCACTCCGTGGATTCACGGACGATGGTCCGGACATTGAGGATTCAAAACGCCGCACCGCTCAACAAAAGGTCACCATGTTGGAACTCATGCTCGGGCAAATCGCAAACTACTGCCCAGTCATATCCCGTAACAC
This sequence comes from Henricia sp. BOLD:AAB3569, assembly GCA_037783545.1. NCBI lineage: Eukaryota > Metazoa > Echinodermata > Asteroidea > Spinulosida > Echinasteridae > Henricia > Henricia sp. BOLD:AAB3569. The sequence continues at coordinate 471,107 of JBBELK010000888.1, forward strand.
CATCGTTCGCAACTCCACCTTTATTTCCAACATCTGGCAGGCAGTACGCTTACATTTCGGGTTTCAGTCAACAGGGGGTCACTTCATTGACTTTGCCTCAATTCAGCTAAAACCAGACGAGCGCCCAGAAGATCTGTATCAACGCCTTGTAGCGTTTGTTGAAGACAGCCTTCTCCTTCGCGACTCCGGCATATGCCATCATGGCATACCCATTATAGAAGATGAGGAGCTCACCCCCACACTCGAAAATTTTGTCGTACTCACGTGGCTGAGGCTCATCCACCCCACTCTCCCTAGACTTGTCAAACAACGCTATGGTACCGAACTCCGCTCACGCACATTGGCATCTATCAAACCCGAGATCTCACAAGCCCTCGACTCCCTCATGGATGAACTCCACACATCCGAGGACGCACGATCAATGCGCACTTCCACCTTTCGGCCAACCTCGTCCACGAGACCGAAACCTAGACAGACGACACCGCAACCCCAGAACAGTAAACCGTTCAAGTCGTGTCCACTGTGTAAGCAGGTTGGTCGATCAGACTCTCTCCACTTCCTTAGCGAGTGCCCACACTTACCCGAACGAGACCGCAAATACATAGCGAGAGCTCGCCAAGTTGCCAGCATTTACGAAGAGGTGGATGACTCCAATGAGGAAACCCTTGAGCATACATGTGTACCAGTCGACCAGTTCCCTGAACCATCCGCACTCCGTGTCCAAATTCGTCAATCTCCAGACTTTGACGCATTTCTTGGCCATCACGTGACACGCATCATAATCGACAGCGGAGCAACTGGAAATCTGATTCGCAACTCTATACAGCCATAAAACTTGGGGTCAAGATCTCAAAGAGTTCCCAATCGGCACACCAGGCAGACGGATCATCCCCCCTGAACGTCGTAGGGGAGACCAAACTAACCCTCACGAGAGATAGCAGAAACTTTCAGTTCGAGGGCCTTGTCGTAGCAAATCTTGACGTCGAAATTTTGGCTGGTACTCCATTCATGGAAATCAATGACATTTCAATTCGGCCAGCCAAACGCCAAGTTATTCTGGGTGACGGTACTACCTACCTGTATGGTTCCGAAGGAAAGCCACCCTCAAACCATACGGTTCGTCGAGCCCATGTACTCCGAGCCCCCTCCCATGGCACTACCGTATGGCCGGGTGAGTTCATCGAAGTTCAACTTCCCAGCGACGTCTTCACAAATGAAAACCTTTTCGCACTCGAGCCCCGCACCGACACAAGTGCCAAATCACAGTCGTCGACTCTATGGCCCCCTCCAAGCCTCATACATAGTGTCGCTGGCAAAGTGCGCATCCCAAATCTCACCACCGAGCCCCGCGTTCTACGACGACAGGAACAATTCTGCCAAGTACGGTCATTGTTCATACCTCAAATGCCCGATGAACAATCAGCCACCCCGACAGTCACCAAACCTGCTCCCCGCCAGCCCCCACGCACACCCAACGCGGCCCCTCGCTTCTCTGTCTCTGTCGCTATCGACCCCGATAACACTTTGACGCCGTCTATTCAGTCAAAGTTCCGCTCTCTACTCGAGGAGTATGACGAGGTGTTTGACCCCGCTTTCCCAGGCTACAATGGCTCTGCAGGCCCCTTTCAAGCAGTCGTAAACATGGGTCCAGTTCAACCCCCTCAGCGCAAAGGCCGACTTCCTCAATACGCTCAGGACAAACTCCAAGAGCTTCAGCACAAGTTTGATGAACTTGAAAAACTGGGAGTATTTGCCCGCCCTGAAGATGTTGGCATCTCTGTAGAATACCTCAACCCCTCCTTCCTCATCAAAAAGCCCAACGGAGGCTTCCGCCTAGTCACAGCCTTCGCTGATGTCGGCCGCTACAGCAAACCTCAACCGTCACTCATGCCCGACGTTGACTCAACTCTTCGAAAAATCGCACAATGGCGTTACCTCATCGCCACTGACCTAACCAGCGCATTCTACCAAATTCCTCTCTCCCGACAGTCCATGAAATACTGTGGTGTGGCGACCCCATTCAAAGGTGTACGGGTGTATACCAGATCCGCAATGGGCATTGCCCGGCTCTGAAACCGCACTTGAGGAACTTATGTGCCGTGTCCTAGGAGACCTACTTGAGAGAGGCATCGTAGCAAAGCTTGCAGACGATCTGTTCTGTGGAGGTGACACAATCGAAGAACTCCTTCTCAACTGGAGGCAGGTTTTACATGCCCTGTACACCAACGCCCTCCGTCTCTCATCTCGCAAGACCATCATCTGTCCGAAAAGCACCACTATACTGGGATGGATTTGGTCCAATGGTTCTATCCATGCTAGCCCCCACCGCGTAGCGACACTTTCCACTTGTGCTACACCAGTAAAGGTTGGAGGTCTGCGATCCTTCATTGGGGCCTTCAAAGTCCTCGCCCGTGTTATTCCCAACTGCTCATCTCTCCTCTCCCCCTTAGAGGAGGCAGTAGCCGGTCGTCCGACTCAAGAGAAATTGAATTGGACCGATGATCTTCGCGATACTCTTCAGAAGGCACAAGCTGCTCTGTCTTCAACTCACACCATCACTCTTCCTCGTCCCGATGACCAATTGTGGATTGTGACCGATGGTTCTGTCAAGAAACACAGCATTGGTTCAACTCTGTATATTACTCGCAAAGGCAAACCTTGCCTCGCAGGTTTTTTCAGCACCAAACTACGCGGACGACAGCCAACCTGGATACCCTGCGAAGTAGAGGCTCTCTCCATTGCTGCCTCCACCAAACATTTTGGCCCATTCATCATTCAATCCAAGCATCACGCATGTGTCCTCACCGACAGCAAACCATGCGTCGAAGCATACGAAAAGTTGTGCCGTGGTGAATTCTCAGCAAGCCCGCGAATTTCTACATTCCTCTCCACCGTAAGTCGCTTCCAAGCCACCATTCGCCACCTTGCTGGTTCCGCAAATGTCCCCTCCGATTTCGCTAGCCGCAATGCCCCGGATTGCCATGACCCTACTTGCCAAGTATGTACCTTTGTCAGACACATTGAAGATTCCACTGTCATGCGAGTGTCTGCCCAGGAGGTCCTCTCCGGCGACGCCAAGCTCCCATTTACAAGCAGAGCTGCATGGTTGGCAGTTCAGTCGGAGTGCCCAGATTTGCGCCGCACTCACGCTCACCTGATCCAGGGCACCCGTCCTCCCAAAAAAGCCACAAGCATCAAGGATGTCAAGCGGTACCTGCAAGTCGCATCAGTTGCTAAGGATGGACTACTGATAGTTCGCAAAGACGTGCCACTGTTCCCTACACGTGAGTGCATCATCGTGCCTCGTCAAGTACTCCATGGCCTCCTTACTGCGCTTCACATCCAACTCGACCATCCAACACGCCACCAACTCAATTCTGTGACTCGTCGCTACTTCTTTGCCCTCGATTTAGACAAGTCTGTTAACGAAGTTAGCTCCAGCTGTCACCATTGCGCATCACTACTGAACACGCCCCACACTACCATTAAGCAGTCTACAGGCGAGCCTCCAGATTCGGTTGGAATCTCTTTTGCATCAGACGTGATCAAGCGCAACCGTCAACTAATCCTGATCTTGCGAGAATGCTCAATTATTGACGATGAACGCCACGACACACTCCGCACAGCCCTTATACGCCTTTGCATCGAGCTTCGCCCATTAGACGGCCCCCTCTCTGTGATCCGCACAGACCCAGCACCAGGCTTCACTCGGCTAGTCCAGGACAAACTACTCCAACAACATCGAATTTGTATTGAGATTGGCCGTATCAAAAACCCCAACAAGAACCCAATCGCTGAGAAAGCAGTTCGCGAATTGGAAGACGAGCTACTACGCCAAGACCCAACCGGCAGTCCAGCAACACCACTCACGCTTTCGCTTGCCACCGCAGTCTTGAACTCTCGTATTCGTAACCGAGGTTTGTCGGCACGCGAAATGTGGTTCCAACGCGACCAATTCACCAACCAACAGATTCCGTTTGCTGATCTTAACATGATCCAGGCCCAGCACCAACATCGCTCTCGTAACCACCCGCACAGCGAAAAATGCAAAGCCCCTCTGAAGTCTCCTCCACCTGACACACCGGTTGAGGTTGGCGACCTGGTTTACCTATACAGTGACCGCAACAAGTCTTGTGCACGAAGTCGCTATCTTGTCTCGTCTGTCGACGGTCTGTGGTGCAACATCCGCAAATTTGTTGGCTCCCAACTTAGGAGCAGCTCGTACCGTGTCAAGAACTCTGAGTGCTACAAAGTTCCCTGCAATGTGGATCGTACCCTGCCACACTTTTGCAATAACGCCCACGATGATGATGATTACTCCGAACCAGTGCCACAGCCCCCCGAACCGCCGGACATTCCGCATGAACTATCTGCTCCAGCCGATAGTGCATCCGACGCCGTTTCCGACAGTGCCCATCCAGCTCCAGATTCTAGTCCCAATGTAACCATGACTTATGACTCGTTTGCTGATCAGCCTGACACATCTACAAGTGTTTCACAAGAGATGTCTAACCCATCACATACTCAACCCAGACGCTCCAGTTGTCAGCGCCGCCCCCCCGGTCACTTGAAAGACTTTATTGTTGACTTTTGATTAGTCTGTTGGAAACTTTTCTATGTTTGGGGCAGAATAATCCCCAAAGGCTCGAGGGTAGTCCACCCCTATGACAGCCTTCCTGTTTTTTCCCGTGTTATAGTGTTACTTAGGTTCAACAGTGCATTATCATGTTTTTTTTCTATTCGCCTGTTGCCCTTGTTTGATTGCTCGCTGTAATCTCCCGATTTGACTGTTCTATTTTTATGAGGACATTCTACGTTTGCACTTGTTGTTGTTGTTGTTGTTGTTGTTGGTTGTTGGCACTTGTTGTTGTTGTTGTTGTTGGTTGTTGGCACTTGTTGTTGTTGTTGTTGTTGGTTGTTGGCACTTGTTGTTGTTGTTGTTGTTGTTGGTTGTTGGCACTTGTTGTTGTTGTTGTTGTTGGTTGTTGGCACTTGTTGTTGTTGTTGTTGTTGTTGTTGGCACTTGTTGGCACTTGTTGGCAATTGTTGTTGGCACTTGTTGGCACTTGTTGTTGGCACTTGTTGTTGGCACTTGTTGGCACTTGTTGTTGGCACTTGTTGTTGGCACTTGTTGTTGGCACTTGTTGGCACTTGTTGTTGGCACTTGTTGTTGGCACTTGTTGGCACTTGTTGTTGGCACTTGTTGTTGGCACTTGTTGGCACTTGTTGTTGGCACTTGTTGTTGGCACTTGTTGTTGGCACTTGTTGGCACTTGTTGTTGGCACTTGTTGTTGGCACTTGTTGGCACTTGTTGTTGGCACTTGTTGTTGGCACTTGTTGTTGGCACTTGTTGGCACTTGTTGAGCGGTCTCTTTTTAGATGATTTAGATGAAGGTTGGCTGGAACTAGAAATATAAGAGCTGTCCTCTTGTGCTTGGCTGATTAGCCGCTACAGAGTAGATTGAGGTTTGTTGCTTTTTCCCTGTTCATCTTGTTTGATGTTTTGTTGGGACAATTCGTTCAACCACATATCGGAATCCGAGTTATTTTCATCGTCATTGTCGGCCATGTTGTTTGGGACCGCGCCCAAGGGCCGACTCTCTGGTATAGAAAATAGTTTAATAGTTTAATAGTTTATTATACAGTCCGAATTTATACTACTGCCTTACCTTTTCGCCAAGACTATGCAAAACCTGCAAGAGCACAGGAAAGCGTACAGGATTAAACTTAAAAGATGGTAGAAAATATCGAATGGCAGGTCCAATTTGACAAAAAACGAAACTCGTCCGACCTTGTCAACGTCCCAACCGAAAGTCCCTGATCAGATGGCACATACGTTGCTGTTGTTAATTTATGGCATATTCGGCAACTAAGGCCCTTTATGCCATCAACTATACGGTTTTAGCTTTAACTATACTATATTATCAACTTGAGATGACGAAGAAGGAGTTGCAGTTTTAGAAGTGGGAGGAAAACCCCCAGAGAAATGCCCCAGGGGAAAACCCACGCGGTCAAGTAGGGACTGCAAACCCAATCCACATACAAGCCCCGGATTCGAACCCGGGACCCCAGAGGTGAAAGGCGAGGAAAGAACCTCTACGCCAACCCGACCGCCCCCCTTGGCACTTGTTGTTGTTGTTGTCGTTGTTGGCGGCACTTGTTGTTGTTGTTGTTGGCGGCACTTGTTGTTGTTGTTGTTGGCGGCACTTGTTGTTGTTGTTGTTGGCGGCACTTGTTGTTGTTGTTGTTGGCGGCACTTGTTGTTGTTGTTGTTGGCGGCACTTGTTGTTGTTGTTGTTGGCGGCACTTGTTGTTGTTGTTGTTGTTGTTGTTGGCGGCACTTGTTGTTGTTGTTGTTGTTGTTGTTGTTGGCGGCACTTGTTGTTGTTGTTGTTGTTGGCACTTGTTGTTGTTGTTGTTGGTTGTTGGCACTTGTTGTTGTTGTTGTTGTTGTTGGCACTTGTTGTTGTTGTTGTTGTTGTTGTTGGCACTTGTTGCTGTTGTTGTTGTTGGCACTTGTTGTTGTTGTTGGCACTTGTTATTGTTGTTGTTGGCTGTTGTTGTTGTTGTTGTTGTTGTTGGTTGTTGGCACTTGTTGTTGGTTGTTGGCACTTGTTGTTGTTGGCAGTTGTTGTTGTTGTTGGTTGTTGGCACTTGTTGTTGTTGTTGTTGGCACTTGTTGTTGTTGTTGTTGGTTGTTGGCACTTGTTGTTGTTGTTGGTTGTTGGCACTTGTTGTTGTTGTTGTTGTTGGTTGTTGGCACTTGTTGTTGTTGTTGGTTGTTGGCACTTGTTGTTGTTGTTGTTGGTTGTTGGCACTTGTTGTTGTTGTTGTTGGTTGTTGGCACTTGTTGTTGTTGTTGTTGTTGGTTGTTGGCACTTGTTGTTGTTGTTGTTGTTGTTGGCACTTGTTGTTGTTGTTGTTGTTGGCACTTGTTGTTGTTGTTGTTGGCGGCACTTGTTGTTGTTGTTGTTGTTGTTGTTGTTGGCGGCACTTGTTGTTGTTGTTGTTGTTGGCACTTGTTGTTGTTGTTGTTGGTTGTTGGCACTTGTTGTTGTTGTTGTTGTTGTTGGCACTTGTTGTTGTTGTTGTTGTTGTTGTTGGCACTTGTTGCTGTTGTTGTTGTTGGCACTTGTTGTTGTTGTTGGCACTTGTTGTTGTTGTTGTTGGCTGTTGTTGTTGTTGTTGTTGTTGTTGGTTGTTGGCACTTGTTGTTGGTTGTTGGCACTTGTTGTTGTTGGCAGTTGTTGTTGTTGTTGGTTGTTGGCACTTGTTGTTGTTGTTGTTGGCACTTGTTGTTGTTGTTGTTGGTTGTTGGCACTTGTTGTTGTTGTTGGTTGTTGGCACTTGTTGTTGTTGTTGTTGTTGGTTGTTGGCACTTGTTGTTGTTGTTGGTTGTTGGCACTTGTTGTTGTTGTTGTTGGTTGTTGGCACTTGTTGTTGTTGTTGTTGGTTGTTGGCACTTGTTGTTGTTGTTGTTGTTGGTTGTTGGCACTTGTTGTTGTTGTTGTTGTTGTTGGCACTTGTTGTTGTTGTTGTTGTTGGCACTTGTTGTTGTTGTTGGCACTTGTTGTTGTTGTTGTTGGCACTTGTTGTTGTTGTTGGCACTTGTTGTTGTTGGCACTTGTTGTTGTTGTTGTTGTTGTTGGCACTTGTTGTTGTTGGCACTTGTTGGCACTTGTTGTTGGCACTTGTTGTTGGCACTTGTTGTTGGCACTTGTTGGCACTTGTTGTTGGCACTTGTTGGCACTTGTTGTTGGCACTTGTTGGCACTTGTTGGCACTTGTTGGCAATTGTTGTTGGCACTTGTTGGCACTTGTTGTTGGCACTTGTTGTTGGCACTTGTTGGCACTTGTTGTTGGCACTTGTTGTTGGCACTTGTTGTTGGCACTTGTTGGCACTTGTTGTTGGCACTTGTTGTTGGCACTTGTTGGCACTTGTTGTTGGCACTTGTTGTTGGCACTTGTTGGCACTTGTTGTTGGCACTTGTTGGCACTTGTTGTTGGCACTTGTTGTTGGCACTTGTTGGCACTTGTTGTTGGCACTTGTTGTTGGCACTTGTTGGCACTTGTTGTTGGCACTTGTTGTTGGCACTTGTTGTTGGCACTTGTTGTTGGCACTTGTTGTTGGCACTTGTTGGCACTTGTTGTTGGCACTTGTTGTTGGCACTTGTTGGCACTTGTTGTTGGCACTTGTTGTTGGCACTTGTTGTTGGCACTTGTTGTTGGCACTTGTTGTTGGCACTTGTTGTTGGCACTTGTTGGCACTTGTTGTTGGCACTTGTTGTTGGCACTTGTTGTTGGCACTTGTTGTTGGCACTTGTTGTTGGCACTTGTTGGCACTTGTTGTTGGCACTTGTTGTTGGCACTTGTTGGCACTTGTTGTTGGCACTTGTTGTTGGCACTTGTTGGCACTTGTTGTTGGCACTTGTTGTTGGCACTTGTTGGCACTTGTTGTTGGCACTTGTTGTTGGCACTTGTTGTTGGCACTTGTTGTTGGCACTTGTTGTTGGCACTTGTTGGCACTTGTTGTTGGCACTTGTTGTTGGCACTTGTTGGCACTTGTTGTTGGCACTTGTTGTTGGCACTTGTTGTTGGCACTTGTTGTTGGCACTTGTTGTTGGCACTTGTTGTTGGCACTTGTTGTTGGCACTTGTTGTTGGCACTTGTTGGCACTTGTTGTTGTTGTTGTTGTTGGCACTTGTTGTTGGCACTTGTTGTTGGCACTTGTTGTTGTTGTTGTTGTTGTTGGCACTTGTTGTTGTTGTTGGCACTTGTTGTTGTTGGCACTTGTTGGCACTTGTTGTTGGCACTTGTTGTTGGCACTTGTTGGCACTTGTTGTTGGCACTTGTTGTTGGCACTTGTTGTTGGCACTTGTTGGCACTTGTTGTTGGCACTTGTTGTTGGCACTTGTTGTTGTTGTTGGTTGTTGGCACTTGTTGTTGTTGTTGTTGTTGGTTGTTGGCACTTGTTGTTGTTGTTGTTGTTGGTTGTTGGCACTTGTTGTTGTTGTTGTTGGTTGTTGGCACTTGTTGTTGTTGTTGTTGTTGTTGGTTGTTGGCACTTGTTGTTGTTGTTGTTGTTGGTTGTTGGCACTTGTTGTTGTTGTTGTTGTTGTTGTTGGCACTTGTTGTTGTTGTTGTTGTTGGCACTTGTTGTTGTTGTTGTTGTTGGCACTTGTTGTTGTTGTTGTTGTTGTTGTTGGCACTTGTTGTTGTTGTTGTTGTTGTTGGCACTTGTTGTTGTTGGCACTTGTTGGCACTTGTTGTTGGCACTTGTTGTTGGCACTTGTTGGCACTTGTTGTTGGCACTTGTTGGCACTTGTTGTTGGCACTTGTTGGCACTTGTTGGCACTTGTTGGCAATTGTTGTTGGCACTTGTTGGCACTTGTTGTTGGCACTTGTTGTTGGCACTTGTTGGCACTTGTTGTTGGCACTTGTTGTTGGCACTTGTTGGCACTTGTTGTTGGCACTTGTTGTTGGCACTTGTTGGCACTTGTTGTTGGCACTTGTTGTTGGCACTTGTTGGCACTTGTTGTTGGCACTTGTTGGCACTTGTTGTTGGCACTTGTTGTTGGCACTTGTTGGCACTTGTTGTTGGCACTTGTTGTTGGCACTTGTTGTTGGCACTTGTTGTTGGCACTTGTTGTTGGCACTTGTTGTTGGCACTTGTTGGCACTTGTTGAGCGGTCTCTTTTTAGATGATTTAGATGAAGGTTGGCTGGAACTAGAAATATAAGAGCTGTCCTCTTGTGCTTGGCTGATTAGCCGCTACAGAGTAGATTGAGGTTTGTTGCTTTTTCCCTGTTCATCTTGTTTGATGTTTTGTTGGGACAATTCGTTCAACCACATATCGGAATCCGAGTTATTTTCATCGTCATTGTCGGCCATGTTGTTTGGGACCGCGCCCAAGGGCCGACTCTCTGGTATAGAAAATAGTTTAATAGTTTAATAGTTTATTATACAGTCCGAATTTATACTACTGCCTTACCTTTTCGCCAAGACTATGCAAAACCTGCAAGAGCACAGGAAAGCGTACAGGATTAAACTTAAAAGATGGTAGAAAATATCGAATGGCAGGTCCAATTTGACAAAAAACGAAACTCGTCCGACCTTGTCAACGTCCCAACCGAAAGTCCCTGATCAGATGGCACATACGTTGCTGTTGTTAATTTATGGCATATTCGGCAACTAAGGCCCTTTATGCCATCAACTATACGGTTTTAGCTTTAACTATACTATATTATCAACTTGAGATGACGAAGAAGGAGTTGCAGTTTTAGAAGTGGGAGGAAAACCCCCAGAGAAATGCCCCAGGGGAAAACCCACGCGGTCAAGTAGGGACTGCAAACCCAATCCACATACAAGCCCCGGATTCGAACCCGGGACCCCAGAGGTGAAAAGCGAGGAAAGAACCTCTACGCCAACCCGACCGCCCCCCTTGGCACTTGTTGTTGTTGTTGTCGTTGTTGGCGGCACTTGTTGTTGTTGTTGTTGGCGGCACTTGTTGTTGTTGTTGTTGGCGGCACTTGTTGTTGTTGTTGTTGGCGGCACTTGTTGTTGTTGTTGTTGGCGGCACTTGTTGTTGTTGTTGTTGGCGGCACTTGTTGTTGTTGTTGTTGGCGGCACTTGTTGTTGTTGTTGTTGTTGTTGTTGGCGGCACTTGTTGTTGTTGTTGTTGTTGTTGTTGTTGGCGGCACTTGTTGTTGTTGTTGTTGTTGGCACTTGTTGTTGTTGTTGTTGGTTGTTGGCACTTGTTGTTGTTGTTGTTGTTGTTGGCACTTGTTGTTGTTGTTGTTGTTGTTGTTGGCACTTGTTGTTGTTGTTGTTGTTGGCACTTGTTGTTGTTGTTGGCACTTGTTGTTGTTGTTGTTGTTGTTGTTGTTGGCTGTTGTTGTTGTTGTTGTTGTTGTTGGTTGTTGGCACTTGTTGTTGGTTGTTGGCACTTGTTGTTGTTGGCAGTTGTTGTTGGTTGTTGGCACTTGTTGTTGTTGTTGTTGGCACTTGTTGTTGTTGTTGTTGGTTGTTGGCACTTGTTGTTGTTGTTGGTTGTTGGCACTTGTTGTTGTTGTTGTTGTTGGTTGTTGGCACTTGTTGTTGTTGTTGGTTGTTGGCACTTGTTGTTGTTGTTGTTGTTGGTTGTTGGCACTTGTTGTTGTTGTTGTTGGTTGTTGGCACTTGTTGTTGTTGTTGTTGTTGGTTGTTGGCACTTGTTGTTGTTGTTGTTGTTGTTGGCACTTGTTGTTGTTGTTGTTGTTGGCACTTGTTGTTGTTGTTGGCACTTGTTGTTGTTGTTGTTGGCACTTGTTGTTGTTGTTGTTGTTGTTGGCACTTGTTGTTGTTGTTGTTGTTGTTGGCACTTGTTGTTGTTGGCACTTGTTGGCACTTGTTGGCACTTGTTGGCAATTGTTGTTGGCACTTGTTGTTGGCACTTGTTGTTGGCACTTGTTGGCACTTGTTGTTGGCACTTGTTGTTGGCACTTGTTGTTGGCACTTGTTGGCACTTGTTGTTGGCACTTGTTGTTGGCACTTGTTGGCACTTGTTGTTGGCACTTGTTGTTGGCACTTGTTGGCACTTGTTGTTGGCACTTGTTGGCACTTGTTGTTGGCACTTGTTGTTGGCACTTGTTGGCACTTGTTGTTGGCACTTGTTGTTGGCACTTGTTGGCACTTGTTGTTGGCACTTGTTGTTGGCACTTGTTGTTGGCACTTGTTGTTGGCACTTGTTGGCACTTGTTGTTGGCACTTGTTGTTGGCACTTGTTGGCACTTGTTGTTGGCACTTGTTGTTGGCACTTGTTGGCACTTGTTGTTGGCACTTGTTGTTGGCACTTGTTGGCACTTGTTGTTGGCACTTGTTGTTGGCACTTGTTGTTGGCACTTGTTGTTGGCACTTGTTGGCACTTGTTGTTGGCACTTGTTGTTGGCACTTGTTGTTGGCACTTGTTGGCACTTGTTGTTGGCACTTGTTGTTGTCACTTGTTGGCACTTGTTGTTGGCACTTGTTGTTGGCACTTGTTGGCACTTGTTGTTGGCACTTGTTGTTGGCACTTGTTGGCACTTGTTGGCAATTGTTGTTGGCACTTGTTGTTGGCACTTGTTGTTGGCACTTGTTGTTGGCACTTGTTGGCACTTGTTGTTGGCACTTGTTGTTGGCACTTGTTGGCACTTGTTGGCAATTGTTGTTGGCACTTGTTGTTGGCACTTGTTGTTGGCACTTGTTGTTGGCACTTGTTGGCACTTGTTGTTGGCACTTGTTGTTGGCACTTGTTGGCACTTGTTGTTGGCACTTGTTGTTGGCACTTGTTGGCACTTGTTGTTGGCACTTGTTGTTGGCACTTGTTGGCACTTGTTGTTGGCACTTGTTGTTGGCACTTGTTGGCACTTGTTGTTGGCACTTGTTGTTGGCACTTGTTGGCACTTGTTGGCACTTGTTGTTGGCACTTGTTGTTGGCACTTGTTGTTGGCACTTGTTGGCACTTGTTGTTGGCACTTGTTGTTGGCACTTGTTGTTGGCACTTGTTGTTGGCACTTGTTGTTGGCACTTGTTGTTGGCACTTGTTGTTGGCACTTGTTGTTGGCACTTGTTGTTGGCACTTGTTGGCACTTGTTGTTGGCACTTGTTGTTGGCACTTGTTGGCACTTGTTGTTGGCACTTGTTGTTGGCACTTGTTGGCACTTGTTGGCACTTGTTGTTGGCACTTGTTGTTGGCACTTGTTGGCACTTGTTGGCACTTGTTGTTGGCACTTGTTGTTGGCACTTGTTGGCACTTGTTGTTGGCACTTGTTGTTGGCACTTGTTGGCACTTGTTGTTGGCACTTGTTGTTGGCACTTGTTGGCACTTGTTGTTGGCACTTGTTGTTGGCACTTGTTGTTGGCACTTGTTGGCACTTGTTGTTGGCACTTGTTGTTGGCACTTGTTGGCACTTGTTGTTGGCACTTGTTGTTGGCACTTGTTGTTGCCACTTGTTGGCACTTGTTGTTGGCACTTGTTGTTGGCACTTGTTGTTGGCACTTGTTGTTGGCACTTGTTGTTGGCACTTGTTGTTGGCACTTGTTGGCACTTGTTGTTGGCACTTGTTGTTGGCACTTGTTGGCACTTGTTGTTGGCACTTGTTGTTGGCACTTGTTGTTGGCACTTGTTGTTGGCACTTGTTGTTGGCACTTGTTGGCACTTGTTGTTGGCACTTGTTGTTGGCACTTGTTGTTGGCACTTGTTGTTGGCACTTGTTTGCACTTGTTGTTGGCACTTGTTGTTGGCACTTGTTGTTGGCACTTGTTGTTGGCACTTGTTGTTGGCACTTGTTGGCACTTGTTGTTGGCACTTGTTGGCACTTGTTGTTGGCACTTGTTGTTGGCACTTGTTGGCACTTGTTGGCACTTGTTGTTGGCACTTGTTGTTGGCACTTGTTGGCACTTGTTGTTGGCACTTGTTGTTGGCACTTGTTGTTGGCACTTGTTGTTGGCACTTGTTGGCACTTGTTGTTGGCACTTGTTGTTGGCACTTGTTGGCACTTGTTGTTGGCATTTGTTGTTGGCACTTGTTGTTGGCACTTGTTGGCACTTGTTGTTGGCACTTGTTGTTGGCACTTGTTGGCACTTGTTGTTGGCACTTGTTGTTGGCACTTGTTGGCACTTGTTGTTGGCACTTGTTGTTGGCACTTGTTGGCACTTGTTGTTGGCACTTGTTGTTGGCACTTGTTGGCACTTGTTGTTGGCACTTGTTGTTGGCACTTGTTGTTGGCACTTGTTGGCACTTGTTGTTGGCACTTGTTGTTGGCACTTGTTGGCACTTGTTGTTGGCACTTGTTGTTGGCACTTGTTGTTGGCACTTGTTGTTGGCACTTGTTGTTGGCACTTGTTGTTGGCACTTGTTGTTGGCACTTGTTGTTGCCACTTGTTGGCACTTGTTGTTGTTGTTGTTGTTGGCACTTGTTGTTGTTGTTGTTGTTGTTGTTGGCACTTGTTGTTGTTGTTGGCACTTGTTGTTGTTGGCACTTGTTGGCACTTGTTGTTGGCACTTGTTGTTGGCACTTGTTGGCACTTGTTGTTGGCACTTGTTGTTGGCACTTGTTGGCACTTGTTGTTGGCACTTGTTGTTGGCACTTGTTGGCACTTGTTGGCACTTGTTGTTGGCACTTGTTGGCACTTGTTGGCACTTGTTGGCAATTGTTGTTGGCACTTGTTGGCACTTGTTGTTGGCACTTGTTGTTGGCACTTGTTGGCACTTGTTGTTGGCACTTGTTGTTGGCACTTGTTGTTGGCACTTGTTGTTGGCACTTGTTGGCACTTGTTGTTGGCACTTGTTGTTGGCACTTGTTGGCACTTGTTGTTGGCACTTGTTGTTGGCACTTGTTGGCACTTGTTGTTGGCACTTGTTGGCACTTGTTGTTGGCACTTGTTGGCACTTGTTGTTGGCACTTGTTGTTGGCACTTGTTGTTGGCACTTGTTGTTGGCACTTGTTGTTGCCACTTGTTGGCACTTGTTGTTGTTGTTGTTGTTGGCACTTGTTGTTGTTGTTGTTGTTGGCACTTGTTGTTGTTGTTGTTGTTGTTGGCACTTGTTGTTGTTGTTGGCACTTGTTGTTGTTGGCACTTGTTGGCACTTGTTGTTGGCACTTGTTGTTGGCACTTGTTGGCACTTGTTGTTGGCACTTGTTGTTGGCACTTGTTGGCACTTGTTGTTGGCACTTGTTGTTGGCACTTGTTGGCACTTGTTGTTGGCACTTGTTGTTGGCACTTGTTGGCACTTGTTGTTGGCACTTGTTGTTGGCACTTGTTGGCACTTGTTGGCACTTGTTGTTGGCACTTGTTGTTGGCACTTGTTGGCACTTGTTGGCACTTGTTGTTGGCACTTGTTGTTGGCACTTGTTGTTGGCACTTGTTGTTGGCACTTGTTGTTGGCACTTGTTGTTGGCACTTGTTGGCACTTGTTGTTGGCACTTGTTGTTGGCACTTGTTGGCACTTGTTGTTGGCACTTGTTGTTGGCACTTGTTGTTGGCACTTGTTGGCACTTGTTGTTGGCACTTGTTGTTGGCACTTGTTGGCACTTGTTGTTGGCACTTGTTGTTGGCACTTGTTGTTGGCACTTGTTGGCACTTGTTGTTGGCACTTGTTGTTGGCACTTGTTGTTGGCACTTGTTGTTGGCACTTGTTGTTGGCACTTGTTGTTGGCACTTGTTGGCACTTGTTGTTGGCACTTGTTGTTGGCACTTGTTGTTGGCACTTGTTGTTGGCACTTGTTGTTGGCACTTGTTGGCACTTGTTGTTGGCACTTGTTGTTGGCACTTGTTGGCACTTGTTGTTGGCACTTGTTGTTGGCACTTGTTGTTGGCACTTGTTGGCACTTGTTGTTGGCACTTGTTGTTGGCACTTGTTGTTGGCACTTGTTGTTGGCACTTGTTGTTGGCACTTGTTGTTGGCACTTGTTGTTGGCACTTGTTGTTGGCACTTGTTGTTGGCACTTGTTGGCACTTGTTGTTGGCACTTGTTGTTGGCACTTGTTGGCACTTGTTGTTGGCACTTGTTGTTGGCACTTGTTGTTGGCACTTGTTGTTGGCACTTGTTGGCACTTGTTGTTGGCACTTGTTGTTGGCACTTGTTGTTGGCACTTGTTGGCACTTGTTGTTGGCACTTGTTGTTGGCACTTGTTGTTGGCACTTGTTGGCACTTGTTGGCACTTGTTGTTGGCACTTGTTGTTGGCACTTGTTGGCACTTGTTGTTGGCACTTGTTGTTGGCACTTGTTGGCACTTGTTGTTGGCACTTGTTGTTGGCACTTGTTGTTGCCACTTGTTGGCACTTGTTGTTGTTGTTGTTGTTGGCACTTGTTGTTGTTGTTGTTGTTGGCACTTGTTGTTGTTGTTGTTGTTGTTGGCACTTGTTGTTGTTGTTGGCACTTGTTGTTGTTGGCACTTGTTGGCACTTGTTGTTGGCACTTGTTGTTGGCACTTGTTGGCACTTGTTGTTGGCACTTGTTGTTGGCACTTGTTGTTGGCACTTGTTGGCACTTGTTGTTGGCACTTGTTGTTGGCACTTGTTGGCACTTGTTGTTGGCACTTGTTGGCACTTGTTGGCACTTGTTGGCAATTGTTGTTGGCACTTGTTGGCACTTGTTGTTGGCACTTGTTGTTGGCACTTGTTGGCACTTGTTGTTGGCACTTGTTGTTGGCACTTGTTGGCACTTGTTGTTGGCACTTGTTGTTGGCACTTGTTGGCACTTGTTGTTGGCACTTGTTGTTGGCACTTGTTGTTGGCACTTGTTGGCACTTGTTGTTGGCACTTGTTGTTGGCACTTGTTGGCACTTGTTGTTGGCACTTGTTGTTGGCACTTGTTGTTGGCACTTGTTGGCACTTGTTGTTGGCACTTGTTGTTGGCACTTGTTGGCACTTGTTGTTGGCACTTGTTGTTGGCACTTGTTGGCACTTGTTGTTGGCACTTGTTGTTGGCACTTGTTGGCACTTGTTGTTGGCACTTGTTGTTGGCACTTGTTGTTGGCACTTGTTGTTGGCACTTGTTGGCACTTGTTGTTGGCACTTGTTGTTGGCACTTGTTGGCACTTGTTGTTGGCATTTGTTGTTGGCACTTGTTGTTGGCACTTGTTGGCACTTGTTGTTGGCACTTGTTGTTGGCACTTGTTGGCACTTGTTGTTGGCACTTGTTGGCACTTGTTGTTGGCACTTGTTGTTGGCACTTGTTGGCACTTGTTGTTGGCACTTGTTGTTGGCACTTGTTGGCACTTGTTGTTGGCACTTGTTGTTGGCACTTGTTGTTGGCACTTGTTGTTGGCACTTGTTGGCACTTGTTGTTGGCACTTGTTGTTGGCACTTGTTGGCACTTGTTGTTGGCACTTGTTGTTGGCACTTGTTGTTGGCACTTGTTGGCACTTGTTGTTGGCACTTGTTGTTGGCACTTGTTGTTGGCACTTGTTGTTGGCACTTGTTGTTGGCACTTGTTGTTGGCACTTGTTGTTGGCACTTGTTGGCACTTGTTGTTGGCACTTGTTGTTGGCACTTGTTGTTGGCACTTGTTGTTGCCACTTGTTGTTGCCACTTGTTGGCACTTGTTGTTGGCACTTGTTGTTGGCACTTGTTGGCACTTGTTGTTGGCACTTGTTGTTGGCACTTGTTGTTGGCACTTGTTGTTGGCACTTGTTGGCACTTGTTGTTGGCACTTGTTGTTGGCACTTGTTGTTGGCACTTGTTGTTGGAACTTGTTGGCACTTGTTGTTGGCACTTGTTGTTGGCACTTGTTGGCACTTGTTGTTGGCACTTGTTGTTGGCACTTGTTGTTGGCACTTGTTGTTGGCACTTGTTGTTGGCACTTGTTGTTGGCACTTGTTGTTGGCACTTGTTGTTGGCACTTGTTGGCACTTGTTGTTGGCACTTGTTGTTGGCACTTGTTGTTGGCACTTGTTGTTGGCACTTGTTTGCACTTGTTGTTGGCACTTGTTGTTGGCACTTGTTGTTGGCACTTGTTGTTGGCACTTGTTGTTGGCACTTGTTGTTGGCACTTGTTGGCACTTGTTGTTGGCACTTGTTGGCACTTGTTGTTGGCACTTGTTGTTGGCACTTGTTGGCACTTGTTGGCACTTGTTGTTGGCACTTGTTGTTGGCACTTGTTGGCACTTGTTGTTGGCACTTGTTGTTGGCACTTGTTGTTGGCACTTGTTGTTGGCACTTGTTGGCACTTGTTGTTGGCACTTGTTGTTGGCACTTGTTGGCACTTGTTGTTGGCATTTGTTGTTGGCACTTGTTGTTGGCACTTGTTGGCACTTGTTGTTGGCACTTGTTGTTGGCACTTGTTGGCACTTGTTGTTGGCACTTGTTGTTGGCACTTGTTGGCACTTGTTGTTGGCACTTGTTGTTGGCACTTGTTGGCACTTGTTGTTGGCACTTGTTGTTGGCACTTGTTGGCACTTGTTGTTGGCACTTGTTGTTGGCACTTGTTGTTGGCACTTGTTGGCACTTGTTGTTGGCACTTGTTGTTGGCACTTGTTGGCACTTGTTGTTGGCACTTGTTGTTGACACTTGTTGTTGGCACTTGTTGTTGGCACTTGTTGTTGGCACTTGTTGTTGGCACTTGTTGTTGGCACTTGTTGTTGCCACTTGTTGGCACTTGTTGTTGTTGTTGTTGTTGGCACTTGTTGTTGTTGTTGTTGTTGGCACTTGTTGTTGTTGTTGTTGTTGTTGGCACTTGTTGTTGTTGTTGGCACTTGTTGTTGTTGGCACTTGTTGGCACTTGTTGTTGGCACTTGTTGTTGGCACTTGTTGGCACTTGTTGTTGGCACTTGTTGTTGGCACTTGTTGGCACTTGTTGTTGGCACTTGTTGTTGGCACTTGTTGGCACTTGTTGTTGGCACTTGTTGGCACTTGTTGGCACTTGTTGGCAATTGTTGTTGGCACTTGTTGGCACTTGTTGTTGGCACTTGTTGTTGGCACTTGTTGTTGGCACTTGTTGTTGGCACTTGTTGTTGCCACTTGTTGGCACTTGTTGTTGTTGTTGTTGTTGGCACTTGTTGTTGTTGTTGTTGTTGGCACTTGTGCCAACAACAAGTGCCAACAACAAGTGCCAACAACAAGTGCCAACAAGTGCCAACAACAAGTGCCAACAACAAGTGCCAACAAGTGCCAACAACAAGTGCCAACAACAAGTGCCAACAACAAGTGCCAACAACAAGTGCCAACAACAAGTGCCAACAAGTGCCAACAACAAGTGCCAACAACAAGTGCCAACAACAAGTGCCAACAACAAGTGCCAACAACAAGTGCCAACAACAAGTGCCAACAACAAGTGCCAACAACAAGTGCCAACAAGTGGCAACAACAAGTGCCAACAACAAGTGCCAACAACAAGTGCCAACAAGTGCCAACAACAAGTGCCAACAACAAGTGCCAACAAGTGCCAACAACAAGTGCCAACAACAAGTGCCAACAACAAGTGCCAACAAGTGCCAACAACAAGTGCCAACAACAAGTGCCAACAAGTGCCAACAACAAGTGCCAACAACAAGTGCCAACAACAAGTGCCAACAACAAGTGCCAACAACAAGTGCCAACAACAAGTGCCAACAAGTGCCAACAAGTGCCAACAACAAGTGCCAACAACAAGTGCCAACAAGTGCCAACAAGTGCCAACAACAAGTGCCAACAACAAGTGCCAACAAGTGCCAACAACAAGTGCCAACAACAAGTGCCAACAACAAGTGCCAACAAGTGCCAACAACAAGTGCCAACAACAAGTGCCAACAAGTGCCAACAACAAGTGCCAACAACAAGTGCCAACAAGTGCCAACAACAAGTGCCAACAACAAGTGCCAACAAGTGCCAACAACAACAAGTGCCAACAACAACAACAAGTGCCAACAACAACAACAACAACAACAAGTGCCAACAACAACAACAACAAGTGCCAACAACAACAACAACAACAAGTGCCAACAACAACAACAACAACAAGTGCCAACAAGTGGCAACAACAAGTGCCAACAACAAGTGCCAACAACAAGTGCCAACAACAAGTGCCAACAACAAGTGCCAACAAGTGCCAACAACAAGTGCCAACAAGTGCCAACAACAAGTGCCAACAAGTGCTTGTTGTTGGCACTTGTTGGCACTTGTTGTTGGCACTTGTTGTTGGCACTTGTTGTTGGCACTTGTTGGCACTTGTTGTTGGCACTTGTTGTTGGCACTTGTTGTTGGCACTTGTTGTTGGCACTTGTTGTTGGCACTTGTTGTTGGCACTTGTTGTTGGCACTTGTTGTTGGCACTTGTTGTTGGCACTTGTTGGCACTTGTTGTTGGCACTTGTTGTTGGCACTTGTTGGCACTTGTTGTTGGCACTTGTTGTTGGCACTTGTTGTTGGCACTTGTTGTTGGCACTTGTTGGCACTTGTTGTTGGCACTTGTTGTTGGCACTTGTTGTTGGCACTTGTTGGCACTTGTTGTTGGCACTTGTTGTTGGCACTTGTTGTTGGCACTTGTTGGCACTTGTTGGCACTTGTTGTTGGCACTTGTTGTTGGCACTTGTTGGCACTTGTTGTTGGCACTTGTTGTTGGCACTTGTTGGCACTTGTTGTTGGCACTTGTTGTTGGCACTTGTTGTTGCCACTTGTTGGCACTTGTTGTTGTTGTTGTTGTTGGCACTTGTTGTTGTTGTTGTTGTTGGCACTTGTTGTTGTTGTTGTTGTTGTTGGCACTTGTTGTTGTTGTTGGCACTTGTTGTTGTTGGCACTTGTTGGCACTTGTTGTTGGCACTTGTTGTTGGCACTTGTTGGCACTTGTTGTTGGCACTTGTTGTTGGCACTTGTTGTTGGCACTTGTTGGCACTTGTTGTTGGCACTTGTTGTTGGCACTTGTTGGCACTTGTTGTTGGCACTTGTTGGCACTTGTTGGCACTTGTTGGCAATTGTTGTTGGCACTTGTTGGCACTTGTTGTTGGCACTTGTTGTTGGCACTTGTTGGCACTTGTTGTTGGCACTTGTTGTTGGCACTTGTTGGCACTTGTTGTTGGCACTTGTTGTTGGCACTTGTTGGCACTTGTTGTTGGCACTTGTTGTTGGCACTTGTTGTTGGCACTTGTTGGCACTTGTTGTTGGCACTTGTTGTTGGCACTTGTTGGCACTTGTTGTTGGCACTTGTTGTTGGCACTTGTTGTTGGCACTTGTTGGCACTTGTTGTTGGCACTTGTTGTTGGCACTTGTTGGCACTTGTTGTTGGCACTTGTTGTTGGCACTTGTTGGCACTTGTTGTTGGCACTTGTTGTTGGCACTTGTTGGCACTTGTTGTTGGCACTTGTTGTTGGCACTTGTTGTTGGCACTTGTTGTTGGCACTTGTTGGCACTTGTTGTTGGCACTTGTTGTTGGCACTTGTTGGCACTTGTTGTTGGCATTTGTTGTTGGCACTTGTTGTTGGCACTTGTTGGCACTTGTTGTTGGCACTTGTTGTTGGCACTTGTTGGCACTTGTTGTTGGCACTTGTTGGCACTTGTTGTTGGCACTTGTTGTTGGCACTTGTTGGCACTTGTTGTTGGCACTTGTTGTTGGCACTTGTTGGCACTTGTTGTTGGCACTTGTTGTTGGCACTTGTTGTTGGCACTTGTTGTTGGCACTTGTTGGCACTTGTTGTTGGCACTTGTTGTTGGCACTTGTTGGCACTTGTTGTTGGCACTTGTTGTTGGCACTTGTTGTTGGCACTTGTTGGCACTTGTTGTTGGCACTTGTTGTTGGCACTTGTTGTTGGCACTTGTTGTTGGCACTTGTTGTTGGCACTTGTTGTTGGCACTTGTTGTTGGCACTTGTTGGCACTTGTTGTTGGCACTTGTTGTTGGCACTTGTTGTTGGCACTTGTTGTTGCCACTTGTTGGCACTTGTTGTTGGCACTTGTTGTTGGCACTTGTTGTTGGCACTTGTTGGCACTTGTTGTTGGCACTTGTTGTTGGCACTTGTTGTTGGCACTTGTTGTTGGCACTTGTTGGCACTTGTTGTTGGCACTTGTTGTTGGCACTTGTTGTTGGCACTTGTTGTTGGAACTTGTTGGCACTTGTTGTTGGCACTTGTTGTTGGCACTTGTTGGCACTTGTTGTTGGCACTTGTTGTTGGCACTTGTTGTTGGCACTTGTTGTTGGCACTTGTTGTTGGCACTTGTTGGCACTTGTTGTTGGCACTTGTTGTTGGCACTTGTTGGCACTTGTTGGCACTTGTTGTTGGCACTTGTTGTTGGCACTTGTTGTTGGCACTTGTTGTTGGCACTTGTTGTTGGCACTTGTTGTTGGCACTTGTTGGCACTTGTTGTTGGCACTTGTTGTTGGCACTTGTTGTTGGCACTTGTTGTTGGCACTTGTTGTTGGCACTTGTTGTTGGCACTTGTTGTTGGCACTTGTTGTTGGCACTTGTTGTTGGCACTTGTTGTTGGCACTTGTTGGCACTTGTTGTTGGCACTTGTTGGCACTTGTTGTTGGCACTTGTTGGCACTTGTTGGCACTTGTTGTTGGCACTTGTTGTTGGCACTTGTTGGCACTTGTTGTTGGCACTTGTTGTTGGCACTTGTTGTTGGCACTTGTTGTTGGCACTTGTTGGCACTTGTTGTTGGCACTTGTTGGCACTTGTTGTTGGCACTTGTTGTTGGCACTTGTTGGCACTTGTTGTTGGCACTTGTTGTTGGCACTTGTTGTTGGCACTTGTTGGCACTTGTTGTTGGCACTTGTTGTTGGCACTTGTTGTTGGCACTTGTTGGCACTTGTTGTTGGCACTTGTTGTTGGCACTTGTTGTTGGCACTTGTTGTTGGCACTTGTTGTTGGCACTTGTTGTTGGCACTTGTTGGCACTTGTTGTTGGCACTTGTTGTTGGCACTTGTTGTTGGCACTTGTTGTTGGCACTTGTTGGCACTTGTTGTTGGCACTTGTTGTTGGCACTTGTTGTTGGCACTTGTTGTTGGCACTTGTTGTTGGCACTTGTTGTTGGCACTTGTTGGCACTTGTTGTTGGCACTTGTTGGCACTTGTTGTTGGCACTTGTTGTTGGCACTTGTTGGCACTTGTTGTTGGCACTTGTTGGCACTTGTTGTTGGCACTTGTTGGCACTTGTTGTTGGCACTTGTTGTTGGCACTTGTTGGCACTTGTTGTTGGCACTTGTTGTTGGCACTTGTTGTGGGCACTTGTTGTTGGCACTTGTTGGCACTTGTTGTTGGCACTTGTTGTTGGCACTTGTTGGCACTTGTTGTTGGCACTTGTTGTTGGCACTTGTTGTTGGCACTTGTTGGCACTTGTTGTTGGCACTTGTTGGCACTTGTTGTTGGCACTTGTTGTTGGCACTTGTTGGCACTTGTTGTTGGCACTTGTTGGCACTTGTTGTTGGCACTTGTTGTTGGCACTTGTTGTTGGCACTTGTTGGCACTTGTTGTTGGCACTTGTTGTTGGCACTTGTTGGCACTTGTTGTTGGCACTTGTTGTTGGCACTTGTTGGCACTTGTTGTTGGCACTTGTTGTTGGCACTTGTTGTTGGCACTTGTTGTTGGCACTTGTTGTTGGCACTTGTTGTTGGCACTTGTTGTTGGCACTTGTTGTTGGCACTTGTTGTTGGCACTTGTTGGCACTTGTTGTTGGCACTTGTTGTTGGCACTTGTTGGCACTTGTTGGCACTTGTTGTTGGCACTTGTTGTTGGCACTTGTTGTTGGCACTTGTTGTTGGCACTTGTTGGCACTTGTTGTTGGCACTTGTTGGCACTTGTTGTTGGCACTTGTTGGCACTTGTTGGCACTTGTTGTTGGCACTTGTTGTTGGCACTTGTTGGCACTTGTTGTTGGCACTTGTTGTTGGCACTTGTTGTTGGCACTTGTTGGCACTTGTTGTTGGCACTTGTTGTTGGCACTTGTTGGCACTTGTTGTTGGCACTTGTTGTTGGCACTTGTTGTTGGCACTTGTTGGCACTTGTTGTTGGCACTTGTTGTTGGCACTTGTTGGCACTTGTTGTTGGCACTTGTTGTTGGCACTTGTTGTTGGCACTTGTTGTTGGCACTTGTTGTTGGCACTTGTTGGCACTTGTTGTTGGCACTTGTTGTTGGCACTTGTTGGCACTTGTTGTTGGCACTTGTTGTTGGCACTTGTTGGCACTTGTTGTTGGCACTTGTTGTTGGCACTTGTTGGCACTTGTTGTTGGCACTTGTTGTTGGCACTTGTTGGCACTTGTTGTTGGCACTTGTTGTTGGCACTTGTTGGCACTTGTTGTTGGCACTTGTTGTTGGCACTTGTTGGCACTTGTTGTTGGCACTTGTTGTTGGCACTTGTTGTTGGCACTTGTTGTTGGCACTTGTTGTTGGCACTTGTTGGCACTTGTTGTTGGCATTTGTTGTTGGCACTTGTTGTTGGCACTTGTTGGCACTTGTTGTTGGCACTTGTTGTTGGCACTTGTTGGCACTTGTTGTTGGCACTTGTTGTTGGCACTTGTTGGCACTTGTTGTTGGCACTTGTTGGCACTTGTTGTTGGCACTTGTTGTTGGCACTTGTTGTTGGCACTTGTTGTTGGCACTTGTTGGCACTTGTTGTTGGCACTTGTTGTTGGCACTTGTTGGCACTTGTTGTTGGCACTTGTTGGCACTTGTTGTTGGCACTTGTTGTTGGCACTTGTTGGCACTTGTTGTTGGCACTTGTTGTTGGCACTTGTTGGCACTTGTTGTTGGCACTTGTTGTTGGCACTTGTTGGCACTTGTTGTTGGCACTTGTTGTTGGCACTTGTTGGCACTTGTTGTTGGCACTTGTTGTTGGCACTTGTTGTTGGCACTTGTTGTTGGCACTTGTTGTTGGCACTTGTTGTTGGCACTTGTTGGCACTTGTTGTTGGCACTTGTTGTTGGCACTTGTTGGCACTTGTTGTTGGCACTTGTTGTTGGCACTTGTTGGCACTTGTTGTTGGCACTTGTTGTTGGCACTTGTTGGCACTTGTTGTTGGCACTTGTTGTTGGCACTTGTTGTTGGCACTTGTTGTTGGCACTTGTTGGCACTTGTTGTTGGCACTTGTTGTTGGCACTTGTTGGCACTTGTTGTTGGCACTTGTTGTTGGCACTTGTTGTTGGCACTTGTTGTTGGCACTTGTTGTTGGCACTTGTTGTTGGCACTTGTTGTTGGCACTTGTTGTTGGCACTTGTTGGCACTTGTTGTTGGCACTTGTTGTTGGCACTTGTTGTTGGCACTTGTTGGCACTTGTTGTTGGCACTTGTTGGCACTTGTTGTTGGCACTTGTTGTTGGCACTTGTTGTTGGCACTTGTTGTTGGCACTTGTTGTTGGCACTTGTTGGCACTTGTTGTTGGCACTTGTTGTTGGCACTTGTTGTTGGCACTTGTTGGCACTTGTTGTTGGCACTTGTTGTTGGCACTTGTTGGCACTTGTTGTTGGCACTGGTTGTTGGCACTTGTTGTTGGCACTTGTTGGCACTTGTTGTTGGCACTTGTTGTTGGCACTTGTTGTTGGCACTTGTTGTTGGCACTTGTTGTTGGCACTTGTTGTTGGCACTTGTTGTTGGCACTTGTTGTTGGCACTTGTTGTTGGCACTTGTTGGCACTTGTTGTTGGCACTTGTTGTTGGCACTTGTTGTTGGCACTTGTTGTTGGCACTTGTTGGCACTTGTTGTTGGCACTTGTTGTTGGCACTTGTTGTTGGCACTTGTTGTTGGTACTTGTTGTTGGTACTTGTTGGCACTTGTTGTTGGCACTTGTTGTTGGCACTTGTTGGCACTTGTTGTTGGCACTTGTTGTTGGCACTTGTTGTTGGCACTTGTTGTTGGCACTTGTTGTTGGCACTTGTTGTTGGCACTTGTTGTTGGCACTTGTTGTTGGCACTTGTTGTTGGCACTTGTTGGCACTTGTTGGCACTTGTTGTTGGCACTTGTTGGCACTTGTTGTTGGCACTTGTTGTTGGCACTTGTTGTTGGCACTTGTTGGCACTTGTTGGCACTTGTTGGCACTTGTTGTTGGCACTTGTTGTTGGCACTTGTTGTTGGCACTTGTTGGCACTTGTTGTTGGCACTTGTTGGCACTTGTTGTTGGCACTTGTTGGCACTTGTTGTTGGCACTTGTTGTTGGCACTTGTTGGCACTTGTTGTTGGCGAAATACGCAGCTCCATGCCTTTGCTATGGAGCTGCGTACTTCGTGGAACGAATTTGGCCTCACGCGCGCATTGACGAGCCTCTGCCTCTACTTTTTACTTTGCACTCATTTATTTTATTAATAATTATGTCTCTCCATTACATGCAAATCAAGTTTTGGGAATGAAATACAATTGTTTAGAAAATTTATACCTAAATAAAATTGTGCCCTCTCCTTTTGTTCTGCCATAATGTCGACCTAACAAAACGCCCTCTCCGATTATTTTTTTTCTTCTCGGTGGCGCATGTACGAACATGTTGTGAAACATAGGTTCAAAAGTGGATATCTGCTATCAAAAAAATACAGACATAATCTGAAGAAAGGCGAATGAACAGTTTTGTAACTTGTATTTTTCTATAATTTTATACTTCTCGAGATGATCTTTAATAAGGCAAGGGAAAAGGGCTTATTGAAAGAACACCCGACACCCCACACCGAACGAAAAGAAACATTCAAAAAAACATTCGAAAAACTGTACACTGAGTCTCTTAATATACCCCAGCTTTTTACCTAATCCATAATTAAATTATGTAGGCCTATTCACGTACTATTCGTATATAGTTTTGTGAAAAAAATACTGAAATTTAATCAGTAATGCACTAGAGAGTGAAAGACTAATGCGTACTAAGAGTTCATTGTTTTTATTTGTTCATGGCTGCTAAAAAAAGTCATATAAAGATATCACAATCACTAAACCTAGCAATAGACCATATCGCATATCGTTTTTCACCAACAGAGGACGCCCTTTGCAATGCATTATGGGATCGAAAATGGGTCAAATTTGACCCTTTTTCGATCCCATAATGCATTGCATAGGGCGTCCTCTGTTGGTGAAAAACGATATGCGATATGGTCTATGGCGGCAGGTTAAAGGAACACGTGCACACCGGCTCACTGTTTACATGATTTAGTGATGTAGCATCATTGACAATAACCATTTTTGATGGTCCTTGTGAGAAAAAAAATCATCAAAATATCCCGTAATTAAAGGAAAATACCGGCTTTGTTGGGCCATTTTGGGCTCGTAAAAGGCCTGCGTCAAAGGTCGTGCTTCTGCCGTGTCGAACTCAATAACTTAGAATATTTTCAATTAAATGCGACAAGAGCGCGGCAAGAGCACGACGTTTGACGCAAATGTTTTTATTAAGTTCGACTCTGCCGTGCTACACGACAGCCTCTGCCGTGCTACACGGCAGTTGCACGACGTCACGGTTGCGTCAAACGTCGTGCTATCGTCGTGTCGAATCAAAATAAATTCGTACTTCGGCTTGACGAAGTTGGAATGCGCATGCGCAAGCACATACTCGAGGATTAAAACAGCAAACAAACAAACAGCCCCACAAATCGGCGCATTTTATGTCAGAAGCGCCAGCGCAGGGTGCCGCGGTGTGGCTTTCGGACAGTCGAAAGCGTTTTGTCGGCTGAAAAAATTATCCATTGGGAAATGTTTGTGCAGTGAATTGACTTGATCTAAACAGCTTTTTGGAGGAAAGTTGAAACATGAACAAAAAAAAGTAATGCTTTCGTTTAGTTTTTCATGCTCGCTGGGGTGTGGATTTTGAGACAGAAATAATATTTAGCCAGTGCAACCGAATGCGCATCATTTTTGCACTCCTTGGTGGAAATTTTGTTACTTGAAAAGGGACAATCCTCACCTCTTTTAAGGTTCATTTTCATTAACAGGTTTTCAAATTCACCTTTTTTTTATTTCGCGTTCAGTGAGTCAAGGTTCATTGCACCCAATTTCGTTTTCGTGCATGCACTTTCCTTTTCATTTACATTAATTCCCTTTTAAAGACATTCAAGTCTATCTAAACTATACTATATATATCTTTTATTTTTTTAAGATTAATCAATTTCAACATTTGAGCCCGTAAATATAAATGCAAATTTGACCTATTTGATTACTTTGCATAATTTTCTTTGATTGCAACAAAATGTTTCTGTGAATTATAGTTTGTCAATAGACCAGGCCTATACTCAACTTGTCTAATCATTCGCTGGTAATCTGATACGTCCATTGCTAAAGCACAGGGAAAAGGTTCACCTTTTCATTTTCTGTATGCATGTGCATTATTTCCTTTTCTATGCATATTTTTTATTTTTATGTTCAATATCGACTTGGAGGAGAGATGTACATGTACTGATCCTTAGAATATTGCAGTGCTTTACGATTCCGAAAACGCAAAGACCTACCACAAAAACGAATTTTGAATGAAAACCTGTCGAAAACGTTCGTTAATGATATTTAAATATAGTCCTACTTATATTTTATTGGTTGAGTAAATGCTAAATTAATGGAATCGAATGACTCTTTTTGAATGTAAGGGGTTTTATTTCGTTTTCAAATGAAATCAAATGAGTTGGATGTTTAAATTGCATGATCTTTTTCATGGAATTGGCCGGGCATACATATGGCCCATTCTCCGCTAAAGTGTTCAAGTTGGGAGTGACAATTGGCGAAATGTTGACAACAGTGAAAAAACCAAATATGGTCAAAATCGTAAAGTGTAATAGCTCCAGAATATCAAACAAGGCATTGGTGATCTTTGACTCATCTACCTTTCTAGAAATACGAACACAAAGTCAGACCTTGTAAAACGTGTTTTAACAACATAACAGATACGTTACCACAATTATACTTGTAGAAAATGCATGTCTGTGAATTGAGTATGATACGGTTTAAACTGTGTGAATGGTGGTGTTAGGCCTCATATCCGATTGAAAACACGTCGGTTTAATTGAGATTTTTGACTGGTAAATAATCTAAAACACGTTTTTGCCCGTGTGTTGTTGAAACAAATCAGGGTAAGGTCTGTTTGAAATGGATGTCGACATAATTGTTCTCGCTTTATTAATTGCTCCCCGTCTCGCAGTTTTTGATTAACCGCCGTAAACTAATAAACTGGTCACGACAAATTCAACGAACATGAAATAACACAGATTTTTCTTCCCCAACTCAGACAACGCAATAAATAATATAAGGATGTGTCTGGTAACGTATCTGGCAAATCAAATTTGAAACAGCCAAAAAGGGTTACATATCGTATTTAAGCAGTTATACACAAACACATGTCTTTTGCGATATTTGCATTAAAGTTGCATTGCCCGTGTTTCGGTGAAAGGATTTAAAAAATTAATTTACACAAGCGAACGAATTTAGAAAGCTTACGTGTCTCTGTAACGAAAAATATCAAAAACTTAAATTTCCGACGTCGGGAATTGGAGATACAAGCCTTTTTCTTGAAACGTGCTTCACATGTTTACATGTGCGCGTACGCTCATATGTACATAGTATGTGTACAATGTACACATGTACGCGCACATGTACATTTACGTCATAACCCTGTCGATTAAATGACCTGCCAGCCTTTTAATCATTTCTTGTTTTTAATCGACTGGCATTAATCCTTGACGGATTTTTACGTTCTTGGTACCAAATGAAAGCTGATAACTTTTTCTATTCTAGAAAAATACCTATTTAACTTTAAAAAACAATTGTACGCCCAAATCAGCCCAAACACGGGCAGTGCAACTTTAAGAAAAAGGTAGAAAACTCAAAAATTTAAATTATTTTTGGTAACGTATCTGGTTTCGGTAACGTATCTGGCGTAACGTATCTGTCCGCGGCCATATGTTTTGATGCTACTTTTCAAACGTCATACTGAAATTATGCGTTGACCCTCTTTTACAAGTTTTAAACCTTTTAATCATGAACATTTGTGTAAAAACATGTCTTTTGCGGTATTTGCATTAAGAAAAGGGTTAAAAGACTCAAAAATTCAAATTCTTTTTGGTAACGTATCTCGTTTCGGTAACGTATCTCGCGTAACGTATCTGTCCGGCCATTAACGAAACATGCCGTCATTTCCAAACTGCGCTACCGTACACTACATCTATCGCTCCTTGATTGGTCATGGCCCAGCCCTCTATTGACTGGTATGGTGCAATAGGGCTGATACCGCTGGGTTTCTCCATAGGATAGGGGAATGTAGGTAACGTATCTGTCGCAACTCGTGCGTAACACGGTGTTTTTTTTCTCCAAGGACAGGTCTATATTTTTTAAAGTGAAAACAGTTATACTTATGGCATATGTACAATATAATTACTGGTTTGGCTTGTTGCCTGGGCTAGCTCTATGTGGATATTCCTCGAATGTAACATGTTCAGATAGTTCAGAAAAAAACGGTAACGTATCTGGGCTGCTTTCGAGCGCTCGTCCCTGGTGCTCCCAGGTGGTGAGAACGTTACGTCACACACATGCTTACACACGCTTTCGGGCGAGCACCATGGAGCACCATGGGGCACCTGGTGCCGCGCTCGAAAGCAGCCCTGGTTGTGAAATTGGCGACATGTATTTTCGCGTGGCTTATGCAAAATTTATGAGTTCAACTTTTTAAATTTGTCATTGTGCAATGAGTACATACTATAAGCTTATGATGTAAAATGATAAACATTCGGTATGTCACCCCAGGAACGAACTGGAGCGTTTGTGTAAAATACACTTAGACCGGCGACATCAGGAAATCGCAACATATATGACCTTACTGTCACCATTTCTCAAATATTTGGTGGGTAACCATAATTTTCCCCCATAAATTTATTAAACAAATCCGAATCACAAATAAAATTCACCATACATTATTCTTTTTAATGATTTCATCAGTCCGAAATGTGCAATCGACACATAAATAGCAATTTGAGCACTTTAGCGGAGAATGAGCCATATACATACACAATTAAATACGACTGTCATTTTGCAATTAAATTCGACGTTTGACGCAAGTGCAAACACCGTCGCGCTTTTGCCGCACCTAAATGAATTGCATTCGACACGGCAGAAGCACGACGTTTGACGCAGGCCTAATAAATGAATCTGAAAGTCTTTCCAAAATAAACTTAAAAGATCCTGAAAAAAAACCACAAAATTTTGACGTTTTTTAGCATTTTGCCAAAAAATTAAGCTCACGTGATTTATCCGAACCAGATCTCTGGTTCGGATAAATCATGTGTTCTTGGAGTTAGTTTTGTTCCAAGCCGTATAAAAATGCATTACTGCAGTACTAAACAAAGACTAGTACCATTTTTTTCTGGCTCTGTCAAGCTTCTAACTACTTTATCTTTTAAAACAAAGTAAGTAGTATTTCACAAAATCTGCCACAAGTGGGATCGAACCAGGGACATTCATAACAGAAGTCTGTCACTCTAACCACACTACACCAAGCGAACTTGCTGCAAGCTCATCACTGTTTAATGAATTCAACCGTAACCCTAACCATTACCGTAACCCTAACCAAAAAAAGTAAAAACTACCACGTCTGTTGTTGCCGAAACTTTGGATTATGCCCCACGCCACTCATTCCCAGCGCCCATTGGCTGACAGATAGACTCGTCCATTTGAAGCTGCTAGTTTTGGCAGTGGAAAATCATATATCCATGCACCTTTGAACCACCATGTTTCTGCACGGCGACGTTCAATATGATAGTTCGTTTTGATAGTAGCTCGGTGATAAATGGTATAGCCCGCGCCAGAAGTCGGCAACATAAAAGGTAGTAACCTCAAAACTGCCGTGCGTCTGTTGTTGCCGCATCTTTGGATAGTAGGCCTACATGTATATCCGGAGTAAACCTACATTATGCCCCGCGCCACTCATTGCCAGCGCCCATGCATTGGCTGACAATTTGACTCGTTTTTTTTTGAGCGGGTATAGTTTTCATAGAAGAAGCAAACGTTTAATATGCTATGTTAATAAGCAGAAAAGGAGAAAGATGCATTTTGCAAAACTGTTCATTCTATACCTTTTCTACTTTTCTTTAATTCTGATAGCGGAAATGTGGATGTCCACTTTTGAACCGCCAATGCATGGCAAAAAGGAAAACTTTTTTAAGCCACAGCCTAAAAATAAAAAAAGTAGAAAATTGCGCATAAATAAAATGTTCAACAGAAAAGTTTAAAAGTCCAATTCGCAAAAACGTTTAATCCACTTTCCTACTATTGTGATAGAGAAAAGCATGAACTTCTAACACAGTACATACAACAGGCGCGTATAGGCCTATATAGCAAGACAGTGTGTTGGGGTCGGAGTTTATCAAATTATGTGGGGCGCTCATTTTTGGATTTCTCCTCTTTGGCTACAAAAATTGCAATTTACGGTTTTTAGGATGCAAAATAGTGCAAATAGTTTTTGAATCAATCGGTAATAAAATATGCACATTCTCTCACAGAAATCGGTGAGTTTATGCATGTTTGTTTTTCGCTTTTTGGGGACAGGTCTTAGCTTTGACATGGATGCTTGTTTTTTTCTGCATGGGCATAAAAGTTTTACCTATTTTATTCTTACTGATGGACGTAAATGTTTAGTAAAAGCAAATGCTGCTTTTGTCAACATGACGCCCCCATCACACAGTCACACTCACCTGTCTTGATGGCACTTTTGACGTTTTTGTCTTCAAGGTAGACTCTTTTGGAAGGCATTTTGAATCCTTCCAAATGGCGAATTCGCAAATAAACTTTCACAATTTCCAGAGTCGCGTATTGTGTGTAGGTGTCATGCGTTCAGCTAGCAGCTGCAGGGCTTTCGCTTACTCCCAATAACAAGGGCTATACATATACACGGAGGAGACCACCGATTTCCCAACGCCCATTGGCTAATTGTGCAGTTTGTTTTACTTTCCAACGTCAAAGGTGGGCGTGGCCAATGTAGTTGCACATGGTGCCAGTGTTGCACTATTAACGAACCGATCACGGTTTAAAGGAACACACCGGCTTTGTTGGGCTATTTTGGGCTCGAAATAGACCCATACATTATTTTGAAGCGCCTTCGAGAGAAAATTAAATATATCCTGAAAAGACGCCGTCAAATTTGGCCGTTTCTGAGCACTTTTGAAAAATTCAAGGTCACGTGACTTTTCGGAACCAAATTCTGGTTCCGAAAAGTCACGTGGTCCTTACAAGTTAGTTGTATTTCCAGCCGTATAAATGTTTGTTACTGCAGAACTGCACCAAATTCAACTCTGATTTTCCCCCAATATTTATAAGTAATTGACAAAAGAGAGACTATTTATACAGGTATGAAACAAAGTTAAACATAGTATGAAAATTCGAACATAATTGTTTGTTTCGAGAGTCCGGAGAACGGGAGCGAGCGCGTGCTACGGCAGGCTACCGTGGAGTATACGATATTTGCCCCGCGCAGCACGGCAAATAGCCTGAGTCCACACACGGCCGGGTGTGTTGCTGCGGTGTACGTTCGTGAAGAAAAAAACATGATGCCAACTCCTCAAAAGAAAACGGAAATTCCTATTCGGTCGTCCGGGCTGTCCAGTGAAATCGTGAGCAGAAAATTGGAGATATCCTGGGCAGGAGAAGAGCGAATCGTTTGTGACAAAGTCGTTAGGCTCGCGCGTAGTTGCAACGGCTGGTAAAGCGTATAACCCGTCTTTTGACCGTTTTTGTTAATTTTGCACTTATTTAGTAAATTACGGGATATTTTGATGATCTTTTTTCACAACGACCATCAAAAAAGTATTGTCAATGCTGCTACATCACTAAATCATGTAAACAGTAGGCCGGTGTGCACCTTTAAAGTTTAAAGATAAATACATTGGGGCCAGAGGCCAATTTCATAAAGCTGTTTAGCTAAACAAATTGCTTAATCCAAAATTTGTTTGCTTTATAAAAATGGGTTAATAGTCACAATTGTATATCAACTTGTGTTATTAGCAAGAATAGCAGAACACCAGTCAATTGTGATACACATCACATAAGATTTTGCTAAAAACACATTTTTATAAAGCAAACAAATTTCTGGGGATGTACCCGGGTACCCTGCTCTTGCTGCCCTGCCTGCACCCTGCTGCATGGCCATGTATATAGGCGAACAAGGACAGAACGGACCCGTTTGTCGCTCGAATCTGGTGCTAAGTTTGGTCTTTAAAATTTCTAAAGAAGAAAATCCCGGACCATCCCAGGAATTTCTGGGGATGTACCCGGGTATATGGGTTGAAATTTGTCAAAGTATGAAATAATTTATATGCACCGTTTTTTTTTAAAGAACGGAAACAACCTGGACCATGCGCTTGTTCGCTTCTGTTCTTGCTGCCCTGCCTGCAGCCTGCTGCATGGCCATGTTATAGGCGAACAAGGACAGAACGGACCCTAAAGAAGAAAATCCCGGACCACCCCAGGAATTTCTGGGGATGTACCCGGGTATATGGGTTGAAATTTGTCAAAGTATGAAATAATTTCTATGCACCCTTTTTTTTTCAAAGAACGGAAACAACCTGGACCATGCGCTTGATCGCTTCTGCTCTTGCTGCACTGCCTGCTGCATGGCCATGTATATAGGCGAACAAGGACAGAACGGACCCTTTTGCCGCTCGAATCTGGTGCTAAGTTTGGTCTTTAAAATTTATAAAGAAGAAAATCCCGGACCACCCCAGGAATTTTTGGGGATGTACCTGGGTATATGGGTTGAAATTTGTCAAAGTTTGAAATAATTCCTATGCACCATTTTTTTGTTTAAGAACGAAAACAACCTGGACCATGCGCTTGCTCGCTTCTGCTCTTGCTGCCCTGCCTGCAGCCTGCTGCATGGCCATGTAGGCGAACAAGGACAGAACGGACCCTTTTGCCGCTCGAATCTGGTGCTAAGTTTGGTCTTTACAATTTCTAAAGAAGAAAATTCCGGACCACCCCAGGAATTTCTGGGGATGTACCCGGGTATACAGGTTGCTATTTGTTAAAGTGTGAAATAATTTCTATGCACCGTTTGTTTAAATGGAGACAAATCCTTGGGCCATTCGTTTTTTTTTGCTCACGTACCGCGCTCTTCGCCTATATACAGTCCATACGCGAACAAGGACAGGAACTGGACCCGGGCGTGTGCTTACAATTTCCAAAGAAGAAAGCACCGGACCACCCCAGGAATTTCTGGGGATGTACCCGGGTATATGGGTTGAAATTTGTCAAAGTATGAAATAATTCCTATGGACCGTTTTTTTTTTGAGAACGGAAACAACTTGTATATTGGACCATGCGCTTGATCGCTTCTGCTGTTGCTGCCCTGCATACTGCATGGCTGTGTTCGCGAAAAAGTACAGAACGGACCCGTTTGCTGCTGGGCGAAGGCTCGAATCTGGTGCTATGGATTTGGTGTTTAACATTTCTGAAGAAGAAAATCCGGGACCACCCCAGGAATTTCTAAGGATATACCCCGGTATATGGGTTTGAATTTGTCAAAGTATGAAAGAATTCCTATGCACCATTTTTTAAATAGAGCAAAAGATCTTGGACCATTCGTCTTTGCTCACATATCGCGCTCTTACCGTCCATGTAAACAACGACAGAAACTGGACCAGGGCGGGTGCTTAAAATTTCCAAAGAAGAAAACACCGGACCACCCCAGGAATTTCTGGGGATGTACCCCGGTATATGGGTTAAAATTTGTCAAAGTATGAAATAATTCCTATGCACCGTTTTTTTTTAAAGAACGAAAACAACTTGGGTCATACACTTGCTCGCTTCTCTGCTCTTGCTGCACTGCCTGCTGCATGGCCATGTAGGCGAACAAGGACAGAACGGACCCGTTTGCCGCTCGAATCTGGTGCTAAGTTTGGTCTTTAAAATTTCTAAAGAAGAAAATCCCGGACCACCCCAAGAATTTTTGGGGATGTACCTGGGTATATGGGTTGAAAATTGTCAAAGTTTGAAATAATTCCTATGCACTGTTTTTTTTTTAAAGAACGAAAACAACTTGGGTCATACACTTGCTCGCTTCACTGCTCTTGCTGCACTGCCTCCTATAGGCCCTGCTGCATGGCCATGTAGGCGAACAAGGACAGAACGGACCCGTTTGCCGCTCGAATCTGGTGCTAAGTTTGGTCTTTAAAATTTCTAAAGAAGAAAATCCCGGACCACCCCAGGAATTTTTGGGGATGTACCCCGGTATATGGGTTGAAATTTGTCAAAGTTTGAAATAATTCCTATGCACCATTTTTTTTTAAGAACGAAAACAACCTGGACCATGCGCTTGCTCGCTTCTGCTCTTGCTGCCCTGCCTGCACCCTGCTGTATGGCCATGTTGGCGAACAAGGACAGAACGGACCCGTTTGCCGCTCGAATCTGGTGCTAAGTTTGGTCTTTACAATTTCTAAAGAAGAAAATACCGGACCACCCCAGGAATTTCTGGGGATGTACCTGGGTATATGGGTTGACATTTGTCAAAGTTTGAAATAATTCTTATGCACCATTTTTTAAAGAACGGAAACAACTTGGACCATGAGCTTCATGCTCGTTTCTGCTCTTGCTGCACTGCCTGCTGCATGGCCATGTAGGCGAACTAGGACAGAACGGACCCTTTTGCCGCTCGAATCTGGTGCTAAGTTTGGTCTTTAAAATTTCTAAAGAAGAAAATCCCGGACCACCCCAGGAATTTCTGGGGATGTACCCGGGTATACAGGTTGCTATTTGTTAAAGTATGAAATAATTTCTATGCACCGTTTGTTTAAATGGAGACAAATCCTTGGGCCATTCGTTTTTTTTTTGCTCACGTACCGCGCTCTTCGCCTATATACAGTCCATACGCGAACAAGGACAGGAACTGGACCCGGGCGTGTGCTTACAATTTCCAAAGAAGAAAGCACCGGACCACCCCAGGAATTTCTGGGGATGTACCCGGGTATATGGGTTGAAATTTGTCAAAGTATGAAATAATTCCTATGCTCCGTTTTTTGTTTTAAAGAACGGAAACAACCTGGACCATGCGCTTGCTCGCTTCTGCTCTTGCTACCCTGCCTGCACGGCCATGTAGGCGAACAAGGACAGAACGGACCCGTTTGCCGCTCGGCGTACGCTTGAATCTGGTGCTCAGTTTGGTGTTTAAAATTTATAAAGAAGAAAATCCCGGACCACCCCAGGAATTTCTGGAGATGTACCAGGGTATATGTGTTGAAATTTGTCAAAGTATCAAATAATTCCTATGCACCGTTTTTTTTTCAAAGAACGGAAACAACCTGGACCATGCGCTTGCTCGCTTCTGCTCTTGCTGCCCTGCCTGCACGGCCATGTAGGCGAACAAGGACAGAACGGACCCGTTTGCCGCTCGGCGTACGCTTGAATCTGGTGCTCAGTTTGGTGTTTAAAATTTATAAAGAAGAAAATCCCGGACCACCCCAGGAATTTCTGGGGATGTACCCGGGTATATGGGTTGAAATTTGTCAAAGTATGAAATAATTCCTATGCACGGTTTTTTGTAAAGAACGGAAACAACTTGGATCATGAGCTTCATGCTCGCTTCTGCTCTTGCTGCACTGCCTGCTGCATGGCCATGTATATAGGCGAACAAGGACAGAACGGACCCGTTTGCCGCTCGGCGTACGCTTGAATCTGGTGCTCAGTTTGGTGTTTAAAATTTATAAAGAAGAAAATCCCGGACAACCCCAGGAATTTCTGGAGATGTACCAGGGTATATGGGTTGAAATTTGTCAAAGTATCAAATAATTCCTATGCACCGTTTTTTTTTCAAAGAACGGAAACAACCTGGACCATGCGCTTGCTCGCTTCTGCTCTTGCTGCCCTGCCTGCACGGCCATGTAGGCGAACAAGGACAGAACGGACCCGTTTGCCGCTCGGCGTACGCTTGAATCTGGTGCTCAGTTTGGTGTTTAAAATTTATAAAGAAGAAAATCCCGGACCACCCCAGGAATTTCTGGAGATGTACCAGGGTATATGGGTTGAAATTTGTCAAAGTATCAAATAATTCCTATGCACCGTTTTTTTTTTAAAGAACGGAAACAACCTGGACCATGCGCTTGCTCGCTTCTGCTCTTGCTGCCCTGCCTGCACGGCCATGTAGGCGAACAAGGATAGGACAGAACGGACCCGTTTGCCGCTCGGCGTACGCTTGAATCTGGTGCTCAGTTTGGTGTTTAAAATTTATAAAGAAGAAAATCCCGGACCACCCCAGGAATTTCTGGGGATGTACCCGGGTATATGGGTTGAAATTTGTCAAAGTATGAAATAATTCCTATGCACGGTTTTTTTTAAAGAACGGAAACAACTTGGACCATGAGCTTCATGCTCGCTTCTGCTCTTGCTGCACTGCCTGCTGCATGGCCATGTATATACTCGAACAAGGACAGAACGGACCGTTTGCCGCTCGGCGTACGCTCGAATCTGGTGCTAAGTTTGGTGTTTAAAATTTATAAAGAAGAAAATCCCGGACCACCCCAGGAATTTCTGGGGATGTACCCGGGTATATGGGTTGGAATTTGTCAAAGTATGAAATAATTCCTATGCACGGTTTTTTTTAAAGAACGGAAACAACTTGGACCGTGAGCTTCATGCTCGCTTCTGCTCTTGCTGCCCTGCCTGCACGGCCATGTAGGCGAACAAGTACAGAACGGACCCGTTTGCCGCTGGGCGAAGGCTCGAATCTGGTGCTATGGATTTGGTGTTTAACTTTCTGAAGAAGAAAATCCGGGACCACCCCAGGAATTTCTAGGGATATACCCCGGTATATGGGTTTGAATTTGTCAAAGTATGAAATAATTCCTATGCACCATTTTTTAAATAGAGAAAAAGATCTTGGACCATTCGTCTTTGCTCACATATCGCGCTCTTACCGTCCATGTAAACAACGACAGAAACTGGACCAGGGCGGGTGCTTAAAATTTCCAAAGAAGAAAACACCGGACCACCCCAGGAATTTCTGGGGTTGTACCCCGGTATATGCATGGGTTAAAATTTGTCAAAGTATGAAATAATTCCTATGCACCGTTTTTTTTTTAAAGAACGAAAACAACTTGGGTCATACACTTGCTCGCTTCTCTGCTCTTGCTGCACTGCCTCCTAGGCCCTGCTGCATGGCCATGTAGACAAACAAGGACAGAACGGACCCGTTTGCCGCTCGGCGTATACGCTCGAATCTGGTGCTGGGATTTGTGTTTAAAATTGTTAAAGAAGAAAATCCCGGACCACCCCAGGAATTTCTGGGGATGTACCCCGGTATATGGGTTGAAATTTGTCAAAGTATGAAATAATTTCTATGCACCGTTTTTTTTTTAAAGAACGGAAACAACCTGGACCATGCGCTTGCTCGCTTCTGCTCTTGCTGCCCTGCCTGCACCCTGCTGCATGGCCATATAGGCGAACAAGGACAGAACGGACCCGTTTGCCGCTCGAATCTGGTGCTAAGTTTGATCTTTAAAATTTCTAAAGAAGAAAATCCCGGACCACCCTATAGGAATTTGTGGGGATGTAACCGGGTACACAGGTTGCAATTTGTCAAAGTATGAAATAATTCCTATGCACCATTTTTTTTAAAGAACGGAAACAACTTGGACCATGCGCTTGCTCGCTTCTGCTCTTGCTGCCCTGCCTGCGAACAAGGACAGAACAGACCCGTTTGCCGCTCGGCGTACGCTCGAATCTGGTGCTGGGTTTGGTGTTTAAACGTTTCTAAAGAAGAAAATCCCGGACCACCCCAGGAATTTCTGGGGATGTACCCAGTTATATAGGTAGACATTTGTCAAAGTATGAAATAACTCCTATGCACCGTTTTTTAAATGGAGAAAAAGATCTTGGACCATTCGTCTTTGCTCACATGACGCGCTCTTACCGTCCATGTAGTTGTGTACGCGAACAACAACAGAAAGTGGACCCAGGCAGGTGCTTAAATTTTCCAAAGAAGAAAACACCAGACCACCACAGGAATGTCTGGGGATGTACCCAGGTATATGGGTTGAAATTTGTATGAAATGAAATGTTCTATGCACCGGTTTTAAAGAACGGAAACAACTTTGACCATTTGTGCTTTATAGGCTTCCGTAGTTTCGTACGACGTGCGTACGTGTATGCAGCGTACAGCACTTGACGATTGAATCCGGTGATGAATCTGGTGCTCATTTGACGATTGAATATGGTGCTGAATCCGGTGCTAGCTGATCGGGGTCCGCCAGCCTACCTCTCTGGCTGGGCCCCGCCTCACCAACCAGGACCTCCACGTTCAGGCCCCGACAGCACAGCGCGGCTAGCGCGACACTAGTGCATAGTGCACCGTGCGTGCATTGCATTATGCACTCCAATTTAGCCGCCGATTCAGTCGGCCATTCGGAAATCCAAAATACATCCACCAGAGGATGTTTAGCACCCGACGTTGAAGTTGATGTCGGATATCGTCACTTTCCTGCACTTATTCAAACACTCAACAATTTTGCGTTTAAAACACAACTTGACATTTCAAATTCCTTTATCCAAGGGAACAATTAACTTTGGTTTCCGCTTTATCCACGTACTAATTAATTAGGGAGTTAAAAGGCCGATAGAAGTGATTTGTTTAATAAAGTTATTGGAGCGCCATCTTTAAAGGAATTAAACCTTGCAGATGATGAAATGGCTAATATGCAGGTGTAGCTTTTAGAGAAAAAAAGTATAGTTTTCTTTGTGAATAATATTTGTTTTGTTTTGTATAATGAGGGTATATGATAGGACTGACAATTAGAGATGAATTTAGGAACACGAGAAAATTGCGTTGCCCCGACTGGGATTCGAACCCAGGTCCTTGGCATATACATGGCCAACTAGTGCTCTACCAACTGAGCTATCTGGTCATCCCGTCGGAATATCACAACAATCTCGTGCTTACCACTCTTTTTTGTTTTGTTTGGTGTTATCGTGTTATTGTTTTAAATTATGAGGCTAATTGAATTTAATTCACAAGGTCTTATTTTCTGTGATGATTGTTGCCAAACGTTTTCGTTGAGAGCTATAGGCGTGTAAGTAATAAGGTATTATAAAGTGTTTTGGTTGCAATTCATGTCAATAAATTGCAAACAATTAGGCTACTTTAACCTGACTAATTATTTTATTTAATATACTGAAACACTCAGTAGAAACGTAAACCAGAAAATGTTAGTGTAATTATTATGTAATGCAGTTAATAAAAATGATTAGGCCTAAGCAACATTTTATGAGTGGCAAAGACAAAATTTGAAAGGTGAGAGAGAACGAGCTTTGGGTATGGTGTTGGCGCTGGCAGGAACATCACCCAGCGAGGTTGCGAGAACATTTAATGTCCATGTGATATTATTGCATTCCAAACTCGTCTTGCGTTTTTAAGGTGTGTGTTTTGCGTTTCTAAAGTGTGTCAGTATACATATTCTAGAAATAGTATACAATTTCTAGTATATATTACTAGAATACGGAAACAATTTCTATAGAAACATAAAAGTTATTCGCTTTAAAATGAGACATCAACGAAACAAATCGACCATCTTTTCAACTTTGGGCGTTTGCCGTTAACGGCTACCGTTATCGTTTCTGTGGAAATTTTTGACGTTCACAGTGTGGACGTCCACAGAAACGATAACGGTAGCCGTTAACGGCAAACGCCCAAAGTTGAAAAGTTTCAACTTTCAGCGGTACCGCTGACGTTGACGTTCCGTCGCCGTTCCGTTGACGTTCCGTCGCAATTCACTCTAGTGTGGACGCACCTTAAGTTATCGAACAATTACTGTCAATATTTTGAATTATTGGCGGTCCGCCAATAATTTAAGGCGTAGACTTTCCCAAGTCTGACCTCCCGTGCTTGGTCTACAACGCGCAGCGCACAGTGCGCCCTCCGGACCGCCTGTCCAATCTGTTTTCTGTTGTTTCCTCTGGCTCTGAATTTCAGAACGTCTTCCGAAGCAGAAGAAATTTGACAGGCCACCAGTCCAGAGGGCGCGTTGCACGCACCGCACCACAGACCAAACACGGGAAGTCAGACCTGGGCAAGTCTAGGAGAGGCGCAAAAAAGCCGTATAAAAAACGGCGTTTTCACAGGGTTGCCGAGATGTCTAAAACAAAGTATGATGTTTTGTCGTTAAAATAAAGCAACTGCTTTAAAAAAAATTGTTCGGAGAAAAATAATTCAAATTCGCTGAGAACCACGGACTGTATATCTTTTTAAAATACCAAAATGCTGGGAATGCTAAATTCTGTGAAAGTGACCTGTATAATGCACTCTATAGCTATGAACTTTGCTGCACTATGATGTATCGGTAGTCTTATAGGATACATGTATTTTGGACAGTGTGTAGAGCTAGAGAGCGTCATTCACTACTCGCATTAAGTTAAAGGGCCCCTTATTTAGGATTTTTATCAATGAAATCTATGCTTTAAAACCACTCTACTCAGTTAAAGTCATAAAAATCCTAGCTTGCTTTGGGGGTTAAAACAAAGGTTTTTAGTTTTTATGCTAATGCAAATATGCATATTCATGACCAAGGTCACGATGTCACAAGAGGCAAACACAGGAAAATCACATTCAACTGTGCACAAAAGATTACACTTTTTTTCTCAATTT
Source organism: Henricia sp. BOLD:AAB3569 (assembly GCA_037783545.1). NCBI lineage: Eukaryota > Metazoa > Echinodermata > Asteroidea > Spinulosida > Echinasteridae > Henricia > Henricia sp. BOLD:AAB3569. The sequence goes on from JBBELK010000888.1 coordinate 513,089, forward strand.
TCCTGAAACTTTTGTAATCCATGGCTGTTTAAGTTTGTTTTACATGTTGCCTGCTGTAAGCCATGACAAAACTGGGGGTAGAAACTGCAGCAATTTGCCACAAGTCCAACTTGAAGTCTTATGTTTTTTCTTAACTTTTCCCTTTTGTCTTCCTTATGTGATGCACTCAAAACAGCGCCCTCTGTCTGTGATTTATTGCAATGAAATCCTCAAAGTTGAAAAAGGCCACCTTTTATTGATTTTACATCCAAACGAACATTAGTATGTCTTGCTGAACAAGTAATCCGTCATTATGAAGCAAAGCTTAGGCACAAAGTTGTTTAGCATGTCACAGCCCTTTAAGGATGGGGTGTGCGCAGATATGCATTCCGCTTAAATGGCATCTTTTGTTGGTTGCCTAGGCAATTGGCTCTAAACTAAAAATCACAGAACCGTGTCCCTGTGCTTTGCAATGGTACTTAATGATAGTTTAGAGCCAGTTGCCATGGCAACCTACGTCACGCTGTCACAGTAAGTGATGTACTTTTTGCTAAGTTTACATAATACTACGCGACATGTACTGGTTTTGATCCGTAATAACTTGCAAAATTTTAGATCATGTGAACATGGCCTAACACATTTTATTGAAGGTGACGTACGTTTACAAAACAAAAATTCCATAATCTGCCACTTTCGACTTTGTAGTTTCCACTGGTCGATGCATCACTTGAGATGGGGGCGGAAAAGCCCATGTGCTGCAGCTGAAAGCTTCTGATGAAGGAATACAGGATCACCTTGATTGTTTTGCGAAACTCATCATGCAAATAAGGGACCTCTGGAATAGACATTTTCCTTGAAATTGGAGGACGCCAGCGCCAGTCGAAAATCTGACTGTATTGAGTGGTAAAAACAATGACATGTGTAGGAGCTGCCTCCACGATGGGGCTCTGATGCTTTGAGTGTGTTTCGATGAGTTGAACAACAGAGTGGTTTGATGAGTCCGGGACAAATCTGACTGTATTATTTTGTTGGGAAAAATTGCATGTTGGTAGTGGGTTCGAACTACCTCCACGCTGGGGCCCCTAATGCTCTGAGGATCGAGCTACCTCTACGCCGGAACCCCTGATACATCTAGATCGAGCTACCTCCACGCTGGGGCTCCTCAAGCTCTGAGGATCGAGCTATCTCCACACTGGGACCTCCCGGATGCTCCGAGGATCGAGGTACCTCCACGCTGGGGCCCCTGATACATCTAGATCGAGCTACCTCCACGCCGGGGCCCCTAAAGCTCTGAGGATCGAGCTACCTCCACACTGGGACCTCTCGGGTGCTCCGAGGATCGAGCTACCTCCACGCTGGGGCCCCTGATGTTCTGAGGATATCGAGCTACCTCCACGTACGCTGCTAGGGGCCCCTGATGCTCTGAGGATCGAGCTACCTCCACGCTGGGACCTCTGATGATCCGAGGATCGAGCTACCTCCACGATGGGGCCCCTGATGCTCTGAGGATCGTGCTACGTCCACACTGGGACCTCTCGGATACTCCCAGGATCCAAATCGAGCTACCTCCACGCTGGGGCCCCTGATGTTCTTTGGATATCGAGCTACCTCAACGCTGGGGCCCCTCGTGCTCTGAGGATCGAGCTATCTTCACACCGGGACCTCTGATGCTCTGAGATTCGAGCTAGCTATATAGGCACACCTCCAAGCTGGGGCCCCTGATGCTCTGAGAAAATGTTGAATCTGCACAAGTTTACTGACAATATAAGTCATTTTTAATAATGAAATATTAGGATCTAAACAATGGTCAACTAACTAAATTTACATCAAATTTTGCGTGGTTATAGTAAATCGTGTTGGTATTTTAAAAAATGGAGGAATCGTGAATCCCTTTCAGACTAATGGAGCAAATTTTTGCAATTGCATTGACCGCATGCGTTGATCGCGAAAATGTATGTTCCGCCGTGATGCCGATCAATCGCAGGGAAATAATTCCGTTTACTGGTCGCCATTTTCCTTATAATAACTCAATATCCACCACAACGTGTTAATATTTTAGAGGCAAGTGAATTTAGGAGTGAAAAACATTCAACAATTTACTTGTTACTAACAAAATTTCCTTTCTGCCATGTTCCATATACTTATCACACGCCGGCCGGCGTCTCAGTATAGTAGCGACCAGTAAACGGAATTAATACCAATCGCATGAAATCTTTTGAGAAAAACAAACACTATAATACTTAATAGTGCTTGGCTGCATCATAAAATATGGCAACAGTTCGCCCATCCACCTACACACACACACACAGACACATGGACTAATCTTACTGTGCGCGACTACAAGAAATATCTTGCCTTGTGTCACAAAACTACACTGCTTCTACACATATGTACAGTATACATGTATCTGCTGACGTATACAAGTCGTACAACGCTGTACATAGAATGCAGCTGCAGTATAGTAACCATGCACAGCGCCACACGTGTTCGCTGGGACCTGAGCGTGGAGGTCCTGGTTGGTGAGGCGGGGCCTGGCTAGAGAGGTAGGCTGGCGGACCCCGTTGTGCTAGCTTGACGCTGATGCGGTACGGGCCCCTTCTCTGAAAACGGGCCACGCGCGCAGGGGACTAACGTGGCCGATTGAGGGCGCTAGATTACGTCAAAGAGTGGATCGCTTCGGGCAAATTCCTTTCGATTTTGTGTGAGTTGATTTCTAAAAATGTTACGGAGCTATGTACGTGTTCTTAGTAAATGTGTTGCAATGAACTTAATTCGTCCACACCATGAATTTTCAAAAACGAATCCAGGATTTGTTTCCGGTCGTGGGTGGGGGAGGGGTGGGGGAGGGGAGGGGGAAGGGGGCCAGCACCCCAGGCTACTTTTAGAAGGCTAAAAGTGATTTTCTGACGTTTACATTGGAAAGTGATGAATCACTTTCTAATAGCTGATTAAGTTTTATTGTCCACGGCGCCTTGGCCATGCCTGCATGACCAATATGGCGCCTATAGCCGGCCCCATTATTCCATACTGTGGCCAATATATACGCTGCGCTTTATTGGCCAATGCACAGACTGACCATGGAGGTAGGGACTGACAGAGGCGTCGTGACTGATGCCTGATGGGCCTTTCGCGAATAACTTCGAGAACGGGTGCACTTAAACTATACAGTTTCGATAGCTTGGACGATTTTGGAATACCTTTTCCATTGGCATTTCCATCGCAAATGTTGCATTTCCATGAAAAGTCTGTGTTTTTGTCACGCCCGCCTCCATACAAAAGTGTGTGAAACTGCTGCCGGCCGAGCAGTGTGTGAAGTGCGCGAAGAAATAGGGCGTGCGCGTGATGATCCGTTTGGTTTCTGGCCGGCCGCTTTGCGTGCAATCATACATGTATGCAATATTTTTTCAGTGATTTTTCTCTAAAACTAAGCCTTTGCGACAGAAATGCATGTAGTCTAGTGGGTATGAAGCGGGACTCCCAATCAGAGGTTGGGGGTTCGAGCCCCACTTCGACCAACGTGTCTGTGTCCCTGGGCAAGGCACTTAATCCCAGTTGCCTCGTCGACCCAAGCGTTATATGGGAAGCTGTTAAGTGGAATGCCACAATCTAACTGCTGATAGGGTTGTGCGCCTGACCAGCAGCCACCTAGTTGAAGCGAAATGGTTCTGGTGATTCCCTGATGGCAGCGGTAATAATGGTAACAGCGCCTTGAGCACCCTGCAGGGTGGATATGTGCGCTATATAAATCTAATCATCATCATCATCATCATCATGTAAGTATTCCTTTTCTAAAATCGTCCAAGCTATCGATTCCAATAATAATTTTCCTTAAATTCGAGTTGGGACATAAACTAACAAATACCAAAGATATGCATTAGGTAGGGTATCATGCGATGCCTACTTTCCGAGAAATTACAGCGGGAATTTTAACAAAGTTTCACCGTTTTGTTTTCAAACTCGCAGTCGCATCGTACGGCGGATCGGATGGTATTGGGGCATGCGCGTTGCGCCGTGAAGGGTTGAAGTAGACTGGTTCCTGCTCCACACTGACTTTATTATACTGATTCCTGTACAACGTATCAATACGATTTGGAATCTTTTGGTCTGGGAACCAGACTAGGGTTGAGTTCATTTGAATAATTTGCGGATTGAATTAAGACCCAGGGACTTGTGGTGGACTTGTGACAGGGCTTGAAATTCATCACTGAAAGGGCACTGCCATTTGGAGTTTAAAAAGGGCACTTCCATTGGAAAATGAAAAAGTCTATGGGAGAATTGCAAAAGGTCACCAAGGCCAAGAGCAGGGGCAACAGAGGCAATGGCCTCTGTGGCCTCCGTTAATTTCAAGCCCTGTTGTGATGGCTTGTGAGGACTTGTGAAGGACTCGACTACAACAAGCCTGGTGCAGTGATTACAACCGTCTTTTGCTTCCACATCCAGATTGGAGATTAGTGAACATTCCTCAAATAGACTGATGCCTGACCCTTGCCATGAATTCAAGGCGGCGGAGACCACTCCGGGGTTCAGGTCAAGACCATAGTCGTCGGAGCACTCCCTCTCCATCGCCCTCTAGGAGGGGTTCGCTGTCGTCGGTTTCATCAACGTCAATTTCACCCTCAGGATCGCCCTCATTACAAGCTTTGCATTACTCGCCACAAGGTGTGAGATTTTAGATTTTTTAAAAACTTGTGTTAAAACCAAGTGGTATATTAAAGCCCAGTACACCATTTCGAGACGCGGTGGTCTAGTGGGTAGCGTGTTGGATTTTCGGGTGATAGGTCCATGGTTCGAAACCTGGTCACTGCTATTGCGTTGTCCTTAGACAAGACACTTTACTCCACATTGTCTCTCTCCACCCAGGTGTATAAATTGGTACCGGCAAATATTGGTTGGGAAACCCAACTAACTGCTGGGGGTAAACCTGCGATGGGCTGGCATCCCATCCAGGGGGAGTAACAATACTCCTAGTCACTCCATACCATTGAAACCAGGGATGAGTACCGGCCGTCTGAGCCAGTTTGGCTCGTGAAGCGACTTTACATACCTACATCATTTGCAGTGACCAAAAATGGGTTGACTAAAAGTAATGATAACAAATACATGTACCACATGATTTTTTTTTTTAATGCAAAAATTTTACCTTGTGGCAAAAATTGCCAACTAAATGTGCTTTTTATTTTAATTGTCTGCAGACAATTTTTTACCATTCATTCAACACAAAAACCATGCATGGATTTTTATGGTTTTCTAAAGTATTACTGCATCTATGTGGCTGAAATTTCTACAAGGCAGTTTATCAACATTATTCCTCAGTTATGTGATGACGTTGTTCTTGTTTTCCGATCTCGTAATCTGTCTTTAAACAAAAGGGAACAGAGGGTCAACCAAAAAAAAAGAATTATATAATAAAATGTTAAAAAGTGGTCGGAACTTATTTGCCAACGACTCCAATTTATTGTCGAGACGTCCTAATAATAAGTTAGAACTGGGCCAATTATTATTGGGACAATGCTAACTTATTGTTGGGAAAGTCTTATCAATAAGTTAGGATCATGGGTGCAGTTTGTTTGGGCAGCCTTATCATGTCCATACATACTTAATACCTTGAAAACCCCGAGAACCTTGACTTTTTTACAAATTTGACCAATTCTACTTATTGACCAATTAGAGGCAAGGACATTGACCTTGACACTTTCTCAGCCAATCAAGAATGATCTTGCTTGCAATACTAAGTACATACAAATACCACATTAAATTTATTAAACCCTAAAGCCTAGCGTACATCGACATTGCAACTGGAAGCAACTCAACTGATCAGTTGCTGTCGATGTGCGCGCAACGCGCACATCAACAGCGACTGATCAGTGGCGCAACTAGCGGCAACTGGGAGCAACTAGTCAGTGCACATTTCCAGAGCGCGCACATCGACACGGCAACTCGGTAAAGCATAGAGTACATTGACCTCGCAACTGGAAGCAACTGTTGCTTTCAGTTGCTGTCGATGTGCGCACACGTGATCAGATTCACGCGTGCAACTAGTTGCAAGTACGCCTACATCGACGCAACTGATCGACCGCAACTGGGTACAACTAGTTGCCAGAAAGTAGAACATGAGCAACTCGCGGCAACTGGGATTTTGTGCGCGTACATCGACCTTTTTGAGCAACTGATCAGTTGCTCCCAGTTGCTCCTAGTTGCTCCCAGTTGCCGGAAACACCAGTTGCCACTAGTTGCTTCCAGTTGCAAGGTCGATGTACGCTAGGCTTAACAGTTGTTGCTGTTTTTACCCAACAATTTTTGTCAAAAATTAAAGCTCTGTCCTCCAACAAAATTAATCATATAGTTATTAATCAGTTAATGCCGGAATAATTTTTTTTTTAAAACCAAGTGTGATTGGCCAAAAGCTAAAACCCAGGTCAAGCACCACAAATACTGACTTTTGGGTTAATAGGGAGTATACCACTGTGCCTTATAGCGCAGCTGGTAGCGCTTCTGCCCGGTAAGTCAGTAGTCTCGGGTTCGAATCCTGATAAGGCCCTTAAGATTTTTCTCTTATCTCAAGTTTGGTTGTTTCCTTTCAATGATGGTTAGGCACGTTACCAGATACTGCCTTCATGACTCTTTGAGTCATTTCTATGTGGGTCTTTCCACAGTAATGGGGTACATTTCTGTTACATTCAAGATCTTAGGTCCCAGTTCACTTCAAATGTCTTAATTTTATCTTTAAATTATCAAGCTAAACTGAGGAAATAATTTTTTCACCAAGGAGTACGAAAAATAGTGCTACAACATACATTTGTGAAAACCCCGTGCACAAATTTTCCTATTACACATGTAACAGAGACGGAAAAAAATGTCACAAAATGGTCTGTCCACTTTACATACGTACCGGTAATAGGAAAATTTGTACACAAGCTTTTCAAAAATGTATGTTGTGGCAGCAATTTCTTACCTTTTTGGGCAAAAGTTATCTCCTGAGAACAAGACAAGGACATTTCTTTAATTCTGAGATAAACTAAAGAAAGGAATTATTGACTTATTTTTTAAATGTACCCCATTACTGTGGACGGACCCACATTCATTGTACATGTACATGTATGAATCTTCTCACCAAAAGATCATACTTTGCAACACTCTGAGGCGGCCACCATGGAGCAGGATTTTCTACACTGACGGGCTGTCCACAGCCGTCAATTTCAAGTTCAAACAACGGTGTGTACAAATGATTGGTGGACAAGGGACGTATTTACACGTCAACCGTGGAAGACAGCGGCAAAACTGACGTTTTAACTCGTCAACCGCCCCTGTGACTATACATTGCCAGAACATGTTACGTCCTCCGACATCAAGTAGTTAAGAAGGAAGCTATTAGTTAGTAAATTTCAAGGAAATTTAAAATTTTATACTCCTGAAAGAACTATTACCAAGCCAAGTTTAGCTATCACATTTGAGTTTTTTCTTCTTCTAGGCACCGAATCTGAGAAGCGGGTAAAGCTTGCTACCATCCACCGTGCACTAACAGCTGACCCTGTGGATGTAGCCGCTTTGCGTAAATTGGCCATTAGTAAAGGTGGTTTACTGACCGACGATGTGCGACGAAAAGCGTGGCCGAAACTTCTCAATGTCAACTTGTATGATGTACCTTACAAAAAAGGCAAGTCATAGGCATACTCACTCTCTCACTCAAATGTGATTATTTCATTTAAAAAGAAGAAAATTGTTTACTAACGTAAGGGGGGCCAGGGGACAGTAGTGGGGAGGGGGAGCAGTTTTAAACTACGTGTCCCATTTTTATGGAAAGAAATGTCTATAGCCGTGTCCGCATTGGACTTGTTTTTCGGGAGGTTTTACCGAGACGATAGTAAAATGGCTAAATTTTACTGCTGTCCGCATTTGGATTTTTTGACACGGGAAAATATTACCGAGACCGTGGGAGAGCATGCGCAGTGTCCCTTCTCAGTATGACCTTCACGGCCGGGTTGTAAGCTTCCGGAGTGCTTTTACTGACTCTATGTGTCCGCATTGGACTTATCGTCTCGGAAAAAGTTACCTGGTAAATTTTCCTGGGCAGCGGTTGGCCAGGAAAGTAACTGCTGGACTCGGGTAAAGTTACTGAGGGGAAAATTTCCTAGGCTGTCCGCATTGGACTTAAAAATGGGGAAAGTACCTATCGTCTCGGGAAGTCTTCCTAAAGAAAGTCCAATGCAGACAGGCCTTATGTCTTTGTTTTACTACAACATTCAATTTTATTTTGTTACAATTCTTTGTATCAATTTCTTGACTTGTCCACTAGGTGTAAAATTAGAATCTCACCGGGACTACCACCAAGTTGTTCTGGATGTGAACAGGTCACTCAGGAGATTCCCAAAAGGTAAATACAATATACATTTCGAACACAATTACTGCATATATAACCAGTAATGTATTACCTCGAGTAACAATTTTTGGTGACTCAATTCGACATGAGTCTCTACGGGTTAATGACTCAACTCGACTCGATTCTAATCACTGTACATAAATAACTAGTTCAACTTGAGTATCACTTCAAAAAAGTTGATTGAGTCCGAGACTACATTAATAATTACCTTAGACAGTTTACGCATCCTCATTGGCTGAGAACACATCACGTGGCCGGTTTTAAACGAATGATAATCAGTGTTTAAAACTAGCTGGCTCGGGTTTCTGCCTGCGCTCTGGTAAGCGTATGAAACTGGCACACGCCCGCAGAAACTACACTGTGCATGCGACATCTACCAGGTCGTCTGCGTGCGCGTACACAACACATCTGCATTCGGCTTGGCCATTATCGGCGTCCAGGGGCGGTATTCACAAAACTCAATCTAAGCGGGGTACTTAAATCTAAGCACCCCGCTAAGATAAGTGGGGCACTCAACTTCGTATTCACAAAAGATTTAAGCGCCCGCTTACCTTAGTGGTGTACTTAATCAATCAGTGCAAGATTTACTCTGTCATGTCATAAAGTTTCTGCAATCAAAACAGCGCAGACCACGAGCGGACGTTTGAAAACATTCGATTACTACGCACATTACATGCGTGTCGTGCACACATACGTGTGCACGTACCACAAGTAGACGACGTACGTTGTGCTATGCAGTATGGTAGTCAATGGTCAGTGGCGAACAAAGACGGAAAACAAAGGCTTTTTAAGGTCAGTAAGAATAAAAATTTAAATCTGTTGTAATCTCCCAATGTCTAAATTGTTTAGGCGTTCTCTAATCAATCATATAGCCGTTTTTTCGATAACACACTGGGCAGAAAAACACTGCAATTGCAGACGGTTGACCCAGCGTTAAATGCATATAAGACAGGAAAGACCACACTTAGTCTAAAAAATAAGCGGGCCACTATTTGACTTAAGTCTAAAATATAAGTGGGGCGCTTACATTTCACGACTTAAGTCGTTTTGTGAATACTGCCCCAGGCCCCTATCCGGTTTTAAACGTATGTTTAAGACCATTTAAACCCACTTTTATGCCCTAATTTAATCATTTGCAATTCTGTTGCAAATGATTAAATATAACGCCCTAGACGACTGACGTATTCTCAGAATAATTCTCCGTATGTCCTTGGTCATTTTGCAGGCATGCGGGATGAACAGCGAGAGGCTTTACAAGGCCAGCTGGTTGATGTCATTGTCAGGGTTCTTATAAGAAATGACCAACTGCATTATTACCAGGTGGGTTCTGGGGTTCTGCAACATATTCCCGCCAAGAGAATTTTGCTCCCGTCTCGTTTCCTTATGATGTACACACTGTAGTTGGCCTCAAAGGGGGTCCCCCAATGTATGATGATATTAAACAGTCGTTGTTGTTAGTACGCTTGGTTAATTTTGGCTCAAGTCATGCCATTTCGGTGTTCCATGGACATTTGGGTGGGCTATACATTTGTTGAAGTTGTTCCCAAAATAATCTGTTTTGTCATTGGTTTTGTCAGGGTTACCACGACATATGTGTGACGTTCTTATTGGTTGTCGGCAAAGAAGCTGCTTTTGCATTGGTCGATAAATTGTCAACACATCACCTGAGGTAAAATTGATTGGCTGAGCAGTCAAATTTTGAGAAACAAAATATGGACCTCTTTCTTTGGGTCAACAGAGATTTGCCTTAGATAATTATGTAATGGGGACACAAAAGCATTTTTCTTTTTGACAAGTTCTGTTCTGAAAATGGTTGATGCTCGTTTTAACCACCCTATTGAAACTTATCAATTAAAATTAAATTACGAGCGAAATTTCAATTAAAAGTTTGAAAAGGTCACACGTACATGTACATTAGATCGCACTAGTTTATTTATCAATCTCATCATGGTTTGGGTAATATTAACAGGTAAAGGTATTGTTCGATTCACGAGGGCACTATTTATATGCTGAGAGTAATCGTTCTTGGAATCATTCTCTTGTTTTTGTATTCCCAGAGATTTCATGGACTCCACCATGGATCGCACCAGACACATGCTCAACTATCTACTGCCGATTATCAAGAAGGCTAATGTTGAGCTTCATGACTTCATGGAAAGGTTAGCTGATGAGTTTTCTAGATTGTGCGGCGTGGTTGGCGCAGCTAGGGGACCACCTGGAGGGGTGGGGGATGGGTCTGGCGCAGGCCCGAACGATCGCTATAAGGAGACCGGAGGGGTGGGGGAAGAGGGTGAGCGCGGTGAAGTGCCACTGCGGCACCTGATTTTGAGAAGTGGTGGTATAAAAGTAATATTCATAAATACCTTAGACAGTTTACGCATCCCTATTGGCTGAGACTGGTCACGTGACGTGCTCTCAGCCAATAGGGATGCGTAAACTGTCTAAGGTATTTATGAATAATTATTATTATTGTTATATCCGTATTTGTAACGATAATTGTACACTTCAAACACCTCTGTCCTCTCTATTGTTAGTTGACCTTGATCACGGTCTTGTTCCCCATAGTACGTGTCAGACACGTTTAGTGCTGCGCGACCACGCGATAACACGGGTAATCTACTGTTCGCGCTGCGCATTTTCTTGATCGAGCTGCACGTGTCATTGTGATGCACACAATGACCAATTTCAACGCGGGACCAAACTGCAAGCCTTGCTTTGGTTGCGTTCATTTGAATAGGGAAAGGGAACATGGCCGCACCGTGATAAAGGTCTAATAATTCTGATACTGAAGCCAAATGATTTAAGATTTCGCTCTTGCCAACAACTACAAACATCAGCTTAAAAACCCCCTATTCAATTTGTTTTTTTCCCTTTCTGTGGTTGGCCCTTTTTCAGGTCAGAGGTCGGGACGGTATTTGCATTAGCGTGGCTCATCACGTGGTATGGTCACGTACTCAACGATTTTCGCAGCGTCGTCAGGCTGTACGATTTCTTCCTAGCATGTCATCCTCTCATGCCAGTCTACCTATCTGCTGCAGTAAGTATATCGTAGTATGACATCCTTTTCTATGATTTGTTTTGTTCCAGTTTTATTGTCCGTAGGCGATTTTTAGCACCATTCATTCATACACAAAAACCATACTTGGATTTTCCAGGCTTTCTGAAGTTATTACTGCATCTATGTGGCTGAATTTCTACAATTTAGTTTTCTCGACATAGGCTTTCAATTACCAGTGGAAATAACGCTGTTTTTAACAGTTTATTGATCATATACACTACCCATAAAAACTTTGGAAACACCTTGAAAGTTTTAGGTTTTTAAGAAGGAAGTATTATTTTGTTTATTCATAATAAACCAAACTATTAAAGCAAACGGAGGTGTAAGGGGTATCTGGAGAGAAAGCACTCATCTGGAGTGCTGTCCATCATGGAATGGCCTGCCCAGTCACCTGATCTTAATCCCATTGAGCTGCTCTGGGAGGAGTTGGATCGTAAGGTCAGAAAGAAATGCCCAACCAGCCAAGAAAACCTCTGGAGAGTCTTAAAGGAGGCGTATTTCCATTGAATGTTTGGAGAAACTGACAATCAGGATGCAGAGATTGTGTGTAGCTGTCATAGCTGCTAAGGGGGTAGTCTTTGATGAACATCAAGTTTAGCCATTTCTTTTTGCATGCTCTCCAATTTGTTGATAAAGCCCACTGCTGAGGCCGAAGATGGCACTAAAATTAACATGTATATATTGCTTTTTGTTAGAATACACCTACATTTGCATTCACAAAATTAACATGCACAAACTTATACGTTTTCTTCTCAAAAACCTGAAACTTTCAAGGTGTTTCCAAAGTTTTGATGGGTAGTGTAGCTTAAAGGAGTTTGACCAGATCACTTTTTTTACCCATAACTCCCCGGGACTTACCTTATGGGTCATGAGATTTTTATATCATAACATCCGATATATTTTTCTGATTACGAAACTGAAACTCCCGCGCTTCTAGGCCGCATATTTCCGAGGATATCGTCGAAAATCCACCGATTATTTGTAAACTAATTTTCCAGTATCAACGTTTATCCGCTGAAAGCATACTCGATAGTTTTGTTCAAATTTTTACTGGAAATTGCGAATGTTTTCGGGTTTTTGGGACATGGGAGGTGTGTATGGGAGTTACTTGATAATATTGGTAAGTTACATCGAAAACTATTCTCCAGAAACTTTGGTCACGCTCCTTTAAATGCTACACCAATTTCTAAATTCAATTTGTCCGTCTTTCTTTTCTCCTGTGTGTAGATAGTCCTCTATCGACAAGACGAGGTTTTAGCCTGTGAATGTGACATGGCGTTTGTTCACAGTCTCCTGTCTAAGATCCCCGGTAACTTACCCATGGAGTACCTCGTTAGCCAGGCTGGCGACTTGTTTGTGCAATACCCACCTGCTGAAATGGCAAAGGAAGCTAGACTTCACTATAAACACAGGTTGGCTCACAAATCTGCATTTTCTGCATCTTATTTGGTATTTTCTGCACCATGAACATTCAGATTCGCTAGGTACTTCCTGGAATCGCCAAGATATATGGAATTCATTCCTCCAAAAAATGGTATTCCGATTCCCAACAATTTTAATTGACTGCCAATGTGTCAGTGTTGTAATGACTAGACTCGGGGGCGACTTAAGTTGACTTGAGTCCTGATTTTCAGTGACTTGACTTGACTTGACTTGACTTGAGACTCTCGTCACTGACACACATAACTTGACTTGACTCGTACTTGAAATTTTTTTGACTCGAGTCTGCCAAAAGCCAAGTTGCTTTTCACTGCATCCAGATTTCCCAAACTCGATCATGGACATATGTCCACATTTGTATCAAATTAGGTCCCTGGGTTATAATCCCTAAAAATCATCACTCATTCACACTTAATAACTGGGGCAAGCCAGGCAGGAGTTTGGGGCGTATCTTAAATGATCTCTAGGAGGGCTGGTTATCTCATTGTAGGGCTTGCTAAGCTCACGTGATAGCCAATCCCAATCGGTGAGGAACAGCTGCAATACCGTGATTCGAGACCAACAGTTGGCTTCATAGCTCAATTGGTAATGCGTCTGCACGTTAAGCAGAAGGTCCGCGGTTCGAATCCCGGTGGAACCAAGTTGCTTTTCACTGCATCCAGATTTTCCAAACTCGATCATGGACATTGGTCCACATTTGTATCAAAAATAAAATTTAAATTGTTTTGCAATTTTGTCATTTTGAGGACCGAATTGTATTTCAGCACTACAGAAACCTGAGCATTCTTGGCCAGTCTAACTAGAAAAATACCCTACACTTATGCAAGTTTCAGCATTTAGACTCATTTTGAAATTAGCTTGAACAATTTTACTGCCGTGACTACTTGACTTGACTTGACCAACATGCCTGACTTGACTTGATTTGGCAATGATGTCAAATGACTTGATTTGACATGGGACTCGAGGGCAGTTTGACTTGACTTAGGACTCGAAGGCAGTTTGACTTGACTTCGGACTCGAAGGCAGTTTGACTTGACTTGGGACTCGAAGGCAGTTTGACTTGACTTGGGACTCGAAGGCAGTTTGACTTGACTTGGGACTCGAAGGCAGTTTGACTTGACTTCGGACTCGAAGACAGTTTGACTTGACTTGGGACTCGAAGGCAGTTTGACTTGACTTGGGACTCCAAGGCAGTTTGACTTGACTTGGGACTCCAAGGCAGTTTGACTTGACTTGGGACTCGAAGGCAGTTTGACTTGACTTGGGACTCGAAGGCAGTTTGACTTGACTTGGGACTCGAAAGCAGTTTTGACTTGACTTGGGACTCGAAGGCAGTTTTGACTTGACTTGGGACTCGCAGGCAGTTTGACTTGACTTGGGACTCGAAGGCAGTTTGACTTGACTTGGGACTCGAAGGCAGTTTGACTTGACTTGGGACTCGAAGGCAGTTCGACTTGACTTGGGACTCGAAGGCAGTTCGACTTGACTTGGGACTCGAAGGCAGTTCGACTTGACTTGGGACTCGAAGGCAGTTCGACTTGACTTGGGACTCGAAGGCAGTTTGACTTGACTTGGGACTTAAAGGGAGTTTGACTTGACTTGGGACTTGAGCAGAGGGGGACTTATTACAATTGTCATAAATAGACTCAAAATTTAAAAACTGCATTAGAGTTGGTCATGAAAAACCTTAATTTTGTCCTAGAAATTAATGTAATTTCAATTTAAGATTTCTCTGAGAACTCTGTTGTGATTACTTTGTTTTGTTACAGTACTAGCATGTCCAAACATCCCGAGTTCGAGTTAGAAACATTGTACCAGCGACCGGACAAAGTCCTCCAGCACATGACGTCGCGAGTCAACGGTGACGCAGCAAGCTCATCTGCGACAGATCTACAATCGACTAGCCGTAGTAGCACATTAGTCAAGCTAGCGGTATGGGCAATATCGGCCGGAATAGGCGCTGCTGCGCTAGCTGTACTAAACACGGCGGGGGAATTCTGGTGACGATGGAAAATCAACTAAATAAAGTAAGCTAGTTCATTTATCGCAATGTGAAAATGAACATATTGGTAAAAGTTCAGGCGTGTTCAATAGTGCAATGCAAATTAGGCTTAGAGTCGACTGCAATTCCAAAAAAGAAACACAATTCCATTTTTAACGGGAAAACATTAACTACATATAACCGTGACCAAGTGCGCGTACATTCACGATACTACACATTGTGCAGACGACGACCCAATTATTGTCACCGAGCAGCACTAAACGTCCATGAAATGATGCTGGCCTGTGCCACACACAAGTTCTTAATAATGTGGAAAATATCAGAGGCTGAATACTCTTGCAGAAGACGAGTGTTTTGGCTTCAGAATTGCTCGGTAATTTTTAGAATCAGCAAGCTATCACTGGGAATGAAATCTAGATGAAATGGAATTAATTCCTATTGAAAATAAATTCCTCAAATCTGGAATCGTGATTCCGATTTCTAAAGTGGAATCGGTTCTACTCGATTCCGGTGTGGAATCACCCAAGCCTAATATGAGTATGCAGCTTTCCAGCGATGTCATGTCTTTTTGTGTGTCATTTGACAATCATGACCCACGTGGCCCGAGTGCTTACCAGCAAAAAGAGCAAGAAAAGCGCATTGGTTGCACTTACCTCTGTTGCTTTATTTATTTATTCACCACATCCAACAGCGGAAGGACCGCCAATTACAGGAGTAGGATCAATTAACATAGATATTAGAATAACTATCAACTTCTAAGTTGAATTAGAAACGGCCAGAGAAATAATGCTCTGGGATCTTTAAAGTGCGTTACCGAAACCTAACACACTGGACTAACGGCTTTACATCCCTTCCGAAGGACGGAACAAGTGTGATTAAGTGCCTTGCTCAAGAGCACAAGTGCCACAACCCGTCACGGCCCGGAATCGAACCCACGTTCTAGTACTGGCACAGGAACTTGAGTTCGATGCACTAGACCGCTCGGCCATAACATCCCATATGTTGCTTTTTGTTGCTGCGTCATGGCCGTTGCACTAAAAAAAATAAATGTCTTTCTTCCGTATACATGTATAAATCGTGAATCAAGTAGAACACTTGAGCTTTTACAATTTAAGCACATGCTCAATATTTAAACGTATCGCAATGCACGCTTGTGGCATTTTGGGAGGAAAACACGGGGATGAGTGTTTTTGCAAATGTCCCTGTGCGTTGATTGGTGTGTGCAAGCACATGCGTGGCCAGTGACACCCAGAGTTTCCTGGATGTTGTACATCGCAGAAAGCAGTCTATAGTGGTATGCGCAACCCAACAAAAACATTGAACATGCATTGTTCTCAATGCATTGCGTCCCAAGCATTCTGACCTCGTAGCTGATGCTCCTACCATACCAAGATGGCGGACGGATAAGTTGTGGCTACGACTTTGATGTTTTAAGTCAATATTTTGCTTCAAAATTTATCATGTGGCTTTTGCTGCCCACAATTTGAAGTTGCTCATTTATTTTTTACTGTGGAAGACCATTGACAGCTGCTAAAGCAGGTTTGTAGTTGCGTCCAGCACGAGTCCCCACAAGCCTTCACAAGTCCACCACAAATCCTAGGTCTTCAAAATCAAGTCACAAGCCATTCAAATGATCTGCAATAAAGAGCGTGTTTCTACTGAGCGTGATCACTGTTATACCGTTTATTTGCTAATGCGAGCACCAGCAATAAATCCTGCTCGGAGGTTTTTGGCAGTGCGCGCATTGCAGAGCTGCCAACCCTCCCGGATTTTGGGGAGGATATCTTGGACTTCATTCCGTGACTCCAAACACATATAAAAATCCCCAAGGTTGTTAATTGACAATCCAGGAGGATTTTATCCATGTCAGGACTCACAAAATTAGTCATTTTCCGAAGAATCTGTTGCAAAATCCGGGAGGGTTAGCAGCTTTGGAAATGGTATTTAGGTAGTAGAAACAGCCGATAATGCTTTTTTAATGGGGAGTGTGTTCCAACTACTGCATGCAGGTAGCTCCCCAAATAACCAGCAAAGATAAGGCCAAACAAAATAAATGGTGTGTTTACGGTAACCCGACCTACCTGGAATTTGAGGCCAAATTACCGACCTCAAACTTTTTATTACTAATTTTCAAGTTGATAATTTTAAATGAGCACTATTTGCAATATTTTCCAATGAACATAACATTTTCTGCACTTGTACTATGAACATGGTTAATAGTGAGTTTCAAACATTGCAAAACAACACGCAAATGCATGAACTGGAATTAAAAAAACAAAAACAAAAATAAAATTATTTTCCTACCTACCTACCTGGATTTTTTTTAGGCCGTTACCGTAAACGCGCCATTTATTTTGTTTGGCCTAATGGTAAAGGCGTTGCCCAAAACGGTAAAAAATACAGTAGTTTTATACCAATGCTTGTAGAAGAAATCAGATCCCCGATAATATCCCCGATAATAAAAATATAAAATTCTGCAAGAAATTGAAAAGCTAGAGATGAGTTGCAGCATAAAATAATAATAATAATAAATTTAATTCATAAACATTCCTACTGGTAGTTAATTTTAAAGATTTATCTTGTTTTAGGAGGAATGTGATATTTACTTTTATATTTATAAACATTTTACTAAAAATTTATTTACTGAACAGAACATTTGTTTTGTAAATTTCATGTTTTTAAAGAGGAAGAATCCCCCTTGACGAAAATCCAGCATTTAGGCTTTTTTTGATAGTCCAAACATCCCTCTTGCAGACGTGGATTTTTATTTTTTTTTAATTGTTGGTTTTAAGTGGATAAATTGCAAGCAAAAGTGCGCTTTTCGAAAATGAGATTTTCGCGATTTCTGAAACGCTCATTGTTATTCATGATATGCGCGTGACCCCGTGACGCAATCCTGAGAAAGAGAAGTCAACACGATTGTTAGCTCCATACGTTTACACGCAAAAAACTTGGAAAACCGTCTCTGTTAGATGGTGTTTTTTGAAGAATTTTGTTGGTCCAAAAAGCCAGATATATGCCCAGTAGCTGCGTGGTTGTATGTTTTACCAGACACTATGAAAAAAAAAGAGCAGAAAGATTTTCTTTTCTATTACCAAGAGAGAGAAAAATGAGTCGCTCATTCTAACTTGTACCGGTCGCTGTAACACGTGGGAACTATACGGCCCGCAGGGAACCGTTCAATGCTGCAGACAGACCGCTGTGAATGCCGTTCGTTCCGTGACAAAACCACCCGTCGCAATGCACCAGTATTTACTTCAAAAGAGCTTCATTGTGAGCCACAATTTCACAATTTTTTGGATAAACATTCACTTCGTGTATTTTCCATTCAATACTGCACAGGCCGTTTTGTATGTTTCTCAGGATGACGTCAAAACCCTGTTGATAAACAGACCAAGTGACCTCGAGCGTTTCAGAATTTCGGGTGAAGAGGGTCAGAACTGCTTTACGTTTTAAGCAAAAGCCTGTAGATTTTTTGTGAAAAACAAGTTGTGATGGTGTTGTTGACACATACACCTCCAGGATAAACAGAAAAACTCAAAAAATGTGGAAGGGGGGATTCTAGCTGTTTAAATTATGTTTTAAATAGATGCTCGGTTATGTTTGCCGAAGCGGGGTTGGTGGGGAGGCGCAAGTTTCATGCTCAAGATTGTTAGATTCACGTACTCTTGATGGTTATTACATAGACTTTATGCAACACCTTGTATTCAGGGATTCGTCCTGCTGTTTGGTGTTATCTTGGCAATTAACTTATTTACTTTATAGACGGCCAAAGTGTGACGTGGTTGCCATGGTAATTGGCTCTAAACATCATGGCCGTCAGAAAAAGTGCCATTGTAAAAGCACAGGGACACAGTTCTGCGATTTTTAGTGTGGAGCCATTGCCTAGGAAACTAACAAAAGATGACGTATTCACTTCGGCAGTCTATTGGTGTAATAATCTCTTTTTTTTTGATAGCATGAGTAACTTTAAACATAAATTCACAGTTTACAATGTACGCATTATATCTATTGACCACTCTCACAGACGCCATCTTTGTAGGAAAAATGGTACTGTGTATTAAACGCCATCAAGTACGCAGGGACCATTAGAAATGGTACGCGTACGGGAAACGTGTGCGGCTTGCAAATCCTGGGTTGTTATATCACAATTTTGCGTGGCTGTTCAAGAAATGTGCGGATGTGTACATGGTTATATTGATGTAAAAAGTCACATTACCTATGCTCTGCAGACAAAATAACCGCGCAAACTGTTGATACAACCATCCAGTTTTTCCCAGCCGCATACGTACGCGTACCATTTCGAATGGTCCCTAATGTTAGACACACGCGCGCGCTGCTCGAAATTTGTTAGAAATACGACGCAGCCGTTGCGCGTCATAAAAATTTACGCTCAAGATCCTGATGCACGCGACAATTTGTAGGAATTGACTTCATTCGAGAGTGTTGAAGTGAAAAGATTAGTGTCTGCTCTACCCATCTCTGTTGTTGTGGGGTCTAGTTTAAATGGCTATTGTTTTTCAAAATGTGCAATTTATTGTGATGAATAAATTATAATCTGTAATTTTCTCTGCTTTTCAGTTTGTAAGCATTTAGTGACTTTGCTATAGAGCTTTTGGACCGGCAGCCACGACAGGTTTTCATATTTGAATGTGAAAATAGATCCAAAAAGTGACTGCCTCCTGTCATGGCTGCCGTGCAAAGGCTCTATTGGTGATATCTAAATACTGGAGATAAGTTTATACATGTATTGTAACAACAACAAAATAAAAAATACACCCAACAAACTGGCAACAAAATTTAAAATTCAATTTGTATATTTTTCTATTACAATAATACATCAAGTACTGATTAGTGCATGGAATGTCGATCATTAGTACAAGGCTTTCCACATAGGAAACAATGTTTTTAAGAGAGAGGTGCCAACCCTCCCGGATTGTCTATTAACAACCTTGGGGATTTTTAGAATGTGGAGTCACGGAATTAACCTGTTTTTTCAGATGTCTTCCCCAAAATCTGGGAGGGTTGGCAGCTCTGCAATAGTTCCAAATTTTCTCTCAATTTTCTGGCAGCTGTGGACACAAATTTATACAGAGACATAATCTGGGGCCAATTTCATGTCGCTGTTAAACTCAAATTTGTTTAGTACAGAATTGTTTTGCTTTGTAAAATGGGTTACCAGCCAAAATTGTACGTCAAATTGAGTTCTTAGAAACTGTAGCAGAATATCAGTATAGAGCCTTTGCACGGCGGCCATGACACCAGGCAGTCACATTGTCACCATGTGTCATGCATGAGTAGGTGCTATTGTTGCATCATTTAAATAAGAAAACCTGCCCCCTGTCATGGCCGCCGGTGCAGAAGCTCTATTATCACATTGGATTTTGGCTCACAACCCATTTTTGTGCTAAACAGTGCTACGAAATTGACCCGTGTTAAACCCAAAACTTAAAGACATAGTCTCGTCAGCAATGCGCGCGCCACATTCGTTCCACTAAATACGCAGATCCGTGTACCAAAGGCATGGAGCTGCGTATTTCGTGGCACGCATTGCTTACGAGTACTGTGTCTTTAATCCATTTTTGAAAATGTACACTAATTGGCAGCGATGTCTATTACCGTTAAATGCATAAAATTGCTTTTTAAATTTAGCGTCTTATATTATATTGCCAGCGATAGATATCAGTCAGCAAATAAATTTTCAAATAAAATTATGGCATTTTAAAAATAATATATCAAAAGGTATTTAATTGAAAAGAAAGACTATATATATGTGAAAGCCCATAAATATACTACATGTACAGTGTTTCATTCAAACATGATGTAGTGCCATAGGCGCAAGATAGACCACTCTACTCTGAATTCCGTAGTACGTGAAGGCGCCATTTTAGTAAGCAAACTAGATGCGCCTTGTGTCTGTTTGACATATCTTTCATAAATGCCACAGCACAGGTTACACCATAAGTCATGTCTTGTTTGCTTACTAAAATGGCGCTTTGACGTACTACACTTTATTGAATTGCATGAGTGGTCTATCTTGTGCCTATGGCGCTATATTAACTTTGGTTACATTTAAAACAATGTAAACCAGAAGGCTACTCTAATAAACATGCCACCGTGGGACTTTCTGAAACGGCAGTCTTATACTTAAAACATATGCAGCACGATATGTGGCAGAGGGTACTCCCTTCCATTGTTCCCCCATTGTCTTAAACATCCGAAGAATTTCAAAGTTTTTAGGGGAGTGGGGCGAGTTGGTGCGTTAACAAAAGGGAAGAGTGTGTTGAGGTATAGGGGCATTGAGGAGTCCCTTTGCCACATCGTGCTGGGTATAACTTTAAAAAGCACACAGGATTTGGGATTCAAGTTTGCTTGAAAATACATTTCAACATGTCCAATCTTCGTGCCTGTATCACATAATTATACAGATATGCACATATGGATACATAACCTCTCGCTTCAACTACCGGTAAACAGCTATAGGCTGGTAAGTCTACAAACAACTTTGTAAATTCGACGGACGGCAACAAACGTTTATGAACACTATACAGTGAAACCTTCTATTAATTTGTTTTGACTTGCCCCATAGGTTGTGTGCATTCAAGCAGTAGTGTAATATTGGAATTTATTCCTGAATTTTGTTTCCCATACAGCAGCATAATTGGTGGCCATTTAATGCATTTTTTTGTAATCCAGTGCGAACTGTATACTTTGTACAGAAAAAAATTGGGTGAGGTTTTTGTGAATGCAAAATGCCCTAACCCCAGTGCGAAACATGGTACAAGTGTTTTTGTGCATCTGCCTTTAGTTTAAGCGTTTCTAGTACGCTTGCAACTTTTTCTTCAGCTAGTACTGGTCAACAAAATGGGTTATCCGAGAGCCCTTAAAGGAGCGTGACCAGATCACATTTTTGAGATTTTGATACAATATCATATGTCATTACCATTCTAAAATGTCGCACTCTCAATCAGTATATTTTCAAGGATATCGTCAAAAAGCCACTTAATGTTTTGTAAACTAATTTATCCAGTTACATAAAGCAGTGCAACGAACGCAACATCTGGGTACGGGTATGGTGCCTGATCACCATTGAAATGAAACTTGTAACCAAAGTTGGGATAAGAGAAAAATTGTAAGGGACTTATCGGGATTCAAACCAGAGACCTCTGCAGGCCCGTAACCAGCGAGTTTTGCGGGGGAGATCGAATAGTGTCGTCAGGCACAAGTTTTGAAACAGTAAAATGCCGGCTATACATAACATTGCATACATAACGAAGAATGCATGGATAAGTAGATGACCCCCTTTCAGATATGATCACTGTGTGATATACAACAACATAATACAATAACAACTGGCTATATTGTGCGACGAAAAATTGAATTATTCGAAATATTGAATTTTTATTTTGTAGAGCGGAACTCCCTGTTCCGCGGGGGGGGGGGGGGGGTGGGGGGGGGGGGGGGGGGGGGGGGGGGGGGGGGGGGGGGGGAATCGTCCGATCCACCCGATCCCCCCCTGGTTACGGGCCTGCTCTGACTCACTAGGCAGGCGCTGTACCAGCTGAGCTATAAGGCACAGTTGGTATACTTCCTCTATGGACCTAATTTTTCTCTCGGTGTTGCATGGTAGCGCAACTGGGCAAAGTAACTTACAACATCTGGTATGGTGCCTGATCACCATTAAAATGAAATAACCAAAGTTGGGATGAGAAAAAAATCAGTGCAGTGATTACACCAACCTTTTTACCTCCATACCCAAATTAGAGATTGCAAAGTTTCTGTTTTTTCCCATGAATACTATTTAGAGGAGATATTTTATACGATTGTTAAGTTCAAACGAAATTCATTTTCTGGAAAAATCTGGCCAAGCTCCCTTAAACACGAAATGTCACATTTCATTGCTGTGGGAATCACTTGTGTTCAAACAGGTTCACTTGGACCTAGTCAAAATCAATGAAACAGAACAGTCTTGAAAGCGATTTCAAAGTGCCTTGTTATCCACAAGCCGACTGCTTTCAACAAACTTGTGTTCTGATCAAAAAATGATATTTCAAGAAAATTGCGTTTCGGGGGAAGTATATGACAGAAATGACGTGCATAAAAAAAAGGGTGATATCGCAGTGTGTGAGAGTATATCATGTTTTTATAGACTGAACATGTGACCATTCTATACCAATGAAATGACAGTATCAAAACAAAGGCTACAAATAAATTACATAGAATTTATAAAAAATACGAGACTTAATATCGCAGCAGTATTGAGCGTCTTGAGGCTACAGGTTTCAACGGATCTAAGGATTTGAAATTACCTCCTGAAGACCCCAGATGATCTAGCGGAGATCCGTTCTTAGGGTTAGCACCGGGGATGGACATGTCATCTCCCTGAGGTTTCAGTTTCGCTGAACGAGGCACGATGTCTCTGTTATCAGATTCCAAAAGATGCTGTTGCGAAGATGATCGTTGAAGAGCCTGACTTTTAGATTGAGATGATGACGGTGTTTGGCCGGGCTTGAGAGTACGTTTTCTGGGTGCAGCTATTGGTTTTTGATCTTCGTTGCTCCGAGTTTCGACACTGCCTCTAGACACCTCCGAATTGTTTGCCCTCTCAGTAAACTTTGGTTTAGAGTGAGGTTCAAATGTATCATTTGTTCGGTTCGTGTTTAACCTGACGGGGTTTTCAGGTTCATGATGTACATCGGCAATTGTCGACATCGAGATTGTTGACGTCTTAGGTTTCGAAGCTTGAGACATTTTTGTTCGCAATTCATCGTTAGAATCTTTTGACGTCTCATTTCTGTTAACCCGTTTATAAGATGCCCCATCTTCAATTCTAGGAGGCAGTTTCCTTTTAGTCTTTTTCACATAGGAGTTATTTAAATTGCGTTGGTTCCAGCCACTATTTGGTTGCCATTGCTGGCCGCTTAGGATTAAATTGGGGTGGCTTTTGTACCCCGGGTGTAACTTCTCGTGGGGGTAGGGGTATCTGCCAACGTTTGGGTAACCATCAAAGGAACCCATTTGGGGCCGGCCGAGGGGTATTTCGGTCAAACTTTCTGCCGATGAGGAATGGTAGTCCTGCGCCGGAGTGGGTGAATCGATTGTAATGGGTGCTAAGTGGGGTGTTGCTTGGGGCCTTGGATTCGCCCGTCGTTGAGGGTTTGTTGTGGGTTGTGGCATGGTGGGGAATTGCTGGGTGAAGAATAGATCCTGGACTGGTTCTGTTGGAATAAAAAGACAATGAATAATTCCAAATTGATACAGCAGTAAAACAAAGTTCTATAGCATAAAATCTGCTGTAACAATAAAAATCACCATCTACCATTTCGCTACTTCGGTGATTGACATTTACTATTACCAAATTTTATATTAATATATAAAAATGAAGCTTTTGTGGATACTGTGCGTTTCTGATACTGTGCAGTAGAGACCCCTAATCCGATATGTGTCCACGCTGGGCGCACACTCATATGCGCGCATCGGTGAATGCTTTGTGCGTGTGTGCAACGCACACGCAACAAAAGCACGTAACAAAAGCGCATGCAGTTGTAAACGTTGAAAAAAAGAACTGAAGTTTTCAATATCAAACGCACAAAAATCTAGCGGAAATCCTACAAAATAATGAAGGTATAAGCCATAAAAAAAAGAACTATGTTCAGAGTTAGCGCGCGTGTCACTTTGAACCCTGCGCGTCAAAGGTTTTTTGTTTTGTTTTTGTTGATTGTTTTGATTAAAAACATGCCTGTTGGCTTCATGTCAACTTGACTTTATTGTTGGTAAAAAAAAAACGGGGAAAAAAAAGCCGCGTCACCGCATCATTTTGGAACACTTTAACTTACGCTAAACATAGTTATTTTTTTCTTCTTTTTTTAGGACACATTCTTTAAATGTATTCTATCTCAAAGAGTGAGTACAATTCTTTAAAAAACTGGTTTGAAGGCCATTTTATGATACTTGTATGGCAACTGGCACATTATTAGGTGTAACAGGGGACACCTAAATTTCACACTTTTGGACCCCTAATTTATGGAAAAACCACTGAAAAAAAAGAAACAGCCCTACCAGATGGAAGCTATTCGATACAGTCCAGAGATGCTAACATTATAATTTGAAAAAGCGTAATTTGCCAAGGGGCACCCGCATTGGACACAAAATCTTATAACTTACACCCAAGCCCTATTCAAACCACCCATTTGAAGCTATGCATTCTAGAATTATGTCACAATACTGATTGTCATTGGCTGAAACAATTGTATAAATTACGCCTAAATCGTAAACTTTATTGGCATCTCTGGTCTATTCACGTAAATTCAGCAAAGTAATTTGTCCGACTGTACTTACCATCTGTAGGATATGCCGTTCGCATACCAGGCGGCCCCACCAAGGGCAGACTATACCTCCTGACTAGGTGTTGTTCAAGGTACGTCTGTGGCATACTATGGGCTAGATTCATCCCTGTTGGGGGGTAACCATGACCCATCAAGCTTGGCTGCAGGGATTCATGGACTGTTAGGGAACGCTGGTGATGGGGCTTTCTTCTAGTTCTTTTCTTTTTCTGGAGAACATTTAAAATGGTAAGGCAGATGGTCAGGTCATCCTACATTATACAAATACAGCATGGTTTGAGCAGAAACAGTATACACATATGGACTGGCAATGAGGTCACTAGTGCACGTCTATGCGCTCCGAGGGACTGTGAGTGACCACAAGAGGGACCTGTAAGACGAATCAATAAAATAACTGCCAATTCTTCACCTCAAGTTTGAACAAGGTTAATCTTGCAACTTCAGACAATATTTTGATTCAGAAGAAAGGAGAAGAGTTGCAGGCCATAACTAGCCTACTTTGAGTTGGTCTCGGGACATTTTTCTACTTTTTGTTAAGTGACAGCTTTGAGCTGATCGAATTCTCCCCCTGATCGAAAATACCCACACCTACCCTATATATAAAATAAAATGTCACATGGCCTATATGTTTAAAGATAGTATACATGATTGGTAAACTGTTAACAATAGTTTAATCCCCATGTGTGATTGAAGATATGCATGATTAAAACCAACCTGAGCAAAAACCAGCTCAGTACTTTTGAGAAAACAGTCAAAAAAGGGTTTGCAGTCATTTCGCCCTAAAACCACTTCGCCCTGAACCATTTCGCCCTGAACCACAGCCTGTGCACGAAGTGGTTTTGGGGCAAAGTGGCATTTGGGCAATGTAGTGTTTGGACGATGTAATTTGGGGCGAAATGGCACTCGGACGAAGTGGTTTGGGGCGAAATGGTTTTGGGGCGAATTTAATTTTCGTCTCATGAGACGAAAACTAATTGTTTTACTCATTTCTCAAAGACTATAGTACTTCAGACAAAACCATTTCAGGGGAAGTTTTCTACGGTCATCGTGTTCATATTGTGTAAGTTAGGAGTAAATCTGTGAACACTTCTGATTTTCGAGATTACCAATGATGTATACTGCCTTTAATGATTAATGCTGCAGCTAGTCATTTGTAGCAAAAGACTATCATTGCAGAACCTTGTACCTTTGGTTTACTCTCAGTAACTGCTGTGCTGGTCTGTACATGTTCCTGTTGCTGCTCCTGTTGCTGTTTGATTAAAGGCTCAGATACCACAAAGTGCTGCTGCAAGTTGCCATTGGAGTTGTTGGATTTTAGTTGATCGGTTGTGTCATTTCTGGTTGGGGAAGAAATATTCAAAAAGTTGAAGTCGGCAATCAACTGTCGGCAAAGTGGAGTCGTAAAAAGTAGTAAAAGCTAGTTATAAGTCGCATCTTTTATCATAACTATACATTTATATGGTAGTGATTTTAAAAAAGTAAGAAATAAACAGAAGCAACAATTAATGAAATAGACCTTTATCACAGTGCGGCCATCTTCCCTTTTCCCCTTTTAAAATAAACTTAACCAAATCGAGGCTTGCGCGAAAAAACAGTTTGGTCCCGTGTTGAAATGGTGAACCATGACACACACGTAGCGTGATCAAGAAAACGTGACTCTCTTAAAACAGCAGCAGAAAATTACACGTGTGGTCGCGAAGACACACTGGGGAACAAGACAAAGAAGGACGCACTGTGATAAAGGTCAGTTTAACATGTCTCTTTAAAAGATATGGACGTTACACATGCTAAAGCAGCAGATTGAAAAAGATACAAGCAAAGCGAATACAGTGAAACCTGCTCTTAGGGCCACCTCTATAAAGAGGCCACCTGTCTAAAGTGGCCACAATTGTTCGGTCCCAAACCAGTTTGTACACAAACATATGGAGGTGAAACCTATGGAGGTGAAACCTTGATATTAGGGCCCCTGTCTAACGCGGCCAGTGGCCAGGATTTCTGTGTGTACAATCCTATGGCGGTTAGACATGGATAATCTGGCCACACACAGTGAATTGCCTCAATGAATCAAGCTACTCTGGGAAATTTTATGAGGAGCTTAAAAAAATTATTAAAAAACTAAACAATTTTAAACTTTTTAATGAGGAAACCTTTCATACACTTCACTTTTAGCTGTTTTTCATCTATAGACATGCACTGTGGTATATTTTATGATGTTTGGATATTCCTGCACGTGTACGCTAAACCTCTATATAATGACCACCTGCTTATACTGGCCACATTTTGTCGGTCCCATGGGTGGCCACTATACATAAGTTTCACTGTAATACGTGTAATATGCTGTCAAAGTGTGGCGTCACCTTTCACCCCAGGCTATAAGCTTTAGCACTGCTACGTGTATTTAATTTAAAGACATTACATGATTGGAAAACTTTTAAAAACAGGAACAATGACATTACATAACTAAAGAATAATGTTAACAGACTGCATTGTAGAAATTTCAGCCACATAGAAGCAGTAATGCTTCAGAAATCCTGAAAAATCCATGCATGGTTTTTGTGTTGATTGAATGGTAAAAAAGTTGTTTGCAAACGATTTTTTTAAAGCACTTCGGTTGGCAATTTCCCCCACAAAGGTACCAGAGAAAAAAATAATGTGGTGTTTGTTACCATTGCTATCAACACTTTTTTCTTGTCAACTCATGATGTAAACATTTGTGTAACTGCAAATGATTTTAGTACGTTTCAACATCAGTATGACGCCACTGCTTTGACAGTGCATAAAAGAAGAACCAATAATAGTTATAGTCCAGTTACCTATGTGTCTGAAGACACGGACTGATTCAAGGGGATGAAGCTGGGTTTTTGTTAATTGGCTGCTGGTGGACGACTAGAAGATGACTTGCTAATGCATGCAATGGTGCTAGGATGACTACACCTACAAGAACACAAACACGGGACAAACAACGAAAAGAAATACATGTAGGACCACGACATGCTTTATAGGGCACAAAAAGACAATTTGTGTTGATATAGTACAGCAGCAAAAAATCCATAGCTGTGCTCAGTTAGCATTGAGAGTGTGTATTGGGCTTGTGCAGACCACCGCACACGTGTGTAGACTGTCATTTTGGGAGTCAAAAATAAGGCATCTTATTGGTGTTTCGTTGTGCATCCACGTTTGAAATGCATTGTGACATGGTTTTGACTCACACAGACAATGCACCTGTTCATGGTCTGCAAGAGCTTAATACTTGTACATGTATGTATTGTGAAAGTATGTGTCAGGAATAACAAGCATTACTACTTAAAATAGAGTTTTGTCCTCTATTCCAAACAGTGGTTAAATATATTTTTACGTTGATGATTTTTTTAAAAATCATCAGTGCACACTAT
This sequence comes from Henricia sp. BOLD:AAB3569, assembly GCA_037783545.1. Taxonomy (NCBI): domain Eukaryota; kingdom Metazoa; phylum Echinodermata; class Asteroidea; order Spinulosida; family Echinasteridae; genus Henricia; species Henricia sp. BOLD:AAB3569. The sequence continues at coordinate 541,680 of JBBELK010000888.1, forward strand.
CAAGTCATACTTGTATAATGCATGTCAGGTGTGTGACGCACATGGCAGGAGCCGTCCTTTCACAAATTACAGGCTCCGTGATAATACACGATACACTATGCGTACACAGTATTTATTCGTAGCCAGCCGCGAGAGCTACACATTTTTCTTTTTTTTATTCAATGGTTTTAATGAACTTCAATCCTCAGCCCGTAGGCTGAATTGCATGAAGCTTACAAGTGTGTTCCACCTAAACATCGAGATACATACAGGTGGGTGGCGCCATTGGCAGCCGATGGCCAGAGACACCGGGGAATCCTCTTACTCTTCACGAAAGAATTCTCTGAGATCTTTTAAGTGCATTACACAACACAATGGACCAACGGCTTTACATCCCTTCTGGAGAATGGAGCAAGTGAGGTTGAGTGCCTTGCTCAGGGGCACAGGTACCACAGCCATGTAAATTTTCACCCGTTTGAAATTAACGACCCAAACCATTCGGCCACAGTACCCCACTAACTCTTTCAATTTTGGAAATAAAAATGACTGCCTGAAGTCACATTATCTCAGGGTGGATTCACCGAGCCTTTTTCACATGGAATTGCACGTAAATGCGACGCGCATCACTTCAGGAAAACACAACACAAAGAGAATTGAGTGAAACGACTCACTGAAGACCACAAAATCAACTTAAAAAGCAGTAGTTTTTGCGTCAGTTCCCACCAATTTCTCTCTGCGCCGCATTTTTTTAAAACGACGTGTGTCGCATTTACGCGTGAAAAATGGTCAGTAATACTCAAGGGAGCAATTCATATAGCCATGCATACACATACATGATACAAAGGGTAGTACAGATTACATGCAGAATGCAGAACAAGTAGAAACACTGAATGCGTTAAAGCACTACCAAGAGTTTGCCGATACATGCCATAATCCATGCAATAAACGTGCCACAAGGGAAACACTGTACTTACTTTTTGGTGTTGGCGAGTTCTATTTCTTCTTTACCTTCTTGTAATGGTGATACTTGATTATTGCACTGCAGGAGACAATGGGATAGAATGAGGAGAAATGACAGTTTGTTGGAACCAAAAGTACAATTTAAAGGGGCTCAGTCACGGTTTGCGCATGCGCCAAATCCTTTCAATTTTTGACATACGTGCGCGCTCAGATGAATGTAGTGCAATTTCGTTCACAACGCCATTTGTTCGTGCGTGTAAATGTACATCGTGTACTTAACACGTGCTGCATGGAGAGTGTGTGTTCGTTCATGAGTGTTTACAATATGCAGAATTCAACTACATAGTACATCGTTCGATTTGGCATCGCGTGCGAGATAAATGTCTGGAAAAAAATCGGCACAGCGGCGGCGGCGGCCACGGTCTCTTTCGATCTACAGAAGACATGCTGTAAAATTGCTGTCGGGACCAAATAAGCATACCGGTTTTGGTAGAAATCAATGTCATTCATATCATCCGATGTCGTTTCCGTCATGTTTTGTCGGGTTTTTGATGGGATAAAAAAACTATCTTTTGAACGATGGCCGCACAACCAGTGATATTGATGTTTGGCGGCTTAAAAATGGGCAAACAGCACCATTTCAAGTAAAAAGTAATGCATCAGGACAACCTGGGCGTTGATAAGTGCACCACTGCCAAAATGACTAAAGAATTATAAGGGATGGCAAAGATTGAATAGGATATGCAAAACCCAGCAACAATTTAAAAAAGTTAGCACAACTTTTTAAAGTTTTGCTGCGCATGCGCAAACTGTGACACAGCCCCTTTAAGAAGTTTTTAGGGGGACATCATTGTTTCAATGTTTCAATGCTCCATGCCATGTAAACTAACAACCTGTTGGGGAAACCCAAGTAACTGCTGGGGGGTAAACCTGCGATGGACTAGCATTCCATCCATGGGGAGTAGCAATAAAACTGGAGACGACTACTAGCTGTACGAGCCAATAGGCTCCTGGATTAATTTTACACAAAAATGGGTTATAAAAACGTGGCGAGGGGGAGGAGCGAAATCTGGAATCGAGACTGCCTCTACACTGACCTTGCAGCATATTCTACTTCTGCGTCTTGGCCTCTGCGATTCAGGGTCAGCACTGTTAAATAGATTCCGATCCTGCATGACGTAGTCATACGTACTCATCCTATTGTAGACTTTAAAGGGAAAGAGATAGGTTATATTTAAATGGAAACCAGGCAACAAACAACTTCAATAATGAATTAATGAAGCTATTATGTGAGATGACCATAGTGTTGTGCAAATGTTCATAAATGAAAGACAAACTACAATTGCGGGGATGCCAGTGGCTCTTACCTTCAGGGCTGGAAAAAATCCACTATCATAACTGCATGTATGTGTGCACAGTATACTGTACAGTGTACATTGACAGTGTGCAATGCAATGGATATGTCAGTATGTATGTGATCTAACCACTGCTGTATGGATACAGCGCCCTCTATGTCTCGATAGTCTGGTTTCGTGGTACTTTAGCCGTGAATGATTATGGCCGGGATACAGACATACTGCATGTGTGCAAATCAAGTACATAGGCTGTACATACATGACAGTCATAGGCCTAGGGCATATCCGGACATTGTTGATCAGCAAGTGAGACAATTTTCCACAATATATTCTCCTTATATTTCCGGCCGTTTGCTTTTCCGGCCTGGAAAAAAGGCTTTGCCGGATTTCATTTTCCAAAATAAGAAAAAAATAGCCGGAAGACTGGCATCCCTGCAATTGGGACAATTTTGATTGAGGTTTGAATTTGTGTCCTAATAAAGTAACAGAAAGCCTTAAAATCTTTGTTGTCCTGTTTTGCCCCGATGTTGGCTGCTTTATCCAATTAATTTGCACGAGGGTGTACGTGTAAAGGCCTGTTTACACTCGATTCGGCAAAGGCGAAGCGAACTCCGCAATTTCCAAAAAGGGGAGTTGAAGCCGAGTAGGCACTAAGTGTAAACGGAAAGGTGAATTGAAAAGGCGGATCAGACTCAAGTCACTTTTGGGGTAGGGTTTAACCCCACAATTGCGGGGTTGAACCCTGCAATTGTCAAGGTCGCTTGTAGTGTAAACGCTATTTGAGTGTCCTTAGGGCAGTACCCGCCGTGTAGTAGATTTAATTGACCAATCTGGCACTAGTGCCGCAACACCTAACAGCTCACGCATGCGCTGCAGTTACAATTAGTGGTGACTTTTGCGGTTTCTGAAGGCGAGTTGAAGCCGGATCGAGGTGTAGTGTAAACACGGCAAATGTTCAGTTTTGCGGTCGCAAAAATGCTGAGTCTGTATCCACCTTTGCCGGTTCGAGTGTAAACATGGTGTAAGAGTACACGTAAATAACTTACTCAGATATAAATGGAATGCTAGTAGATGGCCCAGTAGGCAGAGTGTTACAAACAGCAGCACGGTTATGATGATAGAGACAACAAAGAACGCTGTTCCTGAGACCTCGCTGAATATCGCAAGCCCATTGCGATATGCTTCCAATGGATCGGAGGTTGTGTATGGAGACAGAGTAGTCACTGAGCTAGGAGTAGCTGTTGAAAACTCTGCAGTGAGTGTTGGGAGTATGGTGGTTGAGACTGTGTCTGTAAAAACAATTAGATTATGATTTATTAACAACTTGACGCCAGAGAACGTGTAAAATTATTCTGGCAATGTATAGTCACAGGGGCGTTTGACGAGTTAAAACGTCAGCTCTGCTGCTGTCTTTCACGGTTGACTTGCAAACACGTCTATCGTACGCCATTCATTTGTACACACCATGTTTTGAATTTGACGGCCTGTCAGTGTAGCAAATCTCGCTCTCGCAGCCACCTCGGAGTGTTGCAAAGTACGATTCATACAATGAATGTACAAATGACTCTCAAGAGTCAGTATTTGTGGTGCTTGACCCGGTCTTAACTTTTGGCCAATCACATTTGCCTTTTTAAAATATTGGTATTTTTTGCCAAAAAATAATATCTGCATCAACTGGTTAAATTGAAGTAATTTGCCCGTGTGTTTCCAGAGAACACGCTAAAAACTCACAGCGATATGAGCCTTTCCACGGTAAAGGGGGCACTTTGGAAACACAGACCATATTTTTTCAGAAAATACCTTTGTCTGGTCTCAAAATAAAAGAAATAAGTTTCAGTTGTTCTGAAGAGATAACTAAGGCCCAAAAAGGGTTACAAATAGTGTGACAACATGCCTTTCTAAAAACCCTGTTTACAAATTTCCTATATACGCTCGTAACCAGGACGGACACATACAAGTTACATTTTAGGTCGTCCCGGTTACGAGCGTATATTGGAAATTTGTACACAGGGTTTTTACAAAGGCATGTTGTCACTATTTGTAACCCTTTTTGGGCCTACATGTAAGTTATCTCTTCAGAACAACTTAAACTTATTTCTTTTATTTTGAGACCAGACAAAAGTATTTCCGGAAAATATGGAGGGGATTACAGCAAGTCCTTACCTAATAAATCCGGATGTAGCAACTTTGGATTGACCCAATATACAATGGATAGATAGAGGAAGACCATGAAGACAAGCAGACAACACAGGAAGGCTGAACTAAGGCACGTAATGAACCATCTAGTGGGTGGAAAAAACATCAAAGTGGGGTTGGTTTACATGAGAAACTTGCATGTTATGGCAAAATACGGAGCCCGTAAACATTTTTTTATTTCGTTTCTTCGAATTATTATTCTGTTCCCTTGAAATATTATTTCGCTCCCTCAAAACATTTATTTCGTTCCCTCAAAAAATTCTGATAAAATATCCCGATCAAATGTGCTGATCCAATTTTCTGATCAAATATTTACGCCAAGACTTAGATAGTATACATGATTGGTAAACCATTACAAATAGTTTTATCCCTCTGTGTGATTGAAGATATTCTTGATAAAAACCAACCTGAGCAAAAACCAGCTCTGTACTTTGCTAACTTTTGAGAAAACGGCCAAAAAAAGGTTTACACTTCGCCCTCAACCACTTCGCCCTTAACCATGGCCTGTGCAAGAAGGTGTTTTGGGGTGAAGTGGCTTTTGGGCGAAATGACACTTGGGCGAAGTGGTTCAGGAAGAAGTGGTCCAGGGCGAAATGGTTTTGGGGTGAATTGAATTTACGTCTCGCAAGACGAAAAATAATTGTTTTGCTAATTTCTCAAAGACTATACCACTTCAGACAAAACCATTTCAGGGGAAGTTTTCTGCCGTCATCATGTTTATATCGTGTAAGTTATGTGTAAATCTGTGAACATTTCCGATTCTTCGAGATACCAATCATGTATACTACCTTTAACTTTGCACCTCATGAACAAAACCACTGAATGGTTTTTGGAACGTGCTTTTGAACTAATGTATGTATTACAAGCCTACCTGTAGTTTCTGGAGCCAACACAGTTGTTTAGCCACTTGCAGTGATGATCAAAATCAGCAACACATTTATTGCAGGAGCTACAGTGCTTGGACTTAATGCCTCTGTTGAATGAACAGAGATAAATAGTCTTGCATTATTTCTCGACAATCATTTATATCTCACATAAATACAGGTCTTGACACCAACCGAGGTCACCGAGGCCAATGGCCTCAACTTATGCCCTGCTGAGTTGGCCCCGATGACCCTTCAAGATATACACTCTATGATGAGGCCAACTTAGCCAGCATGCCCTATCCCAGGCCTTGACATTAACCGAGGTCACCGAGGCCAATGGCCTCAAGCTCTGCTGAGTTGGCTCCGATGACCCTTTAAGATATACACTTTATTTGAGGCCAACTTGGCCAGCATGCCCTATTATAATTTCATGAGGCTTGTATATACTGGTAACTAAGAACCAGTGCACATTTAGAACTAAATTGGCTGTGGTGCCTCTCGCCTCAGTGCCCTTTCAAATTCAGACAAAATCAAAACTGGAGCGACAAGGACTGTAAATGGTTTAAATTATGTATTTGAAAAGAATGCATGATGTAATGACATCACAGGCTAAAGCGCTAGAATACAATACATTATAGAGTACTGAAGAGAAAACGTCGCCCTTTTTGTTACCCTGGTTACTGGGTCTACACAAAAACCAGTGAAATGTTTCCTTGTGCTTTAACAATGGGTTGTTTCAGATTACCAGTGAATGTTTAGACCCAGTTACCCCGGTAAGTGACATCACACTTCTGTAGTCAATCGACTATTATTAACATTATACAGTCCATGGTTCTCAGCAAATATTTAACAAAAAATTCTCTTTAAGAATTTTTAAAGCATTTACTTTATTTTAACAAAAAACAAATCATACTTTGTATTTTGGACACCGGCAACCTTGTCTAGACTTGTCTAGACTTGTCCAAGTCTGACTTCCCGTGTTTGGTCTGTAATGCGCAGCGTACAGCGCGCCCTCTGGACTAGTGGCCTGTCCAATCTCTTTTCTTCTGTCTCGAAAAGAATAAAACATATTAGACAGGCCACTAGTCCAGAGGGCACGCTGTGTTCTGCGCATTACAGACCAAACATGGGAAGTCAGACTTGGGCAAGTCTGCAGCGTTTGCCCTTAACTTTTTTCCCAACTGGCCAACAGGGCCAGTTGGCTTTAGTCTTCACTGGCCCGTCAGCATTTCAAGTGGCCTGGTTCAATTTTCCGGTTGTTTTTTTTACACACAGTCGACTTTTAATGTTTGCAATAACCACATTTTAGTGAAAAAAATAGAAACATTAGGTAGTCATGAAATTTTCCCTAGTACAAGTTTTATTTCAACTGTACAGCCGGACCATTTGGGGAGGCTTTCCAACTGGCCCGAGATGATTTTAACTGTCATTTGGCCAACGGACCACTGCTAATTCGAACGCTGGTCTGACTTTCGAGGTGCCACACCAAAAAACGCACAGACAATACATCTTAAACCAGTGATGACTTACACATCCACTTCACACAGGTAGCAATGGTTGTTCTCAATGACATGACTATGCTGGTTCCTGTCGAATGTGGGCATGGTTGTCTTGTGCCTTCTTAATGTGTTTGGGTCTGCAGGGTTTATGGTCAGGCAGATTAAGTGAGTGACAATGTGAATTAGAAGGGTCATGTTGGCAATCTGAAGAGTGGGCATGTTAAGGACATACATTAAAGGGTATTCCGACAACGGTGTGGGACTCAAGTCCCTACTCAAGTCCTGGTTTTCAAGAACTCGAACTCGAACGGTAAAAACTCATAAATTTGGGCTGAGTCGATACCAGTCCAGAAGAAAAAAATGCATCTTACGTTTTACAAAAAAATATGTTTTACGAGCGCCGGAAATTATTTAAAGCGCCTCTTATAAATTATGTTGCGGCCCAAAAATATTTCAAACAGGTGAAATAAATCATTTTGCTTGAAATAATTTTGAGCACTAAAAATATAGTTCACCTTCCACAGAAATATATTTCTCGGCCTGAAGCAAACTTATACAGTAATGTACATGTACTTAGTATTGAAACAAGGACTCAGGACTCGGACTCGGCCTGCTAAGGACTCAGACTCAAGGACTCGGACTCGGACACCAAGGACTCGGACTCGGACACCAAGGACTCGGACTCGGACACCAAGGACTCGGACTCGGACACCAAGGACTCGGACTCAGAAACTGGGGACTTGACAACAGCTACCCAAGAAACAAAAGACATTGTGCTCAACTAGTAAAACCCTTACATTATTGTCAGGCAAAAACAATAAAATATTTAACACGGGCTCGGACATGCGAGGAAAGGACTCGTGCATTAAAGAGAGCCTGTTGCAAGAGGATGTATTAAAAAGCCTTGGTATTAAAGGATACAATATAGCACGCTGGTTGCCAGTGATAAGGAATGGTAGATACAGCCATGCCATTAAACATGACTGCAAAGAACGCAATGAAGATCCATGCAACAAACTGCAGTGGGTGCGATGGACAGGTCCAACCGTTGCTACGGGAACTGGATCGATAGCTGACCTCACCCTTGGTGGGAGAGGAATTCTTTTTAGTCTTCGCCTTCATCTGCATAAAAGGAGAGAGGAAAAAAAAACTTGATCATAAAACACTGTACTGACATTGTGGGGTGGAGTCTAGACGCAGTAACTTGAGCGTTTTGGCTTCATTTTGATGATTTTAACCAAAAATCGTCAAAATGGAGCTAAAACGCCCCACTGGGTCTAGGTGGATTTTGCACGTAAATTTGAGGCGCATAAATTTGACATGCATAAATTGAGAGAAAAATCAGGAATTTGGAGTTTGGAATTTCGAATTTGGAGTGAGGCGACACACTGAAAATCACGGAATCACAAAAATGCTTTCTGCCCAAGTTGGTTTTGTGGTTTTTAGTGAAACCGCTCTATCATTTTTGTCTATAGAGGGACACAACTTTACCGGAAGTTCCAGTTCTGTGACCTCGAACGCGGTGAAAACAAACGCCCGGGTGCATGTTGCTCTATGCGAGCAGGCGTTTGTTTTTACCGCGCTCGAGGTCACACAGATTACAGTACCGGCTTTCAACACTAGGCCTAGTTGTTCAAAATAAAAATGCACAGTCAATGAGCCATGACACTGTGAGTAATAACAATAGTTCTGACAGTGCGCATGAATTTTCAAACTTGTCAAAAATATCTTGCACAGGTAAAAGTGTAGCAAACTTCTGATGTGGCTACTGTGGCGTTGCATGTTGAAGCTATGCAGAGGGCCAGGGGCGAAGTGGCAATGCAGTGACGCAGTACCAGTGTCCAGTGGGGCGAAGTGGCTAGGAAGTGCCAGTGGGGCGAAGTGACCATCTGATAAGACTCGACTCTCGTCATCTCGAGCATTGTCGAGTCGCGAGTCGCGGAATGCGGAACATATTTTCCTTCTTTAACTCACCGGGTCAGCTTTTCATATTTCCAAAAATTCCGACTAACATCACCTGTGCCTTTTAAATACCATTCCGTATTGTTTGGAGGTGTTTACGGAAGTGTAAAGCTGATTTTTTTAGAGCTTGTAAATCTGTACTCCCGATCCCGTGCGTGCAATGTATTCATTAGCAACGAAATATGCATATTCATAACCGCATGACAGCACGATGTCACATTAAGCCGCTGATCAAAATAGATCGGTTACGGGAGATAATTCCCAGATGACTGTCATCAAAAACACTTCACAAAGCTTCAAATATTAATGTTTATCACAAAAGTATACATTTCTTAATGTAAATTGAATTTAAAGTCGAGCACTTTTTGTAGTAGGCGCGTGCGGAGCGATACTGCTTGGTGATACGACCCACAGGTGTGTGGTAGGTATGGCATGCACAAATTACCAAAAATTATAAAAATGTATTCACCGCCGGGCCGGGCCGGGGGAATAGACTGCCGATTGAAGTGAATACGTCACCTTTTGTTGGTTGCCTAGGCAATGAATAGTTCCGACCTGTCAATCTGGGCTGCTTTCGAGCACTCGTCCCTGGTGCTCCCAGGTGGTGGAAACGTTACGTCACACACATGCTTACACACGCTTTCGGGCGAGCACCATGGAGCACCTAGGTGCCGCGCTCGAAAGCAGCCCAAGCCGAACCCGCCGACCAATCACAACAGAGCTAGCAGACGGCGCCCACATTAGTCTTGTCACAAGACCGTATTTTGGTTACCCCCTTCCACGCCCCGCCTGGCGCCCTCTATCGGTAGTGGGTAGCGCGTAGGCGGGGCGTGGAAGGGGGAACCAAAATACGGTCTTGTGACAAGACTACGCCCACATAGGTCAAAGTGATCCAATCATCACACAATCACGCGATTTTCTGCCCATACAGTTTGTATGTTGTATGATGCGCCAGTGACCGGGTGAATTTTGGTTTCAATGTCGGGCGATTCGCTGTTCAAAGGTAGGAAAGCACATTTTTATGAATATATGTCATCCCTGCATTACTAGCCCTTCGCTCAGTGTGTGCTACGGTAACTGTCGACCCTAAAACATAAATACCTTTGAGTTTTCTCCAATGAATCTGTGCTTTCCATGCCGAGTCCCTTTGCTTTGTACGTTGTGTCGCCATTTTTTTGCGATGGCTTGTGAGCACATAGCAACAATATCTAAGGGGCGGGGTTAACTGGGCAATCTCGGGACTATGGGCATTGGACTAGTACCCGGCGAGTAGATTCTGCATCCGCCAGAGTTCCCTAAAGCCCAATTCATACTCGCTCGGCGACCTACATGCGGAACGGATATTTTGACCGCCGCTCTGAATTAAAACGCGCATACAAAGTGCGCCGCAGAGCTCGTTTATACCTCGGCGACTATGCGCAAAGCGGATTTTTATGATCGCGTAAAAACTCGGCGGCGACTACACTCGGCGAGTGTGCGGCGAGTGAGTTCGGCGGAGAAGTATGAACCTAGCTTAATTCTCAAGGCGTTGCGCAGTTGCGCGAAAAGGCTCGTTATGAATCAGCCTAGGCTAGGCATAATGTGAAATATAAATATTGTGCTGGAGTAAATATTCGTGGCATGCTTAAAATGCCCCTGAAAAACAAACCGCCTGACCGATTCACTATACTCAGTCACGCGAAAGCGAACGCGAACGAACGTGGATATCGGAGGTTGAAAATTGTTGAAACTTGTAAAAAAAAAAGTTGCGAATTTGCGATTGAAGCCTAAAACCCGGTTCATACTTCAAGCGAAAGCGAACACAAACAAGAATGTGACGTAAATCTGACGTCAAACATATTCGCGGCGAACATTCGCGCATGTTAGTTGATTTCGCGGCGTTTGCCGCGTTCGCTTTCGCGTGAAGTATGAACCGGGCTTAACATTTTTATGAAATTTGTTCCTCTGGTTAGAAAATAAAAGGTCGTGCAAAAATTACATTGTTTCCCCGGGATTGTTTCACCCTGCCGAAAATGACGGAGATCCATGATCCGTACCGCTTTAGTTTTTCTACTTTTTAGATTATGTGTCTTTTGCACGCTATGCTTTCTTGTTTAAAACACAGCGCCCTCTAAGACGATCTTCAGTTATTTAATAGTATGGTAACCCTGTTGATCTGTTCATATTTATAGCTATATGGTTCATATACAGTGCACGCACATGAGAGAAGTACAGGTACAATTTCGCAATAGTTTGTGTACTTTTGTCGTCTGCGCTGCGCGCAGTTTCCGTCCCAACGTCTCCTTATTTCTTAGTTTAATTTTAAGGCCTAACTGAATGTAAAATCATCAAGTGGGAAATAAACATTGTCAAGTGGCTTCCAACATGTCGGGACGAGAATTGCATGTTTTACCTGTGGGCGAAATCCCACCGGCTGTTTGTGAGTTTGTAGCCGAGCGCAGCCGATCCGCCGTGCGGGAGAGAGGCGCGTTTTACCTCGGTGTTTCAGGCGGCAGCGTCGCGAAGTTCCTGGTGGAGGGTTTGCCCACGGTACAGGGAGTGCAATGGGACAAGTGGCACATCTTCTTCTGTGATGAAAGACTTGTGCCTTTCGATGATGGTGACAGCACATACAGAATTTATAGAGTACTTTTACATTTGTTTTATTTCTTTATAATTTAGGCCGGTATGAATTCCGTTCACTGGTCGCCACTGAGACTCCTATTAATTGTTCCCCTCCCTCCACCCGCCCCCCTCCCCCCTGCCCCCCTCAGGTTTCCCCCAAGACTTCTGACTCACCAGGCAGATGCTTTACCAGCTGAGGCCTGAGCTACGAGGCACAGTGGTATATCCCTCAGGTTTCCACAAGACCTCTAACTCACCGGGCAGATGCTCTACCAGCTGAGCGATGAGGCACAGTGGTATACTCCCTCATGTTTTCCCCAAGACCTCTGACACACCAGGCAGATGCTCTACCAGCTGAGCTATGAGGCACGGTGGTATACTCCCAAGACCTCCGGCACACTGGGCAGATGCTCTACCAACTGAGCTACGAGACAGTGGTATACTCCCTCAGGTTTTCCCCCAAGACCTCTGACTCACCAGGCAGGTGCTCTACCAACTGAGCTATGAGACACAGTGGTATATTCCCTCAGGTTTTCCCTCAAGACCTCTGACTCGCCAGGCAGATGCTTTACCAACTGAGCTATGAGACACAGTTGTATACTCCCTTAGGTTTTCCCCAAGACATCCGAATTACCAGGCAGATGCTCTACCAACTCAACTATGAGGCACAGTGACATAGTCATTCATACTCCTTGGGGTTTTCCTTGGAAAAGTTGGGTTCTTAGGGAAAACCTGAGAAGGTACACCACTTTGCCTCATAACCCAGCTGCATATATAGCATTTGCTTAGTTTGCCCGAGGTCTCGAGTTTGAATCCCGATAAGGACCACGTGTATGACATGACTTTTCATATTTTGTTAGAACATACTGTGATAATAATGTGTATAGTCTTGCCTCCTTTCTTGTGTGGGCAGGAACTGATTGGCAAAGTGAATCTACCCGAAAGCCAGATCTACCCCATTGACCCTACATTGGCTGTTGGTGATGCAGCCAAGGACTACGCTGCTAAAGTTGCTACTGTGCCTGCTGGTGAAGGGAAAGTCCCAGTGTTTGATCTGCTTGTACTTGGCATGGGACCAGATGGTCACACATGCTCACTGTTCCCTGGCCATAAACTCTTAAAGGTATGGTTTGTATAATTTTTTGGCATTGAAAATTAGGAAAGATTTCCATATCTGGACTATGTGAAGCTTGATTTAGCAATATGGTTGTGCAGCGACTTTAACCGGCGTACATTAAGACATGGCTAGCGCAATAACCTGCTGCCCACTCCTCCCCAAACTTTGTCTGATAGTTCTTAAGAACCTTACTTTGTCTGTGTCTACGGAATTGTGGTAGAATTTGTCCAAATAATTCTTAAAAATTTACCCTTATAAGTCAATGACATTGGTTCAAACATGCATAAAATACCGTGGTCGTTGACTTCTAAAAAATTTAAAAGAGCGTGACCAGATCAAATTTATAAACACCCCATTTTTTCATGGGTGTTGAGATTTTGACACCAAAAAATGTGTCACATTTTTCTCATTACCATTCTGAAATTTCGCACCCCTCAATCCATATATTTTCATGTTTTGTAAACTAATTTATCTGGTTTCATAAAGCCTAGCGTACATCGACATTGCAACTGGAAGCAACTCAACTGATCATCGACAGTAACTGATTAGTTGCGCAACTACGTAGCGGCAACTGGGAGCAAACAGCCATGTCTACATTTCCAGAGCGCGCACATCGACACGGCAACTCGGTAAAGCCTAGAGTACATTGACCTCGCAACTGTGAGCAACTGTGCTTGCAGTTGCTGTGGATGTGCGCGCACATGATCAGATGCACGCGAGCAACTGAAGTACGCGTACATCGTCGCAATTGGGTACAACTAGTTTCCAGAAAGTAGAACATGAGCAACTCGCGGCAATTGGGATTTTTCCAGTTGCCAGTAGTTGCAAGTGCACGTACATCAACCTTTTTAGGCAACTGATCAGTTGCTTCCAGTTGCCGCGAGTTGCTTCCAGTTGCCGGAAACATCAGTTGCCACTAGTTGCTTCCAGTTGCAATGTAGATGTACGCTAGGCTTAAGGCAGTGCAGTAAATACACCAACCTCTTTGCTTCCACATCCAAATTGGAGATTGCAAATCTCTTGTTTTCTTCCCATGGATAGTATTTTGGGGAGCTATTTTATGTGATTGTTAGGTTAGAACAAAATCCATTTTCTGGAGAATTTAAGGATGACTTTTTGAGAATTATATGAACAAATTCTGCCAGAAATCTGCAGACACATGCAAGGTAAGATTCTCAAGAACTATCAGACGAAATTTGGTGAGGATTGGGCAGAAGGTTATTGTGCTAGTGATGTTTTAAAGGGGCTGTATCATGGTTTGCGCATGTGTAGCAAAACCTGAAAACGTTGGGCTAACTTTTTCAAGTTTCGTTGCTCAGGTTTTTCATATCCTATTCAATCTTTAGTAATTCTGGCGGTGGTGTACTTGTCAACTCTCAGGTTGTCCTGATAATAATAATAATAATAATGAAAATTTATCCGTCAAAAAAGATGCTCATGGCGCAGCGAGACACATTGATGCATTATTTTTTATTCAAACTGGCACTGTTTGCCGTATTTTTAAGCCGTGAAACATCAATATCACTGGGTGTGCGGCCGTTGTTCGAAAGAGAGCATTTTCATCTCATTAAGAAAAGAAAAACATCGAATGGTAGATTGGATACAGCGATTTGTCCAACCTTGATTTCCACTGAAACTGGTATGCGGATTTGGTTCTGACAGCAATTTTACAGCACATCTTCTATCGCTGATAGATCGCTTCTTTGACTAAACATTGTCAGAGTTGTGCTAGGGTGGGGACCAAATTGTACCATCTTTATAAAAACAAATAAATAGAAAAAATAAATAAAAATAAATTTTGTTTATTTTCTCCCTTTTGAACAGGAGGACACACTGCTTGTAGCCCCCATTGACGACTCCCCTAAACCACCCCCCTGCAGGGTCACCCTAACGTACCCTGTCATAAATGCTGCTCGCTCTGCAATGTTTGCATCGACTGGAGCTGGCAAGGCAGATGTTGTACAGGTAAGAATTGTTTAAACCATTCCTTCCATGAATGTATATGATTCATAAAAAATAAATACAAGTTATATTATGACCGAAAGATCGAGGAGAGTGATAGATGTAGCTTATTTTATTGATCAGTAACGTGCATGAACACCCTTTCTGGCAAGGCTGACGGCACCAGCCTACGTAATAGCCGCCGGGGCAGGGTGCGCCACTCTACCGGAAGTGCTCCCTAAAAACCTGCATTTCTAGAGCTGTTTTTGTGATGAGTAGCTCCAGAGATCAGCTCAACCCAACAAAATCGGTTTTCTGGGAGCTTTTAAAATGTCACATTTTATTGGTGTAGGAATCACTTTCTTCAGACCTGGACAAAATCACTGAAGCGGAACAGTCCTGAAAGCAATTCCGAAGTGATTGGTCGATCAGTGCCTTGTTATCCACAAGTTCGATCACTGTATTCAACAAACGTTGGATCTGATCAAGAATTCATATTTTAAGAAAGCTGTGTTTCTTTTTTGGAGAGTATACTTGGTTGTTTGCCTCCATTTTAAAGTGGGCATTGATCAAAATGTATGTTAAGTGCCAGTACGACTTTGAAAAATTAAATTTAATAAAAGGTGGCGTGATTGAGCAAAATCAGCTTGATGAAGTAGGCCCTTGTAATTTTTGAGATTTTTACATATTCATTTTTAGCGTACTTCACATTCCATATTATTGAAAACCCCATGTAAATATGACATTTAGGTAAAAAGTGACAATCATTTAAACACCATGTCAAATACAGGCTTCTTTTAGAAATCATTTGGAGCCGGATGCGATAAAAACGTCTGTTTTTTTACCACTTCCCTTCTGAATTTTGTTGAAAGATAATTTTAAAGGAGCGTAAACAGATCACATTTTTGAAGCTCCCATTTTTTTCATGGGTATTGAGATTTTGATACCCTATCATGTATCATATTTTTCTCATTACCATTCTGAAATTTCGCACTCTCAATCCGTATATTTCCACGGATATCATCCAAAAACCACCGAAGTTTGGTAAACTAATTTATCCGGTTACATAAAGCAGTGCAGTCATTACACCAACCTTTTTTCTAACACATTTCCAGATTTCCTCCCGTGGATAGTATTTTGGCCTTGGGAAGGTATCTTATATAATTGTTCGGTTAGAACAAAATCTGTTTTTTTAAAAACAATCTGGGCCCAATTTAATGGAACTTGTTAGCACAAACATTTGTTTAGCACAGAATTTCTTTGCTCTGTAAAATGGGTTACCAGCCAACATTGTATGTCAAATTGTATTTTTAGGAACAGGAGCAAAATATCAGTAAATAGACATCACATACGATTTTGGCTGGCAACCCAGTTTTGTAAAATAAAGAAAAGAAATTATATGCTAAACAAATTTTTGTGCTAATGGGTTCCATGAAATTGGGCCCTGGTCATGCTCCTTTAATAAAAAAAACCCAAATTTTTCCTTTTGTGACAAAATGTTCACCCCTATGAACATATTTTGGCTCTTATGTCAAAACTGATTCTTCCACAAATATGGACACTTTTCGTTTTGCAAAAAATACTACCTTTTGCATGTGATACCGGTTGAAAAATGGAAAGTTATACACCAATCCGGTAATAAGGTCTTCTTCCCTGTACCACGTGTACATCCGCCATAGCTGGGGGGCTTCCACTGAATGAACTGTATGTTTTTGTTGTTGCTGATGCTGCATTTGTTTACTTCAAACAAGTTGCGCGTCTTTGTAGGGTTGTGTGCGCGCGAAGGCGGGCGCGTCGCGTGTACGCAAAGGCGGGCGCGTCGCGTATACGCGAAGGAGGCTCGTTCGTGCATGTAATGGATGAGCGCTTTTCGTTCTATAACACAAAACGCACAGCCCATGCCCTGGACGCCCCCCAGCTATGGCGGATATGCAGGGAGGAGATATTAGTTACCGGATTGGTGTATTGAACAAAGAGCTTATTCATAACTTCTTGCTGGTATTGAAAGTTTTTACAAGTGAAAATAAAATATTTTGTATTTCTTGTTTTCTCAGCGTGTGTTAGAGGGCAGTGATGCAGAGCCTCTACCAGCAGCTAGGGTGCAACTCAAGCAAGGCACGGTGCATTGGTTCTTAGATAAGGACGCGGCTAGCAAGCTCAAAGCCAAGTACTGACACTTTGATTGTTTACAGTGTGCTGTTGTAGTTGAGTTGAGTTCATCATAAGCTCCTGCAAGCTCTCGTGGCTAAGGTTGGGAATTTACTTTTTATTTAGTAATCGGTTTGCAATTTTTTCAAGTGCCAGTTAACTGGTTATTAACCATTCAGCCAACAGTATTTAAAGGTTGCTGTCTGTGTTTATACCGGGTACATGTAGATGCATGTACAAAATGCACACCACTCCCGGGCAACCAATAACAAAAACCTTTACAATGTACAGGGTGGATAACAAAACCAAGATATTATTGCTAATTGTAACTAAAATATGGCCCATATGAATCAAAGGGAGACATCTTCTGTTAGGGCTGAATCTCCTCTTTAAAATGACACCCTGATTATGTCATGTTTTCGGTTGATTGAGCAGTGACCAATGTTATGCAATGGTCTAGTTTGGGATTTGTGCCACTTTCGTCAATAGCGTTAAGTGGCCTAAACTGTGGGATAGCCTGTTTGGATGATCAAGTATCCATTGGCAAAACCCAAAGGTTTCATTTAAATGGCCCCTTATTTGGGATTTTTATCAATGAAATATATGCTATAAAACCAATATACTCAGTTACATTCATAAAAATCCCATTTGGAGCTTGGTTTGGGGGTTAAAACAAACGTTTTTAGTTTTTATGCTAATTCAAATGCATATTCATATGCCACAAGAGGCAAACCAGGAAAATCACATTCAACTGTGCACAAAAGATTCCACTTTTTTCTCAAACGTCCTGAAACTTTTAAATCTATGACTGTTTGAGTTTGTTCTACACGTTTCCTGTTGTAAGCCATGACGAAACTGGGGGAGAAAACTGCAGCAATTTGCCACAACTCCAACTTGTATTTTTTCTTAACTTTTCCCTTCCGTCTTCCTTATGTGATGCACTCCAAACAGCGCCCTCTGTCTGTGGTTTATTGCAATGAAATTTTCAAAGTTGAAAAAGGCCACCTTTTATTGATTTTACATCCAAACGAACAATAGCATGTCTTGCTGAACAAGTAATCCATCATATGAAGCAAAGATTAGGCAAAAAGTTGTTTAGCATGTCATAGGCCCTTTAACTGATGAACTACTCTTGTTCAGCTACTTATTGTTCAAAATCCTGTTGTTCAAAACTAACCTATATTGTTGGATTGCTTCTTGGCCAGAGACGTGTTATGAAACACATATGGACTGACATAATTTGGTCACCAGTGCACGCCTATGTGCCCCTCGGGACTGTGGGAGACCACAAGAGGGTCCTATTTCCCTTGGCCTTCGGTCTTGGGGGAGAGGGGGGAGGAATAGGACCCTCTTGTGGTCAGTCCCTCGTGGGCCATAGACGTGCACTAGTGACCTCATTGCCAGTCCATATGTGTATAATACATGTACATGTATATCTCATTACAGATTCACCTGCCACCTGATTGGTTAAAAGTGGGGGCACTGAATTATAATTCTTTGCCATGCCCTGGGCACAGTAATTTTTAGGGCGTACTAGACGTGCGCGTTGCATGTGTAGCACAGCTGTGCACCAACTGTGCAAAGTTGCGAGCTTCATGTAAATATTTCACTCTGCATAATGCTAGTAATGGCGGAAGTCATTTTGATCTCGTAGATGATGAAATACTCATAGCAGCTAACAGTGAAAGTGTCTGGTGAAATATGCTACCAAAATTTTGCTGTAAACACCAACCTTTTTGCCCTAGACCAGCTTCCGAAATCGAAACTTTATGGATTAGGGTACAAATTGTCAGGACTGCTTCATAATGCTAAATCCATATTCTTTATACATGAAGCATTTAAGGCCATATAAAAAAATTAGCGTTAGCGCGTGTGTCACTTTCAACCCTGTGCGTCAAAGCTTCTTTTTTTTCCCCAAAACACCCCCGCCAAAAAATAAAAACGCATCACTGCGGGATAGTTCAACTTGTGCAAAAAGTAGTTCTTTTTCTTTTGGACCTAATATTGGATTACCATTTTTTTAGACACCCTGTAATACATGTACTACGAAGTGCTTTCATTAAGATATACGTAAACACTTATTGTGCTCGGGTGGGACTTGAACTCACGTCTTCCTGCATGCTCGAGCAGATGTCTTAACGACTCAACCACCGAGCTGACTGGTATAAAATGGCTGGTCAAACCCTTTTAGCAGTAGGCAAGGGCAAATGGAGGTGTCTACCTGCATCGGGACTAAAGCAATCTTGGTCGTAACGGTGGATTCACATTGAGCCTTCGCTTTGAGAAAAAGCAGCATAGAGGGAATTTGGTGTAATTTTGTAATTGTGATTTTCAATGCGTTGTTTGACTCTACATTCCTTCTGCATCGCTTTTTTGCATGTGCAAAATAATTATATTTAACCCCAAAAAAATCATAAGCCCAGTCGAATCTTAAAGTTGCAAAATAAACGTTCCATATTTTTTTTTAGAACTGAATTATTTCAGTTAGTGTAAGTTACATTGTATACTGGCTAAAATAATATGAAGGATTTTGTTTTGCATTGTGACCTGTAAACTAATCATTTAACCAAACTTAAGAGGTTTATATTTTTGTAATAAATGATAATTGGGTCAAGAAATTTGCTTGGTTTTGTCTGTTTAGTTAAAGTCACAGACTTGTCAGCAACAAAAGGCCAAGAAACATTGTGCTGAACAAGTGCAAATATAGTACAAAATTGTTATACAAAGACCAAGAAATGTGACAATATTGTACAGGTTGCACTTTTTTAGTACAATGGGTATAAACTTCTTGGATTAATAGACAGACGAACACAGTAGATAAATGCTCAGTTGAAATTTTTTGGCTTTCCGCACTCCTGCGGAAAGCCTTTGAAACTGTTCTGATTTTTTTTTTTTTTTTTTTTTTTTTTTTTTTTTTTTTAGCTTTTTTTATTCTTCTCCCAAAACCCCATAGACAAAGCGCATGGTCTTTCGGCCTGGCAAAATGGTCACTTGCAAAGCTCGGATCATCATCAAACTTGGTCACAACAATCACCTCATAGTGAAGTACTGCACAAATGTGTTTACATTTTGATGACGTCATCAGGTGTCAGATTACAAGCGTTTGAAATATATGGCCTTCAAATTGAAACTTCTGTAAAAATTCAACCGTTTGAGATACAAACTTTATTCTTTCGGCAATGGTCATGACTATCCAAGGTCTAAATTTCATACACAGACATTGACCTTGAATCTTGCTTCCTATTGGTCGAAAACGAGGCTGCCCTGTCATTTAAAACTGGTAGCAGATACAGAGATCGGGTCAAAAGTGTTAGTCTCAAGACCTCTTGGGCATTCCAAAAATACCAAAAGTTAAGTCGTGACACGAAAGAGCGCCCTCTAGCGGCAAGTTGAAAAATGGCCAAAACCTATTTTGAAGAGATGTCTGTGGCGAAGTTTTTGCAAATTGGCCCAAAATTGGTGCATATGTTCACTGAGGGTCAGTGAACATGCCCATACCTTCAAAAGTTTGATGACGTCACCAGGTGTCAAATTACACTCAGTTGAACATGCGTTCTTCTAACGGTTATATATAGAGAACGAAAAGGCCGATGGAGGTCAAATTTTGTGTTTTAGGTTTGTTGTGACTTGGTCTAATGCATATTAGCAGCAAAATTTGGTGGCGTAACGATGACGTCATCAAATAAGCCCGTTTGTGCAGCATACATTTGCCAAGGTCGTTCACTTCCTCTAATGGGCGTATGACCTTGAAACCTAGCAGGGACGTAGACGTGGTCATTAACATATAACATACCAAGTTACATTAGTGTGACGTCCTTTGTTGATTTGTTATGAATTTTTGAATCTGGCAACCTATACCACAGCATACACACAGTGCAGTATATACGGGTGTACATAAGCATGAACAATCGCCATACATCTGCACTACCCCATTTCCCATAGACAAAGCACATAGTCTATCTCGCTGCTAGAAGGGTCGCTTGCAAAGATTGGATCATCATCAAACTTGGTCACAATAAGGAACCCATACTAAAGTACTATACCAAAGAGGTTACATCTTGATGACGTCACTAGGGGTCAGATTACATGTGTCTGAAATTTAATGCCTTAAAAATTAAAAAAATTGTAAAAATTCAACCGTTTGAGATACAAACATTTTTGTTTCGGCAATGGTCATGACTATCCAATGTCTAAATTTCATGCAGAGACAATGACCTTGAATCTTGCTTCCTATTGGTCGAAAACGAGGCTGCGTTGTCATTTAAAACTGGTAGCAGATACAGAAATTGGGTCAACGTTGTTAGTCTCGGGACCCCTTGGGCATTACAAAAATACCAAAAGTTAAGTCGTCACACGAAACAGCGCCCTCTAGCGGCAAGTTGAAAAATGGCCAAAACGCATTTTGAAGAGATGTCTGTGGCGAAGTTTTTACAAATTGGCCCAAAATTGGTGCATATGTTCACTGAGGGTCAGTGAATACGCCCATACTTTCAAAAGTTTGATGACGTCACCAGGTGTCAAATTACACTCGCTTGAACGTGCATCCTTTTAACAGCTATATCTAGAGAACGAAACGGCCGATGAAGGTCAAATATTTTGTTTCAGGTTTGTTGTGACTTGGTCTAACGCATATTAGCAGCAAAACTTGGTGGCGTAACGATGATGTCATCAAATAAGCCCGTTTGTACAGCATACATTAGCCAAGGTCGTTCACTTCCTCTAATGGACGTATGACCTTGAAACCAAGCAGGGACGTAGACTTGGTCATTAACATATAACATACCAAGTTACATTAGTGTGACATCATTTGTTGATTTGTTATGAATTTTTGAATCTGGCAACCTATACTACAGCATACACACAGTGCAGTATATACATGTACGAGTGTACATAAACATGTACAATATGCATACATCTGCACTATCCCATAGACAAAGCACACAGTCTGTCTCGGTGCTAGAAGAGTCGCTTGCAAAGCTTGGATCATCATCAAACTTAGTCACAATAAGGAACCCATAGTAAAGTACTATACCAAAGAGGTTAGATCTTGATGACGTCACCATGTGTTAGATTACATGTGTCTGAAATTTAATGCCTTGCAAATTGAAAAATCTGTAAAAATTGAACCGTTTGAGATACAATCTTTATTCTTTCGGCACTGGTCATGACTATCCAAGGTCTAAATTTCATGCAGAGACATTGACCTTGAATCTTGTTTCCTATTGGTCGAAAACGAGGCTGCCTTGTCATTTAAAACTGGTAAGCGATGCCGAGATCGTGTCAACGGTGTTAGTCTCAGGACCCCTTGGGCATTCAAAAAATACAAAAAGTTAAGTCGTCACACGAAACAGCCCCCTCTAGTGACGAGTTGAAAAAAGACCAAAACGTATTTTGAATTGGTCAAATGTATATTATCAGCTAAATATTGTGACGTCACGATGACGTAATCAAATAAGAGTTCCTCAAGTATACATTAACCAAGGTCGTTTACTTTCTCCATTGGTCGTATGACCTTGAAAACTATCAGGTGCCTGGACCTGGTCATTAACATGTAACATACCAAGTTACATTAGTATGACATGCATGATTTGTTGATTTATTATGAATTTTTGAATCTTGTCACTGTGCATATTGTACATGTATATGTACAGTATGTATTTATATTGTACAAAGTGTACATGTAGTATTATACAGCATGCAGTTTTACATGCATACAAACATACAAAAAAAGAAAAGCGGAAAGCCATATGCTCTGTTATCAACAGACATACCTCTAGTTTATTGTTATATTTATCATAAAAATATAGGCAGGTGCAAATATTTATGGGACGGTACAGATCGAGGACGGATCATTTAGACTTGAATATAGCATATAGGTGTTTCAAAGATATTTGGTCATTAAATAATGTCATTGATCACAATAAAATATTATAAAGCACACAGCATTGCTCTAATTGAGAAATCTACAGATTTGTTCCGTCAGCTACATGTGTATATATATATGTAACACGGCATAAACTTTGTGACAATTTTATACATTACAGAACTAAATAAAACAAAATGAATACATAATAAAAATCTTCAAAATAGTACATTTTATATCACTATATATACAAAGAATTTAAAGGTATTTTCATATTGACCAGAAAGTAGAAGACACTGCATGTCCCTTGGAACCTGTACTACATCTAAATGAATACATGTACATGTGGGCCTATTTGAAAAATAAGTCAATAATTCCTTTCAGATGTCTTCAGTTTATCTCAAACTTAAAGAAATTCCCTTGTACTGTTCCAAAGAGATAACTTTTGCCCAAAAAGGTAAGAAAATGCTGCCACAACATTTTTGGGCAAAAGTTATCTCCTGGGAACAGTACAAGGGAATTTCTTTAAGTTTGAGATAAACTGAAGACATCTGAAGGGAATTATTGACTTATTTTTCAGAAAGACCCATGTACATAATCTGTTAATTCCATATACACAGCATTACCGCGAGTAGTGGATTTTGGTACTAGCGAGTAGTCGGCAAAGCATCAAAAGGGAGGGGAAAAATACAAAGGACAGAATGAATTGAAATAGTCGGCGTACATAATGGAAATATCAGCAGTGGCTGCCATGGAATGAGGCCTGTCAAATAGTATGTATTAATCGCAAATTCACTAGTAGCGTAATGAAACAGTTCATTATGGAGTTTGTTCCTTCCTCCATGATTAAACCGTTGTCTGTAGTACGTAATGTGTATTCCGCACGGCAGATGACTTGTGGAGATATGCAGTCTTTGCACTCGATTGTTTAGTCTGTGGTTCGAAACATGCTTATCAGACTTTTGGCTAACACAAATTTAAAGGACATACACAACAAATAATTCAGCTGCACACAGGCCGCCTTTTAAGTGTGCTGGGAAATCGTAATTAATCACGAGTATGTAATGTACTCGTGCCGCGATTAATCGAGTAGTTTAAAAATGATGGTTGCGAGTCCGAGTAATACTCTTGAGACAGAAGAAACGAGATTTGACAGGCCACTAGTCCAGAGGGCACAATTACATGCCGCGGATCACAGACCAAATACCAAGTCAGACTTGGGCAAGTCTATAAAGGCACAAAAACGGCTGTGCAAAACGGCTAAAGTATGTCTAAAGTATGTTTTTTTGTTAAAATAAAGTAAATGCTTTAAAAATACATTCAGAGAAAAAAAAATTTGAATTTGTATAAGTTCCCTGTTATACATGTAACAAGGTAATTTGTAAAGTTCTGAACTGAAGACTCTTAACGAAGTTTAACTGTACTGCAAAATTCATTTACACTTACTAACCCTTTCTGATATGCCTTATATCAGCCTAAAATATAAGCTTGCCTACTTTTATTTTCAAAAGGATTTTTGAAGTATGCTGCAAAAGTATGTAAAAATGTCAGTATGTTAATTGTTCATAATCTCAATTTTCAATACACATGATAAAAATATGCACACAAATCTACATTTATCATTATAAGTTCATAAAACAAAAATACTGACGAGAAAGATTGCATTTCGTCGTGTGCCTGGCTGAAGGGTATTTATAAGCACTCTACTGGTGCCAGAAATCTGCCTGGCAGAGGGCGTAACTTCTACCAGGCACAAGACGATTTATACCTGATTTTAGTGATTTATAAAATCATTTCTGTTTTCTAAAATGAAAAGTATAGAAAATACAAACTATGTCAATTATTTGTAGTATATTGTCTGTGCTCAAAGCCAGCCGATTTCATCTAAAAAAATAAATTTAGTACTTGGACTTGCTCTCTTCAGGTTGTGGGTTTGAAAGCAACTGTACTTGCACCCTCGAGTAAGGCACTTAATCCTAATTGCTCCATTCTTTGTAAGTATACCAACTGTGGCTGGTAGAGCATTTGCCTAGTGAGTCAGAAGTCTCGGGTTCGAATCCCAATAAGGCCCTTACAATTTTTCTCTTATCCCAAGTTTGGTTGTTTCATTTCAATGGTGATCAGGCACCATGCCAGATGTTGTGTTCATTGCTTTGCCCAGTTACGCTACCAGAGAAGAATTGGGTCTATAGGGAAAACCTGAGGGAGTATACCAACTGTGCCTTATAGCTCAGCTGGTAGAGCATCTGCCTAGTGAGTCAGAGGTCTCTGGTTCGTATCCCGATAAGGCCCTTACGATTTTTCTCTCATCCCAAGTTTGTTCCATTCTTTGAATGGGATGTAAAGCAGCATGTCATACTAAGCATTTGGGATTTAAAAAATAAGGGGTTTAGGCCGTATCTGAAGTGATCTCTGGGAGGGGTGGTTATCTCATTGAAGGGTTTATCCCTCTGTAGGGCTTGTTAAGCCCACGTGATAGCCATGCAATCCCAATCAGTAAGGAACAACTGCACTGCCGTGATTCGAGACAACCAGTTGGGTTCATAGCTCAATTGGTAAGCGTCTGCACGTTAAGTAGAAGGTTTGTGGTTCGAATCCCGGTGGAGCCAAGTTGTTTTTCACTGCATCCAGATCCCCCAAACTCATGGACTACTATTCACATTTGTTAATCTATTCACACTAAGTCAACATTTTAAGATGAACAGTGCAGAAAGTTGCAAGATGTTAACCATTGCAGTTCCGTATAGCGTCTTAGATGAGACAGTGCCATCACATGATGTAACAAGCTTTGCTGCCCCCATTAGACTTGAGATCTCCGCTGGAATTGACCACCTTCCCGTTGCCTTCCTTAACCAGCTTCTGTAGTCGTAAGATCCGCAGAATGAAAAAGAGGAGAAAAAACCCACTAACATAAGAATCATGACACTGGAAAAGAGCTATGCAAACTGTACAAAAAAAGTTTGGAAATTTGTTTTCCATCACCTATATCCCAGTTATTTGTGACCTGGGGCCAATTTCATGGAGCTGTTTAGCAGCCGATTTTGTGCTAACGGAGGCTCCGGCTATTTCATGGAGACCGTAACCTTAAGCACTGGCAAACGTTTGCTAGCTTCAGAGGCAAATCTGCTAAACACTCGTGACGCAACAATGCCCATTTCCAAGCACGCGCATGCTTAAGCACGCAGCGGCCGTGAAATAGCCTTAAAGTTAGCACACCTTTTATGCTACAGTAAGCACACGTTTTCAGCTAGCGCTTAAGCAGCGCCATGAAATTGGCCCCTGTTCATATCATGTTACATATCAATGGAAAGCTCATTTATTGCCTTTCACAACGACACCACATTTGTAACAGTCACTTGTTCGTGGGCTCAACAACTCTGTTGAGAATGCGGGCGAGTCTCAAACAGAATTATCCAAACATGTGCCAGTACCTGTGTTTAACCGAAAAATTAAATCTCTATTAATAACGAGGAATAAACTTGGCATGTTTTGTGCTGCTTTTCCTGAAAATGATCATTGGTATTTGATTTAGCTTGCGTCGGGGAGAATGAATGTTAATTAGGGTTTGTTTTGCCCTTACCCAACGTATATTAACACTGTATACTCAGTGCTTTCCCCGAGACACTATGAGAACTTCATAGCGTGCTCGGGTGGGATTCGAACCCACGACCTCCTGCAAACATTGGTCATCATTGTAAAGGTAAAGAAACAAACTTTCCAATGACATGACAAACGGTGCTAACAAATCTTCATTTTTTTTTTAGTTTACATCGCGTCTTATATATCCAATAAGATGAAAAATCCAATGGACAAAATAGATTTTCCACCAAACCGCTTGATGACTCAACCTTTTCAGCAATTCTGATTTGTTTTTGTAGTGACTGGCATTTTTGTTTGCAAGTCGCCCATTACATTAGGCCCATAGGCCACTTCAAGGCAAGGGCTGCCAAAGTCAAGTGCAGAGAAAATCCAGCCCTTCACACCAAAACAAGACCGGATTAACTAGTCTCTTTACGATACGAGTGGGCTGGGAAGGGGTAACTAGTCCGCATCGAGACAACCAGGTTGCCTCTGCCCCTGCTATAAGCAAGCATGGTATCGTGCCTTGCTCAAGGGCAAACCCAAGTGTCAAAACCAGTTATGGCTAGATTTGAACTCGCATTCATTCTAGCTACATAGGAACTCGAGTTTGATGCACTTGAACACAAAATCCACGGGCTATGATTAAAAATGTATGTTGCAAGTGATAATTTCCTTAAAAATTGATATTTTGAATCTTGGATCCAAATACATTTTATAACTCAAAGTCCAAAATAATCAGCTAATAACAGCATAGCAGCAAAAGCAACAGTAAAAAGTAAAATCAAAGTGACACCACCAGATATTTGCATCATTGCTTTAGTTTGTGATTTTGCAAAGCTGTTTAGCACTTTAGCATGGAGAGATGATTTGAAGCTGAAAATATGGCAATCAATCTGCAAGATGATTAGTAATGGATAAACTTTGAAATGAACATACATGATGGAAATTAATGCACGAGTGAAACATGCAGGTAACAACATTTTCCATGTTTTGGCACAAAAGTGTCTAAATAATCCATGAAAACAATATTCTTCAGTTGCATACAACTAGTAGTATTTTAAGGCCCGTCTACATGAGCCAAAATATCTCGACTGCAGTTGGTTGCTGCCTTCATGTGACAGGCATTCTTTTCTGCTATTGGCTTGTTTCCTCCAATAAGCTCCAACAAAGTCTGGCGATAGCTCCAACATGTTCCAACATGTTGGATGATGTTAGACGTTGTCTGGAGTGGCGTCCACAGCAACCAACTTTTGGTCGGTCGACATCGTCGGACACATGTTGGCTCGTGTAGACAGAGCTTTAGAGAGTTCATTGCCTTCGAGTCCCAAGTCAAGTCAAACTGCCTTCGAGTCCCAAGTCAAACTGCCTTCGAGTCCCAAGTCAAGTCAAGTCAAACTGCCTTCGAGTCCCAAGTCAAGTCAAGTCAAACTGCCTTCGAGTCCCAAGTCAAGTCAAGCTGCCTTCGAGTCCCAAGTCAAGTCAAGCTGCCTTCGAGTCCCAAGTCAAGTCAAGTCAAGCTGCCTTCGAGTCCCAAGTCAAGTCAAGTCAAGCTGCCTTCGAGTCCCAAGTCGAGTCAAGTCAAACTGCCTTCGAGTACCAAGTCAAGTCAGGCATATTGGTCAAGTCGAAGTAGTCACGACAGTGAATTTGTTTATAATTTCAAAATGCGTCTAAAACTGAAACTCGCATTCATGTTGCTTTGGCCAAGGTTTCTTTAGTGCTGAAATACAATTCGGTCCCCAAAATGACACAAAGATGCATAAAAGATGTATTTTATTTTTGGCAGTCTCGTCTCAAGTCAAGTCATTTGAGGTTCGAGTCTCAAGTCAAGTCAGTGAAAATCGGGACTCGAGTCGTCGAGTCCGAATCATTATACAACCCTGTTTTTAAAACAATCAAATTCTGCCGTTGCAGTCTCAAATTTCAACAAATCTGGTTTCGTTTATGGCCAATTCATAAATACCTAGCATGTCATATGACCGGTCTTAAAATGGATCATAACTAGCCTTGTCCAGATCCAAGGCGGTCTCTGCATTTTGTTCCCTGCTATACGAGAGCATTATCGGCTCTTGTGCATGTAAACCATACACATCAAAACGAGCCACCATGCGCTCACGGCTTCCATACCAACCCGTATGGCAACACACAGAACCGGCGTACACATATACAGTTCTGCTATGCGTACACGCATGGTCTGCCCTAGCTCAAATTACGGACCGATAAATGTACAGTATTTCACGTACATGTTCATAGCCATAGCGCATACACACAACAGAATGCCACAGCTGGTATATAACGGGCACTTTTATGTTTCATCTTCGACGGGCCATCTTAAAGACAAGCCCAACACCTTGATCAAGGCTACATAATTACCGACTGGTCTGGTTTTAAACAATTTCCAGTATGGCCCTACTCAGTTTTAGTAGAAACTGGAAGGCATTTTGCAAAGCATGCATGAGCATAAAAACTGCGCAGACCTTAAAGCAAGTTGGTGCAGTGTGACAAAAATTTGCGTAAGTTTACTCGTTTGCGTGAGCGCGTTCAATGCGCGTAATTAACAAACGTGATCAAAGAAAAACAACTCAATGCACACCACTCTGAATGAACACAATTAACGGGTGCAACAAGAACTGTAGGAAAGTATCCAAACATTGCCAAATACACTGTGGCTATTAAAGTTGGTCTTAAAGATGAGGTCTTAAAAGGCCCTAGCTATAGATGATCTGTTTTTGAGCGATTTCCAAAAACATGAAAATCCATTTACCGGTCTTGGCGGGGTGTTTCAAATATTCGTTCTTAGTCGGTCGCGTATTCTGTGGCTTGCGTCATGCACTCTGTGGCGCGCATCATACTACGTGTGTGCGTGACCTAACAGCATACACGCAGTACACAGCGCCCATTTCGGACCGCCCAAATGAGAACCAATATAAGTAAATAGTTTGCAATCGATCCAAATAATTAATTTTCCGGAAACATCCCAATGGATAGTTGCTACCAGTTCAATCTTTACTTTGAGGAAGGTTTTCCCCTGTCAACTCGCTGATTAACTTTTGGGGTCATTGCAAATGATACAGTGGGCCTTTAAGTATGTTGAAGACTGGCCGAGGACCTGGATGCTGATAATTGCCCAAGCAGAAGGCAAAGGGTGTCCGATAGCTGGTCTTAAACGCACAACCTTCATTTGCCCCTCGCCTGTAAGCTCAGGCAATTATTTACATTCAAATGCCTAAAAATTGTTAAACATGCTTTAACTGGCCAATCACACATATATTCTCTAGCTTATATTTCCAACAACTGCAAGTTATACCCTCTTGTGGTTGGTGTTATTAGACAGAAATGCAAATTAAACTGAAAGGAGGAGGCCGAGATAGGTAGCATTTTATCAATCAGTAACATAAATGACCACTTCTTGTGACAAGGCATGCACCAGCCTCCGTAAGAGCCGCTGAGGCAGGGTGCGCCACTCTGCCTGAATTAGTGCCTCCCTGAGCTCCTGCACTTCTAGGGCTGTTTATGAGACATGCGGCACTGTGGGGTCATATTCCACAGAGATTTAATTAATCGGTTGAGAGAATTTAAATGCAGGAAACAGGAAAAGTCACATTTTATTGTGGGTATCACTATGTTCAAATGGGTCCATTGAAGTGGAAATCATTGAAGCGGAACAACCTTGAAAGCAATTCCAAAGTGATTGGTCGATCCACAAGTGTTTTCACTGTAACTGCTTGATATTTTTAGGAAAAATGCCTTTCGTTTTGGGGAGAGCATATTAAACTGATCAAATTGTCTGCCGTTTCCCAGCAGGCACATGCATGACAAATGACAAAGTTGGCCATGGTAATAAAATATGACATGAAAGGTTGAAATTTGGCAAGGAAAAGCAAAAATTAATAATTAGATTTTAAAATTCACAAGACGAAACTTTCTTTAACCTTGACATACGAATGTACCCTCCCTAATTTCTTCTGCAGCTTGCCCATATGTGGCCTGCACATGCTTGAAATTATGTTTGTGCCTAAACATTTTGGATACAAAAACGCACCCTACATATATAATGGATTTTAAGTAAATTTAATGAAGCATTATATGTGTATATTGTTAAAATGTAACTACACGTACACCTGTCAAATACCGCAAAATCCTGTGTATGAGGCACACCTCCAACAGTAGACAGCTGGCACAATATGTGTCTTATACACGAGTATAAGGCGCAGGCGTACCCATGTATAAGGGCGTGTTTGTTTCATGACAGATCCGAATCCAGATTCCGATCTGTATTACCTCGCAGAAACAAACGAAACCGCTCTCAACTCGGATCTCAATTCACGTGAATTGCAATTAATTTATTTACCAAATTTGTCAAAGTTCCGTTCCAAATTTCTCCCACGACATTCGTCGTAAATAAACAAGCATTCTAAATTTGTTTGTATCGTGTGTTGCCTCTGAAAACTGAAACGACACGGTTTTACTCACACAAAATCTCCACGATGTTTACGTCGCCATTTTGGATCTAGCGCTGAACCATCTCTCGAGAAGGATTCCACGGATCACAGATCTCGATCAGGATGTGCGCGAAGTGAACGAGTTCACCTTGGTAATGCGCCGATCTGAATCTGGATCCGTCCGAAACAAACACGCCCTAAGGCGCTCCTCCAACTGTATAAGGTGCAGGTGTACCCATGTATAAGGCGCACCTCCAACTGTATAAGGCGCAGGCGTAGTACCATGTATAAGGCGCACCTCCAACTGTATAAGGTGCATGCAGGCGTACCCATGTATAAGGTACCGTACACCACCCAACTTTGGATTTTTTGCAGTTGGGAAAAAAGTGCACCTTATACACAGGTTTTTGCGGTATTTAGTTAATTGGGTCAAGTAGGAAGAACACTTGGACTATTATGCAAGTGACTTGCATATACAAAGCATAAACAAAATGTAATTTTCTCTAACAAAAAAAAAACAAAACAAAACAAAACAAAACAAAACAAAAATATGTAACATTTCTCGGCCTCCTTTATGCATTTCTTTGAACAATATAATATTAAGCAAAGAAATCACTTTGAATTGTAATAATGATGATGATGATGACAGAGCCCAATACCTGTCAGCTTGCAGCAAGTACATGTTGTAGAATGAGTGAAGCAATAGTTGAGGGAGAAATTCAGGTTAAGTGATGGATAATGTGTAATTAATAGGCCAAAATAGAAGAAAAGTCTGCGATGCAAAGACTGCACTGTTTGTGTTAGTTTATTTCTTCATGCAAAACGAAGCTATACAATTAAAATCCACCTGTTTTCAGTGGGAAATAGCATGGACTATATAAGACAGCACACTTCTGATTTTTTCCCGGTAGTTTTTTCATGAATTTGCATCATCTGGGGAAAACAAAGCAGAACAAATGCTGGAATAAAAATTGGGTCAGTATTTTGGCGGTTGGCTACACCTTCAAAGAATAATAACCTTAAGTGGAAGTAGATTACCAAGGTGGCAACACAAAACACCCTTTCAAAACTGCTTTTTTGTGGGAAAATAAATGAATTTTAGTGGTCAAAATTGTGTTGGGTCTCTCACAAAATGAACATTTTCGGGTGCTCGCCATAATTTCATTCACACAAGTTATTTAGCCAACCATTCTTAAAAATGTTTTTTGTTGAGATATTAAGTGAGATTATTTTTAAAAATACCAAAATATTACTGGAGATATTTGTGCTACAGAAATGCACCAGAGACTATGTGCTGTAATAGCACTCCTTCAACATGAGCTGCCAGTACAGCGCACTATGTAAACAAGTTGTGCATGGATGCCACATGACAAAGGCTGGCAGCATACCAGAAGGAAGCTGACATTGTCTATCAGGTCACTCAAATGACAAAAGTGACACTAGCTAGGAAAAATTGTTCTCCGAAAATTTTAAGTAGCGCTATCTTTGTCAGACAATAACTTAAGTTTGAAAACAATTTAATTAAATACAATTTGTCGCCGACACCACAAACTTCATGGAAACGCACCGTGCATGGGGTCACACGTTTTTACAAACCGACACCTATGTGTGCATGAGCAGCTGCATGTCACTTCCTGGCGTCATCGATGAATTATTACAAATTTAAAGGTAGAACACATGATTGATAAACTGTAAAAAGGGTCGTTATTTCCACTCGTGATTAGAAGTTCGTGTTGATAAAACTGCCCTGTAGAAATTTTTTTTACTTCTGAAAACTTGAAAAATCCTTGCATGGTTTTTGTGTCGAGTTGAATGGTAAACAAGTCTTTTGCAAAATACTTTTTTAGAGAAAGCCACTTTCAGTTGTTAATTTCTCACACAAAACACCATTTTGGACTGAAATAAAATCATGTGGTGTTTGGTACCATTGTTATTAAAGGCCCTATGTATCATTTGCAAGATAAAACTTTTTACAGATTCGTGGAATAAGAGTGTAACATATCTAAGGAAGAATGTTGGTAAACTAGCCTGAATAAATTTTAGCTATACGTACTTAGATGCATCAATGCTTCAGAAAACCTTGAAAATCTATATATATGGATTTTGTGTACAAGTTAATGCTTTTTTTTGAAAACCACCTTCGGTTGTCAATTTCCAGCATAAAATACAATTTTGGACAGAGATAAATTCATGTGGTGTTTGTTACCATTGCTATCAACACTTTTAGTAAGGTTTTTCTTGTCAACTCATGAAAAACAAAATTTGGTTATTGCAAATGATACAATGGCCTTTAACACTTTAAGTAAGGTTTTTCTTGTCAACTCGTAAAAAAATATATAATTGGGGTCACTGCAAATGATGTACTTTAATACATGCAACAATAAATTGTGATGTAAATTACAAATTGCTGCAAATTGGAGGTTGAGAGCTGGCAATATTAGTCGTTCCCCCAAACACCTGTGATCCAATAAAAAGGAGTTAATACATGTACATGTTGCAGCAGAGAACAGATTGTATCAAGTAAAACCATTTTACAGAGAAATCATGTGGTTAAAACACTGACAATAATGATTAGTACACCGTGGTCATGTCAATATACCGTGATGCGAGTTCTGTGTCTAACCTAAAGCTATAGTAGCTAGTGTTCTTATGCTACGTTTACACCATGTCCCCGGCAGTCCCGGCGCCCTGGTAGAAGAGCACCGTGGAGGCACCGGGATGGACGTCGGGGAGCGTAGGGGACGGGGGTGGCAAAACGTGAATGACCGTAGCTCACCCTTGCCACCGGCCGGTGACCGGCCAGTGAGCAGCTCTGTCAAAAAGTTTGGCCCGGCAGTCCCGGCACTAATGAGAATCGTCCTGGGCCGCAGCTTCTGTCACAGGGCGTGATGGACCGCAGTATGCCTTGACTCACCGGGGTGTGGCAACGTGGGGTGCCGGGGACCTCTGAATATGAAGATGACGACGATGATGACGATGAGGATGATGTTGCTGCGGCAGCGCTCCAGGACGAAGTGAAAATGAAGGTGTGGAGCGCACTATTTATACCAACCGGGGCTCACCGGGAGACCAGGGCGTGAAACGTAAAAGCTGCCACGTTCAGTCGCAGGGCGCCGCAGCAGACCCTCGGACACCGTCGGGAACGTATTGGGCCGGGACAACAAACGTGACACGAACGGGACGGACATGAGGCACCGCATCATAACTTAGTAGGCCGGCCTGGGACGTGGACCCATCCGTAGTGGAACGTGAACGGCGCTTGAAACGTAGCGCCCCGTCCCGGTTCCAGGGCGCGCCGTCCGCCTCGCGGCCCGGAACCGGCACGGCGCGCCACGCTTTCCGTACCGGGACTTAACGCACCGTGGTAGAACGCTACACACCGGCCCTACTAAGGCCGAGTCGAGCCAAAGTAATAAAAATACAATAAAAGTTCCACGGCACGCCATGTTTTGGCCAAACCGGGGCGCCGGGACTGCCGGGGACATGGTGTAAACGTAGCATTAGGCAAGTAAGTAAAGCAATAACACCCTATCGATCGATCGATCGGATCGATTGATCGATCAATCAATCCTACATCTTCCCTGGTTTTACAGCAGGCGTTATAATAACCACTTGACCACCATGCATGTCCATTTTGAAGCATTAGTTAATGCTGCTACCTTTTGATGGGAATGAATTCTGCATTTTACAGGGTTTTGAGTTTGTAACTTTAAAGCTCTATCCACACTGGACTTTATTTGGGAAAGCTTACCGAGATGTTGGGTACTTTTCCCATTTTAAGTCCAATACGAGATATGATTGCTAATTGATCACGTTCACAGACGCCATCTTTGTAGGAAAAAATGCTACTGCGTATTAAACGCCATAAAGTACGCGCACGCACATGCTGGAACATGTTCCAAACACGCACGCGTGTTGCTTGAACTTTGTTCAAAAAATACGGCGCAACCGATGCGCGTCACAAAACAATGCGCTCAAAATCATGATGCACGTGGCAATTTGTAGGAAGTGACGTCAATTGAACGTGATCAATTGTAACTAAAGTAGGGCACATATGAATCAAAGGGAGATATCCTCTGTTAGGGTTGAATCTCGTCTTTAAAATGACACCCTGTCATTATGTTTTCGGTTGACCGAACAGTGACCAATTTCAATGCAAGGGTCTAGTTAGGGAATTGTGCCACTTTCTTTAATGGCGCCCAGTGGCCTGAACCATTATAGCCTTTTAGAAGTATGGCGGAACAAAAGGAGAGGGCGCAATTTTATTTGGGTATACATTTTTTAACAATTGTATTTCTTTCCAAAAACCTGATTTACATGTTGCAATTATAATACAGAGACAGAATTATAAATAAAATAAATAAGTGCAAAGTGAAAAATGCAGTTATTTCGCATTTTATTTGATTTTATACCCACTTCAAAGTGCGCCCTCCTATTGTGTCCGCCATACTTCAAAGGGCTAATAGCATAGCCTGTGTTTGGACGATCAAGTATCCATTGGCAAAAACTAAAACGCCTCATAAATTAACATGCTGATAAAAAGTTGGTGGGGCAAAAACCTGCACATTTAGACCAACATGAGAATGCAGCGATTTTGTTTGTCGAGTCAAAGGCCTGGGAAAGGGGAACCGGTCGTTCATCCAATTCAGCAGCCCCTGCAGCAGGGAGAATGCAGCAGCCACAGACAAAATGGTTTAGGACTGGCCCTAACCATGTTCAACAAAATCCCCCCTTTAATAAGTTGGTGGCGATGATTTTCCACACCTGTAACACTTTAAGGTTTATAATATTATATTTCTGTGATGCAAATGATATTCTATAAAGCATACATGTAGGTGTTTACAATAATGAACAGAAACGACCCCGTTCACTTCGGGGAAATCGCTTTGTTCGACGAAGATTTGACAATTATTCGACAAAGAGATTTCCTAGTGTGAAAAAACAGCTCTTTATCAAAGCTTTGAATCGCTTTATCGCAAAATGTGTAGCTTCATTTGACAAAGAAATCGCTTAATTTCACGAAGCAAATTTGTAATGTGAACGCTCCATTTGTTTGAAGAAGTGATTTGACACGTAATGAGACAGCTTTATTACCAATCTTCATTAGCAGTTGGCTAATGTGACGGTGCCGGCCGCTCTTCTTTTGATCTTTGTTAACTGATGTGTATACACAGCTCCATAAACTAACAATGATTAACTGTTAGATTTGTCGAATAAAGCCATTTCCCTAATGTAACAGGTCTGGGTCAATGATTCATGCAAAAAAAATACAAAAAATACAAAAATGTTGAAACTGACAGAGCTGAATGGCATATGGTGAGCATGCATGTGAGTAGCTAAGGCGCCATTCAAAAAGTCAACATTTTCACAGTTCTACAAAGCATAGGAGGAGGGGAGGGGGTGTCGAGGGCCACGTAGGACTTTACATGCACTGTAAAATGTTGACATTTATGGTACTAGTGACAAAAAAAGGGGGTGGGGGGTCTTGAAAATTTCTCTCTGTAGAACTGTGAAAACGTTGACAACTTTTGACGACACCTAAGAAAGCAAAAAATAAAAACTGCACACTGCTGGGAAACAGAGATCTCACATGTAGCACCATATCTTACATTCTCAGCAGAACTGTAGTTTTCCTTGTGCGTTTTCCCAGGCATTTTACCCTCAATTGAGGAGTTTCCATTGGCGTTCACGGGCTCTGCTTTGGGAGGAGGGGGCAGGGTTTTGTCGACAGGGGGCCGGGCATTGTCGGCCTGTTTTTGGGCGGGTTCAGGCTCCTCTCTGATTGGCCGTTTCCTCGGTGATGTCGGACCATCCAGCTCAAAACTGAACACACTTATGGATTCCACCTATTTGGGAAGTTTTATTGGGAGTTACGACAGAATATTTGGAAATAGCACAGCATTCCAGACTTGGGTTGAGCAGCCAAACTTAAAAATTAAATTGAAATTTCATGGCACTGCTTAAGTGAACAGCTCTGTCTAACCTCAGTGCTATTTAACCTTAGGAGAACCTGAATCTTCCAATTTTAATAAGGAAATAAAGGTTTGGGTGGCTGGTCTTAAACTGTAGGTTTCTGATAATTTTTTGTTGTAAACCAATAAGTAGGTCGTAAGTAGTGCTTTCTCATGAGTAAGCTCATAAGTCGTGACTAGCTGTGACCCGCTCATGATCGATTGATCGGTCGATCGATCGATTGATCCATCCATCCTACATCTTCCCTGGTTCTACAGCAGGCATTATAATAACCACTTGACAACCACGCATGTCCGTTTTGAAGCATTAATTAGTTAACGCTGCTACCTTTTGATGGGAATGAATCCTGCGTTTTACAGGGTTTTGAGTTTGTGACTTTCAGGTTCTCCTAAGGTTAAATAGCACTGACGTTACTTTAGGTTAGCCATCTACAGACATGACAGATTGCAGCAGCCATTTTGAATCACTGCTAGTCATGCTAGTGTTCAAACTTGTTTGTGGTATATTTTCAACATATTTCTTTGAGAATTACAGCATGGGGAGTAGCAGTTTCAAGATGTTTCCCAATGAGTGCCGCAGTCAGACTGTAGGTAACTGCTTGCGCATCATCGTTAAAGCACCATGTGGATTGGCATTATATTGTTTCTAAAGGGACAACTTATTTTTGTTGTTAAATTTAATTTCGGAATTAGGGCCTCTCTGAACATGCCTTCTAGTGTAAGCAAATTTTACCTCTGAAGTTGACACAATTAGCAGAACATTGTTAAGCAGTGCCATGAAATACGGCCCATAAGAAATACAAAACCTGCGTTACTGGGAGGCAAAACCAAATCAAAGGTTAGGCTGGGACCTGCACCTCACAGATGAGAAATGTATACCACATGTTAATCCTATATCCCTTCCAGTCACAGGAATTTGGACAGAATTTAAAAAGAAGTCCTTTCAACAAATGTACACACGCGATCGAAGAGGGATATACCCTTATTGGGTACCTTAAAGGTGCTGTGTCACGGTTTGCACATGCGCAGTAAAACTTGAACAAGTTGGGCTAACTTTTTCAAATTTTGTCGCTGGGTTTTCCATATCCTATTCAATCTTTGCCATCCCTTATAAGTCTGTAGTAATTTTGGCAGTGGTGTACTCGTCAATGCCCAGGTTGCGATATTTTTTTTCGTACCACATATTCGCTATGGGGCTTCATCGATTGGTGCATTGTAAATTAATATTCATATTTTCTATATAGCGCCTCCAAGAGTTATTAAATAAAAGGATATAAGAAAGAAAATTGAAGAGTTTGTCGAGTCGTTTGGTAGTCTAGTTTCTAGGTTCGAATCTCCTATCGAATCTCGTATTAAATTTGTTTTACTATTAATTGAGGAAAGAGTGTGGTATGGTGTGGGGTTATGTTGAGGTAGGTATCGACAAAACACATCAGTATGCAACATATGCATATGGGTTAAACCAATCAGAAGCAATGTTCGCTAAACAGCGGTACGGAAAAAATATCGCGCCCAGGTTGTCCTGATGCATTACTTTTTACTTAAAATGGCGCCGGTTGCCGTATTTTTAAGCTGCCAAACATCAATATCACTGGGTGTGCGGCCGTCGTTCAAAAGAGATTTTTTCATCCCATCCAAAAACTTGACAAAACATAGCAGAAACAATATCGAATGATATGAATGACATGGTTGGATACAGCAATTTGTTCAATCTTGATTTCCACCAAACTGGTATGCTTATTTGGTCCTGACAGCAATTTTACAGCATGTCTTCTGTCAATGGAAAGACACCGTGGCCGTACTATTTTTTTTTCCAGACATTGATCGCGAGCGCGCGGGCGATGCCAAATCGAACGAAGGCGCGCAACATGATGCACTGCGGTATGTACCACGTGCCGAGTACACGATGTCCATTTACACACACGAACCAATGGCGTTGTGTAACGAAATTGCACTACGTTCATCTCAGCGTGCACATATGTCAAAATTCGCGACTTTCGAAAAGGTTTTGAAAAGGTCTTGATGACTACATCCCTGGATGGGACTTGTGTGGATGTACATGATACAATGTAGATATGCTACAAGAGAGGACAGCATGGCAGTGAACAAAATTCCCCTTTTTCACAGCACAATATGTGAACTGCATGCCAATCAGTTGATCTTACATTAGAGTTGGAGCTGTGCAGTTCCTGTACTTGTTTGTGTCCCTGTATCATCTGTTTGTGGGGAAAGAAATAATAACTCCAGGCTAAATTCAGTGCTGGGGTCGACTGTGTTTTGAACATGCAGATGAATGGCTGTTTTTTATATTAGTTACAATGGCTCTGTATGTCAGTTAAAACTGAACAGAAAATCCTGAATTCTATCTACAGTAAAAACTGTGTAACAGGGTTTAAAATATGAAGAAAACAAATTGGGCACTTTCCGAGTTCTTTTCACAATTGATTTCTTAATTATAGATTTGAATTCATCCAAGTGTCAATTAAAGTGCTCTAAAATCATAGTTCTAAGGCTACGTGTAAAATGCAGTGTACATGTATTTGGGTCTTTCCACAGTAAAGGGGGCATTTTGGCAACACAGACCATATTTTCTGGTCTCAAAATAAAAGAAATAAGTTTAAGTTGTTCTGAAGAGATAACTTAGGCCCCAAAAGGGTTACAAAGTGTGACAACATGCCTTTCAAAAAACCCTATGTACAAATTTCCAATATACGCTCGTAACCGGGATGGACACTTTTACATTTTAGGCCGTCCCGGTTATGAGCGTACACATATTGGAAATTTGTACACAGGGTTTTTAAAAAGGCATGTTGTCACACTATTTGTAACCCTATTTGGGCCTAAGTTATCTCTTTAGAACAACTGAAACTTATTTCTTTTATTTTGAGACCAGACAAAGGTATCTTCTGGAAAATATGGTCTGTGTTGCCAAAATGCCCCCTTTACCGTGGAAGGACTCATTTAGAGAATCAGGTTGGTGTAGTGGTACTTTCCTCGCCTTCCACCTCTGTGGCCCTGGTTCGAATCCCATCCAGGTCAGTATATGGATTGGGTTCTCAGTCCCTGCTTGATGCCGTGGGTTCCCCCGTGACAGAATTGTGCAGGGGTTTTCCCTCCCACCTCTAAAATCTGAGCATTTATTCATCGTCTTCTCTTCACAGGTTTCTTCAGGCTTACGAGCTACAGAAAAAGGCTACTGGCAGAATATCGTATCAGAACGGTCATCGGCGACGGCAGAATATCCACTGCCATTTCAAAAACTAACAGTATTTTTAATATAGAAACTGATTTTCTTGAGAATGCAAGTAAAATGGCTAAAGTAAAATAGGGTAGTACCTCAAGAAGTATTTGCAATAATTATATGACTTTGTCTTGAAATTATACACAAAAAGTGAGCAAGCCGCCTCGCTACCAAACCACCAATTCATGTACAACTTAAAGACACAATCACATAGTTTGCCGCAGCCCAAGTCAAATCACATTTTAGCTGCCAAAATATAGACCTTTATCACGGTGCGGCCATCTTCCCTTATCTCCTATTTGAATAAACGTAACCAAAGTGAGGCTTGCAGAAAAAAATTTGTTGGTCCCGTTTTGAAACTGTTCATTGTGTGCATCACAATGGCACTAGGCGTTGCGCGATCAAGAGAGCGCACAGCATGGACAGTGATTCTCAATGGGCGATTACACGCGCTATCGCGCAGTAGCGCAGATGCACTGACCGTACCTGACATGTACTATGGGGAACAAGACAAAGATGGACGCACCGTGATAAAAGTCTATTGCAGAGCACGGTGGGATACTTCCCGAACTAACTGACTCGGTGAGTCATTCATTTGGGGCTTAGCCAGAGTCAGCTTGAATAATGATGTCCAACGCAAATAGAACGGTGTCGCGCTGGTGAGAGTAACCTCGGGGACAATAATTGGACATGCTGAACGGAACAAATAAACTGAAAAGCAACGTCAGGGGAAAACCAAAACACAGTAACAAAATCAGAAAAAGAAGCAAATTTAGGCCAACGAGAGCTTACTTTGTTTAGCATATGCACTCGAGTCTGCAACTTGGAACCAGTGCTGAACGCCACAGCCGAGACTGAACGGAAGAAAGGTTCAAACTGCTGTTCCTCTGGTGGTTTCTCCTCCCACTGTTTGCAGATTTCCTGCAATGGCCAGAATAGGTAGGGATGGAAATTAAAATAAAGGAAGCTACTGGTCAAGTATATGCTTTTAAATGTTTTTAAAGTTATACTGTCCATGGTTTTCAGCAAATTTGATATTTTTTCTCTGAACGAATTTTTGAAGCATTCACATTATTTTTAAAACATACATTGTATTTTAGACATCGGCAACCCTGTGAAAAATGCCATTTTTATACAGCCGTTTTTGCGCCTTGCTAACACCCAAGTGCATTTTGTGTAAACTTATTATTATTATTATTTCTTTCTGGTATTCATACCAAGGATTCTTCAATAGTGCTCATTGCACAGTCACTCGCAAGCGTGAGGAAACCCATGAAGAATTAGAATTAGAAATGGTCAGAGACACCGGGGAATCCCCTTCACGAAAGAATGCTCTGGGATCTTTATAGTGCGTTACCGTTACCTAACACACTAGACCAACGGTTTTACATCCCTTCCGAAGGATGGAGCAAGTATGGTTGAGTGCGTTGCCCAAGAGCACAGGTACCGCAGTCGGATTCGAACCCGCAACCCCAAGTTTTCACCCATGATTGCGAGTCAATGGCCCTAACCACTCGGCCAAGGTACCCCATTGAAACGGTACTTCATTGAAACGCAGAATGGACGGGCACACGTTTTCACTAACTGACTCGAAATGCAAACATTTCGGTTTCACAAAGTAACACGCAAAAAATGTGAAAATGTTTTACATAAAAAGCTCACTTTTACTTATGGAATAAAATGTAACTGTAAATGTAACCAAAACACTATCTATTTTGTAAATATAAGATAGGTCTCACTTCGTGAAAATGAAAATGTTCAGAACACACATTGCAGTACAAAAATTACATGTCATTTTCTACCAGAGATACGAACACAACTGCTACTGTATGTCACTTCCTGGTCACTTCCAACGAAAAGAAAATGAAGAGTTGACTATGGTGTAGATTTAACATTTTCACTTTTTTCAAACGAATTATCTGACCTGTAGTCTTCGTTCCTTCTTTTCAAGTCTGTCATATTTCTTCTTCAGTAGAAGCAGCTCCCCTTTGATCTGACCAATCTCATCCTGCCCATCCCCGACCACTGCCGATGAACCCATCCTAACAAGCTTGCGTCGGGAGTCCTGCATGTTCTCCATTTGCCGCAACTCCTAAAATTTAAAGCCAGTAAAATATATTCCTACCATTCCCAATGCAAAATGTACATGTATAGTGAACAGACCATTTTTTTCGTAAATTATTCCCAGCTCAAACCATAGACCTCATGTTGTAACTCGGCCGCTTGGACAGAAGTAATCAATTTTTCCCTGTAAAAACATTTCAGAAGTAAGACCGAGTCATTCCAAATGCATAGTTCCGACCTGTCAATCAAGCCGAACCAGCCGACCAATCACAACAGAGCTAGCAGACGGCGCCCACAAAGGTCAAAGTGACACAATCACGTGATTTTCTGCCCATATAGTTTGTATGTTGTATGCGCCAGTGACCGGGTGAATTTTGGTTTCAATGTCGGGGGATTCGCTATTCAAAGGTAGGAAAGCGCATTTTTATGAATATATGTCATCCCTGCATTACTAGCCCTTCTCTCAGTGTGTGCTACGGTAACTGTCGACCCTAAAACATAAATACCTTTGAGTTTTCTCCAATGAATCTGTGCTTTCCATGCCGACTCCCGTTGCTTTCTACGTCGTGTCGCCATTTTTTTGCGATGGCTTGTGAGCACATAGCAACAATATTTAAGGGGCGGGGTTAACTGGGCAATCTCGGAACTATGCATTGGGTGTGAAGCCAAAAACATGATTTGCATATGTGTCTGTTATCAATATTGGAGAGACCTTTTCCTCCAGGATTATATCTCTGTACAATGTCATTCATCTTCTCTCAAAACAAAAGAAATATTTTAAGATGGATTTAAGGAGATAACTTCAGCCCTGCGTGTAAATTTCCAATATACCGTATGTAACAAAGACACCAAAAAATGTCACAAAGTATGTGTCCTATGTTACATATGTTAAATAGGAAATTTGTACACAGAGTTTTTAGAAAGATACATGTATGTTGTTGCACTATTTGTTGCTTAAGTTATCTTCTTAGATCTGTCTTAAGATATTTCTTTTGTTTTGAGAGAAGATAACTGGCATTGCACAGAGTTATGATCATGGTGAAAAAGTCTCTCCAGTATTGAAAACAGACTTATATGTATCGTATCGGCAACCAAATCTGCGGCCGATCATGGCCATAACAGCTACAGTTCTATCTGTTTTGAGCAGCATCCTCACGTAGCGAACAGGGATTTACTCGGCTGGTCAGTTTGCCGCATGAGGGCATTGCTCAGGATGTCCGGACAAGGTTTTGACCAGTTGGTGGACTCGTGGTTTGAAGCAAATGCGACATGATGCAGGGCTGGATCCAGGATTTTGAAAAGGGAGGGCGCATGAAATTTTTAAGCATGAAATGCTGATGACAATGAATAAGCAAGCGCGTAGCGCGAAGCCCTGACGGCTTGTACATGGATTATAGATGCTCTATGGTGCGATCTGAGGCAATATTTAACCACTTTAAACAGGAAAAGTGTGCACAAAAAGTGGAATTTTTATTTTTTATTTTTTATTTTTTGAAAGGGGGAGCGTGTGCCCCCCACGATCCGCCCCTGTGATGTGGCTGGTTCGATTATTATGTTCACTCTGAATGACTTTATATAATTATAGAAATGAACAAAAAGTTTGGATTGTCCCTGATCGGTTCGGATGTGCCCAATTCAACGAAATCTTAAAGGCACAGGCTCGTCAGCAAAATTCGTGCCACGAAATACGCAAATCCATGCCTTTGCTATGGAACTGCGTATTTCGTGACACGAATTTGGCGCATGCGCATTGCTGACGAGCCTGTGCCTTTAAGACAAAAATACTGATATCTGCTGTACGGAAACAATGTTACCATACTCACATATCTTCATAACCTAATTGCACAAGTCACATTTTTGCCAATTTTAGATTTTTGCCAAAATCCATTCTTCATGAGAGGTGCCTGCTGACCCATCATTGGGCGACTTTCGATTACACGATAGCGACGTGAAATACACTGAAATGACATCTAGCATATCTACTGCACATGCGACGACCTTGTCTGTTGCATTCTCTTCCAAATTTTTGCAACGTGCCTTGGAGTGTTTTGGCATTGTGTAGAGAACGACGACGTGGGTCCAAAGATGTCAGACAATGCATTTTCGGGTCACGTCGCTGACACGTCGTAATGATAGTTGAAATGGGTTCGGGAAAATGTGCACTGCTTTTTCCCCCATAGTGTCTCTCTCTATCGTGTAATT
Organism: Henricia sp. BOLD:AAB3569; assembly: GCA_037783545.1. Classification (NCBI taxonomy): domain Eukaryota; kingdom Metazoa; phylum Echinodermata; class Asteroidea; order Spinulosida; family Echinasteridae; genus Henricia; species Henricia sp. BOLD:AAB3569. The sequence continues at coordinate 585,673 of JBBELK010000888.1, forward strand.
AAAAGCTCCCTACGACAAGTTCAAACACTCACAATATCAAGTGATTTTGCCTGATCAAAAGAACATTTTCCTAATTCAAACATCCCACTTTTCTCAAAACTAGTAAATATGACTTGGACAATTAGGTTTATGAAGATATTGAATATTCAATAAAAAGTAAAATTGAATAATCTAATAATAAACCATTTAAAAATGCACAGGCCTAAATCTTAGTGAGGAATAATAGAAAAAAAATTTCAAACCCAACATACCCTAGTAGTAAGCTTGGCCAACTTGTTATCCGGGGCCGTGTCAATCTGCCGACCATACACAGTGAAAACGACGCTGCCATTCTCAAAGAAGTGAAGCAGATCTTCGGTAGTGCTTGGAATGGAGACTATTCTGCTATGGTTCCAATCTGGAGATAACGTGCCTTTCACCTCCGGCGTCCACGTGTAGTCCGTCTCGTTGTAGCATTTGTACTTGACTTTCAGGCCGTGGGAGAACCGTGACTTGTGAATCTCCCCATTGCGTACTGTGACCTAGACATATAAAAATTCAGCAGGAAAAATAAATTTGTCAAATGCTTTCATAGCACATGTACATTTATTATATAATGAGCAGTGCTTTAGAACTAAATTATTTGTGATCAGTGATCCTTAAAGGCACAGGCTCGTCAGCAATGCAAGCGCGCCAAATTCGTGCCACGAAAAATACGCAGCTCGATAGCAAAGGCATGGAGCTGCGTATTTCGTGGCACAAATTTAGCACGTGCGCATTGCTGACGAGCCTGTGCCTTTAAAGGTAGAGTACATGATTGGTAAACTGTTACAAAGGGCGTTATTTCCACTTGTGATTACAAAGCGTACCCCAGCGACCCAGCATTGCGAGAGGGTTGCACAGGATTTAGCCAGCGTGTCCCAAGCTATTTTGTCCAAGATTGTAGCTTATATGCACCCACAAATTTCATTCTGGAATGGTTGTTTTAGAAATATATGTAAACATGCGTGTCCCACGCATAACGTTTTTTGACGTCAACCCAAGAGTGTGCCATACGTAACACAAATGTTGCAGATTTGGAGCACCAGAGCAAATTAGAGAAAATACCACTCCAAATAAGGCCATTATGATTTTTCTCTCATCCCAAGTTTTGGTACCGGGTATTTCATTGCAATGGTGATTATAGGCACTATACCACAATTAATTGAAGCCGGGTAGGCACTAAGTAAAAACGCAAAAGGTAAATTTTTAAAAGGCGAATAAGACCCAGGTCTGATTCGCCTTTTGGGTAGGGTTGAACAGATTCGGCATTAGAGCGTCCTTGGGGCGGTGCCCGTCGTGTGGTAGATTTAACTAATAAATCCAGAGCCAGTTCTGCAACACTTATTAACAGCCCACGCAAGTGCTGTGGTCACAATGCATAGTTCCGACCTGTCAATCAACCGAACCCGCCGACCAATCACAACAGAGCTAGCAGATATCACTGACATAGGTCAAAGTGCACTGTCTCATAACAACATGATCACGCGATATGTTCTGCCGGCCCCATACAATTTGTACAGTGTTGTATGCGATGTTCCGGGTGAATTTTTGGTTTCAAGGCCAGTCGTTTCGTTGTTCAAAGGTACGAAAGCACGTATGTCATGACATGACATCCCTGTAATACTGGCCCTTTACTCGGTGTGTTCTAAGATAACTGTCGACCCTGAAACATGAATACCTTTGAGCTTTCTCCAATGAATCTGTGCTTTCCGTTGAAAGTCCCATTGCTTTGTGCGTAGTGTGTCGCCATTTTGACGATAGCGTGTGAGCCATAGCAACAATATCCACGGGGGCGGAGCTAACTAGGCAAACTCGGAACTATGCATTAGTGGTGACCTTCATGGCTAGAAAGGTGGGTTGAAGCCGAATCAAGGTATAGTGTAAACGCGGCAAGTGTTTAGTTTTGCGGTCGCAATAAAAATGCCACGACTGTATCCACCTTTGCCGTTTGGAGTGTAAACACGGCAATAATTTTGTAATTTTGCTCTTTGGTGTTGGCAAATCCTGTCTGGTGGCTCTGCCCATATTGAAACACTATGTACACTTCCATCATGCTGGCTTTGCCAATATATGCTCTCGAGTCCGTCATAATTAAGGTCATTCGCTAGGGAACGCTATGGTGGCAAATAAAGAGTTTCCATCACTAAATGACAAGCACAACGCAAAGAGCGCAGGTATAATTTCAACTGTCAATCTAGGGTTTTAACTCAGCTATAGGGTTTTAATCAGTACTCGGTACCATTAGCTGGATGTACAAACATCCGATCATATTAAAAGCAATCACTGTCACTCATTAATAACATTGTGGGATAAATTCTTCTTGCGAGAAACTTCTGATCCATTGCTGATTTGTTGTTCATCGCAGCGTGTACATCCTTAGTCTTGCTTTACATTGCTCTAAAATCTAACGTAATCTGGATGCAGAGATTTCTTCACGCTGGAATCGTGTTAACACGAGAATACTCCTGTGTGCGCAAACAGCAAGAATAACGACATTCGGGTCAGTGTGCTCTCGCTACTCCCCGACAAATGGGGAGTGTGTTCTTACTCCTGACGAGTGCCATGTGATTTGTACGAAGGTGGAATTATTTGAGTGAATTTGCTCAACGTGTCACCTCGATAACGAACAATAACTCACTTCTAGACGGCATCAATGATTCCGTAAAGGTTTTCGCGATTTACGGTCTGTATTTTCTTCAGTTTCTTGTAAGCAATGAACGGCATTTTTTTGTACAGTCATTGCAAGAGATCAGACAGCCATCTTGACTGATGGCCATTCGCGCAGACTTGGCATTCGCGTAATGTGACCCGAGTGCAGTACGCACGCATTGCTTTGGAGTAACGAGAATGGTTCACTTGGATGCATCCCAAGGGTCTATTCTGCAACTGTCGAGATTTTGTTTTACTTCGAGCATCCATTCTAGTTCCATGACAACCTCTTACATGCGAGTACAAATTTTGGAGTTGGACTAAATTTACAATCAACGTCAAAATGGAGTCATTTGAAAATGTAACAGCAACAGAGGAGCCTCCTAAGGTCTTCAGTTCAAAAAATAAGTGTCTGCTCGGTTTCACTATCATCAATGCAGTTAACATTGTACTCATACTAACTTTAAATCCCCTCATCTTAATTGTCATCCGTCGTACCGATGATCTCCAACCGGCCACAAGAGTCTTCATGTCCTACCTAAGCCTGTCGGATTTCGCCATCGGTGCGTTTGCGCTTCTCCCGGACATAATATGCAAGTGCGCAAAATCTTGTTTGCACATCGGTGAAATGACAATGCAGGCGATCACGTTCTCTTTTTTCTTCATCTTGTGTTCGCACTCGTTGCTGTTTCTGACCGTGGATCGATATCTCATCATTGCGCACTGCATGAAGTATCCGTGTTGGATGACGCTTGGCAGGTCAAGAATTGCAGTTGCATGCAGCTTGATTCTGACCGCCGTCACAGTAACAATAACTATTGCTACGTTTGAAAAGACGTTAAATACTCAGCTTATTGTACTTTTATGTATCATCCTTATAGTAATACTTGTCATTTTAGTGCTATATGTGCGACTTCTACTAATTGCGCGTCAACAAGCGCGACGTATTGCTCAAGCAAATCCAATACAAGATGGAGGCGCTCCGGTTAGAATCAACATGAAAGCATTCATCACAGTTTCAAGTGCGATGCTTTTAATTTCTCTGGGTTGGTTGCCTTATCTAATACATACTGTAATTTTCTTTGGATCCTTGAGTAAAAATCTAACTGTTTACAATGTAACGGAGATGCTTTTCTACATAACTAACTGGGCAGATGGGATTATTCTACACATGCCAAATCGAGAATTTCGATCAGTTCTCTACAAGATGGTGTCTGGCTGGATTGCGACATTGAGAAATAGATTCAGCCAAGCATAGAAATGGAAAAAGAGTGTCAAATGACGCTTAAGAAATCACTGGTATGAAATGCAACATTCTTTGTGACTTTAATAAAGATTTAGAATAAAGATTTGACTAATTGCAATCCCCGTTGTGAAATGATTCGAACTGGCCTTTCCACACCGGCCAGCTCGGTGGTCGAGTGGTTAAGACGTCTGCCTTGTATGCAGGAGGTCCTGGGTTCGAGTCCCACCCGAGCACACTATGAAGTTTTTCATAGTGTCTCGGGAAAGCACTGAGTATACAGTGTTATTAATTACGTCGGGTAAGGGCAAAAACAACCTTGCTTAACATTCAGTTCCCCGACGCAAGTCTAAATCAATTTCTGAAAGATTTTTAAGTCATTAAAGATGTAACTGCACCAATTACATTCTGTGATGTTTAAAATTATATTGTCCGTGGTTCCCAGCAAATTCGAATTTTTTAAGCTTTTACTTTATTTTAACAAAAACAAATCATACTTTGTATTTTAGACATCAGCAACCCTGTAAAAAACGCTATTTTTATATGGCCATTTTTGGACCTTGCTGTATAATAGAATTATAATTCAAAATATTGAGAGTAATTAACTAAAGGTTGATAGCGTAGGTGCCTTGATGGGGTTTCTTCCAAAAAGTGCGCGGCAAAAATTATTAGCATTATTATTGGTAAAACTTAAGGCTATGCATGGTGGAAATCAACGTGTGTATGGGTTTACGGTAGCACCATGTGAATCTCATTTGTATGTGTGGTTCTGAAAAGAACCGGTGAGTGTGAACTCAACGTTTCGAACAGCGTGCTCTGTTCGTCTTCAGGAGTTATTATTATTGGTCGATCTTTTTTGTTGATGTCTCATTTGAAAGTTATCTTATTCAAAGAAGTCAAAGTTCTTTTCTTCTATTTTGCAAGAAGAAAACCATTTGTAAGCAAATATTAATTTCACTGTCAAAATGGTATCAAGACCAGAGAAATACGTTTTTAAAAAATATAAACAAATGTATATTATTTATTTACAAGATTATTTATTTGATGTTTTACCCCAGTCTATGGTTGGATGAGCAGGCCTTTGGGCCACAGTGACTTTCACTTTTGTTCATAATGGCCGCCTTAGATTGGTTTGTCTTTGTTGCCCCTAGGCCCTTCACTTTTTAATTATTTATTTATAAATTTATTTATCTAAACTCCTCAAAGAAATGTTCGGAAAGTCAAGTTTGACTGACGATTTCTCTCTTGTTGCAAAATAATTTTCCTTTAATTTTATATCATTGGAAAGCCCTGTTATTCCTCTTTACGATGATGTGTCATTTGTTATGATTAAGCAATTTGGGGACGTGCAGCACAGCTGAATACGGGGGCGGGTGTAAGGTGAAATGTCACAAAATGCATTGCTATTGTCAAAAAGTGCATTGACACATTCCCATCCTCCAAGCAAAAGGGGAATGCACTGCATGACAATAGCAGTGAATTTTGCGACATTTCACTTTCCACCCACCCCTGTATTCCGCTATACTGCACATCCCCCAAACGATTTATCATAACAAATGACACATCACTGTAAAGAGGAATAACAGGGCTTTCCAATGATACCAAATTCAAGGGAAATGATTTAGTAACAAGAGAGAAATCGTCAGTCAAACTTGACTTTCCAAACCTTTTTTGAGGAGTTTATATATTTTCATGTATTTTTGTAATTAATATCCTGTTCTATTTGTGCTTGTGGTGGCCAAATAAATAAATAATAATATATATAATCTTATACAGTGTGTAAGGGGGGAGGGGGTGGGGTGGCACCTGCACCCCTCCAGCCTACGCCCCTGCACCCCTCCAGCCTACGCCCCTGCAATATGTTATGATCCTGTGGCAGCTTATATCTTGTTTGTCATGGATTCACCGTAGCATTTTGAAACAACCCAATACTCAATGGCCAAAGCAATGTATACAGACTAGCCACTGTGACTAAAAGTTTTCCATTATTTAAACAATGATTGTTGTCACTGCAGACTGCGCATCCAGACAGGTTATCAAGATAAATTGGTTGTTTCAACCCGAAATTGGTGATTGCAGTTCGTGTAACAGAATGCCTGTATTATATGACCAATTGGGCTGATTGGATGTATTTTACACATGTCCAACAGATAATTTTGAGCAGCTCTGTACAAAATGGTGTCAGACTGGATTGCAGTACGCGGAAATAAATTTACGCAAGGTTAGAAATGCTAAACGTCTAACAGGAAAACAGACACAAAAACGATTTGCCAAAGATGGCGGAATATGGGTGGAATTTGCTCAACGTGTGACCTTGATAACAGAAACAACTCATTTCTAGATGGCTTCAGTTTCTTGTAAGCAGTGAAACAGCTTTTTCTGTGCAGTCATGGCAAGAGACAGGGATCGTTTTAAACACCACCACCATGCAAATTGCAATGTCAAAAACATTTTAACCAGGCATCACAAGCACCAGTTTTGTTTTAAATATTTACCTTGTACAAATGTGGATAATATTAAAAATAATGTAGGCAACATCGAAAGTGGAGGGTAAAATCGGTTCATTGCCCACTGCTTGCCACATCGCGCCATCCGTGCACTGCACACGTGCACATAGGTGCGAATCCACATACAATCGCGGACGTCCCTTTGTTCCTCTTTTGTTGGTTTTGTACAGGAGCGAATCGCGGACGTTCGCTTGCCAATCGCGGACGATATTGTTCTCTTTGTTAGACCTCCCTAAAACGTCCACAATTGTTTGGGAGAACAAGCGCACGCATCACATGCACACACCACACGCAATGCACGACTGTTGCCAGTTTACGATGCAGGCAAAGATGGGGCTTGCTTAGGGATTAAACTTGTACATATCTGCTTCGCTACTTGTGGGTCTGTCCACAGTAATGGGGTACATTTGAAAAATAAGTCAATAATTCCTTTCAGATGTCTTTAGTTTATCTCAGAATTAGTTTTGTTTGAATTTAGTTTTGTTTTGTTCTCAGGAGATAACTTTTGCCCAAAAAAGTAAAAAATTGCTGCCACAACATACATTTTTGAAAAGCAAGTGCACAAATTTTCCTATTACGCATGTAACGTGGACAGACAATTTTGTGACATTTTTTTCCGTCTTTGTTACATGCGTAATAGGAAAATTTGTGTACGAGGTTTTCACAAATGTATGTTGTATGACTATTTTTCTTACTCTTTGGTGAAAAAGTTATTTCCTCAGTTTAGCTTGCTAATTTAAAGATAAAATTAAGACATTTGAAGTGAACTGGGACCTAAGATCTTGAGTGTTACAGAAATGTAGCCCATTACCGTGGACAGACCCACATGTACATGATACAGCGCTCTATGTCATGGCACTTGCAGGGCGACTAGACTCGCACAAGTTTGCTTCGCAAAATTACTGAATCAATTGAGGGCGCTCGTTGAAAAAATATGGTCCGCTGGAAGGGCAAAAAAGCAGAAAATAAAATGTGGATCGCGGAGCGCACAACAAAAAAGCGGAAATCTGCTAAAAATCAGATATTTCACAATGAAAACCAGAAAACTCTCAAATCCGGACATGTCGGTCAAATTCCAGAAATCTGGAAAAATCTGGAAAAATCTCACTCATGACCCTCACACGTACTCAAAACCAAACAATTTTAGTAAAACTGTACTGTTCAACAACACTATTCTAGCAAAAATCGAAAATGACAGATAAAAATCCATGAATGAATCAACATACTTACCCTAAAATGGTAAGGTTTCCCCAGAAGCTCATTTGGGTCATCTACAAAGTCATCTTCTCTGAGTGCTTGTCCACTTTGATTACACGGAGCGACGCATACAACCAATGACCCTTCCTCCTTGCCCTGTGTAACAACAATGGATAATATACTCATTTTTTTAAAACTTATGGAGATCGTCACTATTGTAAAGTGTCGACTGTCCATTGTAAGGTTTATGCTCTGTCTCTGTAATTTTTAGGGGGCGAGCTGGGTCGCAGGAGAATTACACTGACAGTTTTACTTTGCTGGAAAGTCCCGTGAAAGGTTTTATGCTTTCGAAGGACATTTTAAGCACCGAAAACCAAGCCAAGTACAAATACGTGGAAAAATGACCTTACCACAATGGAATGTTAACAGTGACCCATGGTAACTTTTTACAAAAATTAGTCCCAGATACAAACACAGCTCAAGACATTTTACGCATTCGCAGTAACGGTGATCTTATCATCAAAATCCAGCAAGTAGCAGAGACTCTTCAAGAAAACATTAGCCGCCTCAATCAAGACGTCTTCAGGAGGCTCCCAGAATGGATCCTCCTCCTTGGGCAGTTTCAAGATGTTACCATCAAGCAATTCTTACCTTAAAGTCAGTAACGATGACCTTATCATCGAAATCCAGCAAGTAGCAGAGACTCTGCAAGAAGACATTAGCCGCCTCAATCAAGACGTCTTCAGGAGGCTCCCAGAATGGGTCCTCCTCCTTGGGCAGTTTCAGGTTGTTACCGTCAAGCAATTCTTACCTTAAAGTCAGTAACGATGACCTTATCATCGAAATCCAGCAAGTAGCAGAGACTCTGCAAGAAGACATTAGCCGTCCCAATCAAGACATCTTCAGGAGGCTCCCAGAATGGATCCTCCTCCTTGGGCAGTTTCAGGTTGTTACCGTCAAGCAATTCTTACCTTAAAGTCAGTAACGATGACCTTATCATCAAAATCCAGCAAGTAGCAGAGACTCTGCAAGAAGACATTAGCCGTCCCAATCAAGACGTCTTCCGGGGGCTCCCAGAATGGGTCCTCCTCCTTGGGCAGTTTTAAGATGTCATCGTCCCCGTCAATGTATTTTTGGTAAAGCTCCTGTAAGGCAAAACAAACGAGATAAACTATGTAGTTCTTGTTCACATTTGGGAAATTGCTTCTTTTGATGACGATTTGACAAAGATTTCTTCGTGTGAATGCACACCTCTTTATTTGTCGAAGATTAAAATCTCGTCATCCGATGAAGCAAAATACCTTCATTTGATGAAGACATTGCTTTGTTCGATGAAACAAGTTTGAAATGTTCGATGAAACAAGTTTGAAATTTCATAGCTTGCGCAATTTTTGAAAATGGCATAAACAAATCGATTTAAATCAGAGAATTCACACCACTGATATACTGAAAAAACTCATACCTGTATAACGTATCTGCGGTTGATGAATTTGCCTCTCTCCCACAACCAACTGTTATGGTTGAGAAGATCTTTCATCTTCACCATCACCCTGGTAACAAAGAAATGATATGCCATCAAGCTTAAAGGCAGTATACATCATTGGTAATCTCGAAAATCAGAAATGTTCACAGATTTACGCCTTACTTACACAATATAAACGTGACGACCGTAGAAAACTTTCCCTGAAATAGACCTATGACATAATGACGTCACGCAATGTTTACCGCGGTGCATTATGGGTGAAAAGTGGGACGAAATCTCTGCATCTCTAGTTTGCGTGCGTTGTATGCATAGCGCCTAGCGTATTATAGTCTTGTCAATTTACGATTTGACCTAGAACTAATTGCAATAAAAATCATTCTAAAATGAATCTATGCCGCAACATTCAAATAAACAACATATTAAAAATCTAATTGTTTCTTTTGAGTGGAAAGGTGTTTTTGAAGACAAACATTAAGAATTAAAATTTAGTCTGGTAACGTTCCTCAGTCTGTATGTTTCGTCATAGTGGATGCGTAGTAGTTATACGACCACTTGTGAGCAGACGACGACGTCTCAGAAACTAGTCTGGTAACGTACTCCAACCTACATGTTTCGCGATGGTAGGTGCATGGTAATCACGACCACTTGCGAGCAGACGGCAGTGTCCAAATCAGGTGCTCGCTTAACTCCCGCAAAAAAGAAACAATTTTCTTAGGATGCAAAATCTTGATCACAACAGAAGTTTGCATAGTTTGTTGAATGCAGTGAACGTGTAGATAACAAGGCACCAATCGACCAATCACTTTGGAATCGCTTTCAAGACTGTTCCGGTCAAGTGATTTTGCCTCGATACAGAGATGCTAACACTGCAATTTGAAAAAGATTACTTTGCCACGGGGCACCCACTTTAGACACAAAATTATAAAACTGTACACATAAGCCCTATTTAAACCCCACATTTGAAGCTATGCATTATATAATTATGTCACAATACTGATCGTCATTGGCTGAAACAGTTGTACAAACTACGCCTAAATCATAGATGTTGGCATCTCCGTCGATCCAAGACAACCTGTTTGAACAAAGTGATTCCTGCAGCAATGAAATGTGAGATTTCCCGTTGCTGGGAGAATTTTTGTTGGGTATTCAGCCTGATTAAGCCTGCCAGCATATGCAGCACGATATGTGGCAAACGGACTCCCCCCTACCATTGTTCCCCTATTATGTCTCAAACATCCAAGGAATTTCCAAGGAATTCCTTTCAGTTTTTAGGGGGGATTGGTGCGTTAACAAAATGGAAGAGTGCGTTGAGGTATAGGGGCGTTAGGGGGGGGGGAGGGGGGAGGGGGGAGGGGGGGGGGGGAGGGGGGAGGGGGGGGGGGGGGAGGGGGGAGGGGGGGGGGGGGGGGGGGGGGGACCTCTATAGTCCTGTGTCTCAAAAACAGCCCCAGAAGTGCAGGAGCTCAGGGAGGCACTTCAGGAAGAGTGGCGCACCCTGCCTCAGTGGCTCTTACGAAGGCTTGTGCAGTCAGCCTTGCCACAAGATTTTCATATACATTACTGACCAATAAAATAAGCTACATCTATCTTTCAGTCAGAGTGTAATTTGCATTTCTTTTCTTTTTCTTTTTAAACATTTATAATTATTAAAAAAGCTGCTTACTTTGTTTCTCTATGTGGGCCTTCCTGAGCCTCCTCACTAAGCAGAACAATCTCAAACCCTTTGTGCTTGTCTAATTCTTCACTGACGGCATTGACTTCATTGACCATGGGAAGCAACTCAACGATTTGGTCTTGGGTGCGCTGTTGCTCTGCAAATAAACATAATCGATATCAAACATGCTGTGTTTCCTTCCCATAAAACAAAAACGTTGGGCGTCCGTCAGTTCGTGAAAACACAATTTTTGTGCTGATGCCATTTTGTACCCGAGATGAGCACTGAAGTGCCACTGCGTGTCAGTTCATGGTGTCACCAACGAAATGTAGTCTGGGCGCACTCCTTTAAATAACAAGCAAATCTTGACATTTCTAAAATGTACAAAATACAATCTTTTCAATCCCACAATTAACTTTCGTTGCAAACCAGGTGGCCAGCACAAACTATTGTATTAAAGGCAGTATACATGATTGCTATCTCGAGGAATCAGAAATGTTCAGATTTACACATAACTTACACAATATAAACATGATGATGGTAGAAAACTCCCCCCCCCCCCCCCCCCCCCCTGAAATGGTTTTGTCTGAAGTGCTATAGTCTTTGAGCAATGAGCAAAACAATTATTTTTCGTCTTGCGAGACGTAAATTCATTTCGCCCCAAAACCACCTCGCCCTGGATCACTTCGCCCTGAAGCACTTCACCCAAAGGCCATTTCACCCCAAAACCACTTCGTCCAAACACTCCCTCGCCCAAATGCCACTTCGCCCCAAAACAACTTCGTGCACAGGCCGTGGTTCAGGGTGAAGTGACTGTAAACCATCTTTTGACTGTTTTCTCAAAAGTTAGACGAAGAAACTATTTGTAACAGTTTACCAATCATGTATACTACCTTTAAGACTTGATCCCGAAAGCACAGTGAGACTTCAAAAAAGTGATTATGGTGCAATCAGTATTAAATGAAAAGGCTATCTTACCAATATTAATTTTTAGATATTTAATGTCGTTGATCTCTGAATTCATGAAAATGACAGAATGGGTCTTTAAGAACCATTTAAAAAAGAGATTCCCACCTTGCGTCAGATTCCCTCCCGTCAAAATTCCCTTAGCCTCGGCCAGCTCCTTCTGGGCAAACTCCCACTCAATGACGGCCGGCGTGCCTTCGGGCACCTTGGGATTGAGAGGGTTGTGGAAGACAAATAGATGGTTGGATCCAAACATGACGCGGTCTAGATGCTCTAGGCTGCGTGCCCCGGTCAGCGGAAGGCCGTTGACTTTGATCTTGCAGCTGGAGCTGTGTGGACGTAGGGTAATCTCGCTGTTGATGTTAGTGATGATAGCGTGCTGTTTGCTGATGCTGCAATTAAAGTGGAAATTATTGAAAATTAGATAATTAAACCTACACTTGTGTAGATGTAACACAGCGTAGAGATCGAGCATTTTCATCCCTCAAATATTTTCAATGTTCAACAGTTTTTCACCCAAACCACCTCCCCCTACACAAAAAAGTGAAAAAACTTGAAGCTACCAGTAATTGTTCTGCATGCATTTTAAAAACTTGCAAAGCATGGGCAGATTTTTAAAAAAATTTGGGGTGGGCTAAGGGTCAGATTGTTTCTTTTTTATTATTTTATTATTCTTTTTCTTACCACCCCTTCGCCAGTCACCAGACCTCCAAAATTGTATGTACACTACCCATCTAAACTTTGGAAACAGCTTGAAAGTTTTAGGTTTTTGAGAAGGAAGTATTATTTTGTTTATTCATAATAAACCAAGTTATTAAAGCAAACGGAGGTGTATAAGGGTATCTGGAGAGAAAGCAGTCATCTGGAGTGCTGTCCATCATGGAATGGCCTGCCCAGTCACCTGATCTCAATCCCATTGAGCTGCTTTGGGAGGAGTTAGATCGTAAGGTCAGAAAGAAACACTTCTGGAGAGTCTTAAAAGAGGCATACTGAATGTTTGGAAATCAGGACGCAGAGATTGTGTGTAGCTGTCATAGCTGCTGAACATCAAGTTTAGCCGTTTCTTTTTGCATGCTCTCCAATTTGTTGATAAAGCCTACTGTTGAGGCCGAAGATGGCACTTAAATTAACATGTATATATTGCTTGTTAGAATACACCTACATTTGCTTTCACAAAATTAACATTCACAAAATTAACATTCTCAAAAACCATTCTCAAAAACATGAAACTTTCAAGGTGTTTCCAAAGTTTTGATGGCAGTATATGTATAATCTACATACAACCAAAACACAGTATTATGAATCAGAGAAGGGGTGTTATGGCCGAGCGGTCTAGTGCGTCGAACTTAATTTCCTGTGCTAGTACTAGAATGTAGGTTCGAATCCGGGCCGCGACGGGTTGTGGCACCTGTGCCCTTGAGCAAGGCACTCAACCACACTTGCTCCCATTCCTGTAATTGGTGGATCTCCACTGTTGGATATGGTTAATAAATAAATAAATAAATAAATAGAGAATATGCACTGCACAGGAGGAGCTAAAACTGACCACTCTTGTTTGAAATTGAATTTCCTTCGCATGATTCCCTGAAAGAATCTAGTTTCTGAAGATTCCTAGACAAAGTCGTTGCCCTGTAGCCATCTAGGAGGTTCTTTAGCACGGCCTCGAAGTGCGAGAGAACCGGAATAACAGCTCAGTTTTAGAGGTGGGAGTACCCACGAAATCAAACTGGGACTGAGAACTCAATCCGGATGGGATTCGAACCAGGGCCACAGGCGAGGAAAGTGCTATGCCAACCTGATACTGTGGCGGAGCGGTCTAGTCGATCGTATTCAAAACCTAGGTTAGTTCCAAAGGTAGTGGGTTCGAATCCCGGTCCGGTCCATCCATGGTGCGTGTACCCTTGGGCAAGGTACTTTGCCACGCATTGCTTCTCTCCACCCAGGAGCAAAATGGGTACCTGAGACGGTAGCGAAAGTTGATGTGTTTGATTAGCCGTTGGGCGCCTAAGGCAGCCAGGGCTGGCTGTATACTCCCTAGGGAGCTGAGATGGTATTTGGAGTGATTTAATGGAGCCCTATGATCAGGGTGATGATAATGTAGGCGCCTTGATCGGGATTCCCCAGATAAGTGCGCGGTATAAATCCATATCATTATTATTCTTCTCAAAATTAGACAATTATAACTAACTACAAATGCCCTAGATAGCCTCACCTGAGCCCACGTAGCATGATAGTCGGCTGAGGGTCCGCATCTTTCCGCCCAATCGTAGTCTCGCTGGCACTCAAGAAGTGAAAGACAACATTACTCAGCATGTTGTCTTCGTTCAAATTGGCAAAGTGGGGTTCCTTGTTCTTGCGAGACTCCATAATGGCCCTCTGATCCACAGCAGGCTCATCTCGCATTTGTTGTGCATGCTGGGTGGCCAAAAAAAGAGGTCAAGAAATTGTGACTTAAAAATGCATACTATTGTAATACCGTCAAACTGGACACTACATTATACAAATATTGACTGCAATGAGGGGCACGATTAGGATTATCAGACCAAGGTGATCCCGAAGCGATGAATATGCCCCCAGGCGAAGCCGAGGGGCATAGTCATGGCTTCAA